>CAOKZL010000158.1:0-600000 GCA_948472985.1 Iguana delicatissima | reverse complement strand
AGCCCCACCCCTGAAACTCAGTCACCTGCGTGGAAAGGAAGGGGCGCGCAGGGCGGCCCGTGGCGAGGAAGAAAGAGAAAAGGCGAGGAAGCCAGAGGCCACCCACGACGCAGGAGGGAAGGCAGAAGATAATCTGATTTTAAAGCCGACGACCGGATGGGGAGGGAGGAACTCCGATCCTCCCAGCGACTCCACTTTCCTTCCTTCTTTTCTTGAGAAAAAAAGTTCCCTGCTTCGAAAGGCTTGCAGATTTCAGCTCGCCAAGGTGGTCCCGGAGGCCATGGCTTCGGGTTAAAGCCTTTTCCCAAGGACTCCATCCATTCAGGATTTTATTTGATTTATTTTTTGAAAAATAAAAGGCCTTGCGAACTCCGAAGAACTCTTTTGTTTGTTCGTTTCCTGCTTTCTTCCTCGCCGCCTCCCCTTCCATCACCTTCTCTGAAGGGAGTGGGGGGAAAAAATGAAATCGGTCAAAATGAAGGATTATCAACTTGCCAACGAAAGGAAAATGAATATTTATCGCCCACCTCTGGGGTCCAAAGTGCCGGATTTTAATTCAGGCTTGAAATACAGCAGTAAGACAGAGGTAAGTGTCTGGTTGTCAGTGTTATTGGGGCTTGCGTGGTGTGGTGGGTCGCGTTGTGAAGTTGTGCACGTCAGGGGGTTTCCACGGAAAGGGAGGTATGCATAACTTTGTGAATTAGATTGTTAAAAATAGTAAGTAATAAGGTCATTTCCGCACTAGACTGTTGTAGCGCTATTATTCCACTTTCAACATCTTACGGAATCCTCAAAGGCCCCTCTCTAAACTGCAAACCCCAGGATTCCATAGGATGTTGAAAGTGAAATAATAGTGCTATAACAGTCTAGTGCGGACATGGTGAAAGGAAGAAAGATCTTCTATCAAGAGTGCTTCTGAGATCCACAACCATGAATCCTGTTAGTAAGTCCTGACTAGAGTAGACTCATTGAATCAGGTGCTGGGTGGTAAGCCAACACATAGGTAAACCTTACAATAGGAGCATGTCTTTCTTCTGCCTTTGCTGGTTGCCTTTTCTGGTTGTGTGAGTGGTTTCTCTAAGTAGTGGCTTTCTGTAAACTTGAAAAAGTATGTGGATTTCTTAAAAAGTGAATGTGAACATGCTTCTTGTAGCTCCATCCCTTGGGATTGCTATTTGGAAGGAAGAGGCACCCAATTCAACAGGGCTTATACTCTGGTGAAACATGGAAAAAAGTCTATAGCCTTTTACAAGAAACGCAGAAAGGACAGGATTTGGCCTGCTGTTAAGTTCCAGGATGTGCTGTGGGACAATGATGAAGGACGTCTATTAAGTTAGAAGGGTGGGTTTTCAGAGGTATTGATGTGTAGTGTGCCATATATGTCTTTGTAAAGTTATGAAACAGGGGTGGGCAAAGTATTGTCCACAGATTGCCTGTAGACCATGCGATTTATTGGGGATTCATTGTGAAAACAGCCATTCAGCTGTTTGTAGGGAGACAGAAGGCAGTTGGTCATTTCACAAATTATTTCAGCTCTGGCCTGTTCCAGGCCCCAAACAAGCCTGACTTAAAACCTAGAAGTCACTAGAAAATATAGCATAAAGCTAGTTAAGAATGAAGTTCTTGGATCATGGACTCGTGTGTATGAAGCAGCCAACCTTCTAATGATTTTTTGGGGTTGGTGGTCCTTCTTTACAGTTTTTTTGTTTGTTTTCTGCTGACTTTCCCTCTTACCTCCTGGAATCAGTTTGGTAGTGATGGAGAAAGTTTCTAACAAAGCTACACTTACAATGTTCTGTGGAATCTAACCCTTGTCCACCTAACATCATATCCTTCCCTATTTGTGCCTTTATAACCCTTAGGATTGCCTGGGAATTGCCTCTTAAGTGAAAGCTTAAGAGCTTAAATTTATGTGCCAAATGCGGATGGTGAAGTTTTGGGGGGTTTTTTTGCTCATTTTGAATTTTTTTTCCTATAGTTTCACCGTAAGCTGAGCATGTGTGCCTCCCTTCAGAAGCAACCTAATCCATTTGTGATCACAGCTGATTTTTTATATTTTATTTTATGGCTGCAGATAAGGTAGAACAGTCAATATAATGTCTGCCCTGAGACCTTGAGATAGAGTGGGTTGTCCATTATTGTTACAGTTATGTGCCATCAAATCGACTATGATTGGTGGCAGCCATATCATAGCATTTTCTTTGGAAGATTTAGTCAGAGGAGGTTTGCTACTGCCTTTCTCTAGAGCAGTGGTTCTCAACCTGTGGGTCCCCAGATGTTTTTGGACTTCAGCTCCCAGAAGCCCTGAGCATTGACCATAGTGGCTGGGGCTCCTGGGAGCTGAAGTCCACAAACATCTGGGGACCCACAGGTTGAGAACCACTGCTCTAGAGAGTTTAATTTGTCCAAGTCAGGTTTTTGGTGCCTGAGCAGAGAGTCTAACCCTGATCTTTTGGAGTCCTAGTCAGACATCCAAAGCACTGCATCATGCTGGCTGTCTCTCCAGTCATGTAGTTAATAGAATCATCTGTGATGTTGCAGGGGATCTTGAGAGTCAAGGTTTAGCTTTTGGGCTGCAATCTGAGATCTTCTGTCGTTAAATCAGAATGGGCAGTTGAGATGGTTGGGTTGCTCATTTTCTGCCTCTGTATCCCTGATGTTGTTGTGTGCCTTCAAGTTGTTTCTCAATTGTGGTGACCCAAAGGCAGACCTATCACAGGGTTTTCTGGGCCTGTGTATGCGTGACGTGTCTAAGGTCACCGGTGGCTTTCTATGGCTAAGCAGTGAATCGAACCTTGGTCTCCAAGGTCACAGTCCAATGCTCAAACCACTGCAGTATGATGGCTCTTGAGGCCTGAATACCAAACTGATAAAAAAGCAAAAGAAATTGACCAGAAGATCACTTCTGGCCCTGAAAAAAACTTATTTTAAATGTTAAATAGGGTGTGGGGCCACCAACTCATGAAAAGGTGAATTGTCTCTCTTGGAGGCTTATAGAAACAGCAAGTCCTTCCTCTTGACCAGGTGAAGGACAGTCCAAGGGGTCTGGAGGGGTTCAGGGCCATAGAACAGCCTTTAAGCATTCTGTTAAGGCTTCAAGGCTGTCCTTTGTCCACCCATGTTTTAAATATTACTGGGATGTCCCTCTTGAACTGTGTGCCGTGTAGAGTTGTAGAATGTCTTAGCCCCCCTGATCCAAAGGAAAGAGTTTTTTTCGTCCAATGTGCTGCTTATTTTGAAAGTGAAGCTTGTTATTGGCAACTTTTATTCAGCATCACATAAAGATGCCATTTCAGTTGTGTTTAGGAGCAGAGTGTGCTTTTGTTTGTTTCAGGATTTCTATGAGACCTTAAAATTCTAGCTAGTGTAGATGCAAGTTTTGGATTTTCCCCCCATGTGTTGAATTCTGGGTGCACAGAAAAGGGTTAATCTACCTCCTCTTGTTAACTTCAAGCTCCTGGTTGCTCTTGTATAAGTAGACTTTCCGGTTGGGCTGGTGAACCTGGACAGAAGCTGGGTATTTGTCTGTTGGTGGGTGAGGTCAGTGAGGCCGTGGTGTTGAGCGGAAGAGTGTGGGTTTTCTATCATGGGAGCTAATTTAATTTTTAATTAAAACTATTGAACTTAGCAGTGGTAGTGTTCTTAAAAGGTATGGGTAAGACTGTGATGGGAAAATGAAAGAGGAGCATACTAGCTCTTCCTTGGTATCAGTCATAATGAAAATTGTAGACAATTCTTCTCACACTAAACAAGGAAGTTCTTGCAATTTCTCTCCCTCTGCCCTCCACACACTCTTGTTTTCTTAAAATCAAGAGGCAAACAGTCATGGCTGAGTTTGTGTTTCAGGGGTCCCCCTCAGCAAACTCGTCCACCTCAGTTGCAGTTTTACTGGTTGCAGCAGCAATTCAGATACACGGCCATTTTGAATTCTACAGGGTGTCCTAGAGAGCCAGTGTGATGTAGTGGTTTGGGTGTTGCGCTAGAGTTCTGGAGACTGGGGTTTGAATCCCTACTCAGCCATGGAAACCCTCTGGATGACTTTGAGAAAGTCACGCTCTCTCAGCCTCAGAGGAAGGAACATTTTTTTCCAAGAAAACTCTGTGATAGGCATGCCTTAGGTTGGAAATGACTTGAAGGCACACGACAATAACATGGTGCCCTAAAGGATTAGTACTAAGTTAGGAATATTTTGAGAAGTTTAGCCTGGTCATTCATACTCCTCGATGCAAGACCAAGGTCAGTGTACAACTCTTTTGACTTCTACAGGGCTAACTTTTGAAATGAATTTTACAGTTTTCAAACTTTGCAAAATTTGACATTTCTAAACAGGCAACAGAAACAATACCACACAGGTAAGCCAAACCGGAATTTACATATATTTGGCCAATGAATCCTATGCAGCAGAAAAGGAGCTGTGTGAAGAAGTGTTCCATAAAATTTCCTTAACTCCTAGAATTAAGGAATTGGAGCATGACTGTCTTCAAGAAACTTCTCTGGTACAGTCTGACCCACAAAGCTCAATAGTTCTAAGAGGAAAGCACTAATTCAAAGGCTTAAATTCCTTCTCCTTGAAGAATAACAACTCCTTCCCTCCAAAACTTTTCAGCTATGGCCCCTTCTTTCCCACAGGACTAAACCAATGAACGCATAAGGATTATACTTCCTTTCCTAGTGTTGAGGATATCAACAAATGCTTGTGTATCAACAGAGACACAAGCATGCTGATGGCTGAGGTCATTTGCGTCTATTATGAATATTCTCCAATGTGGTCTGTGTTGGTTTGTCTTGACTGTTCTCTAATAGTCCGCTGATTATACCTTAGCTTAGTTCCTCATTATTATATTTATGATTACAATGTGGGAATCTTTTCCCCTCAAAACTAGATGGTTCCTTCATTGGTACCATATCTCACTGCTTGCCTGATGCTGGAGACAGAGACTCAAGAGCAGTTTTCCCCAACCTGATGTTTTCCAGATGTGTTGAACTATAGCTCTCATCACCGCCAACAGGCATGTCCCTTGGCCATTGTTCTTGGTCAGGGTGGGCAACTTCTTCAGTGAGGAGGGCGTGGAGATTGGCCACTCTGCATCTCTGGGGTAACAACCTTATCATGGTTGTTACCCATGTGGTGTCACTGCAGGTGGTAGCATCTTCAGCACGTTTGTGGTACAGGAAGCTTCCAGAGTTTCCTCCTACATCACAAACTGTCTAACAAGAGTATATCACAACCCACAACCATCATGGTACCAATGTAGAGGCTGCCCAGACCTCCCAAGTATCTACATGACTGAAATGGGAAATAAATAATTTGCCTAGCATTTCTTCCACAAATGCCATTTTGTCATAATAGCCAGCATATCCAGGTTTCTTCCTGGGATGAGAAGGACCCAGTGAGTGGGCGCAGGTGGATGGTTTTGTTCAGTGCTTACAACACATCCAGTTTTCTTCTTCTGCCTTTTTCCTCTGTGGGACTCGTATATCTGATGGCAGCCCTCCCACACACAGCAGATATATTTGAAACTGTTCTCTTCCTACAAATTATTTTTGGATGATTTTAACAGCTGGCTGAACATCCTGTGCTTTAAAAAAAGAAGTTGTTTCTAAAAAGGCACTAATCTGTTCAAATAAAATCAGTAATTTATTTAAAACTTTTTTTTAATATCAGCCTTTCAAGATACCCTGCCCTCACAAGGTGGCTTACATGATAATAGAAACTTGAACATAAAATTACAGTTATGCATGTATATATATACCAGCAGCTAGTGATTTTTAAGTACCAACCAGAGACAAGTAAATTTGTCTTCAGGCTTCTTTGTTTCTTAAGAAGTCACCAATGATGAGATCATATACATATCCTCGCAATGGGAGTTCCAAAGGTGAGAATTAAGGAAGTAAGAATTTGGACCCAGAATTTGGAAAAAATATTTTAAGGGGTTACAGCTCCCAGAATCCTCTCATTGTTCCTACTAGCTACGACATTCTTTGAAAGTTAGACAAAAAAAGTAACTTTTCCAAGGTGAATGCCCACCATCCTAGCTAACTACTCTCTTGGGCAGGCTGAAGAGCAGAGTCTCTGAACATGATGCTTGGGCAGGCTCATACTGGTGTAGGTGTCCTTCAGATAATGTCCCAAACACTTTAAAGCAGATGATGTTGGGTGCAATCCCCAACACTCCTTATTATTAGTTTTGTTTGTCAGGCATGATAGAATAGCTCGTAGATCACAAGCTGAACATGAGTCAGCAGTGTGATGTGGCAACCAAGAAAGTCAATGCGGTTCTTGGTTGCATCAATAGGAGTACGGTGTCTAGATCAAAGGAGGTAATGGTACCACTCTATTCTGCTTTGGTTAGACCTCATCTGGAATACTGTGTCCAGTTCTGGGCACCTCATTTCAAGAAGGATATCGACAAGCTGGAGCGTGTTCAGAGGAGGATGACCAAAATGGTTAAGGGTCTGGACACCATGCCCTATGAGGAGCAGCTTTGGAAGTTGGGTATGTTTAGTCTGCAGAAGAGGAGGTTAAGAGGGGACATGATAGCCATGTTTAAATATTTGAAGGGCTGTCATGTTGAGGAGGGAGCGGGCTTGTTTTCTGCTGCTCCAGAGACTAGGACAAGGAGCAATGGATTCAAGCTGCAGGAAAGAAGATTCCACCCGAACCTCAAGAAGAACTTCCTGACAGTCAGAGCTGTCCAGCAGTGGAATCTGCTGGCTCAGAGTGTGGTGGAGTCTCCTTCTTTGGAGGTTTTTTAAGCAGAGGCTGAATGGTCATCTGTTGGGAGTGCTTTGATGTGTGTTCCTGCATGGCAGGGGGTTGGACTCGATGGCACCTGTGGTCTCTTCCAACTCCATGATTCTGTGAGTAATACAGTAGTCCCCATTATCCACAGGGGATGCATTTCAAGACTTCCTATGGATGCTTGAAACCATGGTTAGTACTGAGCCCTATACCATCACCAAAAGTAGCCCTCTAGCTGTGCACGGACCATAGAGAGGCTTCATATTACTATGTACGAAGCCTCTCTGTGGCTTCTGTGAAACTAGAGGGCTATTTTCAATGATGTCATAGCTGTTTCCTGTGGTGGTGTTGGCAAAGGATAGTTAAAGTGGAGGGCAAACAGGTAGTCAAGGTGTGGATAGCAGGACACAGAGCAGACTTTGTGGGTGCCATCGTCTGGATGCTAGGGAATGGACTGGGGCAAAGGCTGGGAAGGAAGAAGGTGAGTCTGTGAGAGAATACGTTGATTGCAGATAGCTGAAACCTCAGAAAGCAAAACTGTAGGTAAGGTGGACGGCAATAATTACTGTTTGAACACTATAATGAATAACTTTTAAAAAGGAACTTGCCACACTTTTTACATGACACCATCTTAATGAAAAACAATTTGAGTTGCATAACCTGAAACAAAGATGCCTTGATGGCTTGCACAGTCTCCAGTCCAAACCTATGCATGCTTACTCAGAGGTAAATCCCACTCTGCTGCAACAGGCTGTACCTCTGCGCAAGTGTGCCTGGAATTGCACACTTACTTTCCCATTCATCAAAGGCATAACCCCTTACCCCATCTCCAGCCCATGAGTCTCTGTTTTGAACAACTGGTTCCTGCCTCATTCCAGAGTTTGCTTTCATCTTCAGTCTGGAATTAATTCAGTTCCGTTTGCCTTGTTTCTGTCATAACAACACAATACAAAATGCTGGCTGCACATCAGCTAGTAACAGTGGTAGAAAGCAAATATGTGTTCTTCAAAGCAACATGATTTATGTAATGTGATGGTGAACAAATTGAACGCGAGAGTTTGCTAAAGCTAGAAGGGAGTTTTAATGAGTTCCATCTGATTAGCTGTATTCTTAAGTCCGTGCTTGACTGTGACCTATATAAAGCTCCTTATGACTTTGGTTGTATTTTGCCATACAAGTTTTCCCAAGGTTTTAAAATCTCCCCGGGAGGCCCTTTTCTATGTCCCGTCACCTTCACAGACCGTATTTGTAGAAGAGATGAAACAGGGGCTTCTTGGTAGCTGCCCCCATCTTGTGAAACAGTCTTCCGTGGGGGCCACGCTGACCTACCTCCTGTTGTCCTACCGGAAGAGATGTTTTAATTTAGGCTATCTTTTGGTAACTTACAGCTGCTTGGAAAAGCTTTTAATAGGTGTGCTGTGCTTTTTCCTTTCAAGCCGGTTGGATGAGAAGAGACATAGGATCTTTTAATAAGCACTATACAACATTTCTCTTGTATTAATGAAAAATGTTGCAATTAGTTCTCAGCAGGGTTTCATGAGATAGCTATCTTCCTTTTTAAGTGAAGAATGAGGAATTTGATCTTAGAAACTAATTTCCACCTCTCTGAATAAGATTCAGTCCAGACTCGGCTACTCATTCTGATATCAAAATTTTGAAAAGCCTTTTGAAATAATAATTTGCAGGTTAATTCTGTTTAAAAAATACAAATGGGGCTATGAACTAGAAATAGACAGAGTCATGCACTCCTCGGTTTACTATGCTTCTTTGGATTGCTAACTAAGATGTATAGGAGTTGTAGGCCAAAAGGTTTGGATGGCAACAGGCTGCCCACCTTTGCATGTGATGCTGAACTGGCTGCAGTTCTAGATTTCAAAAATAGCAGTCTTCTTGGAAACAGCAGCAGCAAGGATCAACAGATCAACAGTGGACACGTCTATATTTTAGGTAAATATTAGGTATGTAATATTATTAGGGAAAATTGCTTCTTTGGAGAATGGCTCCCAGAAGCCTCAAGAGTCCAAAAAAACCCTGGCACTAATGTAGTATTTTCGGAGCACTTCCCTTCTATTATCTCAAAAATCCTCACATCAGTACTGTGAGGTGAGCCATTGTGGTTTTCAGTACCCTTCAACTGTCCTGAATTGGCCAGAGACAGTCCCAATTAATCTTCTGTCGTATTCTTTCAGCTGTTTCCACAATGTCCTGATTTCTTTCTCTCCATTCATTTTCCTCTGCATCTTCAGCTTACTTCAGTTGCTACAAATTAAGTTAAAAATGCAAAAAGTAGTTTGCATTCAATTAATTCAGCAGCAAGAGGGGAGGAAGGAGTGGAATCTTGCCATTCCCAGAAGACTCAGGTAAAAACAAACTGCTGCAGCCTCTTCTAGCTTATTTGTTATTCCTCATTAATAACTTTTGCTATCTTGGGCACACTCTCATTTTGCTTGGCCATACATGTCCTGGTTTTCATTTGAAAAATGTTGGAGATTGTGGGGTTTTTTTTGCTGGCCAGTTAGTGATGGCATAGGTGAGGAGGCTCTCAACTAGAGACTTTGTGGCTTACAGCTCAGTCTTTTAACTGCTGTACTGCATGGAACAGTCCACATTAGATTCCCCAATGTCAATTGCTTTCTACAAAGTCCTTTGATGTCTTGTACACTCTCCAAATTGAGGGGTAAGTTTCTAGTGGAGGGATGCGGATCCCAGCCACTGTTATTTTGTGCTTCAACCAACCTCTTCCAGGTACAGAAGGCAGGAAAGTGGTCTGTTTAATTCCTCCTTGTAGAATGCACACCCAAAATGTAAACAATTCTCTGCCTTCTAGTTTTCATCTGCAGTGAATGATTAAGTTTGAAGTCCTTGAATGTAGAGTTTGAAAAAAAAAATCAAGCAAGCGTAGGGATTCCAAAGGTTATTTGCATCAGGTGACAGTTAATTGCCACTAGCCTTGTAGCCCTTCATAATTAAGGTATATGATAAGATTTGGGACCTGCCACTTAATATTAGGTGTGGGGAAGTGATTAGGAGCCCATTCACACTGCACAAATATAGCACGACGATTCTACCTTTACTAAAGCAGTTTCCTATAGAATCCTGGGACTTATTTGTCCTTTGGGGAGGCATGAGGGCTCTCTGGCAGAGAATTCTAAAACCCTACCTAAACTGCAGATCCCAGAATTCCATGACAGTTAACATGGAATCGTAGTGCTATATTTGTGGAGTGTGAAAGGACCCCAGGTTACTCCACTTCCCTGCCCCTGCTCTCTGAAAAAGCCAGCCAGCCCTCTGTAGATACTGATCACACTCATATTCATCTAGCCCCTTTCAACTTTTTTATCTCCAAGATTTGTGTGCGTGTGTTTCAGCAAACCTTGTTGTTGTGTTGAGCCTCTGATACCTCCCTCTTTTTATTAATAGTCTTGGTTGGTAATGTAACAAATGGCTCACATGATCTGAACCACGAAAATAGAAGTTTTCATGGTCCACCCTGCCTTTCTACCTCAATGCATAAAAGCATGCATCTTGAACTCTCCTAGGAGGTATAATATGAAGGATACTTAATAAATCCTTAACCCAGAGCTTTCCAAACTTTTCATGTTGGTGACACACTTTTTTAGACATGCATCATTTCGTGGCACAGTAATTCAGTTTTACTAGCAAACCAGAGATTAAACTAACCCCTTACAAGAGATACAGACACATGCATAAATTGTAATAACAAAATGTGTGGGGACACAACATATCTCATGAAAACCTTTCATGTATTTTTAAAAATGTGTGATTTATAAATAATAACATACATTTCCAAGATTGTAGGCGACACACCTACACACTTCAGGCAACACACTAATGTGTCATGGCACACCGTTTGGAAAGCCCTGCCTTAACCCGTCCTTCTGTTATGTTCTTTTATGCACGGTGGCAAAAGTATCTGGTTTTGAAAAAGAGAGTCTCCGCGTCCTTTGTAGTCTTTGAAATGGTGAGTTGATTTCTTGTTTTGAGTACTATAGTTCAGAAAAGTAACTTTTCCAACTCTGGATTTCAGCTGGAATAAACTTTCTAGTGACGCTACAGCAGAACGTTAGATTTCCTGGTTCACAGTGCAGTCTTGCTGTTCCTTGAGTAAAGATTAACCAGAATAATCCTCCAATAACCATATTCATGGCAGATTAGATTTGTCCTCTGGATATTGCGAGATAGGAGGGGTGCCGAGGCTGAGAGTTGGGTGGTAATCTATGTCTGACAGCGGGAGAGATTTGAACTCAGGTTTTTGACAGCTGGGCATTTGCAGCTCTTTCTCTTCCCCCTGCCTCAGCCTTCCCTGCTGTCATCTACCTACCCTAGGGATAAAGAACGCGTGTTCCTTCAGATGTTGCCAGACAGCAACTCCCACCATCCCTCTCTCTTGCTATGGGAGTGGCAGTCCAATAACATCCAGAGAGTTGTATGTTCCACATTTGTAAGGAAGTCTCACTGCTTACTTTTTAAAACGTAATTGTTGATTTGTTTTAACTATATTCTCATTGTTTACTTATTTCATATTTATGTTACACTTCTGGGAATTTCTGACAAGTTGTATAAGAAATAAATACCACAGGGATGAGCTGGTTTTTTTGATAAAACCAGTGACGCTGATGTTACTCAAACATGTATACTTCACTATTCAGATGCATGTCAAAAGGCTGGCAGTATTGGGTCCTGGATCTGAAATTGGCTTTGATGCTTGCGATTTCTTACCTTTCAGCTTCATTAAGACTCTTTCCCAATTTCTCTTCTTCAATCTCAAGGGAGGTATTAGTCAGACCAGAATTTCTTGTTGTGATAAACTGTAGTTTTGACCTCCTTCTTACCTCTGAGTTAGACTATCCTAAATTTGTTTCTTCCTGCTCCCCTCCTGCCACATTGCAAAAAGCAGTTTTCTCATGCATTCGAATTATTCCTTTCTAGAACAGGGATCTTTTGCAATCTCTCTCTCTTTGTCTCTCTCTCTGTCTCTCTCTGTATAGTTAAGGCTCTAGTCCAGTTAGGCATATTCACTCCACTCCCTATAGCAGGGACTACTGTAGAGTTATGCATTACTGTTATTTTTGAAAGGATTAATAGATTCCTATACCTCCCCTCCTCTCTTGATATTTAGTTGTCACTCTTCTCTTGTTTGTGCGCAAACACTGGTGTTTAGTTTTCTCTGCTAGGAAACTGTTTATTTATTTATTTAATTTATGTACTTCAGTTTTTCCCAACATGAGATTCAGGGCAGATTTATACACATCTAAAACCATGGTACATCTTTTTTTAAAAAATCTACTGTGCAAACTATTATATAAATAAAAAAGTTGAAACACAATTAAACTGGATTTTTAGTACAAATCATAGAATCATAGAATCATAGAAATGTAGAGTTGGAAGAGACCCCAGGGGCCATCCAGTCCAGCCCCCTGCCATACAGGAACACCCTCAAAGCACTCCCGACAGATGGCCATCCAGCCTCTGCTTAAAAACCTCAAAGGAAGGAGACTCCACCACACTCCGAGGCAGCATATTCCACTGCCGGGCAGCCCTGACCGTCAGGTTCAAGTGGAATCTCCTTTCCTGCAGCTTGAATCCATTGCTCCTTGTCCTGGTCTCTGGAGCAGCAGAAAACAAGCCCTCTCCTTCCTCTACATGGCATCCCTTCAAATATTTAAACATAGCTATCATGTCCCCTCTTAACCTTCTCTTCTGCAGACTAAACATCCCCAGCTCTCTAAGTCTATCCTCATAGGGCCTGGCTTCCAGGCCTCTCACCATTTTGCCCTCCTCTGGACTTGCTCCAGCTTGACCATGTCCTTCTTGAATTGGGGTACCCAGAACTGGACACAGTATTCAAGACGAGGTCTAACCAAAGCAGAGTAGAGTGGTACCAGTACCTCCCTCGATCTAGACACCATACTCCTATTGATGCAGCCGAGAATTGCATTGGCTTTCTTGGCTGCTGCATCACACTGCTGACTCATGTTCAGCTTGTGGTCTATGAAGAATCCTAGATCCCTTTCACATGTACTGCTATCCAGGCACTTTTCCCCATCCTATATTTCTGTATTCCATTTTTTCTACCTAAGTGTAGGTCCTTACACTTCTCTCTGTTGAATTTCATTTTGTTAGCCTTGGCCCAGCTCTCCAATCTATCCAGGTCATTTTGCATTTTGATCCTGTCCTCTGGCGTATTAGCAACCCCTCCCAATTTGGTGTCATCTGCGAATTTGATGAGCATGCCCTCTATTCCTTCATCCAAGTCATTGATAAAAATATTGAACAGCACTGGGCCCAGGACAGAACCCTGTGGCACCCCGCTAGTCACTTCTCTCCAGGATGGAAAGCAGCCGTTCGTGATCACCCTTTGGGTTCGGTCGGTCAACCAATTACAAATCCAACTAACAGTTGCCCTGTCCAGCCCGCATTTTACTAGCTTCTTTGCAAGGATGTCATGGGGAACTTTGTCAAAGGCCTTACTGAAATCGAGGTATGCTAGATCCACAGCATTCCCTTCATCTATCAAGCTAGTAACTCTATCATAAAAAGAGATAAGATTAGTCTGGCATGACTTATTTTTGAGAAATCCATGTTGACTTCTCGTGATTATCACCTTGCTTTCTAAGTGATTAGAAACTGACTGCTTAACGATCTTCTCCAGGATCTTTCCGGGTACAGATGTCAGGCTGACTGGGCGATAATTATTTGGGTCCCCTTTTTTTCCCTTCTTGAAGATGGGGACAACATTTGCTCTCTTCCAGTCTACTGGAACTTCTCCTGTCCACCAAGATTTCTCAAAGATTATAGCAAGCGCTTCCAAAATGACCTCTGCCAGCTCTTTTAATATCCTAGGATGCAATTCATCTGGCCCTGGAGACTTGAATCCATCCAGTGTGGCCAGGTATTCCTGTACCACCCCTCTACCTATTACGTGCCTCATTTCCCCTTCTTCCTCACCTGCTCCCCAACTGCCAGGTTGAGTGCTTGTATCCTTCTGGGAAAAAACTGAGACAAAGAAGGTGTTAAGTAGTTCTGCCTTTTCCCTTCCCCCTGTGAGTAATTCTCCATCTTCTCTGCGCAGCGACCCAATCGTCTCCTTCTTTTTCCTTTTGCTGCAGACGTATTTAAAAAAGCCCTTTTTATTGTTTTTAATGTCTCTGGCCAGCCTTAGTTCATCCTGTGCTTTAGCCTTTCTGACCTCCTCCCTACATCTCCGGGCCACTTGCTTAAATTCTTCTTTGGTGGTTTCCCCTTCTTCCATTTCCTATACATGTTTCTTTCAACACTGAGCTCAGCTGAGAGTTCTTTAGTCAACCATTCTGGTTTCTTCAGATGCCTTCCATTTTTCCTCCTTATTGGCACAGTTTTAGACTGTGCCTTCAGTGTCTCCCTTTTAAGGAACTCCCATGCCTCCTGAACTCCTTTCCCTTTCACTATTCTTGACCACGGAATTCCAGCCAGCAGCTCCCTAAGTTTACAGAAGTCTGCTTTTTTAAAATCTAAGATGAGTGTCTGGCTACCCTTATCTTCTCCTTCCCACTGAATGCCACATTCCAATAGGGCATGGTCACTCCCCCCTAAAGATCCAACCACTTCTACCTCATTAACAAGGTCATCCCTGTTGGTCAGGATCAGATCTAGAATATTTGATCCCCTTGTGGCCTCTTCCACCTTTTGGACCATGAAGTTGTCTGCAAGACAAGCAAGAAACTTGCTGGACCTTGCTGTCTTGGCAGAGTTTGACTGCCAGCATATATCTGAGTAATTGAAATCTCCCATTATTACTGTATCTCTCCTTTTTGAATGTGCAGTCATTTGGTTGAGGAAGGCATCATCAAAGTCCTCAGCCTGGGTTGGAGGTCTGTAGTAAACCCCCACCAGAATATCCCTATTGTTTCTCGCTCCCTTAATTCTAACCCAAATGCTCTTGACTTGGCTTACTGGGTTTAAGTCAAGGATCTCTTCACAGGTGAAAACATCCTTGACATACAAAGCTACTCCTCCTCCTTTCTTGTTTGGTCTATTTTTATAAAATAGGCTATACCCCTCTATTCCTATATTCCAATCATGAGACTTATCCCACCAGGTCTCAGTGAAAAAAAGTTAGAAGTTAAAAGCAATTTAAAAGTACATTTGAAATTTAATAAAATAGAAACACAACAACCTCCCTCAAAAACTCTATCTGCTGTGACATTTTAAAAACCAAATGCCTCCCGAAATAAAAAGGTCAGCAGGGAAGTGGTCATTCAGACCTCCTGAGAAAGGGAACCCCACAACTTTGAAGCTCTTTCCTACGTCCTCGTCAATGTGCCAGTGATGGTGTTAGGATCAAGAAAAAGGCTTTCCTCAAAGATCTTAAAGCTCAGGCAGACTCACAGAAGTTGTACTTAAGAATAGATTTTTGTGAAAAGGTATTGTGTCTAAATACCCCAAAGGTGTCTGATTCCATCTGATCTTGAAAGCTAAGCAGGGTCAGCCCTGGTTAGTACTTAGGTGTGAGATTGCCAATGAATGCCAGGTTTTGTAGACTGTATTTCAGAGGAAGGAACTGGTATTTCTTGCCTCAGAAAACCCTAAGAAAAATTCACAGGGTTGCTGTAAGTCGACAGGTGACTTCAAGGCACATACACAGACGTTGTGCCCAAAGGTGATCTGGAGCAACATGAAATGTTCCACTGGTGGATGTCAATTTACCCTGATTTAAATCGAGACTGAAGTTAATGGGAGGAGCCAGTTCCATAGACAATTGTTGGAGACCAACAGGGTGTATTCCAGTGGAGTTGAAATAAGCACAAAGTTAGCAGTTTTATTCAACACATGACCCATTTTAAAGAGGTTTAAGGCATAAAACATCAGAGCTCACCTTTTCCAGGCTAGAGAAATGTGCAGATGCTCTGCAGATGGATCAGAAGAGATAGCAACTATTGATCCCAAAGAGGCAGGGCTGGGGTGAGCTGGTTTGCCATTAGATGAGAGTTCCTCTTCAGAGGAGCACAAAGAGAGCAACCGGTAAGAACTGTGTTCCTCTGCTGTGTTTTCTCCAGCAGGCCTCTCAGGTAGAGAAAGCATATCAGAATGAAGAAAGGCAGCATATCTCCTGCAGAGGAACCAGCTGCCTCCCTTCCAAAATAGGGGAAAAAACACACCATTGTATTACATTTGAAGAAGTGGGTTTATATCCACAAAAGTTCATGCAGAAATGAAAACTGGTTAGTCTTAAAGATGCTACCACATTTTTTCTTCCCCTTCCTTCCTCCTTTTATGTGTAAATAAGTAAAATAAATTATTGCACAAAATACTCACTGATTTTTCTGTTCCCACTCAGTCCATGATGATATGCAGCCTTTGTGATGCCACTAGGTTCATTGTCTTTTGTTTTACTGTGGCATACTTAGCAGAGTTGTGCCTTTTGACATGCTTAGTGTTACCCACTAGCTCTCTCTACCAAAGCAGGAAGAAGAACCCCTTCCATCCAGCCACACCACAACTCCAAGGTTCCAGTTTCTTCTTTCCCCTCAACCCCTTCCTTCTGACAAGCCACGGCAGCAGTTGTTTTTCCCTTCTCCTCCAACACAGGCAGTAAAAAGAAGTCAAGTTCAGTCCAGTTTTCTTATGTCAGAACTCCAGGACTCCTCACTCTTTAGCCTCTTCTGCTTTGCTTAATTGGACAGTTGCCCTGGGAGAGCTATGCTTTGTGGGTGAGACTTCAGTTTATATATTTATTTTTTGGAGAAGGTTACATTTTAAATGGTGTAAATAGGTGGAGATGGAGTAACATCTGTGCTGCCTGGTCTTGGAAAGAATTCACACATGCCAGTTGTCTCTGGGTGTTGCACGCTGTCGGCTGACTGCCCTCATCCCCTGGTGAATGAATGGGTGAATCTCTCAGTTGGAAAGTGTTCGAGTGAAAGTTCAGTCTCAGCTGGGGTGGCTGATCTTATCTACTTGTATGTGCCATGAGGACAGATTGGCAAATGTCAACTAGTCTAGAGATTTTTCTGGTTCTCCATGACTGCCTGCGAGGAGGCAAGGAGGACCTTCTAATGAGAAAATATTGTAAGTGTATGCTGTGAGATAGGGGTATGCAGCTGCAGAGGAAGGGGGAAGGCAAAACTGGTGACTGCAACAGGCTTCAAACTACCCCTTAACAAATCCAAAAGTCAAATTGGAAATAAATTGTAGCTTCTGTTTTTGGCTGATTTTTTTTATTTGGTGTTTCAAAGGGATCTGCCTCTCTTGGAGACCTCCAAGAGTGGTAACTGACCAATTTAGGATTATTTTTATTACCCCCAAAGAGGTGGGCATGGGAATCTGATGGAAGTCTTGGGGCTGCAAAGGAAGTCCCGGGAGTCGCTTGTTATCCAAGGTCCAGTTTCCCTTTGATGTCATGGCTCTATAAATCAATTTCTACTTACGTTAATCATCTCGTAGTGTTTTCTTGGCGAGATTTCATAACATGGCACACTCCTAATGTATTAGACTCCATCCCCGGATAATGTCTTTGTTGGAAATGACACTTGCCACACTTGCCATCCAACATATCTGCAAGTTGGGGAAGCCTGCTTTGTTCCTTCTAGATGCTTGTGGCCTCCAGCATTTCACAGATGAAAACTGAGGCAGGTGTGTCCAAGAAACATCAATGTGTGGTCAAAATGGTAAAAGTTGTTAATGAGAAAGAATTCAAAAGCTAGAAGAAGCTACAGCAACTTGCTTTTGCCTAAGCCTACTGGAAGGGCAAAATTCCACTGCTTCCTTTTTCTCCCCTCTTCCTTTCCCTGTCTGAGCTAATAGAGTGCAAACTATTTTTGTGTTTTGAACTCAGTTGCAGTAATTATAGTAAGCTGAGGAGAAAGGAGGAAAGCAGGAGGAGGAGAGCAATACTGGGACATACTGGAAAAATGGGATGACTAGAAGTGTCCCTGACAAATTGGGACATGTGGATGGTGTGGATACTCAGTTCTGTTCTGCCAGTAACTTAGCTTACATGGCTAGTTTAGCTTTCAGAGTTGGCTGGAAATACTGTACTGTGGTTGACCAACTAATCCACGTATGTCCTAACTTGGGCATGTTTCCCCTGTATATAATCTGAGCGCTGAGTCATCCAAGGGATAGTTGTCAGACCAGGTCCAGTGAAACTGGATTACGCCATACTGCTGCGGCAGAACTCTGTAGTGAAAAAGGAAGTGAACTGAAGTGCATGATGGAAGGCAGCTGGCTTGCACAGGAGCAACAGCGATGGGTTCAGCATGTTTTCCTGTCATAGGCTAAATCAAAGGAGGGAATTCGTGTAGGCTACAGGCTTCGTGCAGGACTTTTTTTGGGGGGGGGGGTGTCCAGTGCTGCCTTTGGAACCCTGCCCAGTTCTAGCACTGCCTGAGAAAACTTCGTGCAGGGAAAAAAGAGGGAGTTTCCAATGAATACTTGCCTGCCCTGGATAGATTTCACCAAAGAAAGCTGCTCCATAAACAGCACCCCACCCCCCAAGTGATTGGGCATAATGTGATGTCGTTTCGGATCTTCTAAAATTGCAGCTGCAATAGCAGAGTGCAACTTTCCATGGGATCCTTAAGCCTGGCCTTCTGAACCCTGGAATATTCTCTCCCCTGTCTGATTCAGTTTTATGGGCTTATTCAGAGCATAAAAGACAGGTAGGCTTGTTTGTTCAAGCAATTGTATTGGAAGCCTTACAAGAATGTACAATTGTATAGCAGCTCTATAGGATTATACAATTGTATAGCAGTTATACAATTGTATAGGAAGCCTTACGAGAACTGAGAATGTGCTGTAGGCTTAGAAGGAAGACAAGTAAGAGAGTTCTATGTATATGTGGACCTTGCCTATCTCATGATTTCTAGCATTACATAGAATTTTTTTTAACAATTTTATTGAAATTCCATCATATAAAACACACACATATATAATTGTACAATTCATTGAAATATTTCTGACAATCATCCTCTCCTCCCTAGATTTCGTGTTCTCCAATTCCATCAACATGTTAAAAATTAAAATTAAATGTACCACACTAATATATGCTAATATTTCACGATAGCTCCTACAATACGTCTGTACTAACTTATATGTCATATTATTCATCTGATCGCATCCTCTTGATAAAAGTTATACATTTATCTGAAAGTACCCAGCAATTATCTGACACTATTCTCCATTCCTTTTTTATCTCTTCATCAGATTTGCTCTTTAATCTCTGAGATACTATATCTGCATTCCTGTTTTCAATAAAAGTTACCCACCATTGGTCAACTGTAGGTATTTGCTGGCTTTTCCATAATCCTGCAAATTCTATACGAGCTGTCGTGACCATATACAATATTATCTGCCAATATTTCTTTAACACAGTATTATCCAACATATGTGTCATATTTAACAAATACCTGTTCCTCCTTAAAAAGCCAGTCCTCCTTAAGAAAGCCCCAGACAAAACAAGTTCCGTCACCCTCCACGAAGCCTCAGTTCATTTCAGTTGTTTTGCAGATGTTAATTCCTTAGTCATTTTAAAAGTCAGTATTTAAAGCTACAAAGCCAATAGTGAGTTGCTATAGTTGAAGACACAGTCTTATTATAGTCTCTTACCCACTGGTATTAGAACCGTATAGTTTAAAAACAGTCAAAATCAGGATTGTTATTTTTCCATATATTCCTTTACGTACTGTCCCCCACCGGGGTCTCTACATTCGTGAAGCTTCTGTTAACTGCTGCAGGTCTTTAATTGTTGTGGTCTTAATTGACAGAAATCTAGTTTGGACACGCTTATTGTCAGCTTACCGAATCTTCTTTTCTTAAAAGTTGTCATCGGCGCTTGTGCCGCTTGCGCGGCGACTATGATGATCCCGTTGTGGTCCTACGCGACCACTCACGTGCGCCATGCAACAGGAAGTCAGGATTACATAGAATTTATTGAGGGTTTTCACAACATGAGGGAAACCAGTTTCCCATATTGACATTGATGTGCAGGTCAGCTGCAGCCCTCTTGGCTTCTTGTCTTCAGTACATTCAAGGCAACTTAAGGAGAACGTGGGCCATTCTATCCTCTAAGACTTACAAGGAATCTAGAAGTTGTTTGCTCCTGGGATGGTAAAATACTTAAGTACTTAGTGTCTAAGGTCTTAAGTGTTTTACCACATTGCAAACAAACATCCTTTGGACGTCCTATTACTGGGACATCCCACATGGATAGAGTGGGCAGAGCCATTCAGAAGTAGAGCCAGAACCTGTAAGATGTTCCACAAGTCCAGCAGCAAAAAGATGCAACTCCTGTCCTTGTGCCAAAGACTGACATTACTCCCTCTGCCCCAGAAAAGCTTAATTGTTGCAGTAACTCCTGAGACTGTCTTGGAGTGGGGGAGGCTTACCTTTGCCATAGTAGGAAAGTTATGCAGGATTGAGGGGGTGGGCTCAGAGAGACCACAATCTTCCTTTGGCCCGCTTCCTTTGGGTCTGGAAATTTCCAACATATTTTCAGCTTCTGTATCATTCATTGCGTGTGGTCACACTTGGCTAAAGAGCGCGGCAGGCCCAAGACAGAGCTCCCTCGATACACCTCCATACCCCAGTGAAGGTGCCTAATACCCCAAACTACCGAAATTATTTTAGTGCATGGGGCAGAAGGTCCAATATACATTTGTCTCCACCTGTGGCAATGGTGTTTCTGATCTCTATGTGTGGATGTGAAAGCTAGACAGTAAGGAAAGCTGGAAGAAAGGAAGATCCATGTGGTGCTGGAGGAGGGTTTGTTGGACACCATGGGCTTTGCCCAGAAGACAAAAAAACTGGGCTGAGAGCAAATCAAGCTTGCCTACTTTCTAGAAGGCAAAATGACTCAAATGAGGCTATTGCACTTTGAACACATCAAGAGATGGCATGACTAAGTGGAAAAGATTGTAATGCTTGGTAAGGTGGAAGGAAGTCAGTAGGAAAAGGGGGACATTATAGATGGGTTGACTCAATAAAGGAGACCACAGCCCTGAGTTTGCAAAACCTGAGCAAGATCGTTGACATCTGGGCTGTTGCAAGTCTCTCATTCACAGGGTCACCAAACGTTGAAGATGTTGTTGCTGTGTGCCTTCAAGTTGTTTCCAACTCATGGTGGCCCTAAAGTGAATGTGTCACATGGTTTTCTAGAGGCTGAGAACATGTGATATGCCTTAGGTCACTCCGTGGGTTTCCATGACCGCGCAGGGGATTGAATCCTGGTCTCTGGGGCATAGTCCCGTGCTCAAACTGCCACATAACGCTGGCTTTGACTTGGTGGGAAATAACAGCCATAAAAAGAACTAGTCTCTTCTTGATCCTTCATGACACCCCAAAACTGAGTGATTGCTTCATTTTGCCTAATGGTAGGCTGGCCTTTCTTAAGAGGCATAAACCAATTGTTCTGTCTTTCTTGCAAACCATCAGCTGCAGTTTGAATTACTACTGTCACAAATTAAAGTCTATCCTGCCAAATGTAAAGTCATCCAATAAGATTCGTCTGTCATTGTTTATCCAGCAGCATTCAACTTTGGAGTTTAATAATCATAATCTAGTCAGGTTCTGGTTCCCAAGCAATTTAATAAGTGCTGTTGTACTCGTCTCTTACCTGTGGGTTTCCTATAGGCATATTGTCCGAAAAGTATGCTAGATATGATAGAATTTTAGTCTGATCCAATTCAGTTCCTATGATAACAAAGGAAGAAGCTAAGGAAAGAGAAGAAGGTAAGACCTGGATAGGAAGGAAGGAAGGAAGGAAGGAAGGAAGGAAGGAAAGAAGGTGGATAAATGAAGGCCCGCTGCAATGACAGGCATGAAATCAGATGAAGAGGTTTAGAAGTCCTCATGGAACAGGTAGAGCTTGAGGAAGGTTTTGGAGGGAAAAAAATAAATTGAAGGCCAAGATCTCCATCAACCATTGACATTGCATTTACAGTGGAAGTAAAAGGGTCCAATAGTCAGAGTTTGGAAAAATTATTTGTTTGGTCAGCAGCTCCCTCAGTTCCCCAGCCAACATGGCCACAGCATGGGGGAATTCTAGAAGTAAGAGTTAAAAATGTAATTTTCTCTAAGCTCAGCTAGTGGTTCCACACTGCTGTGAACTAAGATCAGTAAGTTGTCTTCTTGGTCCAAACAATTCAGTATCTGTTTCCTTTCTCAGAAATCATGTGGGGTGGAAAAAAGAAATCTGCCCTCAGAGATTCACTCCCCACAAGCTTTTTTTAAGAGTGAATTTTCTGCTGCTAGAACTATATAGAAATAGGCTCATCTGTACTGAGGTCTGGGCTAGTGTCCCAGGCAGAGAGAAATATGACTCCTGACCTCAGAAAACTGCTGACTCCACTGACGGAACTGTTGTCACCTTGGCGCTCTTGATTCCAGACGCATAATGCACAAGGTGTGGCCCAGCTTAGCATGTTCTGCTCTGCAGGTGCCCCAGTGGGGTTGGGCAGGGATGGTAAGAAAGCAAAGCTCCTGAAACTCATAGAGAGCCTGTGAGCAATATCCCCTAAAGTTTCTGGAGATGAGTGTGTGTGTGTGTGTGTGTGTGTTGTATTCAGTTTCAGTGTCCAACCCTAGTTAGGTGTCCCATGTGTATTGCTTCACAGTCCCCTATCTGAAGGCATTTTCTGTATCAAAGTTGGGGAACTAAAGGCCCTGGGGCTGAATCCAGCCCTCCTAGACTCACAAGCTGGCTCTCTGGGGTTTCCTGGAGGGCCATGCTCCTTTCCACACATGAAACCATCGTTTGGTAATGTCTTAATTTTTATGTGATTCCCCCCTCTGCATTCTAATAGGTTGAGAGTTTTTTCCTAAGGCAGGGGTGGGTAAAGGGCAACCTGCAGGCTGCATGATCCCCCCGGGGCCCCCACTGGTCAAAAAGTGGTATGTCCTCTAGGAGATGTTGGGATATTTTTTGTCACATTTTGGACCCTCCTTTGAGCTATTTTAGGCATAGGAAAGTCTTTTTTTTTCTAGAAAAACAGAAACAGAAGTCATTTCTTGTTTTGAAAAAAGTCCTCTTTTGGGCCTAAAATGGCCCAAGAGGAAGAAAAAAAATTGGTGAAAATGCCCCCTCAATCCCTAGAACAGTGGTTCTCAACCTGTGGGTCCCCAGATGTTTGTGGACTTCAGCTCCCAGAAGCCCCAGCACTGTGGTCAATGCTCAGGGCTTCTGGGAGCTGAAGTCCAAAAACATCTGGGGACCCACAGGTTGAGAACTACTGCCCTAGAAAGTGTTGGGGAACATTTGATGGCATTTTTTTTTTTTTTAGTGACGGGAATCTGTGATGGGGTATGCCCCCCCCCCGATCTTGTGGCAGATAATATTGCCCTCTAACCTCCCACAGTTGCCCATTCCTTTCCTAAGGTTTTTTCGTTGCTAATATGTGCTCAAAGCTATAATATGAAGGTATGCTTAGTCCTACTTTTTTGCTTTCCACCACTGAAATGTGCTTCCCCCAAAAGAGCTTCCCTGAATGAACTTCGTCCCCAGAATTAAAGAGATTTCTCAACCTTGTCATGTTTAATGGGCTGTATAGTCCCTGTCTGGTTTATCTTTAAGACTTGTCAAAATTGAATTCAGTGGCCTTCAAATTGGCCATCAACAAGTACTACCTGGCCAGCAGACATTGCAGGCAGACTGGTCGCCTGGTCATGGTCTTATCCACTATGGTGTGATATATTGTGTCTCCATTTAAGTGGCACTAACTATTTTTAATTGTGCATATAAACTGTACAAATTAATATATATGTTTTATGAAAATCTTTCTCTTCTCTTTGGTGTTGCCTGCAGTCTGGTGCCAGATTTTAAAGACTGATACTTTATAGATACCTCATCAGTTCAGTGCTAATTGCTTCTGCGTGCACGTGTATGCAACTGCAGCGCTAACCTGATCCAGCAAAATGGTATAGAACATATGGGGGAAATTTAGACACAGATATTATGAGTTATTCCCAACTTGAATAGATCCTCTAAATCAATTGGTGAGTGGTGGTACAATATGTAGGCAAATCTCTTTAATTCGGTGGGTCTCTTCTAGTTGAGACTAACAATAATATATTGTTTCGAACAAGTTGTTAGCTGCCTTGAGTCCCTTTATCAGGAGAAAGGTGGGATATAAATAAATACAGTAATAACAACAACAACAACAATGATAGGAGTCAGGTCATGATGTGAACGCACCATACCTATCAGAGATGGAGGGTAGGGCAAGAAATGGTACATTTGCAAATAAGGAACATATGAGCAGTCCATGGAACTGTGGACTAATTCTGTGCTTCTTTTACTCCAGGACATGAATGGCCTCGAAGAAGGAGTGGAATTCCTCCCTACCATGAATGCCAAGAAACTAGAGAAGCCACGTGGCCCAAAGTGTTGGGTGATGGTGGTTGCCATCATAACAATCATGCTCCTCCTTTCCTTGATGGTTGGGTTCCTGGTTTGGCACTTCAAATGTAAGTGGCGGTAGATTAAGGTTGGACTGAAAGCTTTTTTTAAAAAATACCCCACAGTTCCATAGGTCTTGAATTGCTAAATGTTAGTACTGATCCCCTGATGTAGATGTTAATGGATATAGAACTGATTAAATCAGATTTAGATTTACTTCTGCATGTTATGAGAAAAGTCATGTAAATGGACCACTGAAGAGAGATAACATTAGTTGAATAAGCAAAGCTCATTGTTAGAAGCAAAGGTTTTCCTTTATTTCACGTAGTGTTCGGGGTGTAGGTATGGGGGAGACAAAATGAGGGTATTGCCTATAAATAAAAATTCTTGACTGCCTGCCCCCATGACATTTTCCTCCATTATATTTCTAGCATTGCAGTCATTTAAGGCTTCAGATAAGCATTTGGAAATACAGTTAAGGCATCCAAAGAAAAGAGGAAGGCAGAGTTACCAAGGAAATATTGCCCTGTCTCTCACTTTTAGAGAAAAGGCAGTGCTGTTCCATGTGGCATTCAGGGTTTGAAACTGCTATTTTATTTGCTTTAAAACTGGATTCTAGAATTGCTTTTAAACTATTTTTAGGAATTTTTAAAGAGTGTTTTAATGTGTTTTAAAAATGTTTTTGTCTCTGTGGGGTTTTTTTTCCAAATCAATTTTTATTTGTTTATCACCTCAGGAGCCTTTGTGGGCTGGGAGGCAATGCAGAAATACTTTAAATAAAATAGATGTATAATATAAATAAAGAGATTGATTGAATGTGAACAAAGCAAATCTAAGAATTCTAGGTGTGTATGGTCTTTAGTGTCCCATTCTTTGCCATGCTAGAAATTTGCAGACTGAAGGAAAAATTTATTGGTGGCCAGAATTCTTATTTGTGTGGGGAGGAGCACACCCTCATTTCTCCACTATAACACTCCCCTGGTGTGACTAGAAAACTGCCTAAAAAAATGATCCTATCTTGAACTTGCAACCATGCAAATTGATTTACCTCTTGCAAGTTCATCAATTGAAGTTTCTACAGACTAAAGCAACATAGGTTGCATTAACATGAACCTCAAAGAATAGGCTGTATTGAACTCAATAGGACTTGCTTCTAAGTAGACATCTATAAGGTGTCACTGTTAGCTTGCAGTCCTACCAAGTCTGCAGTCAATTGAGGACCAGGTTTTAGATAGTTGGGGTTGGGAGGAGAATTCTTGGACTGAATTTAGCAGTTTTCTCAACCCTGCCCACACTTATTTTTTTTCCTTTGGTTTTATTTTTAATTGTTGAATGCCACCTTGAGTACCCTGGTGAAAAGGTGATTGTAGGAAATGGTTTACTTTTCCCTTTAAATAAAGAAACATGAAGATTCTGGACATATATGTTCAATTTTGGCCTCCACGGCAAAGGAGAGGTGAATCTGCTTTGAACTGTAGACTGAATTTTAATGGAACTGGCCAAGATACTGAATCTTATTGCCCAATGATGCTCAGCTCCTTGAAAGTTTAGATTAAATCCCAGAATGGATTCAGCATCGACTGGGAGACGTCTTTTCTACTACTGCTGTTTAACCTGCTTGCTGTCTTGGGATTTACTCAGGGCAACTTTTGGCATCATAAGGAAGCATGCAGAAATTCACAGGTTCACATAATTTATTTGCACTACTAGTATGTATTTGTTTGCTGAAACTGGTGGTGCGTCTAGATTTTCTAGGGTATGTGCCAACTAGTCATACATCTGGATATCTTGATGTTAATAGCTATGCTCAAAAACTTCAGGATGTCTAGATGTGGACCCAGTAATTTTCAAGAAGACGTGATTCAGTAGCGGTGGGTCACATCCATGTCAGTGGGATGATGCAGTTATTCTAGGTTTAGTCCAGACTATAAAGGAACTATCCAGGGTGCTGAATCTGTTTTAATGTCGCTGCCACACTGACATGGAAGCCACCAGCCACAAGTGATGCAATCTCTTATTCCTTTGCAAAAATCTTGTATTTTAGGACTTGCCTGGTCACCGCAGGTGGCAATACGTTGTGTGCTGGTGAGTGAGATGGCTGGTGGAGGTTGGGGCAAGTCCTCCATCTTTCCTCTGCAGCTAATACAGAATCCAATTGGACTGCCAGAGAAGGGAGACCCTTTCCTTCACATCAAATTCAGATATTTAGTACTCAGCTGGAAAATGCTCTCCTTCTTTCTTCCATTAGTGCCCAACAGTGTTGTGAATTATTTTGGCAGGCTAATACCTTTTTTGGGCTGATTTGTAAGAGTTGTACAGCACTATCTGTGTGCCTAAGCCCCTTCCCAAGGAGTTTACAATTAGATCTTGGCTGTGAAAGGAGACAACAAATGAAAGGGAAGAAAGGAAGAAACAATAGTATAGAAGTATGAATGTATAGAAAATATAGAAGTATGAATATTGGACAGCAACTCGTAGCTTTCCTCAATTTAGACTGTATTAGCTGAGCTTCTGGGACTTGCAGTACAATAAAGGGAGGGCCAAATGATTCACAACCTTGGTATAGAGCTTCAGGGAATGAAGATAAGACAGATGGTACTTGTTTTTCTGTGGCAGACACACAAGATGGGCCCCCAAAACACCAGATTTTCCTGGATTCTAAGTAATGGAACATATTTCTTAGCAGAACTGGCAGAATTAAATGATTGATTGGTGGTGCTTCTAGTCCTTTAAAATAGAAAGTATTCTATTCAGTATTTTTTAAAAAGAAAAGTGTCTTCCTCCTTCTTCCAATGGTTTCTTTTAGATAGGAATGCATCCGTGCAGAAGCTCTACAATGGTCACCTGCGACTCCCAGCGCATCAGTTTGTGTCTGCTTATGAGAATTCCAGCACCCCTGAATTTGCCATCCTGGCCAAAAAAGTAAAGGGAACGGTAAGAAACTCTGCAGTCACTTGGCAGCTTTTGTGGAGTGTAAGTTATTGCAGCATAGACCCCGTGCTCCTCTGGTGTTTGGGGATACATTGGATATTCAGGGTTGAGCTAATCAGCATTTGCCCTAGGAAGCTGCTCTAGGTAACACTCAGGACCATTGGCCCACCGAGGCCAGTATAATCCACCCTAACTGGTGCACCTCTTTATCTGTTGTGAAGCCTTGTGACCCTCTAATGCAGGAGTGGCCAAACTCTGCATTCCACTTTAACTGACATGGAAACATCCCATGAAATTCTGGCATTTGCAGTATAAGGAGGGGCATTCAGAATTTTCAGCCACATGCTTTTAGTCTCTCAGCAAACTACAAACGCCAGATTTCCATAGGATGGAATGATGGCAGTTAAAGTGGAATAATAGTGTTATGACTATGTGTTATGAACAGGCCCATGGTCTTTCAGCTGCTTCTGGCCATCTTCGTCTGATGCTTCTTCACTGATGGTGGGATTTACCACAGTAACGTGGAACTTGTCCGGAAGAGATGCTTTTGATTTCAGTAACCACAGTGTAAAATCCTCCCTCCATTTCTTTCTTATTAGTGGATTCAGCAATTCTGCCAGACTGGTTGCTGAATACAGAAATCCCAGGTTGCTCCTGGAAAATTCAGTCTGCATTCCAACGATATGTGGCCTCGTGTCCCAGAAAAATGAGTAGTTCTGATAACAGAACAAAGAATATGGAACAATGACAAGAAGAAATAAATTGGTACAGCTGATAAGTGTAGGCCCATTCTAACATCCAAATTTATTAAAAATGTGCTGGTTCTCACATTTATTCCAAATGTAATGTTCTTTTGATGTTTAGCTCATAGATATCTATAAACAAAATCAAGATGTTGGTGCTTTCCACAAGGAAACTGAGATAGTTGCATTCAGGTAAGTCATCATTTCTGTGGCCATTTTGGCTTGAAAAAGTCCTGTTGCTGTACATTTTTAAAGTTTAAGGAACTGGGAAAATGCTAAGGGCTTTATCTATCCCTGTAATGTACACCATAATCCTCTCACTTCAAGATGCAATCAGGTAGGGGTAATTTCTCATCAGTTTGAGAGATGATTGGATGATTTTCACTTAATATTATGATCAATTTATACAGTTCTGAATTTCAGTGTGGATATATGAGTGGTCTCTTCATTTTTCTTAAAAATTAGATCCAGTTTTGTTCAATTTGCCCAGTTTTGGTTTTCATACGATGCCTTAACACAGTCGTTCTCTACCTTTGGTCTCCAGCTGCTTTGGACTTCCGTTCCCAGAAAAACCAGCCAGCATAAACTGTGGAAGTGGATTCTGGGAGATGAAGTCCAAAGCATCTGGACAACCAAAGGATGAAAACCCTTCCTTAAAAGGTATGTTTTAATCATTTTGAGGTGACTTTTCTGAAAGTTAGGGTCAGTGTACAATCGGTATTGAATGTCTCTCACAGGACAGTATGGATGTACCTGGTTTGGGTTTTAGATGGTAACATGACATTAGTTCAGGTAAGGGCAAAAAAAAGACATGACATAGGTGACACCTGGTGAGAGAGCACAGTGTTAGAAAGTGCAGTCTTTCCATGAGAGCGTGTAAACTACAAACAGCATCATGGACTGATTGAATACCATTTTGCAAGTGATTCATAGGTTGCTAAAGTGATAGGTTGCATATTGTGCGATTCTCATGTTATTTGAACATTGCACTTGCTGCTGAGAATCCCAGAATGGAAGGTATTTAAATCAGATGAGAGCCTCTTGTGTGAAGTATCTTATATTGGGGTTGACACATAGATGGAAAAACTCCTTTTAGAGTTCCCACACAGTTTCACTCGTATATGCTTTGGGACCTCAGAGGTGACTGTCCATTGCATAGCATCTGCTTGGAATGTAGTACTCTTGAGACAGAACAGAATCTAGCCAAATTTCACCAGGCCAAAAAAGTATCTTTATCAAACCCAGGAAAAGTATGAACTTATTATGAAGCCAGGAAAAGGATAAACCTATTATGAACTATTTTAAACCCTTTTTTTCAATGTGGGTTTATGGCAGTGTGGACTAGAAGCTTTGGTGTAAAAACACCTTAAATGGGATAGTCTAACATGGCCATTGCAAGATGGCCTCTTGTGCTTTCCTACTGTGTTTGAGGGAGGCAGGACTTCAAGAAGGCAGTAATCAGAATAGATTAAGTTACCAAAATTAGCTTCATAATCAGAGGCATCTGTTCACAACCCTGATCAGTTACAGTTTGTACCAAACAACTTGCTTTTTCTTCCTTTCCATGCAGTGAGGGCAGTGTCATTGCTTACTACTGGTCAGACTTCAGTGTCCCTCAGTACCAGGTGGCTGTCTTTGAAAAGGCCATGGCAAACATCGAGGCTCCACACTACGTAGGGGTACATAAGGCACGAAACCCGGAGATGCGAATTGAATCACTTGTTGCTTTCCGTAAGTCCCACCTCTGCCTCTCATCTCACCTACTCACCTTCCAGCCTTGGCTTTACTTTGGGGTTCATGAACGTGTGACCCCAAGGAAGCCCGAGATACATATTTTTGCTTTAACAGTAACGAAATTGGCAGGTTCTTATTTCTCTAGCTTGGTCAGTGGTTAAACAATTTAGAGAACAGAAAGTCACCCGTATCTTGATTCCTGACTTTTGTAAGAGGCTAGGCAGGCTTGGAGAGCAGTGCGGTATAGTGGTTTGAGCATTGAACTATGATCCAGGAAACCAGGGTTTGAGTCACTGGTCAACCATAGAAACTCACTGGGTGACCCTGGGCACACCACACACTCTCAGCCCCAGAAAACCCCATGATAGTTCACCTTAAGGTCGCCATAAGTTGGAAACGACTTAAGGGCCCACAAGAACAACAAAGCTAGGCCTGAGTTGATGGAAAACTGGAAAACTCATCTTCAAGGACAGGCTGTTAGTTAACTATCTTAGCTACTAGTACATTTCAGAGTTTCAGCAGCTCAGGAACTTTTTAAGAGATGTCCTTGGCTCAGAACTAAGAAATTCTTTAGATGAGCAGAGATAGGGATGTCAAAATAATTTAGCCAGTGTCTCATTTATAACTGAAACTGGCTGACTCAAAAAAAAAAAAAAAAAAAAAAAGAGCACAAAAGTCTGTCAAGGAATTTATAACCCTCATGAGACCTTCACTTCTGTTGCAAGAGCTGATGCAACAAGTATGCTTTTTTTAGTTATGCTTTGTGCAATATATGCAAAAGATGTCTCTATCCTTGCAAAGGGAAGCATTCTTTGTGAAATTAAGCACATATCCATATATAGTGAGTAAAAGAGGGATGGGGCAATTGTTCCCAAAGACCCAAATAGTCCATCCAATGTATCTACCTTTTTTTATAGTCCATACAAGAAGACAGCAGTTACTATAATTTTAAATCTTGTTCATTTACAGAAATGTGCAAAATCAGTCACATAATTGTCTCTGAAACAGAACCCCCGCCAAGGGAAAAAAGAGAAAAGGCAAGGAGAAAAAAATAAATGGGAACATGCTTATTTAGATTGTGAGGACAAAAACAAAGTTCCTGACAATGAGAAACATGTTGTCCTCTAGATGTTGGATTACAAACTCCTGGAATTCCTCACCATCTCTTATGGTGGCTAGGGTGAATGTGAGTTGCAGTTCAGCAACATCTGGAAAGCCTCATGTTCCTCACCTTTCCATAGACCTTGTGCAGCAACAGTGCTGTGAGGTGTGGTATGATGAAGGAACACAGGACAGCATATCAAAACAAAAAATGGAAACAGATTCAGGTTATTTGTTTTAAAGAAGTAACGCACAATGGCTTTTTTTGTTGTTAATTGTCATCATGTCAACTTCCACTTATGGTGAGCCAGTGAATGAGAGATGTCCAGGTCTTCTTGTTATCTACAGCCCTGTTCACATCTTGCAGTCTAAGGGCTGTGGCTTCTTTGCTTGAGTCCATCCACCTGTACTACATCTTCTTCTTTGCTTACTGACTTCTACCTTGCCAAGCATCATTGTCTTTTCTAATGAGTTATGTCTTCTAATGAGTCATGTCCTCCAGAGAAGGGCGACCAAAATGGTGAAAGGTCTGGAAGCCATGCCTTATGAAGAAAGCCTTAGGGAGCTGGGTATGTTTAGTCTGCAGAAGAGAAGGTTAAGAGGGGACATGATAGCCATGTTTGGATATTTGAAGGGATGTCATGTTGAGGAGGGAGCAGACTTGTTCTCTACTGCTCCAGAGACTAGGACAAAGAGCAATGGATTCAAGCTGCAGGAAAGGAGATTCCACTTGAACCTCAGGAAGAACTTCCTGACGGTGGGAGCTGTCAGGCAGTGGAATCTGCTGCCTTGGAGTGTGGTGGAGTCTCCTTCTTTGGAGGTTTTTAAGCAGAGGCTGGATGGCCGTCCGTTGGGAATGCTTTGATGGGTGTTCCTGCATGGCAGGGGGTTGGACTCGATGGCCCCTGGGGTCTCTTCCAACTCTGTGATTCTGTGATTCTCATGACATGTCCAGAGTATGATCGTCTCAGCTAAGTCATCTTGGCTTCAAGGGAGGGTTCATCTTGATTTACCCTTGGACCCACTTATTGCAAATTGACTCCCACCAATTTGTATTCTGATGACATTTCAACTGAATTGGCACTGAAGGTGACATTAAACTCAGAGAGCAGAAAACATGGGCTTGGGTATGTGTGTTGAAACTCTGATTCGCCATCCGTTCCCAGTCTAAAATATTCTTTCAGTTAAACTTGCTAGCCAGCAAGTTGCCTGATTGCACTTGCAAAATCTGCAGCTTTGGGTAGATCTGTGGGAAATTGGTGGTGATGAGAGCAAATATTTGCAGCCTGGTCATGATGATTCATTCTCTTTTGCTGAGAGCTTTGGCAGGGAGTCTCACAAAGTACTTGTATCAAAACACCTCAGAACAGGGAAGAGGTGGCACCCTGGGTTTTTATTTTTCAGGAAGGTAGACTGGCAGGGACTTTCTGCAAGAGGCATGCAAGAATTAGCTTGTTCGTAATGTTTTGTATATTTTCTATTACAGCTTCTGATCCAGATCTGTATAAGGGTTCACGGGACAGTAAGTAATACTTGTTTGGTTTTTATATCAGTAACAGTAAATTTATAATCAGATTGTATAAACAAGACAGATCTGTTACTTCAGTCTGTTTGGGATAGATATGTGTATTATGTGCCTTCCTGTTGACTCTAGCTTAATGGTGACCCTATCACAGGATTTTCTTAGGAGGATTTATTTCAAGAAGGTTTTCCATTGCCTTGCTCCATGACTGAGTGAAAATGATTTGCCCAAGGTCACTCAGGGGTTGAACCCTAGTTTCCCAGTGTCCTAGTCCAAACCTGAAACCATTTCTCCAAGCTTTCATAGGAGCCTCCATTCCTGGGAGAAATGGCTATGCCCACTTACATGACAATAAGGCAGTGGTTCTCAACCTGTGGGGCCCCAGATGTTTTTGGACTTCAGCTCCCAGAAGCCTTGAGCATTGACAATAATGGCTGGGGCTTCTGGGATCTGAAGTCCACAAACATCTGGGGACCCACAGGTTGAGAACCACTGCAACAAGGCTTATTTCTGAGTAGACACTTAGATGATTGTCCTACATATAATTAAAAAGTAACCAAAAGCCCATTCCTCAAACTGGAACTAGTTTGGTTGCTACAGGAACAACGGGGGCATGTTTTAATCTCTTTTAAAGACATTTCTTAAAGATATACCAACATGATGCTTCCGAATGCCAGAAAGCTTCATAAACATCCTGAGGTGTATGTTGTGTCTGCGTGTGTGAAGAATTTGCTTTTGGATTCATCCCTGCTCCACTATCTAATCTTAGCTTGTTGACAGAACTCTTAACCCTGAATGATTGAATTTAACTTGTTAGCTACCGTTGTAGCAATTGCTCGGTAGGTTTGTCGCTCCAACTTGGAACACTCTTTTGAGAAATTACAACAGATACAGCTGCAGATTGAAGAATCTTTACTTTAAAAAGAAAGTGGTTAGATTTTGACTGTTGGCCTCAGTCAATTTTCTTCCTGCATCTGTGAGGCTTTTGTATTTGTGTGCTAGAGGTGAGGTTTCTGCTTTAGGTTAGTTGCTACTTTGACCTATTCACTAATCTAAGATGTTTTAGCACCCTCTTTTCTCAGACTTTCTGTTTCTCTGCTTGTTTTCTTTTGCCTGTGTAGTCAGCTGCCTCTATACCCTGCATGCAGAAGAAGGTGTGGTCACTAGTTTCAGCACCCCAGGTTTTCCGAACAGTCCTTACCCCTCCAACGCCCGCTGCCTTTGGGCCCTAAGAGCTGACGCAGACTCTGTCATCAGCCTGACCTTCACGACATTTGATGTGGAGCAGTGCACGGTGGGAAATGACTTCGTGAAAGTGTACGACTCGCTGAGCCCTGTAGAAGCTCATGCCTTGGTGAAGTAAGTGTATTGGATGGGATAAGGGGGAATAAGCGGGAAAGAACAACAGGATAAGGGGGAAAGAACAACAAAAATGGGGGAGAATGCTGTATGAAAGGACTTTAATGGCTATTTGTAAATTTATTAACATGTTTAGGAGAAGGTAACTTTTTCTTAATGACCTTAAAAAGTTTGGAAATCCTTTAAAAAAAGACAGGCAGGGTCTGCCTGTTGTCTTGCAATGGGGAAGGGGGAGAACTGCACATACCAAGCTACTACTCTAGTAGAGATTGACCTCAATTCACTTATTAATCCCAAGTAAAGTAGATCCATTCACTGTGTGGGGTTTACCAAAGTGTTGATTCACCATTCGTCAGTTGATTGAGTAGGACAGGATTCAGGTTACACTCTGGAATGATGCATGCTTGATTCCAAAGGTCTCAAGACCTTTGGGAAGATGGAGGGCCAAGCTATGACACAAATGGCTGGCTTGGAAAGATATACTGGGCCTGGATTATGCTGTTTCCTGTCTCCTGTCCTGGACTATTGAAAGGGTGATGAAAGCATGACAACTTCTGGATCAGCTTCTCTTGGAGAAGAAAGCCTTATGGGCCTAGAATGCCCACTGAGGGCCAAAACTGTGGTGAAATTGCTCCATGCTCCCTAGGCATTGTTGGAGGGCATTTTGGGGGTAGCTCTCTTTATATAAAATGGCAGTCTTCCCAGTCTTCTTCATATTTTAAGAGCAAAAACTCCCAAATGCACACTGTACATCATCAAACTCTGTATTTTGTAATTGGAGAAAGAAGACTGGGAAGAGGATTTTTTTGAATACTTGTTATAGTTTTGAGTTGCTATAATGTACAAAATTTGTACATTAATGTACAAAATGGGAAGAACAATATAGTGGGCCCTCAATATCCACTGGAGTTTGGTTCCATGACACCCTTTGGATACCAAAAGCCATAGATGCTTAAGTCCCACCATGTGCAATGGCATAGTAAAATGATGTCCCTTATATAAAGTGGCACAGAACTCAAGCAAGTGCAAAGGAGATCTTGAGGATCTGTGACGTAGTGGGAGGCTAAAGCAGGGTGAACAAACACATCAGTGTATATCTCAGCATGTGGCAAAACCAAGGTTTGCTTTTGGGATTTTTTTTCCCCCAAATATTTTCAGGCCGTGGGTGGTTGAATCCATGGATGCAGAACCCATGGATACAGAGGTCAGAGTGTATCTAAAAGTCAGCACATCAGAGTTTTCCAAGTGGACCCTGTTTATAATCTGTAATATGTAGGGTGTGCCATTATTTTTCTCCTTGAATTTCAAAGGCAGTTCCACCTCTTAGAGAGAATGTCGTAACTGTACAAGTTCTTTCTAACCTGTTTCTTCAATCTCAGTGGCGGGGGACACCTCTGAAGTTTGGGAGTGGCGGCCAAACATAAATAGACACCACTGTGATAGGGGTTCCCATAGCAGTCGTCAGTCATTTTCCTAGAATCCAGCTATTTGATTCTCATTTCTATTCCAACATAATGGAAAGGTCAGGGGTGGAATAACTGCAACATGTAAGTTTTGCAGGTTGACCCTTTTGTTTTCTTCTTTTCCTTCTTCCTCTTGCTTATCTTCCTCCTCCTTCGCAGGCTCTGTGGCAGCTTCATTCCCTCGTACAACCTGACTTTTGTCTCCTCTAAGAATGTTCTGCTGGTCATGCTCGTCACAGATGCTAAGGGGCGACATCCTGGGTTCAAGGCGGAATTTTTTCAGATGCCAAAGAATAAACGTAAGAACTCTCAACTGTTCCCTTCTACTCTGTTTAGTGTTAGGAGAGTTGTAAGTTGATATTTTTTTAGCAGAAGAGGAAAAGGACAGGTTAAAAGCAGCTACTGTCAAAAAGATCTTGAGAGGATAATACTTTCAAGAAGAAGGACCCTGAGGTATAGATCCCTTGTCAAATCTCTTAAGAGTTGGTAATAAATAACATCTCCCACCTGCTCTTGGCTGCTGTAATGATCCTTCTTAACAAGAGGTGGGCAGGAATTACATTGTCTTGAGCTGGTGGATAGATGCAATCAGGTGAAGCATAATTGGTCTCCGGGGTTAAATCTCTGTCTTTTAAGAAAATCTGGTCTCTCCTTAGAGACTGGCTTAACCTCATTAAAGGCTGCACTGCAGTCCTTTTGTCTCTTCCTATGTGCTTATCTTGGATGCTCAGAAATTAGGCTCACTTTGTTTTCCTTTTCTTTTAGCCTGTGGTGGGGTTCTGACAGGAACATCAGGAAACTTCAGCACCCCTTACTATCCAGGTCACTATCCTCCTGGTGTGGACTGTGTGTGGGATATAAAGGTGAGAAGCTTAGCGCAAGAGTTGTAATGGTGTGCAGTCACATCAGCTCGCACATCAGCCGGTGTGCAAGCCTAGAAGCACTGTCTCCATGGTTCTAGAAGTGAGGTCCTTTGCAGTGGGTGGGAAATTGGATCAGCCATTGCAGAACGCACAGCTGTCCTGCCCGCTGCACAATCAGTTACGTGATAATGCAATCCAGTCCTGCAGCAAAGCCACACTTGTGAGATATTATACTGTGCAATGGATGAACAGGATCCGCACCAGAATTTTGGCTTGTATGTTGTTCTCTGAGGAAGAGACTTCTTTACAATGCATAGTCTCACAGTCTGCATGTTGTAGGGATGCCCCAGAGGTAGCTAGAATACACAGATGGGCAAATTGTGGCCCATACAGTGCGTGCAGCCCTTGAGGTCCCAATTTGTAGCCCTGGAAGAGACTGCCAAAAATGGAATTTTTTGGAGGAGGGCCAAAATTGCCAAAGCCCTAGTAAAAAACAGTGATTTTGCTCCCACGTACCTCAGAATCTTATGCTCCTTGCCTCCAATCAGTTGAAGACAAAACTTCTGGTCATGTTGGGTGTATGGGTAAGGCCCAGCTGATGCAGACATGACGTGCTCACCATTGGCAAGTGGGTGTTTCCCCTTTACCAAGAACACAAAGTCTGGGAAAACCTCAGCTCTTCTTCAGTAGCTAGAGAAGCTGGTTGACTCTATAGTTTCCACCTATAAAGAGGGGTTCTTAGTCGTTGATCCTCAGGATGTTCAGACTTTTTCCAGGATTCCTAGTCATTGGTCAAGCTGTCTGGGTCTTCTAGAAGCTGAAGTCCAAAACACCTAAAAGACCAGAGTCTGAGAACCACTGACCTATGAGACAAGAACTGTATTGCTTGGTAACCTCATAGCCTCCTTCCACCTTCCACTCTTGTTCTCAGGTCCCCAAAGATAAGAATGTGAAGGTTCGCTTCAAAGAGTTCTTCCTTGTGGAGCCTGGGATTCCACTCGATTCCTGCACCAAAGACTATGTAGAAATCAACAAAGAGAAGTAAGGACCAATGCATGGGAATGGGAGGAGGAAAATTGGGGGAAAGGCATGCACATTTGCAAGTAATCAAATTAACAAAGGTCAAACCTGCAAATGTAGAGGGAGGACTGGACATCTAGGTGTGAGTGTCTTTTGAATGGTGATGATATTTTGCAAAGGATATTGGATATGGGCCAGGATACTGGCCAGAATCCTGTTGGGGTCCTAGATCTTAGTGATTGGACTTATGTCTGTGAGTAAAAGACCTGGGCAGTTCTATAATAAGAAATAATAATAATAATAAAATTTATTTCTATCCCGCCTCTCCCCATGGATCGAGGCGGCGAACAACAATAATACATTAATTACATTAAAATCATTAAAAAACATACCCAATCCTCCCCACCCACCAACCCACCTAAAACCAAACCCCTAAAACACACAACAATTAACAACAATCAACTGGCCATTAAGAGAACAGCAAGACAGTTGGTGGGAGGTGGTGGAGGTACTAGTCTGGGAAGGCCTGTTGGAAGAGAGCAGTCTTGACTGCTTTTTTAAAGCAGTCTGGTAATATGCCGGGTCTCCTCCGGCAGGCCATTCCATAACTTGGGAGCGATAGAAGAGAAGGTCCTCTGGGTAACCGCAGCCAACCTAGTTCTGGCTGGCTGCAGTAAATTCCTCCCAGAGGACCTTAGTGTGCGGGGTGGATTATATGGGAGAAGGCGATCCCGCAGGTAGGCTGGGCCCAAACCATAATGTCTGTATCCAGTAAGTTGTTGTGCATTGGGGCACTGGGAGTGCTGGTGTGCATTGGTCAAACTGAGCGCACATTGGGGCAGTGTCCCATATGTTTGCAATTCACTAACAGTGTCTTGGTGCCTCTGCTACACAGCTAAGGATACTTAATGTTATGTAACATAGACCATGATAGAAGATTCTGATCATTGCTCTTATACTGTTGTCTCCACTGTTCTTTGACACCTGTCTTAACATGACCCCTTCAGGTACTGTGGGATGCGTAACAGTTTTGTGGTATCAAGTAAGACCAACCAAATTACAGTCCGTTTCCATTCAGATCAGTCATTTGTTGACACTGGATTTTGGGCTGAGTTCGTGTCCTACAACTCCAATGACCGTGAGTAGAAATGCAAAAGTTTGAGCTTCTTGGAGAAAGCATCTAACGTGTAAGGAAAAACATAGCAAATAGTGAAGGCACTAGGGCTTTAGAGCTTTCTTTGGAGTGAAGATTGTTGGGTGGATGTCCAGGAAGATGTATGAAAGTTGCATCCCGTGTAGAAAATGGAAAGAGAACTTTTTCACATCATAACAGAGCACTGAGTCATCCAGTTAAGTTGATTAGCAGTCCATGAAGAACTTGTTCACTCTGCTAGCAAGTTTCCTCTGTTCATTTTTTAAAAATGACTCTCCAAGATTGTACAAGTGGTGAGTCCATAGCTTTGTGGAGAACCAGGTGCATTGAGTGAGAAAATCCAAACAGCTCTGAAAGTAGATGATATAAAAGGCCTCTTTTCAGCACCTTAGACTGCCAGTTAGACTGGAAGGTGTAATCATCAGTGGCCATAGTGTGGCCCATGGGCTGTCCCTCACTTTGGTTGCCTCAGAAGCCCAAAGTCTCCCAACAACACCATTTTTTAAAAAACGGGTATTTTTTTTTAACATGACCCAACTTGGTATAGTGGTTTGAGCGTTGGACTATCACTCTGAAGGCCAAGCTTTTAATCTTTGCTCAACCATGTAAACCCATTGAGTGACCTTGGGCAAGTCACATTCTCTCAGCCTCAGAGGAAGGCAATGGCAAGCCTCCTCTGAACAAATCTTGCCAAGAAAACCCTGTGATAGGTTGGTCTCAGGGTCACCATAACTCGGAAATTACTTGAAGGCACACAACAGCAAGAAAATTTTTGGGCAGTTTTCTCCAAAACCATGCAGAAGCCCCCCCAGTTGTGTGAAAACATGCAAAAATACATGTACCCCACCCTCACAAGCACCGAAGAATCCTGTAGTGCCACCAAGTACCCTTATTTTCGTGTGCAATTCTTTTTCATGATGGTGACAGGGAGTAACTCAAATGTCACTTTCTGTCATCATTTTGAGAGGGGCTGCAGAGAGAAGTGGAGGCATTTGGACTTCTGGGGAGTGCAGCCCATGGGGGAGATCTGGGGGAGGTCCTGGTTCCCATGCAGTTGCCCACCTCTGGTTTGGGTGAATGAACAATTTGGCCATGGCACATCTTCTTGAGCTCCAACTGAGAACAGGCAAGTGGTGCTCTCTAGAAGTTTTGGCTTACAACTCCCAATGACTCTAGCCAGTGTGACCATTGATAAGGAGTTCTGGGATTCTGTCCTGAAGATCTCCAAAACTTTAATTACAGGACCTAAATCTTGTAATTAAGATAAAATATTACTGATGTGTTATTCCATTTGGGTGCCTAGGTGTCCCCAAGTAGCAGCATATGTCTAACAACTTCTGCCTTATCTCCCAGCATGAGTGCTTTTGGCCACATTCTGTGTGCACAAGAATAGAAGTAATTGGCTGAGATCCCTTCAAGAGCCTTCTGCATCCAAGGGTGGCTTTGGAGTAGCCAGGCTGGGTGCAGTAGGACAGAGATATTTCTCATGGAATGAAACTGAAAAATTCCTATTCTGAAAAGAAGCAGATTTTTTGTGAGCTTGGTACTGTTTTTGACTGCCTGAGAGACTAACATATGTGCTTTTTAATCTCTTTTCTCCCTCCTTTTGTTTCCCCATGCCGTCTTGTAGCTTGCCCAGGCAAATTCACCTGTACAACTGGCCGTTGTATCGACAAAGCCAGGCGTTGTGATGGCTGGCTTGACTGTACAGATGCCAGTGATGAGAGAAACTGCAGTGAGTTTTCCTTCTTAGCTGTCTTTTATGGTGTTGGCACTGTGGATAATGTACAAGGCTATGTATACTGTGTTTTGTTGTTGTTGAGATTATGAATGATCAAAAATCCTGCATTATGACCATCCAGATTCAGTAACTTCTGCAAGCTATGCAACTTGGATTACAAATTTTTTTAAAAGCTCCATAATTAATTCTGCCTCAGTTAGTTGAGGAACTAGAAACGCCTTGTGCTAAGATTCAGCCCTCCCTTGGCTAAAGAGCAGAGCTTGGAAAATTTATGTTTTTTGACTACAGTTCCAAGAATCTCCCAACCAGCCTGGGCAGGGTGGGAGATTCTAGGAGTTACAGTCCAAAATGTAATTTTCTAAGTTCCTCTGGGTTTCCAAAAGCATTGCAAACTATCAAGGCTTTAAAGATTGTGCATGGAGAATAGAGTGGCTTTAGATCTGAGTGCATTGTTGACAAAATGCCCTTTGGTAAGTCCCTTCTTGAGCTGGGAGCTCGTAACTCTCAGAATCCCCTAACAAACGTCACCATGACTTTGGAATTGCCTTGCCTTATTGGTGAGTTTCCTTGACACATCACACACAATGTCCATGCTGCCCATGAGCAATGTTATGTCAGTTGCATTATGGGAAATCAAAATGGTGGCTTACAGACCTAGAGACCAGGACAGATGTCAGTATAAGTGGGCCCTACCTTGGCTCTGGCATCTCCCAAAGTTAGCAGGGGTTGATGCCAGATTTGCTCAGAAACATATTGTAGATGAGTAAGTTAATGCACTTTGGAGACCAGGCCATGGAAACCCACTGGATGATCTTAGGTGTGTCACACATTCTCAGCCCCAGAAAAACCCATGATAGGGTCACTTTAGGTATGTGGGGTAGCACATGCCCCCTGCCCATCTTTGTACCCACTGGAATGCTCCTGGAATCATTCTCCCTTCAAGAAAAATCTTGGTTAAAGTAAAGGCAAATTGTTGTTGCTCCCAAATGCCTCCAAGTGTGGCAGTCCTCTTTTAATATGAGAGGCAGCCTGCCTCATCCCTTGTTTTGACCCCTGAAAGGGTTTTTTCTATCTTTCTTAATTAACCAGAGGTTGATTTCTGACCACTTCCAGTTTTCTTACTATATTTGGAGCAGCCCATGGTGAGTCTGGGAGGGGAACTGGCTCTTCTGTATCCAGAATTTGCCCTTTCCCATTTGGGAGCATTTAGTTTAATAAGGTTTGTTTAACTCTTCCTGCATCTGAAACCTCTTAGGACTCTTGTTTCACCATAACCTCTTTGCCTTGTCTTGTCTTTTCTTTTCTTTTCTCCTCCTCTTCTCCTCCTCCTGCTCCTCCCTTAGTTACTGACAGCCATTCTCTAACCCAGGTGGGTGCCTGTGCCAAAAGTGAGCGCTAATTTTCACCCTCTTTGCTCCCCCATGGCAGGCCACACCATTGTGTTGCTGGCAGCCTAGAAGTGTTATTTCTGCTTTCTGTTTTGGATGATTTTCAGTTATTTTTGGATGAACAAGAGTACAAGGCAAACTGTTATGTTTCAAGCATCTTGAGGGTATTTCTGGCAACTGGGGGTGGGAAAAAAATATTTCCCCATTTTATAAATAGATTGGGAATTTGGGGGGTGTTCTCAGGTGAACGTGGCAGGCCATGAAATTGAGTTTTGGGCCACATGCGGTCCAGTCACTCTGCGTGCCCTGCTCTAACCTCTTTTCTGCATCTTTCCTCAGGCTGTACTGAAAAGCAATTCCGATGCCAAAATGGTTGGTGCAAGCCAAAATATTGGCTTTGTGATGGTGTGAACGACTGTGGGGATAACAGTGATGAACTGCAGTGCCGTGAGTAACTTGACTTGGATGGAGGGCACGGGTGTGTGGATGAGCATGCATGTACGTGAAAAACAAGGGGTTTTGGTTGTTCTCTCTACAGCAGGGGTAGGAACCATGCAACCCTCTGGATGAGGTTGAACTGCGGCTGCCTACTATTTCTCAATGTTGGCTATGCTGGCTAGGGAGTTGAAGTTAAACAACTTCTGGAGCACCCCCTTCGAATTGCTACCCCTCCAACATACCAAGAGTAGAACAGAGCTTGGAAAAGTTACTTTTCTGGAGTACGGCTCCTTCCTCCCCCCATCCAGGATGGCTGTGCTGGTTGAAGGGTTCTGGGAGTTGTGGTACAAAAAAAGTAACTTTTTAAACTAAAGCTAAGTAAGACAGCGACCTAATGTCAGGACTGTGAATTGTTCCTCATTTGCTTTGCTGCTGTTGTCAATTTTGCAGTCAGGAATGGAACAGAAGGTACTTTTGAGACCTTCTACCTTGAATACCAATATAACCGGTTTGGCTTTGGGTGTTATGCATGTTGATTTGCACAGGCCATGGGCATGGGCGGGGGAGGCAGGACCATTTTCTGCTCCACCTCAAGCATCAGAGCATCTTGTCCTGATTCTGACCCTCTGTTTCTGCCAAAGTGAGTGTCTCTTCATTGAATGATGGCAACATTCTGTTTCTCCTCTCCTCTTTCAGAATGCCCAGCTGGTAACTTCAAATGCACTAATGGGAAGTGCATCCCAGAGGAGCAGAAATGCAATGGCAAGGATGACTGTGGGGATGGCAGCGACGAGGGAAGTTGTGGCTCTGGTAAGGATCTAGTAGTCCTTGGAATGGGGTTGCAGGCAGTGGCTGGGGAAGAAGCAAAGCCCCTGAAGAGGGAAAGTCAGTAGAAGTCAGTAGAAGTGACCACTAGGCCTAAATGATGTCTGTAGTATCTGCTCCCAAAAGGAAGCACAGGTGCCTGAGAGATTCGAAATGCTCTGTGTTTTCTGCCTTCAGTGGCCACATGAAGCCAATGCACTGCTTTCCTGATACAAAGCTTCCTCCCTGTGCTTTCTTTACAGCAGTCACAGTTTCCTGCCAACAATATACCTACAAGTGCGGCAATAACCTGTGTGTGAACAAGAGGAACCCAGAGTGTGATGGTGAAAATGACTGCACTGATAGTTCGGATGAGGCCAATTGCAGTGAGTAGAGGTCATATCTGTTGCCTTCGAGGACCGTGGAAGAGTCTGAGAACTTGAGAAGCAAATATATAGCAGTCTGTGAAATTAGGTCAGCAGTCCAAAATGTCCCAGTGAATTGTCAGGAAAATTTAAAATGGGTCCTGCTGTGTGCTTAAAAAAAATAAAATCCAAATTTTAATTTGTGTGGGACTGTTATTAGTCCTGTCAATCAGTAAAAGATTTGAATTGAGTTTGGCCTGCATTTCTACAACCACTTCCCCCCACTGAACTCAGTAGAACTTACTCCTTAGTAGGCATGTCAAGTGTCAATAATGTACCTCTTAGCCAATTAATTGACTTAAATCACAATAAGGGTGAGCTTTACATAAGACAGTTACATTTTTAAAAAGGTAATGAAAACATAAAGAAATGCTATTGCTGCTTCTTAGAACTACAAATTCTCTTTCCTTTTATGATCATCATTTACATTACCTTGCATAACAAAATCAAAATGCCTCACAAAAATAAAAAAAAATAAAAATAAAGCTTGTTCCAAGTTAACAGCACTGCCTATTAAAACTGAGAGTCACGGTTTACCCACATAAACCTTGGGTTTGCTGATATACGAGTTTTAAAATTTGCAGCGCTACAAATGGTCCATTAAAAAAAAAAAGTCTGGAGTTTGTTTACAACAGGAGTGGATGATCTGTGACCCCCTCCAGGGTTGTCCCGGTGGTGACGCACATAATTTAACATTATTTTTTTTCCAAGAAAATTAGAAGGGGAGTCCTAGCCACTCTCTCATACTCATGTGTCGTCGTCATCGCCATCATCGTCATCATGGCCTATCTTCGAAGGGTGTTGTTGCAATAACAAGCTTCAATTCCCTAAAGTAGGAATGGTGAACTTATTGGTCCCCAGGTATTGATTAATGCTCCTGTCATTCCTCCGATTGACCAGGGCTGATGAGACTTAAGAGTCTGACAACATCTGGAGATTGACAGGTTCCGAAGCACTATATACACTAATTATTGTTATTAGAAGCCTCTTTGGCCTGTCCTGCAGGTTTAGGAAACACCTTCCCTCTTTCCTTCTGAGCTGGCTGCAAACCCATTTGGAATCAGTTGGTTGTTAGTTGATTGCAAAAATATTTTCCCTCTTTGATTATTAATTGGTTGCAAAAGAATCTCTCCCCAAGGGGTGCTCCTTGGCATTATTTGTGCCCTGTGTGCATTCCTCTAGGATCCAAGCAGACAAATTTTTACTCACATTTGTTTTCTTGTGGCTTCTGAATCTTGCTTTTTTTAGACTGTGGCCAGCGCTTCTACAACAAGCAGTCCCGGATTGTAGGTGGGCAGGACTCTGATGTGGGCGAATGGCCCTGGCAGGTCAGCTTGCACGTCAAGGGAGAGGGCCATGTCTGTGGGGCCTCCCTGATATCGGAGAAATGGCTGGTGACGGCGGCACACTGCTTTCGTGAAGAAAATTTCGTCAAGTAAGCAGAAATGTAGTATCTCTTCTGTATCCACCAGGCTTGTATACCCCGTTGAAGCTTGTTCCTATTGGATGTTGTATTATCTTTTCACTTTCACCTTAAAATGAGAGGACAACACTTAAGGTTCCAGTGGTGAACCAGGACATCCTGGGCTCCAGTCCACCTTCAATATGGGCTTAGGGCAGGGACATCCTGTCCCTGTCCCAGGTACATCCAGTGGGAACATACAAGAGGGCCTTCTTGGTGGCTGCTCCCAGGCTCTGGAACTCCCTTCCCAGAAAGGTTCAAATACTTCTAGGGCTGCCAGATCTCCCTCATTATAAGGAATGCCTCTTATTTGAGGTCAGAAAATCTTATCTCTCATATGATTGGCAGGCATCCCTTATTATAAGGAATGAACCTTATTTGAATGGCATAAGTACTCTAAAGGCAACAGCTCCCACCTGATCTTGGAAGTTAAGCAGGGTCTTCCCTGGTTCCCTGGTTCATTGGGAGACCACCAATGAATATGAGGTGCTGGAGACTTTATTTTAGGGGAAGGAACAGGCAAAACCACCTCTAAGTATTCCTTGCCAAAGAAAACCCTGTGAAATTTATAGAGTTGCTGTAAGTTGACAGGTGACTTGAAGGAACATACATGTACACCCCTATTTAAGAGTTGGGCAGATTTTCCTTCTATATAGACTGAAACGAGATGCCAAAAACTCTTGTATTCTTGGGTATGGGCCCTTCATAAAGAGAGAAATGTATGCAACATGTAACTTATGAGGATGGTGTGTGTACATATTTGTACTCACAGTCTGAGGGTGAAAGAGGTTCTCACCTTTAGGTTAGTCTTAAGAAAGTCACTGTTCTCTGAGCCACAGCTCTCTCTTTGTTATAATATTGACTTGCCCTTTAGAGAGTTGTTGTAAGAGCTACAGAAGTACTGAATGTGGAAAACTTTTTCTGTGAAGAATGAATGAAAGAACTAGGCATGGAGAAAGGTTCCAAAGCTTGGAAAAGTCACTTGTGGGGACTGTTATCTTTCAGGAGGCATAGCCAGTGGCCATGCTTAGTAAGGTGTCTGGGAACTGTAGTCCACAAAAAAATAAAATTTCTAAACTTGGAGAGATATGTGATAGTGTTTTTTCAAATATCTGAAAGGCACACAGAGAAAACAAAACACTTGTTATCTCTCGTTCCAACAGTAGAATTAGAGCCACATACCCTCCAACATTTTGTAGATGATGACCAGGACACATGTGGCCAGGCAACACTGGAATGTGGCCAAGATGACAAAAGTTATTAATAAAGAAGGAGACACACACACTAGGAGAGGCTGCAGCACTTTGCTTTTGCCTGAGTCTACTGGGAAGGGCAAGATTCCACTGCTGCCTCTCTTCTTTGTCTCTGCTGGCTTCATTAAAGGCAAACTCCTTTTCCACTTTGAACTCAGCTTGCAGCAACTGAAGTAAGCTTGAGGCCATAGAAAGAAAGTGAGAGGAGGAAAGAAAAACTTGGACATTTAAAAGCACCTGAAAAAATGAGACAACAGAAGGTGAATTGAGGCTATCCCTGCCAAATTGGGGCAGTTGAAGCTTATGGAACTAATAGGTGGAAGTTGCATGGATCAAATTCCAGCTAAGCATTAGAAGAACTTCCTAGGAATGTCAACTATCCAACAGTGGATCAGACAGCCTTTGGAAGTGATGTATTTTTCTTGACTGTAGGTATTGAAACAGACTCAATGGGCATCTGGGTACTGATATCCTACATTGCAGAATCTATATTCAGCATGGGGTTGACTTGATAACCTCAAAGGGCTGTTCCCATTCTATATTTCTATGGATTCTTGAACTAAAAAAGAAATGATAAGTATTGATAGTTGTAGTTTTTAGAATACCTTAAGGTGTATTGTGAGATGTATTCTGACACATTTATTTTTCTCTCTTCTTTTCGTTCGGTGAATCTGCAAATAAACGTGAAGCATTTTCACTAGCACTTTTTAGGGAAAATATTATTTAGTCTAAATATTGGTGCTGCTTTCCTCTCCTTCCTTCACACCCACAAGATCCTGATTGTCTCCTTTTCCAGTGGTTTAATATCCCATGTCACATCTCTCTCATGCACTGGCATTCATGTGTGGAGATGTGGAGAGTTGCAGTAGTCCAGTGATCTTCAGGGCTGGACTCTGAGCAGGACAACTCGAATTCACATACCAGTTGAAGAACTTTCCCAGTTTCAAATCTGTAAAAAAATTCTATCCTGCCTTTCCTCCATTGAGCTGAAGATGGTGTACATGGCCTTATCCTCACAAAAGCCCTATGAGGCTGGCCAGATAGCACCTAGAACTAGATTAAACTACAGGGTCTTCCCAGAAGTTTGATGATCTGGTGGAGACTTGAATCTGAAACTCCCAAGTTCCAGTCCAGTGCTGTAACCACTCTCCCACACTGGTGAAAGCATTCTGTCATAATGCATAACCATTCCTTGATCACCCTGCAGGTATTCTGACCCCAAGTTATGGATAGCCTACATGGGGCTCCATGACCAGGCAGACAGAACCAACAGCAAGGTTCAGATGCGGAGTGTCAAGAACATCATCACCTATCCACTCTTTAATGACTATACCTTCGACTACGACATTGCTCTGGTGGAGCTGTTGAGCCCCATCAACTACACCAAGGAGATCCAGCCCATATGTCTTCCTGATGTCAGCCATGAATTCCCTGCTGGAAAAGCCATCTGGGTGACTGGATGGGGAGCCACCAAAGAAGATGGTGAGCTGGGCAAAAGGGAGCATCCTAGGGGAAGGAGCAGTCCCATGCCTGGATTAGGGTAGAAGTGGGGAATAACTGGGCTGGATCCAGACTTAAGAATGCATCTGCACTGTATTTTTATAACAGCCTGATACCACTTTTAACTGCCGTGGTTCCTTGGCTGCAGAATCCTAGGACTTGAAATTTGATGAGACACTTGATATTCTCTGTTAGTCCTAGAGCAGTGGTTCTCAATGTTTGGTCATCCAGATGTTTGAGACTTCAACTCCCAGAAACCTTAGCCAGCAAGGCCAGTGGTCTGCCATTCTCAGAGCTGAAGTTCAAAACAACTGGAAATCCAAAAGTTGAGAACGCTTCCCTGAACTAGAGTTTTCTAAGTAGAGAATTCTCAATACCACACCAATGTGAAAATTCCATGATTCCCTATGGTGAGTCCTTGACACTTAGAGTGGTTTCAAGATACTATAATAGTGCCATGCAGGTAGATTCTTAGTCATATAGAGTAAATCAGTTCCAGATGAAATTTTTCATCTTTTGAGGCCTTCTGTACCATCCTTCTAAAAACAAAAATGGAAAGGGCTGAAAGATCCATTAAAAAGAAATGGAGTGTGTGTATGTATGCGTGAGAGAGAGAGAGAAAGAAAGAGAGAGAGAGAGACCTGGGAAGGAATCTTCTACTTGTTTTAAAGATACCATCATGTTCCAGGGGAATATAATGACAGGTGCAGGAAATGCAGAAGTAAAAAAATAGCAATAGCAGTTACATTTCTATACCACTTATCAGTGCAAAACACTCCCTAAGCGCTTTACAATGTTGTAAGCTAATTGCCCCCAACAAGCTGGGTACTCATTTTACTGCCCTGCAGAAGGATGGAAGCTTGAGTCAACCTAGAGGCCTGCAGGATTGAACTCATAACTTTGTGGCTGCAGTACCGGCATTTAACCACGGCACCACCAGGGCACTTTTACCACTGTTGGTGGCAGTGAAATGGCAAAAAGATGCATAAAGAAGTTGCATAAAGAGATTACAAAGATGTTAAAGAAACAGTTCCTAAAGAATCTTGAATTCTATGTATTAAATATGACTAAGGTATTGGAAGGATATGTTGAAAGAGAAGAATGGAAAATGCTGTTATATATGATTACAAAGGCGAGGATTTATATGCAAAAGAATGGAGAAATGATAAAGTACTGGAAATGAAGTTAATTGAATTATATGACTCTAATGGCTATGTTTCTAAAAGATAAAACACTTGATAAATTCAGAGAGGACTGGACCTGCTTAACACAATTATTCAGAGGAAAAATGTGGGGGATATCTCAAAAATTGCTTTAACAGAATGATAGGAAGTAAGAATCAAGAATGATGGAAATAAGATACTAAGAAAGATGAAGGGATGTGAATTGATTTACTCAGAGAATAGTAGATGAAAGAATACTTTTGTTTTTCTGTGTATAGAGTTCTTTTGATGTGTTGAGATTTCTTGGGGAAGTGCCCATCTTGATGATTTCATATCCTATATCTCCAGCCTGTAGGTTGTGCTTCTTTAAAGTTTTGCAAACCCAAAAGGGTGTCTTTCCCCCGAAAGAACTTCCAATGGATAGTGATCACCTCTGAGAAGGCAGTGGTAACTCTTGTTCACCGTTCCTGTGTTCCTTGGCAGGTATCGGAGCCACCATTTTGCAGAAGGCAGAAATCCGGGTGATCAACCAGACCATGTGCAACACACTACTCCCCAATCAGATAACGCCACGCATGATGTGCGTTGGGATCCTGACAGGGGGAGTTGATGCCTGCCAGGTAGGAGCCTTTGCAATGCATACAGCAGATGGCAGCGAGGGGAGCTTTTCAGCCCAGGGGCTGCACTATCTCCCCAGAAGCATCTTGGGAGCCCTACGCCAGCAGTGCATGGGGCCAGAGCTTGCTGCAGGCAGGCAGTCCCCAAGCACACTTGGCAGGAGAGGCACTCCCATCCATTTGTACATCACTCGTTTGTTCGTTCATTCATTCATTCATTCATTCATTCATTCATTCATTCATCCAATTTAAATCCTGCTTTTCTCCTGTCATGTGATCGAAAACAGTTTACAATAATTTGAAATGGGTATGTTGCTGAAATCTTATTTGACAAAAGTTAAACATCAAGTACCATTGGCCCTCCACATTTGCTAGGGTTAGGGGCAAACAGCCCCACAAAAATGGGAAAATTGCAAATATCAAACTGTATGTGTGTATCCCTGGAAGGGGGGCTGAGGCATGGTGGGGAGAATGGGCACCCAGCATCCTAAGTAGATCAGGGAAGGGAGAGAAAAGGAGGGGGGTCAACATGGTGACCCTATACTTCCTCTCTCTTGCCCATCTCTTTCCTTGAGTGTTGGGGGGCATCAGAGGAAGGTTTGTGGTGCTGAGAAATCAGGATGTGACCTGTCCTTAGCTGACAAGGCAGCAGCTGATGGAGGAGGAGGAGAACCAGAGGCAGGTTTTATAGGGCTGCACAGCCTGATTGGAGCCCCCGAGAGAGAAAATTCCCCTGGAAAAGAAGCCCTTGAGGTGCCAGGGGGCAGGGCTTGGAGAAACTCACAAATAATCAAATCCATGAAAGCCAAATTCACAGATGTGGAGGGCTGATAGTAAACAACAACTCTGTTAAAAAGTACATGAATTTTAAAATAAAATTAAAAAATAATTTTAAAAAAGATAAAGCACAGCACATTGCTTTCAACATCCTCCTGTCATATGATTAAAAGTCAAGGCCCTGTCTAAATAGAAAGATCTTTGCTTCATGGCAGAATGAAAAAAGACTGGAGACTGACTGGGCATCCCATGGGAGTTCCACAGCCACTGAGAAGCCTCTCGCCCGTGTCCTTATCCAATCTGCCTGTCATGGTGGTGGGACTGAGAGAAGGTCCTACCCCGAAGATCTTGAGCCTCCTTGTATGGGGAGATACTGTCTTTTAGTTACACAGAAATGAGTAGTAACAGCTGATGCTGAGTGTTGGTTCTGCTCCCTGTTTTGTCCTGAACTTTAAAGGCGTTGTCCAAAGTGACTTCCCCGTCAGTGATGTTATGAATCTGCTCTGGATTTCAGTCCAGACTTAAAAGTTGCTATTCAAGGTGCTGAACCTGTTTTGGAGACGGAGTTCTTTAAAGTTCTATACCTTGGATAGCATCTTTAAAGTTCAGATTAAAAAAAACAGAGAAGAACCACTACCACAATGACATGGAAGCCACCAGCTTGTTTGCAAATTGTAAGCAGCAGAACAGTCCCTGCATGCAGCTAGCAGACTGCTGCCACCAGTTCTTACCTCATAGCCTCCCTTCCTTCTTCTCTTCCTCTGAAATGTCCCAATTCCACACAGACCGACAGGACCAGCCTCCTTTGAATCACACAGGCCGGTTTAGAATAGAGCTCAGAGCTTTTTTGTTTTGTTTTGTTTTTGAATTACAACTTCCAGAATTCCTCAGCCTGCCTGTCTGTGGCTTTGAATTACAGCTGAGACAAATACTGGTGCTTCCTAAAAACAGGGGTGGACAATACGTAGCTCTCCAGATGTTGTTGCAGTACACATCCCATCAGCCCTAACCAGTGTGGCCAGTGAATGAGGCACGATGGGAATTGCTACATCTGTAAAGCTACACATTCCCCACTCGTACCTTAAAATGAATTGTTCCTTTGAAGTGGCAGCAGCTGGAAGAGAAGCAATTATTTATCTTTTAATCTACACTTTTCTCCTTTCAGGGAGATTCCGGTGGGCCTCTGACCAGCGTAGAGTCTAACAGGATGTTTCTGGCTGGCGTAGTCAGCTTTGGAGATGGCTGTGCCCGACGGAACAAACCAGGAGTCTACACTCGAGTCACACAGTTCAGGGACTGGATCAGAAACAAAACAGGCGTGTAGGGATTTTCATCAAAATGGGGATGATTCACATACCTGCTTTGGAAAAAAAACAAAACGCTGGTTATGTCAAACTGACCGTTTGAGGACTTACCCTTGTGATATGAAGGGAAGTTTGCCTGTCTTGTGCGTCGGGTATCTCCTCCTCTGGTTCTATTTTGAGAGGTATATTTTAAAAAAGAAAGAGCAAATGACTTATCTGGATAAATTGTACCAAAGTCTCTTAGATTGACAGTTCCAAGCTTGAAAGCTAGTCAATTCTACTTGTCTTGTCTTCAAAGGCTGACCTTTTTTTTTTTTTTAACCTGAGCTCATTTCCAGGTGAGTTTGAAATCTACAAGGCAGAAAGAGGGCAGGACTAGAGGCCATCTCACATCCTACCTCTCTGCTGGCTTCATGATGCAGTTGGTGAGTCCTTGGAAAGAGAACAGACTGCAGTGCCCGTGGTGTCTACCATAGTCAGGGTGCAGGGAGAGGCCCAAGCTGTTGGGAAATCAAGGTGCCACACCTCGCTGTATGTGGATTTTCTGGAGACTGGCTGAAATGAAGTGTGACATATTATGACTAAACCTGCATCAGGGAGCTATTCTGTTTTTACTTCTTCACACCCAGCAGGTTCCTCCCTGTGAATTTTCCAAAATGGCACGTAGAAAGGAGGAGCTGCCTAGTTCCCATCTGCTTTTTTTCCCTGCCATCTGAAGCATGCCCACTGACTGAGTATTATGAGGAAGTGGCTGATTAGAAGCTTTCAACCGGATGAGCTTTTTTCTTAACCTTGCTCAATAAGGGTTGATGGCAATATCAAGTGTTGCTTATGTGGGTTATCGGAATTAGAGCTCTGATTTTATTACACGGCTCCCTCCAAACCTCCAAAATGTATGTTGATTTTTACTTGTCCAGAAATAACATCAGTCAAAATGAACTCATAGCTGTTTCCTCTTTCCTCTACCCTGTCTAGCAAATTTTAATTGTCTTGTGGCTGAGTGAGAACAACACGGTAACTGTACTTCTCTTTTCAGCCACTCTTGATCCCAGCATCTAGACTTCCTTTGGAGATCTCACTCAAAGGGAGCTTTTAAATCTTTCAAGGGAGCTCCAGTATTTTCCCATTCGACTTTGCTTATACTATACTGGGTTCATTTTTATTTGGCTCCCTCCTTTCCTTGATTCCAGAGCCTGGAAAAGATACTTCGGTGTGCTGGAACTCCCAGAATCCTGCTGGTGGCAGGGCCATGTTGGACACAGGAACGTTGTTAAGTTCTCCCTGATTCTTAACAAGTCTTCTGCCCTCTCTGAGTGGAGGGAGACAGAGCGGAGCTGAATGTAAATCACTCTGGCTCCATCAGTTAGGATATAGAGAGGTTTCGTGCTGTAGTTTAGGAGAGCATACCAGAATTCTTTAGTAGATCATTCTAAATAGCTCACCAAGCTGCAAATCCCAAGATATCGTCCAATGAGGCCATGGTATCAAACCTCTAAAGCTGCATAGTGTAGACAGTTTTAGTTTTCATTTTTTTTAAATTTATTTTTCTGTGTTGCTGCTCCTTTCTGGAACATCCTGGAAGGCTGTTGCTTTCCTTATAGTCCCCCATAGCAGGTGCCTCTAACCTGTAAACCAGACTTCCTCCGCTCAGCACCCTCTGAATGTATTGGACTAAAAATCTCATCATCCTTTGCCAGCAGGACCTATATAGAGGGCTCCAAGCTGAGGAAGAATGGTCTAACTCTACCAGAATGCCTTTCTTATTAAAACCTTGAACCAAAGATGAGACTTTTCTCAGTTTGTGCCTTATGGCTTATTTAAACGTATGGTGATAGGACTGCACTCTCTGGGGCCTCTGTTGTTCTGGAAGCCCCTGTCGTGCAGGATAGTTGACTAAGCTCCTACGCAAAGGCTGACCAAGGTTCTAGAAGAGAGATGCTAGCAGGTGTGATCTTGGTATTTACACATTTCTGATTTGCTTGATTCCCCCCCTCCCCGCAAAGCCAGGGCCTTACTACTTCAATCTCTGCTCAGGGACCCTTTCACTCTCCTGATATTTTGGACATCTACTCCCAGCAGCCCCTGCCAGCATGAAATTTGCAGTCCAAAACATCTGGAGAGTTAAAATTTGTACACCTTTCCTTTAGGAGACCTGAATCCTGAATATCCCCTTGACCGAGCAATATTCTGACATGCAATGGCCAACCGCTTTGTTCACTTGTTGGGGGCACCCAGCAACACAGCATGGCTTGTGTGAAATGGTGCAAGTTCCAGCTGGTTTTCCAAGTTTTGAACTTGTCATGCTCACTGCATCCTGAGAATTGCACTGTGGGATTGGTACCCTCTCCCCAGGGTCCGTCCCATCAGGGTTCCAGCTGATGTCACACATTTAGGCACTAGTTCTGTGTGGAGAACTTAGCTGAGGTGGGGGCCCCTCCAGTTGCCATTGGACTGCAGCTTCTGCCATTATTGGCTGTACTGCCTAGGACTTAGGAGAGTTGCAGTCCAACAGGTGCTGGAGGGCCACAAGTTGCCCTGGCTGCTTAGCAAGACTGGGCCAGGGGCACGTGATGGAAATAACGATGAGATACTGAGTGCACTTTCAAGTCATCCTGCTACTCCCTTTTATCTCTCCTTGGAACGGAATAGATGTAAATAGAGCAGGAATGAATGTGTATATGTATGTGTATGTGTGTTTGGGGTGTACATGTGTTTTTATATACAAATACATTTGTTTCTGTCCTTTTGTGGGTCAGATTGGCATTGCCACAATGTGCCTTAAGCATATAACCTTGTGTAATGTAGGGGAATTTGTAGCGTTTTTGTCCTTTTGTGTCTGAGTTGATTCTTTCGTGAGCTATTTCATTGACATAGATGTTAAAACTGTGAGGCTGCCTTCCCAGCCTAGCTCTCTTCAGATGTTTTGGACTACATCTTCCATTATCCCCACAGTTATAGGATCATCAGCACGTTTGGGAAAGGTAGCTATAAGGGATACCTTTATTGTGTGGTGACAAATGTCTGTATCTATTTTGATGCCAGCAGAGGATTGACTAGAAGGGCTGTTCACTGTCTGGATTTGCTACTGTATGAAGACTTGAAATACATTTTTTCCCCACACAGTCTGGTATCGAAATCAAAGAGTTTTGAGAATATTTCTTTAGTAAGCTTTCCAAAGTGTAGATAATTGCAGGCAGAAAAGCAATGAAGATACATCTAGAGAGCAAAACTACTTCAAGATGCCTTAGCTGTTATTCTGTCTCGTGATGATTTTGTTCTCCTTTTTTGCAATGTGTACTTCCCCTTGAGATTGAAATGCTCTTTCTACAAGCCTTTGTAATACTGTTTCTTCATACCTGGCATTTTCCATGTTGTTGGTTCAGTTGGTAGACCTGAGAAAATGAAGCCAAACTCAAAAGGAGTGGTATATAGAATGAGTGCAGCGGGAGTCTGTATTTCTGTCCTTTCAAGTATATTTAATAGTTTTATGAATGTTTTAGTGTGCCTCAAGCTGGCCAGCAATAAAGAAGGCACAAATGAGAGATTTACCCTCTCCTCCAATAATTTATCTGTTTAATTACTTTTTTAAAAAGTAAATGTGGCAACTGTTTCAGCTGGGTTGAATTGATTTTATTTCTTATTGTTTGTGTGTACATACGCTATCTTTTTTAAAAAAAAATGTAAATAATCTATATCAGTGGAAACTGTATCAGCCTTAATTCTACCCTATTCCCCTTTTTAAAAATGCTGAATGAAACTGATATGTCTGGTGATTATATTTTTTTGCCCTCTGTATTAAACTTGGATTTTTATAACAAATGTTTGGGACTCAGTTGATTGATAAGGCACCAAAGTGTTTGGATAGAGGAACTGGCCTGAGTAGATATCCAAGCTGGCTGTGCCATCCGGCAGGGAAAATGTCTAGGCTTGGGTTGCACATCATGTCTGTTTGTGATGAATAACTGGACAAGAATAAATACAGTTTTGGGGCACATTGGGCCTCAGAGGGCCTTCCATTCATTCATTCATTCATTCATTCATTCATTCATTCATTCATTCATTCGGCCTTCCACAACTAGGGTGCCACACCAGATAGATATATCTCTTTCCTACATTGTATTTTCCTGCTGGTGGAACATGGAACGAGGTTCCTGCCACAAACCTCAATCCTCAGGCAGGTGTATGTAGGTAGTCCTTCAAGTATCAGGATTCCAGGATCCTGATGTGGCATATGAAGGCAGACAGCGGAAGAACTGGTCAAATATTCTAGGGCAGTGGTTCTCAACCTGTGGGTCCCCAGATGTTTCTAGACTCCAGCTCCCAGAAGCCCTGAGCATTGACCATAGTGGCTGGGGCTTCTGGGAGCTGAAGTCCACAAACATCTGGGGACCCACAGGTTGAGAACCACTGTTCTAGGGCAAAGAGGATACCAACATGACCAAGCTCTACCCTGAAGGACTGCCTGCTGCAGTATAGCCTTTGACCGGAGACGGAAAAAGCAAGCCTTTGACGACACCAATGGGAACTAGTCAGGAGTCATGTTAGCTACATAGCAGCTTCATTATCAGAGGCAATCTGCCTCTGTTTAATATTAATTACTGGGGAAGGTAAGATGGAGAATGCAGTTGCTTGGTTTCTTGATTTCCATCGGCCAGTGATTGGACACTGTGAACACAATACTGAGGGTCTTTGGTCTGATCCAATATGGCTGTTCTCAGCAGTCTAAGCATGTAAGTAGAATGTAGTTGGGAAGAGAGACCGTCGAAAATTTCCAGTGAACCCTCTGCTGTTCCACTTTTTCAGCTACTTTTAAAATGTCCGAGTTTCCGTCTCCTCCCACTTTTCTGTTTTGTCCCCAGCTCACTTCAGTTGCTACAAACTGAGCTTCAGGTAAAAAAAAAAAGCAGTTTACATTCAATTATTAGCTCAGAGAAGAGGAAGAAAATGGAATATTGACCTTCCTAGCAGACATAGGCAAAGGCAAACTTCTGCAGCCTATCCTAGCTCATGTGTTCTTCCACATTAATACCTTTTGCCATCTTTACCACACTGAGATATTGCTTGGCCACACATGTTCCTCTTTTTATTTGTGAAATGTTGAGGGGTATGGAGAGAGTCTTGAGATGTCTAGATCTAAAACCATTGACTTAAGACTGGCTTCTTGACAGCAATTCTCTTGCATGTGCATCTTGCACTGATTCAGTGGTGTATGGCAGTGGTACTCAATCTTTGCTCCTCCAGGTTTTTGAACTTGAGCTGCTATGCACTTGAAGCACTGGGCTTGCTGGCTGGGACTTCTGAGAATAGAAATCCAAAATATCTGGAGGTACCAAAATTCAAGGACTACTAATGAATGAGATGCCTTTCCAGAGTGCTTTGACTGCAACCTATTGCCCAGCAGAGCTCCTGCTGTGATCTGGCTCTTGGATGCTTTAATCAGCATCCAAACCATTTCACCTCAGCTTTCCCTGCTCTTATTTCCTCAGTTTAGTTCCTTGTTTCATCTACTTGCTTAATTTGATCCAAAATTTGAGAACTCCAAACCAATTGTTGCTGTGTGACTTCAAGTGATTTCTGACTTATGATGACCCTAAGGCAAATCTGTCACAGAGTTTTCTTGGCAAGATTTGTTCAGAGAGGGTCTGCCTTTGTTTTCCTCTGAGGCTGAGGGAGTGTGACTTGCCCAAGGTCATCCAATGGATTTCCATGCCTGAGCAGGGATTTGAATCCTGATCTCCAGAGTTCAGCGCTCAAACCACTACCCCACGCTGGCTCCACAGGGAGATAAATTATTAAATGCTTCTTTTCTTCCCACAATACTTGCTATTTTTCCACTTTATTAAAATATTTACATACTACTCTTTATTGTATCTCAGGACAGCATACAACATAACCAATTTAACACAAATACAACTTTAAAGCAATAAAGTAATTTAAAACAAGATAAAAACATATTAAACAAGTCAGCAAAATAAAGTTTGTACTATCCAAATAGCACTTCCATCCCACCGTTATTGTTGAAGGGAAAAAAAATCCTAGAAGGTGATCAATCAAGAAAAAAATTGTTTTGAGCTTTCCAAACAGCTGTATAGGTGCTTGTACTAATTATAATTATCTTAATTATAGCGCTTGTTTGCTTTAAGGAAGAAAGCAAAAACATGATTTCACAATATGTGGGGGCTTTCCAACCAGCAGATGGTGCTGTAACGTTCCATGAAGCTCTAAAACAGCCCAAAGCTTGCTAGAAAGGAGATGTGATTTTCAGTGCCTTAAACACTTAGATGGGTCTGCTATTGATTTGAAGGGGTGCCATGTAGAGGTAGGAGAGGGCTTGTTTTCTGCTGCTCCCGAGACCAGGACAAGGAGCAATGGATTCAAGCTGCAGGAAAGGGGATTCCACCTGAACCTCAGGAAGAACTTCTTGACGGTCAGGGCTGTCCGGCAGTGGAATCTGCTGCCTCGGAGTGTAGTGGAGTCTCCTTCCTTGGAGGTTTTTAAGCAGAGGCTAGATGGCCATCTGTCGGGAAGGCTTTGAGGGTGTTCCTGCATAGCAGGGGGTTGGACTGGATGGCCATTTCTATGATTCTATGATTCTATGATACAGCAAGACTCTAGTCCAGGGCTAATCAAAGTGGTGATCCCTATGCCAGTGCTGGTCCCTGAGCCATTGTCTACCAGTCCCTGGCGAGTTTCCAGGAAAGAAAGACACAGTTGTACCCAATAGGCACAAATTACATCTGGCCTGAAAGCCAGAACCCCTGGCTGGCGTGGTCAGCGGCCATATCAGCTGAGGGGGCGGTGTTGATGAGGAAATTATAGTCCAAAAAAAATTAGTGTTTCTCAGGTCATGCTGGAAGGAGGCTTCTAGGAACTATATTCTAAATGGTAACTTTTCTAAGCCCTGTCAATAAGCCACTTGCTTCTGCCTGGAGAAAACCAGCAACAGGTTCTGCTACTTGGACCATCAGGATAAAAGGATCCTAAAGTGAAAGTGGGGTCATGCCTTTATGGACACCAGCTAAATAACCATTGAGAAATGAGCATGCTTTTAGCTGAGATCCTGCCTTGTGGAGATGGGTGTGCGTGTAAATTCCCACAAACTCTTCCCTGTCTCCTCTCCCCCTCCCATTGAGTTGTGTTGCCAGATTTTCACAAGGGCAATAAAGGACATCAAAATTCATGACAATGGAGGGTTGACAATCAGGAAGCAGCTGTTAACAAGCTCACGTTCTATCAAAATAATAAATGGAAGTATTGATTTCAGTTAATCTAGCTATGTACTACTCTGTACAGTTAACAGATTGTCCATACTCCTAAATTACACGATGCACAGATTTCTGGCCCGCACCCCAAATAAATGATCCTCTCACCATCTTGTTCAGTCTACACAGAGGGAAAAGCTTTCTAATCCTCAAATAGGAGACATTCCTTACAATAGGCAACACCTGCCAGTGCCATGAGGGGCAGGTTTTCTGGCCCCAAACAAGGGCCATCCTTTAAGGGACACCTGGCAATCATACCCCAACACAACTACTTAGTCATTGGGAAACTCTCAGGGAGTGGCTGAGAAGCAACCAGCTATGTTCCAATAGCTGGATGTGTGAGGATGAGGGCATCTCCCAGGACCTTCCAAGATTTTCCAAGAGAGTCAGAGGATCAGTCATTTTGACAAACACAGTTGGATGCTTCTTGGCTTTCCCCCAGTTATCAAATGACCCTCAGATACAGAAGAGAAGGATGTCTAGTAGTTAAGGGGTTGTTGCACAAGAGAATTTGTCCATCTGCAGTGTTTTACCAACAGGATGATAAGCAACATTCTCTCAAAATCTTGATGTCAAAAGTTTCTGAAAAGCTTCTCTGGGTAACCTGTTAGAGCTCTGGTGAGTCCAATTCATAAAAAGCTCTGAGCTTGCGTTACGCCAAGCCAGGGCTTTGGTCCATCTTGTTTAGTGTTGTCTGCACTGTTTGGAACCAACTCTCCACAATTCAGGCAGAGGGTTTCCTAGATCCACATGGAGATTTCAAGGACTGAACCTGGAATGTCTGTATTCAAAGTCTGTGCATCATTACTGAGTCTCTCATTCCCCATAATTCTCACACTAGTGCAGCAGTGGTCACTGTTCCCAATATGCTCGCCTGTGAATATTCTGGCCAATCGTATTATCTTTGTCCCACATGACCAGTTTTGATAACCAGGCTTAAGTGCGTGGATGTGAACACTTTCTGCAACCAGAGGTTTGATCTCTTTCACTGGGGATAATGCGTTTTTATTAAGTTTGCTCCTCCTAGCATCAAGCAGCCCACTTTCAGGCTTATTAAACATTCTTGAAAGGTTTTTAAGCACATAGATAACTGATATATCCAAGGTTTCACTGCAGATAAATGTAACTTAGTGAATGTTTTTTTTACAAATATACATAATAGTTAATTCTCTTCTGCTCAGTTGATACACTGTTTATATCAGAGTGAGCAGTTAATTATTTATGTAAGTTTCAGTGTAAGAGTACAAAGTACCTGTATGCGTTCTAGCTCAAACTTGTATGTGCGTGACAGAGAAATCTTCTTTCTTTGCCAGTTAGTACTAATTTCTAGTTGTGCTTCTTTGAAAATTATCTTCAGAGCTCCTGCCAGAGAAAAACACAGATTTGTAAATGAATAATATGTTAAAACAGTGGTTCTCAACCTGTGGGTCCCCAGATGTTCGGGGACTTCTGCTCCCAGAAGCCCCAGCCACTATGGTCAATGCTCAGGGCTTCTGGGAGCTGAAGTCCACGAACATCTGGGGACCCACAGGTTGAGAACCACTGCGTTAAAATAACAGTAGCAATCACACAGCTGTCCAGATGTTTTTTGTCTGCAACTCCCAACATTCCTCTCCATGGTTTCTATTGGCTAAGGCTGAGGGGAATTGTAGTCCAAGAACATCTGATGGGCTAAGTGAGTTCTATCCCTTTGTTAAACAGCATGTGCTGAGTGCTGGACTATGACTCTGGAGACCAGGGTTTGAATCCCCAGTCAGCCGTGAAATCCCACTGGGGGACCTTGGGCAAGTCACATTTTCTCAATCTCACACAGAGCCAATGGAAAGTATAGCTGGTCTCTCCCACTCACTGCCACCCCTTGGGTTCTAGTCCCCCCCCCACAACACCTACCCAACAGGATTCTATTATCTTCCTCAGAGCTGGGAAAGGGTACCTTTTTGAGCTATACCTTCTAGAATCTCCCATCCAGCTTCTGTGGCAGGGACATATTGCTCTTGCCCAGAGCTTGGGAAAGTTACTGTTTGGACCACCAGCCAGTGTTGTGTGGTGGCTTGAGCACTGGGCTATGACCCTGGAGATCAGGGTTTGATTCCTTGCTCTGCCATGGAAACCTGCTGGCTGACCTTGGGTGCATCACACCCACTTTCAGCCCCAGAAAACCCAGTGAAAGGTTCACCCTATGGTCTCCAGAAGTCAGAAAGGGCATGAAGGTACACAACAACAACACTTCCCCAGCCAGCATGCCAAATTGATGGCTTATAGGGCCATAGTTTAACATCTCTCCCAAGCCCAGACATAGAGCTGGCCTTCATCTGGGCACTGGCACCAACGTGTTGTCTGTCAGGCCAGAGACTTGGATGAGGCAGGCATCAGCTGGAAGGAGGTCCCCATTGACTGGAGGCCTGGGGCAATGCCTCAGCAGTCCAATGGTAGCTCTGCTTCTGTTCCAAGAGGCTTCTGTTGCTTGGCTTGGCCTTTCCCACCCCACTGATACCATTCTACTTCTTTCCTTTGGGATTCATACTACCTGCATATCATTAAGAGCTCCAGGTGATCTATCCCTCCTCCACCTCCATCATCAAAATTAGACCCGGCCTCTTATCCTGAAATCTCAAGTGAAATCAAGGTAAGCAGGTTAAAACAATTTAACAATTAAGAAATAAAGTAAACCGAACAAATCCGATTAAACAATTTAGCAGGTTAAAACAGATTGGAAGCATTAAAACCATGAGCAAGTGCCTTTGGGAATAAATCAACCGAGTCCCAAAGGATTTAATAAAAAGTTGATTTTTTTAAAAAAACTTAGCACAGGAATGAAAGCCAGGGTTGGAAACAATCAGAGTCCAAGGAGAGGGTACACTATAACTTGGGGTGCCACAGCAGAGAAGGGACACGCTTCTATACCCTCCCACAGTATATCACCCTCATTGGTGGGAGACAGGGGATGATTCCTTAAGTAAATCTTAGTGGTAAGGAAACCATATCTAGGCTGCCCTCCATATTTGCTAGGGTGAGGGGTGCAAGACCCCCCCGAAAGTGGAAAAGTCACAAATATCAAAATATGTGTGTGTGGGGAAGGGGTCTGAGGCACGGTGAGGAGAAGGGACACCCAGAGTCCAAACCAGGTCAGAGAAAGGCGAAGGAAAGGGAGTTGGCATGGTGGCCCTATATCTTGCCCTATATCCTTTCTCTTGCCCATCTCCTTCCTCGGGCATTGGGAGAGGGTTTGTGGTGCTGAGAAACTGGGCTGTGAGCTGCCCTTAGCTAACCAGGCAGTGGCTGGTAGAGGCAGAGATGGACCAGAGGTGAATTTTTACAGGGTTGCATGGCCTGACTGGAACCGTTGAGAAGGAAGACTCCCTTGGAAAAGAAGCACCTAAGATGGGGGTGGCAGGGGTTGAAGAAACTTGCAAATAATCAAATCCATGAAAGCCAAACCTGTAAATGTGGAATGCTGACTATACAGGGTGAGGCACTGCTCCAAATACTGAGCCATTTGGGGCTTTGAATGTCTTCACCAGTGCCTTGAATTCACCCTTTGCCAAAATCTCCCTGAAGAATGCAAAGTGCTGGGAGGTTTTTCTCCCTCTTTGCCTCAGTGGAGGCCATTTGCTGTCTCAGGGCTGAGCAAAAGTGTTACCCACCACCTGTCCCCTGACACTACCTGTCAGCCTGAGCCCCTTAGCAGACTGAGCTGCAGTTAAGCCTCTGCGCGCTGGATTACGAGAGTCGCTCGAGGTCTGCCACCACCAACTCACAAATCTCTGGGCCTGCGGCATGTCACGCTACAGCCAGAAGCCAAGGGCAGCCTGAAGCCGCCAGCCAAAAATCTCTCACACAAGCAAGTGGTTTTATTTGGGTGAGCATGAAGTGCTGGGTGGGGGAATATGCTGAAGAAGTTAATTGGCACAAGCACAAGAATGAAGAATCCAAACAAAATGCCCTCCCTTTTGAGTCTGGGTCGGAGCCAAAGTTTAGAAATGGATGAAGCCAGTTTCTCACTCTGTGATACTGGAACTTCAGAATAAACTGGGTTCTCTTTTTCATTCAGATGAAGAACCGTGAATTGGAGCTTATTGTGAGCTTCCCCACAAAGAGCAATAATACATTATGTAAAGGCCCCACAACACAGCCTGGGAAATTAAGAATATTTTTAAAGTGTGTCTTGTCTATCCTCTAGCTGTCCTCATTTTAGCAGGAATGGGCCTGATCAATCCCCTGTTGTACTTTTGCAGCTGCTTTTAAAATGTCCCAGCTTCTCTCTGCTCCTCCCACTTTTCATCCTCAGCTTGCTTCAGTTGCTGTAAACTGAGAGCCTTTCTTCACTACACTGTTAATAGTGCTATTATTGCACTTTCAACCTCCTATGGAATCCTGGGGCTTGCAGTTTAGGGAGGGGCCTTTAGAATTCTTAGCCAGAGAGCTCTTTGGCCTCAATAAACTACAAACCCCAGAATCCCACAGGATGTTGAAAGTGGAATAATAGCACTATAACAGTGTAGAGCAGAAATGGCCTGAGTCACATCATGGACTCTCTGTTGCTTTTTTGCCCCATCAGAACCATCAATGTAGGGACTGCAACTCCCCCCATCCCCCGCCCCCAGAAAGAGGCTCAGAGTATAAGCAGGCCAGGAGGATCCTGAGGGTTTCCTCCTCAAACTGCAATTTTTCCATCTCTGGTTTTGCAACATCAAAGCATGTACATTCTTCAAGTCACAGGTGTAACGCAACAGAGAGCAAAGTGCAGCCTGTGGTTCACATGCAGCCTGTTTTTGCAGCTCCTCTTGATGCCCAACTGCTGAGGAAAAAAAATCCCACTGCAAAGCTCAGTTTTCCCTTCTGGAAGCCTTAATGTACAGCAATTTTGCATTGAGACAAGGCATAGAGCCAGTCTGCTCCTTATTTTTGTTGCTCCCACAAACCTGAACGTCCATACCTTCCAACTGTCCTGATTTGGCAGGGAAAATCCTGATGAATCCCCTGTCATCCCACTTTTTCAACTGCTTCTAAAATGTCCCAGTTTCACTTTCCTCCTCCCATTTTCCCCCTTTGCCCTTGGCTTACTTCAATGGCTGCAAACTGAGTTCAAAGTGTAAAAGCAGTTTGCATTCAGTTAACTCAAAGCGGGGAGAGGGAAGAGAGGAGGGGGCAGAAGCTTTCCCTTCGCTGGACGCTCTGGCAAAAACTGACTGCAACCTCCCTAACTGGTGTGTTCTTCCCCAAAGTCATCTTGACTCTGATGTTGCTTGGTCACCTGTGTCCCAATTTTCATCTGTGAAAGGTTGGATGGTATGGAAGTCAGTGCTCAACCACTTCCTGTTTTGATCGCCCTCCCCCCACATGCTTTTTGAGACTGTGAAGGCCACAGTACACCATGGTCCCTAACCTCTGGTTTAGGGAGAAGTCTTAGATTCCCATGCATGCAGTAGCGGAGTCCTATCCTCATCTATCATAGATCTACTTTCTTTAATATGTACTTCAGCTGGAATCCTGTTGGCAACATGCAAACTTGTGACTCCGGATTAGGCATGCGTATATCTTATCTTGGCTGTTGAGCAAGGAACTATTTGTGACCTCATACAACATCCCAAAACATCCATCAAGGCAGTTTTCAAACCCAGGGGTGCTGCCATGGCCATTTATCGACTGAGGAAAGGGAGGAGGCAACCAGGTACCACATCTCTTGGTTGCAATTCTTCAGCTGGGGAAGAGAAATGAGGCTATTCTTCTAGATTGCTAGAAAATCATGTGAGGAACATCATTTCTCTTCCCCCAGGTCAGTGTTGCCTGGTCACTTTCTCCTGCTTTTCCCCATAGCCAGCCAGTGCAGCTGTTTTCCACCAGGTTGCCTTTGAGATGGGGAGAGATGCTGTTGGACTTCAGCTAAGCCCAACCAGTGGCGTATCTAGTGTAAACAGTGCCTAGGGCAAGCATGGAAGTTGCACCCCCACATTGTTACTCCTGCCCCCACCCCTATATGCACAGCTTTTTGAACCCCCTGGCACTGACACCCAGGGCACATACCCTAGTTGCCCCACCCTCGATACGCCTCTGAACCCAACTGATATGGCCAATGATGAGAGATCCTGGGAGCTGATATCCAGCAACTTCTGGAGTTTCCTTGGTTGAGAACCACAGCTCTAGTGGCTATTTCCCATAATTCTTAACCTACCTAATGGTGACCCCAAGAGACAGAGGTCCATGTTGGGTCTCCCTTCCCCCCTTGCAGCTTTGCAAGCTCTCTTTCCTCTTTCATCTCCCCATCTTACCAGTCCTCTAAAGGAAGTGGCAACACCTTATGATTGGCACAGGAGAATCAAACTAATCCAAGATAAAGTTAAAACCCTACAATCTGAGGCAGCAACAATTAAATTTAGACAAATCCAATTAAAATCTAGCTGCTTTAATTGGCTAGGAGCCACAGGGGCCTTGCCACTGCAAATGAGGCTTACTGGTGCTGCTTCGGAAACACAAGCAAGGCAGTTTTGCCGTAATGACCATGAGACATCTTCTCTCCAGCTCCAAGCTGGAAGTGGCCTGGCCACAACAAAATATTGGGTGGAGAGAGGAAGATGCTTCAAATGGATGATTTTTGCATCCCCACCAGTATTTCATAGATGAAAGCCAGGTAATGTGTGACCGAGCAACATCAGTTTGGTCAAGATGGCAAATGTCATTTATGAGTCGAAAGACACAAGTTAGGAAATGAGGTGCCAACTTGCTTTTACCTGGGTCTACAAAGAAGAGCAAGGTTTGTTTCCACTGCTCTTCCCTGCTGACTCAGTTAAAATAATAATGACATTTATTTCTTACCCACCTCATGTATGGATCAGGGCAGGGAACAGCGACATTAAAATACAACACATGACATCACTTGAAAGCACATCACACTAGTTAAAAACACACGGTATCAGATAAAAGAACATATAAAACTGATACGTGTTAGAACAATCACTCCATACCTTAAAATTCATGATTTAAAAATCATCTGGATAGGCCTGCCAGACTAGATTGGTCTGTAATGCTGTTTTAAATTCACACAGTGTATCAATCTGTCAAATCTCTTCCAGCAAGTCATTCCCCAGTCTGGAGGTAGCTGAAGAAAAAGTCATCCAGGGGATAGTTGATAGTTTAGTCCTGGCTGACTGAAGTAAATGTTCCCCCAGAAGACCTGAATATATGGGGTGGATTATATGGGAGAAGGTGATCCCATAGTTAATCTGGATCCAAACCATACTGGATTTTAAAGCTAACAACCAATTGTAATTGAATGCAAACCCTGCTTTTGCAACTGAAGTAAGCTGAGGCCAAAAAGGGAAGTGGGAAGAGGAGAGACAAACTGGGACATTTTAAAGGCAGCTGAAAAAGTGGGATGGCAGAGGATTATTCAGTATTGTCCTTGTCAAACTGGGATCGTTAAGTGGGTGGGCTTTCAGTAGCCAGGGTTGTCCCATGGAAGTGGAAATATTGCTTCCAGCAGCTCACAGAATAAGCAGCCAAGTACAAAAAACAAGTGGTGCCTTTTTGTTTTATACCAGAGCTGTCTGACTAGGAATGTAAGTCTTCATTTATTTAATTCCTGCACACAAGAAAAAAAAAATCAGCAGTTTCTGCCTGCTACATAAAAGTACAAGAGCTTCTGCACATTTTTTGACCACAATTCCTTTTTGGGGAGGCAGAGGAATGTACATACAGAAAAGGAATACCTCAAAAGTTTTGCACAAGCACTAAATGCATTCTGGGAAAGTTCCCAGAATCCTCCATAACATGAAAGAGTTTCATGGGAGAAGTGTAGCTAAGGTTCTTCAACAGACAAGCCTTTCTGAAGAAGGCTGCAGACAGAAAGCTTGCAAAGCACTGGCTGAGATCAAGGAGATGAAATATAGCCAGGTCCTCTAGCGACAGAGGTGAAATACAGGCCTGGGAATCGTTGTTTATGCCACATATCAAATTCCTCATCCTGCAGCCCCAGGAAGAACAAAGAATATATTTCCCCCTTCCTCCTTTCCTTGGCTTTTTTGGTCTCCGGTGTGCATAGTAGCATGTATGCAACTTGCTGGAGAGGGGTTTGCCATGCCAAGTGTGGGATTCCAGCAAGAGACAAACATTAAATCTAAAGATTAGTACTGCCTCTGGGGAGCCAGGAGATTACAGGTGGTGGTCTGTGCTGGTATGTGTGTCAAACAAGCAGGGTCTGTGTATTGTCATAAGCTGCTTCTAATATCACAAATCATTCATACACACACACACACATACAGACCAGCCATCCCAAGAATGGTAGATATATCAGTTCCCTCTTTGTCGAATGGCCTCAAGAAACAAGGAGATCACTAAGCGAAAGCTTTACATTTAAGTTGCTTATTTTGTATGTGCTTGTTCATCGTATTTCTCTCTTGTTTTCCCTCCAGTGAGCATAAGGCAGGTATATGTGCCCCTCTTTTCCCTCACTTTATCCTCATAACAACTCTGCAAGGCAGGTTAGACTGAGAGAGGGTCATCCAGTGAGTTTTAAAGGGGTCTTGACTGACTGTGTCTTCCAAGACACAGTTCAGTACTCTAACCACCACATTGCCTTCATTTCACATACACTATCCACATTATTTTGCCGAGTGCTAGCCCAAGATATTTGCCATCCAATAAAAAAAGAACAAAATGATGGCAACCTTCTCTTTTCATGTACAACAGTGAGTCCGTTCACATGATCACAATCACAGCACTGCATTCTACTTGAACATCCTATGGAATCCTGGGATTTATTGGCTGGAGCTTCCTGGCTGAGAATTCTAAAAGCCCCTCCCTAAACTGCCAATCCCACGATTCCATGGGATGGAACCATGACAGTTCAAGTGGAATAAAGGTGCTACAATTGCATAGTGTGCATGGGGCTAGTGTCTTTGATCTGTGGGCGTCAGCCTATTGGCCTGAGCCCATGAATCTTCCTCAGCGATCTTCCAGTATCTGCTACCTGAAGCAGTTGACCTGTTCTGTTGTCCTATTCCTTTCCGTAGGGGGCTGGAACGGCCCCCTCTTTGCTCTCCTTTCCCTGGCAGATGAAGACCTTTTAACTTAAAAAGACTTTATATGATTAATTACTTGCAGGACGTCTAGTTTATGAGGTGTGTGCACACTGTACATTTGTCTTTATCGTCGTATTTTAAAATATTACACTTTTAAAAATTAATGGCATTTTCATAGAATAACTTGTTTAGTTAATAACTTCATTATTAGTTTTTTTTAAAGTCTTGTCTTGTTGTAAGTCACCTTGGGTTCCATGCTGGTAGAAAAGGAGCATATAGATAAGATAAGATAAGATAAGATAAGATAAGATAAGATAAGATAAGATAAGATAAGATAAGATAAGATAAGATAAAACTCTGCCCACTGGTAGGGCTAGTCCTCCTGGCTGCCAACATGGTTGGCTTCTTTGTGTTGGCTGGGACACCATCATGTCTTTGGCTCCAGACAGCGAAATGTCTTTGACCAGTTTTGGAATTCAGCGGAGCTGGCATACAAATGTCAAGATGCCCCAGCTGACATACTCCATGTCTCTTGCTTGTCTGGAGAGATTCTTGGAACTGTAGTCCAAAAAAGTAACTGTACAAGTTTTGCTTTTCAGAAAGATACACCCTCGGAAGAAGCTTGAAGCTGTCATGGTAATGCTTGGCACCTAAGCACTGCATGGCAGGGGGCTGGACTTTACGACCGTCATGGTCTCTTCCAGTTCTATGATTCTATGCTGTTGTTGTGTGTATTTTCAACTTATGCCAGCCCTGAAGCAACCCAATCACAGGGTTATCTTAGCAAGATTTGTTCGGAGAGAGGTTGCCTTTGCTTTCTTCTGAGGTGGAGAGAATGTGTCCTGCCCAAAGTTACCCAGCGTTTTTCCATTATATTCCTTGCTTGCTTTCACTTGAGAGAATGTCACAGCTCTTCCTACTCTCCACAAGGTGTCACCTTTGCACAGGCTATTACAGCTTTCCTTGCCTTTCTGACTTGCCAGCTGCAGAACATCTGGAGCTAAAGCTACCCTGCTTTAGTCTGCTGTCCTCTGGATATTTTGAACTACAGGCCCCACGAGCCCCAGATTATATTATAGCTTTCCTGTGTCTGTTTATTATTAATTACTTACTTACAGATATTTATCAACTGCAAAGCTCTGAAGATATCAAAGCAGTGTCCAACGTTAATAAAATATACAATCTATCCCATGCAATAATTTAAAAAGAGTGGCCAGTACCCAGCGTCAGCTCAGTGGAACATAAATTGATATCTTTGCTACCTTCCTGCCATGCTTGTGTACATTCATTCTACTTGGCAGTGGCTAGGGAAAGGCAGGCATATCTGTACAGCAGAGTCTCGGTTATCCGACATCCGGTTATCCAACCTTCTGGATTATCCGACGTTGCAGCTGCTTGGGGCATGGCTGTAGGCATTTCCACGCACCCAGACATGCCCCCAGACAGGCCCCCAGACATGGCGGCCACCACGGGCTCTGGCTTATCCGACATTTCAGTTATCCGACTCTCAGCCCGCCCATTTAGGTTGGATAACCGAGACTCTACTGTATATCATTTTGCTGCTTTTGGCAACTGGATGCACAAACAGACAAACATCGTCCCAGGGGTCCTCCAGAGATCTTGGAGGATAATGTTTACTGTGTATATGCAGCTGGGTACCCCCTGGCTGCCCGCTTTCACTTTCCCCTAGCCAGGAAATTGCAGTGGGGGTGTATTGGCAGCTGCCAGACAGGTTGTGCATGAATGGGCTCACTGAGTAAAGAAGGTACTGGATACTTTCTTCTGCAATGACCATAAGAGGCTGTTGCTGTTGTTTGCCTTCAAGTTGTTTCCAACTTTTGGCAACGTGATCACAGGATTTTCTTGGCAAGATTTGTTCAGAGGGGCTTTGCCTTTGCCTTCCACTGAGGCTGAGAAATGTGACTTGCCCAAAGTCCTCCTCTGGGTTTCTATGGTCGAGTGAGGATCTGAAAACTGCCATCCAAGTCATAGCCCAGCAGTCTGTTCTCTACACCATACTGGTTCTTGTAAAAGGATGCACGTAGGTGTTATATCCGCATTATGTCAGCAATAGGATCCCAGTCATTATGCACTTAATCTTTGAAACAGGTTGCAGTATGCAGGGAGAACTTGCAACAATAGCTGTGATGTCATCATACATCTATTATTTTTTAAAAATCCTAGGAGTATGTTGAATTTCCTAAGGAGAAATATTTTATATAATGGCTGAGGTCCTAGATTACTTCAGCAAAACGTACCCAGTGGGAGACTTATATTACACAGCCCCTGTACTGCATACCAACATAGTGCGATGTATATGGATCAATGGTCAGTGCACATCGCTGAGAACACATTGTGCAACTGCAAAGGAAAAATGCACAAGACATTTCATCGAAGCAACGTGCATTCGTTTGCTACAGATCATAACGAAAGGCAGAACTGTTCAACGCTTACTTTGCTTTAGTTTTTTTCCAAAAAAAAAAAGTGTATGCATCCATGCATCAGTAGAGACCTTGGTGAGGGATCCAAACTACAAATCACAATTGTCAGGGAAATAGCCAAGAATCACCTAGTTAACCTAAAAGAGTTCAAGTCTGCAGGGTCAGATGAATTGCATCCCAGAGTACTGAAAGAACGTGATGATGTACTCTCTGAACTGCTTGCTATCCTTTCTGAGAAATCTTGATGAATGGGTGAGGTGCCAGAGGAGTGGAAAATAGCAAACATTGTCCCTGTCTTCAAAAACAATAACAACAAAAAAGAAGATCTAGGGAATTACAAAACAGTCGGCCTAACCTCAATAACAGGAAAAATATTTGAAGAGATTATACAGGAATCTATCTGCAGATATCTTGATGACAATGCACTGACAGAGCAGCTTGGATTTTTCAAGAGGAAATCCTGTCAAACTAATCTTAGATCTTTTTTTGATTGGTTCACTACTTTTCACCTAAGAAAATGCTATGAAATTCATGGGGTTAGCATGGAGTCAAGTATGTGCAACTTGAAGGCTGTGTTTAGTAGATAATAGGAATGCTGTAGATGTCATTTATCTGAATTTCAGCAAATCATTTGGTAAAGTCTTCCATTATACTTTCATTAGCAAACTGATTAAATGTGGAATAGATGGAAACACCATCTGAGGCATCCATAATTGATCAAAAGGCAATGTTCAAAAAGTCTTCCTCAGTGGCTGCTCTTCAAACCGGAGTGAAGTCTCAAGTGGAGTGCCATAGGGTTCTGTCCTGAGGCTGTTAAGATTCTTCAATATTTTTATCAATGACTTAGATCCTTATCAAGTTTGCTGATGATGCAAAACTGGAAGGGGAAAAGAAGATAGTTAACATATTGGAAGATAAGAACAGCATTTTAAAGGACCTTGATAAACTAGAAAATCGGGCTGAAACTAATATGATGAAATTCATTAGAGACAAATGCAAAATTCCACATTTAGGCCACAAAAATTAAATGTATAAGGGTAGGATGGGTGATATTTTCTTAGCAGTAACACATGTGAAAAGGAGTTTGGGATTTTTTTTTTATCATAAGTTGAACATGACCCAGCACATGATGCTGCAGCAAAGAAGGCAAATAGTGTTTTAGCTTGCATTAATAGAAGCATAATTTCCGAGTCAAGGGAAGCAACAGTCTCACTATATTTTGCACTAATTAGGCCTCGTCTGGAGTACTCATTTCAGGGTGTCACATTTTAAAAAGAAGTTAGAGTGAAGTCACAGAAGGGCAACAAAGATATCGGGCAGAGAGAGCAAGACATATAAAGAAGAGAGAAGGGAAATGGGCATGTTCAGTCTAGTGAGGAGACGAATGAGTGATGACCTGATTGCACTCTTTAAAAGTCTGAAGGGCTGTCACAGAGGAGAATGTGGGTTTGTTCTTTGCTCCCCTAGAGAGTAAGACTAGGTCTAATGGCTTGAAGTTACAGAAGACTAGGAACTTCTTGATATTAAAGAGTGGTTTGTCACAGTAGAACTGATGATAAATAGACTTGTGGTGGAGCTTTCTCCAGATGTCTTCAAAAAGAGGCTGGACAGCTACTGTTGGGGAGGCTCTAGCTGGAGATCTTCCATGGAGCAAGGGGTCACATTTGATGGCCCATGGGCCTTCCACTTCATGACTCTTTGATTTAGTCTATTTTTATGAACTGCCACAGGTGCAATAGTACAGGTGCCCCATTCTGTTTACACCATTGTCAGCTGGATGTGACTGTTAGGCATTGTCCAAAATAAGAAAGATCACTTTACATCAGTAGCTCAACTTGTGCTTGTGCACATCACTGATGGGATACCAGCCAGTGGGGACCACCACGTGAAACACCCAGGGCCAGATGAATGTGGACAGACCTCAAGAACCTGTAATGCTACCTGGAAAGTCTCTCCAGATGGCCTCAAGCACTATACAAAAACAAAAACAAGCTACTTTCCAAAATGACACACACACACACACAAAATATTGTGGCATTTTGTCAGTGAAGACAACTACATAGACTGGGTGAGTGAGCTTTCATGGGGTGAACTGTATTTCATTAGAAGCATATTTCTGTAGTTTGCTGATGCATATTTCTGTAGTTTCAGCGATTCTGAAAAAATGACTCCCCAGCACAACAGAGAAAGGAATCTGTTGATTCCCCAGAATTATAAACTCATGCCTGTTTGAGCCAGTCTCAAACTCTGCCTCCTAATGCTGTGGAAATTGTTTCCAAATGTTTAGACGTACGTGAGGTATTTTATGCTGTTTGATTAATTAAGTGTCATTGATCTAGAGGCATGTGTGTGTGTGTTTTCATCTCTTGCAAAGGTTGGTATGACAGTCAGATGAAGGTGGCTCATGGATCATCCCATTCCACCCTAGCTCCAACTCCATCAAAAACATCCCTTAACAAAAAGTTCAGATATTCTGTACTGTGAGACTTGGAACTTTGCAAGCAGAAAGATTTCCTAAGTGGAGCTGCTGTTTTGTATCTATCTATCTATCTTAATTGATTGCTAGTGCTAAAGATGACACAGAGTTAATAAATTGCTTGCATTATTTGGATTGCTTTTGGGAAATGGTTTTGACTCTTCTGTTCAGAGACTTTCTACAAATTAGGAAGTCTTGCAGCTGAGCAAGAGGTATGCATGAAGGCACAGAGGCTCAGTGGCTGTAGAATCAGAACATCAATTTATTCAGGCAGTACCTTTCTATACTATTTCACGTAATGGAGTAATGCTGAGATGGGAAACTATTGGCCAGCTAGATGTTTTGGCATACATATCTCATCAGCCCTTGTTAGCATGGTCGGAGACCGTGATAGCTAAAGCCTAAAACAATGCTTCTTGGGTTAATCGATGTAGCAGACAGCCAGGGACGAGTCCCATATTTATATCTTATTGTTAATTGTGTTAGCATAGTTTCATGGAAATTTGCTGTGGACCGGCAATTTGCTGTGGACACATGTAAAAATATCACCCTTCTTAACCATTTTGTATAGACTTTTATCTGTCATAAACCTTACCACCACCTCCACCACCATCATTGTTATCATCGTCATCATCATCATCAATCATCTTCATCATCATCATCATCATCATCATCGTGTTCCTCCATAATTTCATAGTTTCTGACTTTATCTGCTGAGGCACTATATGGACATTTTCTAACAGCTTTTACATGTACAGAATTCTGACCCTTGTACGTTCATAATCCACTTAAAGATATAATTTAGCCAATGACACATGACAGAATATATTCTCATCTGTTTGGGGAATTTACACAGCTGTAACAAGCGTCTGTGAAAACACACAGGGATAATCTCCTTGTTAAACTTTAATGGCATTCGTTACTGCATAAACAATATCTATTCTTAATCTAACATGCACATCTATTTTACCAGTGCCATCATAAATTGGCATTTTAGGGCAGTGGTTTTAGGACTATCAGGACGTTCACGGTATCATACCAATGGCATCTTCTCCATTGGAGGCATGTTGAAAGCAGCCCAGTAATAATTGTACCTGGGCTTCTTGTTATCGTCTTCCCTTGCCCACTCACATTGTCATTTGACCAATCAACATGATCTTTCTTTTATGACCCATCCCTTACTTTGTCATCTAGTGACACCTAGTTTGGTGATTGCAACTAGTGTTAGTGTTCCTCTCTGGTGTCACCTGATGTCTAGTGTCTAGTGTTACAATTCTGGAGTTGTTTCTCACCTTGTTTATATTCCAGAGCATCTGGCATTCTTTCCAGACTGACCAGTATGGTCGCCAGTTTTCCTCTTGCCCCACCCCGCAGCTGCCAGTACAGTGGGTCCTCAGTCTCCACTGGGGTTTGGTTCCAGGATCTCCCATGGATGCCAAAATCCATGGGTGCTCAAGTCTCATTATACAAAATGGTGTAGTAAAATGGCATCCCTTATTTAAAATGGTTAACAACTTTAAAGGATTGCTTTTTGAACTATTTTGGTGAATATTTTCAAGCTGTGGTTAGTTGAATTCATGGATGCAAAATCCATAGATATGGAGGGCTGACTGTATTTGCTCTAATTAGGTTACTTTTTCTCCATTAAAGTTATATCAACAAGGCAAGAACCTGGCAACGGTATATTCTCTGGCGTGTAACAACTCATCCTTTCTTTCAGTCTAAGATGAAGGCAACAGCAAATCTCCTCTGAATAAATCTTGCCAGCTTTCCCTCATCTACATGATAGGATTGTCATAAGTCAGAGTTGATTTTTAAAACAAACAACACATTTTCTTAAGTCAACAAGCATGGGGTACAAATGCAAAAGTGAGCAACAAATAACAGGGTATGATCAATGTCATTGCATGTAGCCATGCTTCTATATTAAATACGCAAGAGCATTAAGAGTATTAAATAACAACAAAGAATTTACCTTTGTGCGTTCATCTGCTCTATATTGTCTTCCGTCCCGGGCCATGGGGCCATGACTTCATCCTACTTGCTTGTGAGGTAGGGTTTGAAAAGAAAAAGACACAGCAAGGAAAGCCGTCCTGTAATCCTCATTCAACTTCCATTTAGGTTTTAGTGCCCCTTTGTGTCTCACGAGTGAGGACAATAAAGAGGAGAGAACATGGACACATGGCTTCACTCAAATCCGCACATACACTATTATCTGAAATTCTTTTCAATGGTTATAATGCCTTTTAACTCTCTTGGTTTAACTTGCCAAATGTTTAATGTGTTTTTACTCTGTTCAAATTGTTTTTATGTTTTATATTTTTTTAAAACAGGGACTTCAGCCCTTGGGCAGGTAGATTATACATAAGAACGGTTACTTCTTTAAGTATCATGGTCCCAAGTTAATTCAGGCTTTGAATGCCATCTCTAGCACCTTGAATTCAGACCTCTGCCTCCAGCTTAAGTGTAGGATCTTTCTTTTCCCTCTGTCTCAGTGGTTCTCAACCTGTGGGTCCCCAGATGTTCGTGAACTTCAGCTCCCAGAAGCCCCAGCCACTATAGTCAATGCTCAGGGCTTCTGGGAGCTGAAGTCCACGAACATCTGGGGACCCACAGGTTGAGAACCACTGCTCTGTCTCTTCTCCACTTTCCTGCTCTCTGTCATTACTTCTTTTTTCTCTCTCCCTCCCCTTTCAGCCTCTCTCTTCTCCCTGTCTTTCTCTCTCTGCCCACTTTTTGGGGGCCCTCTCCTCCCCACCTCTTTCCTCCCCTTTCTCTCTCCCTTGCCTCTTTCCTTGTTACACATTGCCACAGCTGTCCTTCAGCTGCTTGCCCATGCATGGAAATGGTGAGTCCAGCACTCTGTGATTACACGACACAAGGTTATTACAAATGGCTCCTGTCAAATGAGGATGCTCCTTTCTGTACCTTCCTGCATGGGTGAATTTGTGCTTTCCTTTTTTTTCTTCTCTCTCTGACCTTCTTCCCTCACAATTTTTTTTTTTTTAAAATCTGGGCCAGGAGGAACAATAGATGCTCGAGGCTGTCATGCCAGTGACTTGGACTGTGTTCTAATCCTGGAGGGAATAAATGGGCTTGAATTTGCTTGAACTCTACCATGACCGGTATGCATGGGTCCAGAATGATCTGCTGATGACAGCATGTGCGATGGAATTAAGTGTGTCCCAAGGCAGAAATGTTTAATGGAGTCTGATTTAGAAGGCTGCCTATTTATATCAAGATAGGCATCTCTTTATGAAGCCAGAGCAGTGCAAAAGGCCAGTGGTCTTTTTGTGGATCTCTTGGGGTACCAGTAGCCTTCTGTCTTGGTGTTGCTTGTGGAATGTGTGTGTGTATGATTAGGGACAGGAGGAAAAATCCAGGACTTGATGCTCAAGAATGAATCATAGAATCATAGAATCATAGAGTTGGAAGAGACCTCAGGGGACATCTAGTCCAACCCTCTGCCATGCAGGAACCCACATCAAAGCACTCCCGACAGACGACCATCCAGCCTTTGCTTAAAAACCTCCGAAGAAGGAGGCTCCGCCACACTCCCAGGCAGCACTGCTGGACAGCTCTGACTGTCAGGAAGTTCTTCCTGAGGTTCAGGCAGAATCTCCTTTCCTGCAGCTTGAATCCATTGCTCCTTGTCCTAGTCTTGGAGCAGCAGAAAAAAAGCCTGCTGCCTCCTCAACATGACATCCCTTCAAATATTTAAACATGGCTGTCATGTCCCCTCTTAACCTTCTCTTCTGCAGACTAAACATACCCAGCTCCCGAAGCCGTTCGTCATATGGCATGGCTTCCAGACCTTTCACCGTTTTGGTCGCCCTCCTCAGATAAGTTCCATTTTGTTGATATCCTTCTTGAATTGAGGTGCCCAGAACTGGACACAGTGTTCCAAATGAAGTCTAACCAATGTAGAATAGAGTGGTAGCTTTCCAAATCTCTTACCATTCCACACCACTGTTTCCCAAAGAAAGGCTGCACCTAATTTTCACTCTTGCTTACTTATGCTCAGCTTTTCAAGTGAGTTTGGCTCCTAAGGCAGCTTGTAATTAAAGTCCACGGTGATTCTGCCCTGGTTTTCAGTCTACATTTTCAAAGGAGCTATCAAGGTGCTGAGAATATGCATTCAACACCCGGGATAATCCCTTTAAAGTTCAGGCCAGAAGAGTAGATTCACTGGTCCACTGACATGGGCGCTCCCAGTTGCCACTCATAATGATGTAATAACAATCAGTGTGGTGTAGCGGTTACAATTCTGAAACACAACGCGAGAGATCTAGGTTCTCTTTCACTTTGAAGCTGTTACTTTTCACCCCAGCCTTTCCCACTGAAACTGACTGTAGTGTCCAGGGGGAATTGGTATGGAAACTAGTGGGAGGTGCTTGCAGGAGGCAATCTACACTAGAAACACACGGTTTGCAGCTCTTATTGCAGTGCTGTGAAATTCTAAGCTTCAAATACAGGTAAGATAATGGCAGAGACTCTGCATCACTGTCGCATTTCATAGCTTGATGAGTCTGTAGCTATGAAACCTTGTCAGTGAACTGAGAAGAAACACATTCAGGTACCAGCAAGAATGTTTGGAAGTACACCAGCTGCTTCTGATGAGCATCGAGCCCTCCTGGTGAGCACAAGGCACTTCTGATGCACATTGAGCACTCCTGCTGTGCCCCAGCACTTTCTAGCCAGTGTCCAGGTGTTCATCGAGAGGGCCCTCTTGCACATCATATCCGTTGCGCTCTGGGCCATGGCACATCAGTCACTCAATTTGTACAACAGATGCCTACAAGTTGTAATGTTCCAAGAGCCCTTTGGTGAGTACAGATGTCATGAAGCTACTTGGTTCTGCTTTCCTCAAATGTAAATCCACTTAGGTAGATGTAAATCCCATGCTGAATTCCAGTCAATATTATCTAAAATAATAAACCCCCTATGTGTCTATGAAAATATTAATATACAATGGCTGAAAACCTGCATTGCTTCAGCATAGCATAAATATTCAGTGGTGGAGTTTCATTATGCATTCTCTGTCCTGGATATCAGGCTACCTCATGGCTGGCAACCCATTGTAAAACTTCAATGTACAATACACAAAGGCAATGCATCTAAGCAATGTACTTTCACTGCAATGTGCTGCCACGTGTGCAAGGGTCTCACATGCACAAGTCTGTTTATACCACCATTAGCTGGATATGACTGTTGTGCATCATCATCGTCATCGTCATAAAGAATCACTTCACATGTGTAGTGCAATCTTTGCTTGCATATGTCACTAAGAAGATGTCAACCAATAAAAGCAGTTCAAACAGCAGAATTCAAACATTTGCTTATTCCTTGAAAAGTTGAACAAATAGATTTTGTTTGTTTTGCTGCCTCCTGAAAGAATATCTAAAAGCATGTCCCTTTAAGGCCCAGATTACTGAGCCCTGCAGCATATTCTACAATATTAGCCAGCCTTTCTGACTATTTCTACAGAAGGATCATTCCCAAGCTTACTTTCTTGACTGCAAGCAAGCGGCTGACAATGGAGCAAACCACAGTTGCAGTGTGTGATTTTCGCAGTTACAGAGAACTGGGGTGGGGTGGGATGGGGGTGTGGAAACAAGCAAAAGCTCTCACTATCTGCAAGTGAAAGGAATGCTTCATTGCAAATGCACAGCTTCCCTCTCTGGGGGAAGGAAAGCTTGAAGGCACAGAAGCGTGCTCCAAAGATGTCAGTGAGGAAAGAACTGGCAGAGATGACCTAGAGCAGGCAGCTTCTGCCAAACCTGTGTGCAATCGCAGCTGGGTGAATGATGTTATCAAACGTTCCTGAAGGAAAGTCAGAGAGCTTGACTCACTTTGGCTTGATGCAAACACAGATACACACTCTCTCATTCTCTCTCTCTTAATATTTTAAGTAGCCATTAACTCATTTATGTTTGGATTGCTGTTTTAATGTCAACAAGCCCAATGTACCCAACAGGAAAATTTTTATTCTCTGACCCCACAGCTCCACCCTTGGAAATGAACCAGAGGAAAGCATTTGTTCTTTTGCGCACATAGAATATGTTTCAGTTCTTCATCCCAGACACTGGAACAATGTGAGATGTTAGGAGATCTGTTTTGTTCCGAATGACCTCCACTTAGATTCACCACTGGCTCAGGCCAATGGGCCCAGCAGAGGTTCCACTGTGCATGCCAACGGATGTTTTTTTTTGGGGGGGGGCGGCTCTATGGTCAGTGTGTGCTTGAGTAAAAGAAAAGGTTCTCCCACATCCAGACCTTTTGAATCTGTCTCCTTCTTATCTGTGACCCTTTTTGCATGGCATTTTCCATGCGAAAGGGTGCTTGGAGCATCGCGCGATTGTGAGGAGCAATCTGCACGATGCATTCACAATCGCGTGATGCTCCAGGGTAGGGCAGGCGCCAATCGCACATCTTTTCATTTTCAGCTAGAAGCCGAAAATGGTGCATGATTGCACACTGCTTCTGGGCCCTACGCACACTTACCTGATGTGCAGAGCCTCCGGAGTCGCACTGGTTGCTCTTCCTGCCCCAGTGCAACCTGGGAAACTCCCAGGCTACGCTGTGGAAGGAAGAAGCAGGACTCTTGCACAGAGCTGAAGGACCCCGGATGCAAGACCCTCTCACCAGAGGCTGCTCACACAATCCCCACACCCCAGTGCCGGAAGAAGGTAAGGTGCGGAAAGGGCCTGTGTCTGGACTGTGCTGAATGATGTGTTGTTTCCCTGTCCTTGAATATGTGCTAGGTTTAATGTGAATGTTAAAGCAGCTACCTAAGGTGCCAAATTTGATCTCCAAAATAGATTTGATTCAGCAGTTTGGACTAAAACTCACAATGGGGCCTTTTTGCATCAGACTTATATATTGCACTTCCAACATCCTGTGGAATCCTGGGGTTTGCAGTTGAGGGAGAGGCATTCAGAATTCTCAGCCAGAGAGCAATTTGGCCTCAGAAAACTACAAACCCCAGAATTCCACAGGAGGTTGAAAGTGGAATAATAGCACCATAACAGTGTAGTGCAGAAAGGTCATTTATCCCACTGATGTGGGAGCCAAAGCCTGTTACTGGTTTAATTATTTCACTGAAAGGAAGCAAGGGCTGTCTTCACGACATAGTTATCTCAGTTTCATAATACATTAGTTGCTATGACTTCATCCTAAGGCAGTGGTTCTCAACCTGTGGGTCTCCAGATGTTCGTGCACTTCAGTTCCCAGGAGCCCCAGCCACTACGGTCAATGCTCAGGGCTTCTGGGAGCTGAAGTCCACAAACATCTGGGGACTCACAGGTTGAGAACCACTGTCCTAAGGAATCCAGGGAATTTGCAGACTAGATGGTACAAAGGCACCCTTAGAAGAGAAGGTCTAATCTGTTTAATTCTGTATTTGGTTTGTGGTTTGAGTATGGGATTACAACTCCAGGAGACCTGTGTAAGAATGTCAGAAGAGTTCTCCTAGCTTGTGTGCTCATCCTCATTAATAACCTTTGCCATCTTGATGACACTACAATGTTGCTTGACTCCATCTGTCCCACGTTTCATCCGTGAAATGTGAAATTGTGTGAAATAGGCTTGATTATGTACAATCTCAACACTCTTTTGTTCTGCCATTCCCTGTCTGGTGCTGTTTTAAGGACCAAGACAGTGCCACTTTTGATTAAAGTGGTATTAGAGAAACATACTTATCTGACAACGTGCAATTGTATTGCTATTGTACGAAATGGCAATCTGCATAGTGCCTCAAGCATTCAGGTACATTTGTTTACCTTGGTGGATGTGAGACGCTAGAAGTTTTGGTCACCCACTCTGAGTTTTATCTTCAAGAGCAGCCAGCTCCAACCTCATTCCCTTCAAACATTCAGGGGACAACTGGATTTATTTGCTAAATAGCTGCTGAAAAAGATTAGAGTAAAAGTTTTAAATGCTCTTCCTATAGTGTTGCTGTGTGTGATGAACAGATCTGATCAGGAAGTCTGTTTCCACCCCCTTGGTAAAACTGTAACATCCTATACCACCTATACCACTCTAACACATCAGCCCCAGGTAATATAGCCAATGGTCACAGATGAGACAAACTCTCTCCACAACTTCTTGGTGTTACATTTCTACTTTTTTTAATGACCTGCAAGCAGTCATTTGAGTTTATCACAGAATTATCTAGCTGGAAAGGATTCTAAGGGCCATCTAGTCTAATCCCAACTGTAAATTATTTTATATTACTTATAGCCAGCTAAAGCGTTTTGGAGAAAGGTAGGGGGAGAACTTAATGGAAGCAATAAGCCCCAGTCCTCCTCCACAGAAGCTGTAGTAAAACTGGGAATAGTCCAATTTTACATCTGCCCAGTTTGAACAGTGGGGCTAAGGAAGCAAATCCAGTCCCTAGAGCAGGGCTTTCCAAATCGTATGTCACAACATGTTAGTGTGTCACCTGAAGCGTGTAGGTGTGTTGACTCCCCGGGCTGAGGAAGACCCCCACAGCTGATCAGGTGGGGGGCTGCCTTTCCTCCTGCTGCTGCTGCCCTCGCTGGGGTCTTTCCTCAGTGAGGGTAATAGAAGTGAACCAGGATCGGGGGGTGGGGGCTGCCTTTCCTGCTGTTTAACCTCTGGTTTGCAAGTAAAACGGAATTACTGGGTTGTGAAATGATGCATGTCCCAAAGTGTGTCACCATCATGAAAAGTTTGGAAAGCTCTGCCCTAGAGCAATCTTCCCCAAGCTGAGTCCCTTGAAATGTTCCAGCTGAGAACTGGTATCCTCTCTGACCACTGGTCATGCTGGTTAGTGTTTATGGGAATAACAGACAGAAAAATGTGGGGAGAGAGAAGCTTGGGGAGGTTGCAAAAGTTCCCCACTTCTCCCCCAAACCCCAGAACAGTCCCTCAGTCTAAAAATGTAAGTATTTCAGTCCTCTACAAAGCAGTGATCCAGGGAACCATCAGCTGCCAGTCCCTGCTGACTTCCAGTAAGAAACAAACAATTGCCACTGAGGGGCCCAGATATGTGTCAGGATGCATAGCCCCTGCCATATGTTGGCCTACTGGATGTGTATTGAAATAGTGTATTGTAGTCTATGTAGAAGTACGACTGTAGAACTCCATTAAAGTACCGAGTATCCAGTGCTAATGGGTGACTTCAACAAGTTATCTGTTTGGAGCTTGCCTGTATTATTAGAAAACATTAATTGGTTAACTGCTTTGTTGCCGATTGCTACTACATATTTGGTGAGGGGAGGATCAGAGCTGAGCAAAAATTAAAGTGTAAAGGCTTGTGTTCTGAGAACCTGGTGTCTCTAGGATAAGAGGCAGGAAATATGTTCTTGAGTCAAGGATGAGAAATAGGAACCAAATGCAGGTCCAGAAGTGTCTGAGAACTAATGTGATGTTAGATTTATGATCTTCTCCAGTCACAGCTTTCTGCACCTGAATTTTGGAATTGTATCTATAAAAGGTGTCAGCTCCACGTCTGCTTTAGTCTCAGCAACTCTGGAAGAAGAATGCTGTGTTGGATGCATTTTCTACAAATGAATACTACTGTCTATCTCAGAGTGAAGTTTGTGGAGTGTGAGTTATCCAGTGCATGACAATATGGTATCGTTTCTGGGCTCACTGGGAGACAATATTTGGCACTCTCCCACATCAGATAGGTTGGGAGGCACTGATCTCTACTATACAGACGGAGCTGGGTGATACCTTGTTACGTGCCATGGCTCAGTCTTATGGGATCCTGGGATTTGTAACACAGGCTTGCAAAACGGAGGGTCATAAAAAAAAATCTATGCCAATTTTATAAGAATGTGGTGTTCTAAATCCAAAAATGACTCAGATTTGCTCAGTCACGTACAGTTCTTTCACAACTTGCTTTGATTTTTCTTTTTAATGTTGTAATATGTGACTGAATGAAATTAGTAGTGAAAAATCACCACATGAAACCTATTTTGTGGACAGGTCTGAATAAATTTATTTACAAAAGCAATAAAACTTTGTAAAACACTTTAATTTGCTGATATGAAACATAAAAATCTGTTCAAAAGCACTGAAAGAAATCACTCTGGAACATCAGCACCTGCACGTAATCAAGGAAGAGTAATAACCAAACTGACTAAAATGTCAAATTTGTGAAAGAAGTGTGTGTGGTGTGACATTTTTATTGCATTTTTTTTTTGAATTCAGCATCCAAAAACCCATTAAAAACAGCTATGATATTGAAGAAGTTTTTTCATCACAGGCCTGTGGTTTGGTGAATGATTCTAAATTCTTTGCTAGAGATCTCTAGCCCATTACTCTGAATTACAGCAGAGCATGCTAAGGATCTCAGCAAGCTCCAGTCCCAGGATTCCACTGGAGGGACCCATGAGAGGTAAAGGGGCATCAAACTCCAGAGGATTGTAGCTATTTGGGAATCAATACACAATTTCTACATTGCTGGTGCTACCTCTTCCTTTTACAGAAGTACCTGGGATGAGTCACTTTCTTTTCCAACACACATTATCATCAGATCCTCACAAACTTACCTTTTGGACTACAATACCTAGAATCCTCAGCCAACATGGCTGCTGACCCTACTGGATGGATGGAGGGATTCTGGGAACTGTAGTCCACAAGCAACTTTTCCAGTCTGCACCCGCAGGAACAGAACCAAACTCAGAAAAAGAGTATGGCAACTGTATATTATGCATTGCTCAAAAGAGAAGGAATGCATCACACACCAAAGGAGGATTTAACTAGGCAAGCATGCATAACATTTCTATGTGCTTATTTGTATCTTGAGATGAATGTTGAGAAATTATTACTCTGATTTAGATCTCTTTTACATTACGCAATTATAGCACTTTGACACCATTTTAACTACCACAACAGCATCCCTTGGAACCCTGGGATTTATAGTTTGATGAGGCACTAGATTTCTCTTGTGGAGAATTTTAACACTACAGATCCTAGAATGTTGTGTGGTGGAGCCATGGCAGTTAAAGTGGTATCAAAGTGCTACAACTATGTAGCGTGACCAAGGGTGTATTCACAATTATACTCCTTATAGCAGTTTGACACCGCTTAACTGCCATGGTTACATCATTTGGAATCCTTGATTTTAGAGTTTTGTGATGTATGTAAAATTCTCTGCCTAACCTCTCTAATCCTGTTGTTGAAGAGATTAATAGGAGCCGTGACACTTTAAAGTGGTTTCAGACTACTATAATTGTGCAGTGTGGATACCACCTCTCCCACCAAATGACAACCTCAATGCCTTCAGTTCAGTTTGCTGTCCAGGAGCTGACTCTGGCTGGGCAAGTCCAGGGCCTTTAAATTGCCCTCCCTTCTTTTGGTTCTCTCTCTTTAAACCTGACTTGGAGTGGAGAGCCCATCAGAGAGAGGACTGTTCTCTGTAAAACAATGGGGCAGCTGGTGGCTTCCATGCCAGTGTGGCAGTGAGCCTGCTTTGGTTTGTAGAACTTTATTGAGGCTATCCAAGGTGCTGAACTGGTTCCCCAAAATTAGGTTCAGCTCCTCAGAGAGCACCGTTTATAATTCAGACTGAAACCCCAAGCAGATTTGATACCTCACTGACATGGATGTCACTAGGTGCCACTCCTGTAAAGTAGAACAAGGGAATGCCACCAATCTAAAAGCTGCTGTTCACTGCATTGACTGGCCACATGGGGTCCAGTTTTTCCCAGTAGCCACCAGTGATGTGACTAGTGTGTAAATGCCTTGGAGTGTGGAGGAGACAACGAAAGAAACTGCAAGCACAAGCTTTGCTTACACTTTTACATTAAGGGAGTACTATTATTGGTTAATTAATTATTTTAGCACAGAGAAGAGAAGATGGAAAGGTGATGTGACAGCCATTTTAAAATATCTGAAAGGATGTCACTTAGAAGATCAAGTGAGCTTGTTTTCCACTGCTCCAAGGACTAGAACACAAATTGATGGATTCTAAATTCAAAAGAGTTTCCAGCTAAACGAAAGGAAGAACTTACCTATAAGAGCTGACCAACCATGGAATAGACCATCTCAGAGGGTCAGAAACTCTCCTTCTCTGAAGGTTTCTAAACAGAGATTGGGTGGCCATCTTTTGGGAGTGCTTTAGTTGTCTATTCCTGCATGGAAGAGGGTTTGACTGGATGACCCTACACTATCTTCTAACTCTATGATTCTATGGTTCCTAATCTGAATTTTCTAGAGCAGCTTAGGAGCCATGAGGTGACCTCATTGTGGAGCAAAGTGTGGAACTCTCAGTCAGAAGGAAAGGAAAGAAGCTTTCTGGTTATGGTAAATTAAAACTGGATGGAGCAGAGGAAAGATCAGAATAAAGGAACAGATTTGTTACATCGGATGGGCTGGGGAAGGCAGGTGAGAGATTGGACACAATGACTTTGTCCTTTTCCATCTCAATCTCAGCTTTTGTTTCCACAATCTTAGGACTCTGTGCATGGAGGCCAGAAGGATGGATGACTTAACAGAATGTGTGTGGTAAACAGCAGGTGGTTTGGCCAGATCAGCGGCAACTACAAGGTTCAGGGGAAAACCCCAAGAACTTCTAGTACAATTTCAATGTCCCAGTCAGGAAAGCAGGATGAGTTTGGAAAAGTTAGCGTGTTGGAATACTATTTTGCCATGCTGGCTGGAGGTCTCTGGGAGCTGTAGTCACAAAACCTACCTTTTCCAAGCTCTGGTGTTGCTCTTGCTCACTGTGGAAGTTTCCTGCATGTAGAAGAGAGCGGAGATCAGGATGACAAATGAGGGAGAAATCTTACCTGCTCCAATACTTAGGGAAGAGCAGAGAAAGGCTATACTTTTGCAAGGTTAAAAGTGATGCTTCATAATATGTGGAAGTGTAGATAGAATGGACAGGAACAGACCGAGAGTCCTATCACACTATACTGTTATAGTGCTATTATTCCAGTTTAACTGTCATGGCAACATAGTATGGAATCCTGGGATTCGAAGTTTAGGAAGGGGCATTTAGAATTCTCAGCCAGAGAACTCCTGGGCTTCACTAAACTACACATTCCAATATTTCACAGAATGTTGCCGTGACAGTTAAAAGTGAAATAATACGACTATAATAGTGTAGTGTGATAGGGCGCTGAGGGGTAGGTAAGCTGAGTCTTTACCTTGGGCACCAAACTAAAGAGGATGTTGAGCTTAATTTCGTGACTCCATGTTTGTTGACTTCTGTTGCCTTCAATGTAATTCCCGACATTTGACCCTACAGCTATTGTGGGACTTCAGCTCCTAGAAGACCAAGCCAGCATGGCCCGTGGTGAGGGATTTTAGGAGTGGGAATCCATGATGTCTGGAGGAAAAAAGGCTGAGAATTACTGCATTGAGCACTCTGTCAAAATTCTGTACGTGGCTTGAGCCTTAACTATAACACAGAACTTCCATTATTTATCACACTGGAGTTACTCTGATACGAGTTGAAGGAGTTGATATAGAAGTTTGTTAATAAAAATAAATTATAGAAGTGATAGAACTAGTAAACCCAAATGCATACGGAGGAAGGAATACGAGAGGCCTGCTTTTATATGTTTCTTTATTAATAGAATCTCAAAAAATGCATACAAGCATATACAGTAATTCCCCCCCCTCTTTTGTACAAGGCATCAGAAGAGATAAAATGGTCCTCAGCATAATTGCTCAGAGAAATCTCAAATCTCAAAGAGATTTGAAATGCCCTCTGGATTTCCAGATACATGTTCCTTGTGGGGGAATGAGATCTGATAAACTTGTAGAATAGTTCAGTCACACTGGGATAGCTCAGTAATAAACCTGGAGGCAGGGTGTAGGAAGAAACTTGCTGGGAAACTGAAGGCTTGAGAGGAGTAGACGGGCACTGTGGGACAGATGGGGAAAGCTGGCTTGTTTCCCTACACAGATGGTATGTTAACAAAACAAGCCTGTGTTCCTCTTGCCTGCTTTTTGACAAACTAGAAGGAAAATCTCAGCTCAAGCCTCAGATGAGGCTCAAGTCCCAAAGAATGAGAGAAGCATCTCCAAGGGAGTTCAGGCAATTGATTGTGAGATCCTTCCTGACTCTTTCAACCATCCCTTCCTTCACCTTCTTTCTTTCTCTGCTCGTATTTCTGCCTCAGGGCTCTTTTACACCATGGACGCATAGTGCTACCATTCCACATAGGCCACTCCTGCACTATACTGTTGCAGTGCTATTATTTCACTTTCAATCTCCTGTGGAATTCCGGAGTTTGTAGTTCACTGAGGCCCAAGAGCTCTCTGGATGAGAATTCTAAATGCCCCTCCCTAAACTGCAAACCCCAGGATTCCATAGGATGCTCAAAGCGGAGTAATAGCACTATAACAGTGTAGTGTGGAAATAGCTTTAGCTTAACAGCCATGGCACCATCCCATGGGATCCTGGGATCTGTAGTTGGTGAGGCACTGGATCTCTCTGGCTGGGAATTCTGAATAATCCTCCCTAAACTGCAACTTTCAGGATTCTGTAGGATGGGAACCATGGCAGTTAAAGTGAAATGACAGGGCTATAGCGTGATAACGTGAAAGGGCCCTCAGCTGGTGTCCCTGTGCTGCAGCTTGCCTTACCTTCTGTCTTGTGTAATGAAACCCACCAACCAATACAAAGCAAGGAGAGAAGAAGACTAGTGGTTTCTTCTTTAGCACTTATCTATTTATTATGCATTAAAACAGTTTTAAAATATTTATCTTTATAGCCTTTCTGCACTACATTGTTATAGTGCTATTGTTCTGTTTTCAACATCCTGTGGAATCCTGGGGTTTGCAGTTTAGGGTTAGAATTCTCAGCCAGAGAGCTCATGGGCCTCAGTAAACTATAAACCCCAGAATCCCAGGATGTTGAAAGTGGAATAATAGCACTATAACAGTGTGGTGTGGAAAGGCTCTAAAATCCTATGTAATTTCACTGTAGTGTCTATACCCCCCCGCAGAGTTACTATGCTAGTACAGTGCAGCTCCCATTCTGCATACCGTGAGAGTGCAACATATGAGAAATGGCAATGAAGGTCGTTATAGTTTTAGTTTAGTTTAGCTTAGCTTAGGTTTGGTCTTAGCTCTACATATACATTGTTTATGTTTAGCTCTTTTTCTCTTTTTCTCCTGAAGGTTGATTACCCTGTTGTGAATTGGTGTGTATTTAAATTAATAAATATCAATAATAATAATAAAAAGAAATGGTGAATGTGTGTAGTTGCCATCTTGTTGTACAAGGTGCAATGCCCCAAGGGAGTGCACAATAAACTATGATGTACTACTTGGGGTACATCTTCAGTGCGTCTGCCTGTGGCACTCTGCTCCCACCATCAGCAGCTGAATATGCCTATTCCACATTGTCCCAAAGGGTCACTCTGAAAAGATTTTTTTTGGGAGGAAGAGGAGGAGGAGGAGGAGAAAGAGGGGAAGAAGAAGAGGAAGAGGAAGAGGAAGAAGAAGAAGAAGAAGACAACTTCTTTCCCTTAATCACTCTGGGAAATAATAGATTAAGGTTCTAACTAAACAATCTTCTCTTCTCTTGGTATTCTTAAGTATTTGGTTCTGAAAGAAAAACACCTAGTTCTTCACTTCTGTAGGCACACATATCTAATTCATTGTAGCAATAAAGAAGAGGACTTGAAGAGATAAAAAGGAGACCTTTGGCTCTCTCAGAGCCTCAGCCAAACTTTTGCAAGTCCCCAAGGGAAAGCATAATGTAGGGAAGCAGAAGAATGCTTGTGAAATGACATCTCTCTTGGCCTTGCTTGCATGTTTTCAAAGGAGGTGTGTTAAATTGTTTGGATGCCTCGCCCTCCATGTCTTTCATTGAGGAAAAAAACACAAGTGGCTTCTTAAGGACCTCCTAGTATGGAACTGGTCCAAGGAAGTACAAAATGTTCTGCTTCTCAGCAGGACCCAACTCTAGCATAACCACTTACTCTTGGTACAAAAATCAAAGACATCATGTTTGTTGGAATGAAAGCACCAAGTGGATGCAAAATTCATTCAGTTGAGGGGCTTCTACCTGTGTTTGGCCTGTACCACTTCTACCTGTACCCCAGGTAGAGGAATCATGTAGGACCCTTTCACACTACACAATTACAGTATTATGATTCCACTTCAACATGGGAACATCCTATGGAATCCTGGGATTTGTACTTTTTGTGAAATATAGAATTCTCTATCAGAGTTCCAGCGCCTCACCAAACTATCATCCCCAATGTTCCATAGAACGTTGTTATGACAGTTAAAGTGGATTTATAGTGCTATAAATGTGTAACGAAGGCCCATAATCAAACACTTTTCCTTTGCACAAAGTCCTGCAGGCAGAAAACTAGTATGTCATGGATAAGTGGCCAAGCTAGAATCCTTTTTCATCACATTTACTTTTGTATGAAGAGGAGACAAATGGATATTGTGTGACAGACTAGCTGGGACATAATGTAATTGAAGCATTCAATCATGTGATTTCCACCCACCTGACATCCAAGATGAATTGGGACATTATAGCATCTTTTTATTCTGTCTTCATAGAGAATCACTGGTCAGCCTGGCATTCTTTAGTGCTGAACTACACTACTTGCATGGATAATGGGACTTATAGATTAACATGTCTGGAAGGCACCAGATAGAGAAGCTGAACACTCGGCTTCAAATTACAGGAAAAGTAATTCTGCCTAAACCTTTGGAAGAACTTTCTGATGATAAAAACAGCTCAACAGAGGAATACGCTGCCTGGGAATGTGGTGGAGTCTCCTTCTTTGGAGGTTTTCAAAAATAGGCCTATCGGGAGTGCTTTGATTGTGTATCCTGCATGCCAGAAAGGGGTTGGACTGGATGATCCTTGTGGTCTCTTCCAACTCTATGGTTCTATGGTTGTTCCGTTCTTATTTGAAATATGGATATTAATAAAAAATGAAGTCTGCTTGATCTCTCTCTTTCTCTCTGTGTATAGAAAGGAGTGTCTGAGGAAGATGGAGGAATAAGCTAAAGCCTGCATTTGCAGTATTGAGTCACACGTAAGTGTGGGATGGAATAACTAAGGGAAGTAGAATTATCTAGGATAGTATGAGGTGTAAAGGATAAAACCAAAACAGAAAAACTGAGACTGGATCAAAGGGAAAATAGCCTTAATGGGAACACAGACAAAAACTGTGCCATAAACTCCCCAAGGGAAGTGAAGGAAAGTTCACCAACTCAGCACATCTAAAATTAACCCGAGGAAAGCCATGGAGGATGGAAACGTAGGAAACAACCTGGCAATGGAAGAGGGAAGGGGTGAGGTGATGTAGTTTGTTACATGTAGATGATTTCCATGGAAATCAACCCTGTAGAGCTGGGTGTTCAGACAGAGTAATAGTTTCTGTTTTATTGATGGGTTCAGCCAGGGTGCAAATCTTCTTCTCCTCCTCCTCCTCCTCCTCTTCCTCTCCTCCTCTTCTTCCTCTCCATTATATAACACAGAACCGCATAAACTCCAGTAAACATTTCTAATATAAACATAAACTAACATTAACACACTAATAAAATAAACTACTAAACTACAAACAAACAAAAAGGCTAAAGCATTGACTTCCCAACTAACTAATCTAGACAACTAAACAATAAAATACTAACACACTTATACACAAAAGGGCTCTGAACCCCAACCCCCAAACTGTAACGAGAAAAGGAAAATGAAAAGAAGGGAAGAATGCTATTGTTCTACCATTACAGATCCAGCTAAGCAAAGCTGCTAATCGCTGTACCCCCAGATGATTGCATCGTTTGGGCTCTTATTGCTCCAGAAGTCTATAAATGGTTTCCAGTCTTTCAAAAAGTCTTCAAGTGGTTTGTCTTTTAAAATCCACATTAACTTAGGCTGGTTCCACACTACACTGTTACAGTGCTATTATTCCACTTTCCGCATCCTGTGGAATTCTGGGGTTTATAGTTTTATGAGGCCGAAGAGCTGCCTGGCTGAAAATTCTAAACACCCCTCCCTAAACTGAGAACCCCTGGATTCCACAGGATGTTGAAAGTGGAATAATAGTATTGTAACAGTGTAGTGTGGAAAGTTTAGTTTTAGTTGCTTTTTTTTTTTTAAAAAAAATAGTGATTGGATTCTTTTCAGTTTGGTCAATATAGAGTAGACCCATTAAATCAATTATTCAATAGTGACTCAGGATAGGTTATTGGGTCCCATTGATTTGATGGGTCTACTTTACTTGGTACTAGCAATAGCATTCAGGCTAGTAATTTAAAACAAAACAAAACACATACAAAAATGCCCTTCAAATCCCCACGTGGCACTATTTAGGAATAAAAAGTAAATGTCATTTACAGTCCCCTCCAAATCTCCAACATTGTCAGTCATTTGCAGACATGCTGTTAGTGACATGGGCCATTTCCACACTACTCTGTTATAGTGCTATTATTCCATTTTCAAATCCTGTGGGATCCTGGGGTTTGCAGTTTAGGAAGGGGCATTTAGAATCCTCAGCCAGAGAGCTCTTTGGCCTCAGTAAACTACAAACCCCAGAATTCCACAAGATGTTGAAAGTGGAATAATATCGCTATAACAGTGTAGTGTGGAAATGGTCATTCTCAGGCAGAAGTTTCACTATTTGTTTGGAGTGGGTTTTTTGGACAATAGGTAAAGGTCACGTTCAGCTGATGGTGGTGTAAGTGGAATTGTGTATGTGCTATAGTCTTAAAGGACAGAGGACAGCCTGTGAATGCATCTTGCCTCTATGCATTGCCTTCGTTCATTGGGAGCTGGAGTTGCACAAGGAGTTACCACCCATGTGCATTCTTCCACATATGTTGCACTACATTGGTATTAAGTACAGGGGTTGTGTAATGTATCTCTGCTAGTGGATATTTACACCCCACTGAACAAGTGTAGGATCCCCACTATTGTATTATTGTGTAAAAGGAAGTCACCATCTCCTGCTCCTGTTACTCTATAAATTAGCATGTTGCAGGTAAAGCTTCCAGGCCCTGAGGTTGCTTGATGTGGTATACCAGTGTCTTCTGTTTCAGGTTAATACTGGATTTGGTCATTTGAGGGCACTCTAGGGATGAAAGAGGCTTTTCGTTGCCTGTGGAATTTTGCCCTCAATTTTAGGGAAAAGTTGAGGCTATTATTTCCTAAACCATGCCGGCAAGATCTGCTTTCCATTCACCAGGAAGCCTAATGGAAGGGAAGAATTGCTAAGCAAACAGAGTTCACGTATAATCCATTGGGAAGAGGACTGTGTTCCTATGCAGAATCAAAGACCTCATCTACAGGTTGAGCTGAGGCTGGAGCAGCCCAACTGTTTCCTTGAAAACTTATTTTCTTTGGAATTTCATTATACCCCATGTGGGACATCTGGCGTACAGTTTATGTGACAGTTTGCTTTGGCCATGGAGTGAGTTTGGCTCCCACTGTGTTTGAATAGGATTGCATGAATTGAACAGTCACCCTTTTTTTCTATTTTTATTTTTTTAGGTAATGCTTCAAATTAAGGTCTCCACATATGTATTTAATAGATTCACTTGCACACTTATTACACATTAAATAAATATCAACTGATAAAATAAAATGCATTCACGGAGGATTAACCAAAATATAATCCGGCAGATCCAATACAGCTGTTCAACCTCAATAAAACTTTAATGTCGTAATCATGCATTTTATTAAGATAATAACTGCTCGGTTTATAATAATAACATTTCTAAGGGCTGGTTCATGAGGGAGAACAAGCCCCACGTGATCTCTCTTGAGAGCCCTTCGAGAAAAGAATTGTGTGGGATGTGAGAAATTAACTACTACCCAATAAGAATATTTGTTCATCTAGAGCCTAATATGGTCTACAACAGGGGTAGTATCTTTTCCTACAGAAGATAGATCTGGATTTATGGATCAACCTGTTTGCTTTGTATGGAGGCTGGCTGCATAGAATGAATAGCAAATTTCCTTAGAGAAAGAAAGTATCTATGTAATTAAAGAATTTAGAGGTCCAATAGGTACAGAATACATATATGTGTGTCTGTATGTGCCTTTAAGTCACCTGTTCCTCCACCATTTCTCAGATGAAAACTGGGATACATGTGGCCAAGCATCATCAGAGAGTGGCCAAGATGGCAAAAATTATTAATGAGGAAGAAGACACAAGCCAGGAGAGGGTGCAGCAACTTGCTTTGGTCTAAGCCTGCTGGGAAGGGAAAGGCTCTTTCTCCTCTTGTCTTCTCTCACCGCTGAGTTAGTTGAGTACAAACTACTTTTGCACTTTGAACTCAGTTTGCAGCAAATGGGGTAAGCAGAGGACAAATGGGGAAAGAGGGAGGAGGTAAAAAAAACTGGGACATTTTAAAATCAGCTGAAAAATGGGACAACAAAGGATTAATCAGCCCTGACAAATTAGCACAATTGGAGGGTATGAGAACAATAAGGTCTGCTGCCTACAGCAATGTGAATGAGATGTACACCAAAATCCTATTAGTAGTCCTAATTGCAGTAACTCATTGCTGGACGGTGAGTCCACACTTACATAAATACGCTTGATTTGGTGGGTCTACTGCAGTTGGGACTACCAATACCATTCAGGTCAAAGACTTCAGGAAAAATTGGAATAACAGTACCTGAGAGCATCAATCTATAGGCAAGGAAGCAGTAGACCAGACCAGACTGAATACACTGGGGAATCCCTTACTGCTGGTATCTACCTCCATGGCCCTGGAAGGTACATAATTGCTTGAGTTACAGCAGATAAGTTAGGGTCACTGATCACAGCAAGGAAAGTTACTTTTTAAAAGCAATTCCTGATTCATGCCCATTGCTTTTATGCAAGCTGCTGCCACTAGTTCTTGCATTGTTGAAGAAGCAATTCGACAAATTCTTTTTTGTACTGTTACTTTAACATTATTTTCTCTTCTTTTTATTTATTTTGTTAAGAGGAAAACAGTTTACAGCTGATAAGAGAAGGGCAAGAAAAAAGTCATGTCAAAATGGTTCTAAAATTGTCCTTTAAATGCAATTGTTGAACATATTAGAAATTCTTAATTATTACACCAATAAAACAATGGTATGTTGATATTATTCCTCTTGCTGATTATTAGTTACAAGTCACTATGTTATTTGTAACTTGCTACTTCCATCCTCTCTTTCAGATTCCAAATTGTTTATTGGTGCCTGCACCCCTGTATGGCTCAGTGTAATGTAGGTTCATAGTAGTGGGCTCATATGCAGTCCTGCTGTAAGCTCAGCCATACAACAGCCTCTTGACACATTGAAGTTCTCCCCACACACACACCTATGGCCATTCTGTCCTTCATGGAAAGCAGGCAAGATCACAGAAGAGTCTGGCTATGTCCCTATGACCAGATGTAGAGTGATTACAGCACCACTGAAGCCTTCAGAGAACCTGGGTGGATCTTGGTGCTGATGCCATCATTTTGTATCTTGCTATGGAGAGACACTTCTGTTATCCTGCCTGCTCCCTGTGAAGCTGGGAATAGCCATGGGGCTTGCCTCATGTTAGTAGGGGCATTGAGTGACATAGGGAGAGGAGGGAATAGCAGCGCCCAAAGCAGCCAGCAAAGGACAAGGGAAACTTACATGTACATATATGTTCCTAACAGGATGTCAACCAATAACAGCAGCAATATTCTGACACTTCGTCTTACATTTTATTGTTAAGTTTAGAAAAATGAGATGAGAAGGAGTGCATTTTATCTCTGGATGTACTTGATTCTAACCTGTAATGCCATGCCAGGTTTTGGAGTAGAGCTAAAATGATGCAATTGAATCTGACATGTTGACTAGGCGGCCCTAGATATTTTAGCCCCCAAAGTTAATGTTCCCCAAATCTACCCATATTGTAAGGCTCCTCAGCATTTTGTCCAATTGTCAAAAGTACTTTTTGTTGTGGTTGGTGTTGGGTTGGGTTGCCAAGTGGAATAAGGTACAGGGCTCCTATACTTCTAACAGTTTTTTAGGAGAAGGAATTTTAGTAAGTGTTGCTTGAAACATCATCTGCTGAAATTCCCTCTTTTACACATCAATTGCAGGAGACATATCCCTTATTTTACTTGGCAACTCTAATATTGGGCTGTGCTATCACTCTTCGGAATTCCTATTGCATTTCTGGTAACTAATTCTCAAGCATGGTTGGAATCTGGAAGTCAAAACAAATATTAAAGAGAAGTGATTATTGCTACACTGGCTCATTATTGTGACTCCAGTCATATAGGTTTTTGGACACAGAAGCTAGACCTACATGTGATGTGGGAGATCTGCCATCAGTTTCTCAATATATATTTTCTTTACTATGTAGGACTCTCAGAGGGATATTTACTTGTCTGAAGAAGTAGCTCTAGAAGAGGATAAGTGAAGTAACACACACCACCATATAATGAGGACTGCACACTGGCCTCAATCCAACAACGTTCAGTGTAGCATAAAAATTGGCATGTGGACTTTCACAATACTGAGCTATATACCCTTCCCTCTATTTATTGTAATGCTCTTGAAACCACTCTGCATGGCCATTTTGTGCTTCACAATGAGCAGGCAGGATTGGAGAAGGGTCTGGCTATCTCCCTGTTGCCAGACATGGAAGTACTGAAACCCTCACAAGACCTTTGAAGGTTCCCTGTAGATCTTAGTGCTGATGTCATCATCGTGTGTCTGGCTATGGGCAAGTAGCCAGAAGCTTCTCTAATCCTGCCTTCTTGCCATGACGTGTGGAATGCATTTGCACAGCAGCTCTTCTGTAGGTTGTGGGAGAGTAGCCAGGACTGGGGAATGTGTGGCTCTTCAAATGGATCTGGTCATGGTGGTACATGCCTTGGTTACATCCCGTTTGGACTACTGTAATGCACTCTACATGGGACTGCCTTTGAAAAGTACTCAGAAACTATAGTTGATCCAAAGAGCTGCAGCTGGGTTGTTAACTGGTGCAGACTGCAGGGAGTGCAGAACTCCCTTGTTGCAACAGCTCCAATGGCTGCTGGTCCATTTCTGAGCATAATTCAAAGTGCTGGTTTTGACCTATAAAGCCCTCTATGGCTTGGATCCAAGTTATTTGAAGGACTGTATCTCCCTTTATGAGCCCAGTGGATCTTTATAATCATCTGGAGATTCCCTTCTCTCTATCCCACCACCCATTCAGGTGTGTTTGGTGGAAACAAGGAAGAGGGCCTTCTTGATGGCTGCTCCCAGACTTTGGAACCCCCTCGCTAGAGACCTGGATGGCTCCATCCTTGCAGTTCCTCGACAACAGGTTAAGATGTTTTTGTGCTGGTAGGCTTTTATAAATTGACTGAATGTGGGCTTGTGACACCGTGCAGCTTTGTCTTAAGGAGGTATAGAAAGGCAGGGTAAAAATAGAGAAAATAATGATAGTAGTTGTTAGTCTGAGTTGTAGTCTGGCATCTGTAGGGCCAGCCACCCTGCTGTTAGGAAGTCAACATTTTCTTTTCATAGATCATGGGAAGCAAATGCATGGACTGATAGTTTAATGGAATAGCTCCCAGTGTATTATTCAGTAACATTTCCAAAACCTGGGAGGAGTTCATTCTTTGCAAAGCAGAGGCGTTCTGTCTCATCTGATCCTTCCACATATGTTAGTACTGCTCTATTTTGTCTGTTTGCGTTCATTGTTTCTTGTAAAATCACTTGCCTTTGGCAACATCCTTTCTCTGTTTCACATTCCCACTCATCATGACGGGAATAGTTCTCCCACACTCTTCTACAGTAAGTAAAAGCACTCGAAACTCTTTGGGATTGATGTGGATGAATTTGCCAACTGTTTCTTCTGTCTGGGAGGAAGGTGGTAAGTATATCAAAATCCTGGAGCCATTATTCCATAAAACATCTCCTCTCTGTGTCCAATCCAACCCAAGCAGTCCAGGCAGCAGTGTGGGTAACAGACCAATCGGGAGAACAGAAACTTAGGAACTTGTTTTATCTGGTGGATGGAAAAATTGCCCACAGACGCCACAAAGTCTTCTTCAACTGGCAGTGGCTCTCTGGGATTTTTGAGCAGAGAAAGATCTTTCTAGAGATTGCAAATAATTACTTTTGGGGACTAATAGCCCCAAATTCCTAGCCTTATACTGATTATAGGATTCCGGAAACTACAGTTCAAAACAGACAGACAGCGTAGTGTAGTGGTTTGAGCATTGGACAATGGCCCTATAGAGCAGGATGCAATTCCTCGCTTGGTCAAGGAGACCCACTATGTGACCTTGTGTGCATCATACACTCTCAGCCCCAGAAAACCCCATGAGAGGTTCACCATAAGTCAGAAATGAGTTGAAGGTACACAACAATTACAAGAAGTCCTAAAATATTACTGCTGTATGGAGCCAGAGGAGTATAAATCTATTCCTGGCATAGTTCCACTTATTTCTGCTCCCCCTGGGCATGCCACTTACTTCTTAGCCATGTGAGTCCCCCACCTGGCCATTTAGTGGCAGGGAGGTAGCCCAGCAATATCTGTCTGCTGTTTTTCTAGCTGGACGATCAAAGATGACATAATCTTCCTAGACCTCTGGGGATCCAGAAGGGTTTCTGTTTCTTCAGTCATCTGGGTGCAAGAGCACAGCCAGGTAGAGCTGTCAAGCTAAGAACAGAAAGAATATTTGTAACTATTCATTGTCAGGTCAAAAAACAAGTTTCACAACACTGGGAAGAACAATAGACTGGTGAGAATTTTGCACATTTTTCTCCTAGCATTTGACATCCTTAAATTTTGGGACAATTATTCCATGAAGTAAAACACATTTTTTTTCATGTTGAACCCCTGTTTTCAGCACCTAGGACAGGTTTCCTGTGCAGAAAATGGGTTTCCTGCACCAAAAACACTGTTTCCTACATAGCACACAGTTTTTTTTGTGCTAAAAAGGTAGGACTGGAACCTTTCTGGGTAGTTACAAATGTGTAACCAAGTGCTACGCATTTGTGATTGCTTCATATTCACAAACCCTACATATCCCCTCAGGGGGGCAGGAATTGTGAAATCCTCACTGTGATTGAGAGGGGGCTGTTCCCCTGTCACTCATTCCTAGTCCCGGCATGGAAAAGATCTCTGCTGCCAGAGAGGATGAGGACAGGCACCCTGTTTCTGCCTGCTGCAATGGAGATAGCTCACAGGAGGAGATGGAAATGTTAGTTGCTTTCTGAGCAACATGAGAACAGACCTCCATCGATATCAGTGCCTGCTGACCAGTAAGTAGGGATGGGGTTGGACTTGGGCTCGGATTTGCTATGTAGCTACCTAACTACCATGGTTACATACCAAGGTAGCTCATAAAGGATTCTGGCTCATATTTTATTTCTCTGCATAATAATAATAAATCTGCAGTAGTTCAGGATTTTTAACTACAGGGAGAATACTGTGGAGGAATATTCATTTTCCCCTGCAGTTGAGAGAGACTAGTGTAATTCTTTTTCCTAACGTGTGAGAATGAAATACTCAAGGATTTACATCCATAAGGCTTGATAGTGTTATAAGGGGTGAGGCCTGATGATGTAATTAAGCATGGTGCATTGACCACCATTACTCTGACATTTGCTCAGAACCTCGTCATTGAAATAGAAAAAGCTCCTCAAATCTAAAAAATAAGATGAAGGGTGGAGAGGAAAAGAGGAGGGAGGTCTCTGGAGTGTCCATAGTAGTCACTTCAAAGCAGCCTGCAACCATGAGAGTCAGCATGATGCATTTAAAAACAAACACTTTTGACTGAGATCCAGCATTGACAGTGTAGCTCCAACAGTGAAGCTGCAACATTGTGCTTCTGCTGATGCTACCCCAAAAACTGACCACAGAATCCAGGTGGTTTAGCTGAAGGGTTTCCAAGGCCCTCCAGATCAGGGAGCTAAGAAAGAATGACTTCAGGACTCTCCCATTAAGGAGGTACCTTGAGACAGATAGCTGGAGAAACCCCTTGGAGGGTCCTGGTGAGACTGATTCCCTTAACATACCCTTCAACCAAGAAAGCCCTGCAGTTGTCATTTCCCAGCACCCTGTGTCATCTCAGAAACCCTTTGGTTGGTGTACTGCCTGGATTAGGATGTAGGTTTCGGGGCTCAGATCTGGTTGTTAGCAACCATAGATATGAATCCCAAATGTTATAAGATTGTAAGTAGGGCTTACAATTGTGCAAATATTGAGCAGGATGCCAGCCTTTATTTTTTCATGCAGTGTTCCTGCTCTGAGATTCTTTGCCTTACTTTGAGGCCTAGAGAAGTGAGGCCAAGTCCTTACACCAAGTTCTGAGATCTGGGAAATCCACAACCAAATGCTTAGCCTTCCCCCATCCTTCCTCAGCCACTAAATGGAATGAGGAACATCCAAGCAGCACAGTGCTAGGTGATGTAGGAAGGGGATCACTGTGGACAGAGCTGCTGGATACCTCTCCCAGCAGCAGCAGCAGCAGCAGCAGCAGCAGCAGCAGCAACAGAATTGCAGTTACTGCTGTGTATGCCACCAACAAGAGCCCAGCCAATGTTTCCAAGAGGTGATCTTTCCTTCATCTGCTACCTGACCCTTTTTGCTGGAGATGGCAGAGATCCAATTTGTTACTTGAGATATCTACCAGCTGAATCCTTTTGAAAGATGGAAAGGGTAACTTCTGGAGTTCTGCAGTGTGCACTCCTAGAAGGCAACCTTTCCTGTTTGCTTTGATTCTAGATATGGGCTGCCACGCTCCTTTGTTTTCTGAACAGTATCCAAAGCTGACTTCCTGCATGTCTGAATCCCTCCAGCTTGACACAGCCTGTCCTGGTGATGAAATCACCAAGTTGGCTTGCGTTCTGCCTTAAAGCGGGGGGGGGGAGCCTTCCTTGAGTCATTTATCTACACAGAGGACATCAGTTCTCAAATATGGGTGGGACTCTGCCAAGTTCTTATGGCCTCATGCCCAAGTTGACTGGTGCTCGGCTGTTTGTTTTTGTGCATTTTTAATCAACTTTTAGCCTGCTAGCAACTTTTAAACACTCAAAAATGCAGCTGGAGGGAGGGGCAGGGAGGAGAAAGAAAAACAGCCATTCCACTTTGTTGCCTTTTGTGAACTTTTAAAGGAAGGTGTGTGTGTGTGGTTTGCCAGCCCAAATGTGAGTTATGGAAAGGTAAAAGCTTCTTAATGTGAAAAGGGGGATTTAAAAGGCTCAAGATGTGGAATCAAGTTCAGAGGGTTGTGAGTGCTTTCCAAGGGCTGGGTCAACATGAGACAACCAGATATGGTGGCTAGAGAAGATCTTCTTCACCGGTTAAACTCCAGATACAAACAACAATAGCTGCTATCGTTCCCAGGCAACAGTGGAGATTCATTGGGGATTACAGGAGTTATAGTTTCCTGAAAACTTACTTTTTGGAATGCAGCTCTCAGAATTCCCCAGCCATCATGATGTACTGGGAGATGTAGTCCAAAAAATACATAGGATAGAAGACTGGAAACATTGCAGCTAAAATGTTGGGTTAAAGGATATATGACATATGATTCTCTAGTCTATTAAAATTTTTAAAGCAACCCAGTTGACTCTTGAAACTTATTGTGGTATGGTACTGGGCTGTAATGGTCACAGCCCCATGTCAGTCGGGCTGTGAATCTGCTCCAGGTTGTCTTCTGAGCTTTCAAGTTGCTATCTAGAGTGTTGAATAGGCATAAGATTCAGCACCTTGGATAGATACTCTCCAGACCCAGAAACCACCATACACCATTGGCAATGGGGAAAGGCACACACGCACGCGCGCACACACACACACACACACACACACACACACACATATATATATACACATAAAAAATATTTTTCTCTTCTCCCATTCTGTTGGCAGCCTCTCTTCTCCACCTTGCTCGAGAGCTACTTTTTGTACTCCCAGGAGAAACAGATTGGTATCATTTAAGTTCCTGATAGTTAGAATGATGCACCGAACAAGTTACAAAGAACTTTTTTCCTGGAGGAAACATTCTAGGTTCCAAGCTGTGATGTATTTAAGTCTTTTACTCCAAGTCTCAAGTCAAGTTTCAACTCTTTAAAGATACTTTCAAGTCAAGTCTCAAGTCAAGTCTGGAAACCAACCTTATACCCCAACCAAAATTCCAGACTTATTGGATAGAGAGACATAAATTCAGTTTTAACAATTTAAGCAGAGCCGGCTCTCCACATTTGCAGTTTTGCCATCTGCAGCTTTGGAAGTGGAGAATAGGATCTTATCTTACTCCCCATTACTGAAGATTCAAAAGTTTTAAAAGGAAGGATCCTTCCTTCTCAGACCTGTTGCCTAACACATTTGCTGTTCCCCTCTGAAAATGCAGAAATGGGGCAAGTCTTGTCCTTTGCTCTTAGGAAACGTTTTAGAAGCCTCCTCAGATATGCACCAGGGACAGGCTGCTGAGCAGACCTCAAGCCTACCTCAAGTCCATTGCCTAACCTGTTTGCTGTTCCCGTCTGAGAAGTGCAGTCACACTTAGGGTTTGAGAGAGATCGCCATGTGACTAGGAGGCAAAAACAGATGGAGGCATTGTTCTAAGGTGTAAGGTTTCTGGATGAATGCATTATGTTACTGAACCAAGATCATTAAGTCAGTCATTAAAAACATACAAGTCTTGAGTTGAGTCGATTCAGTGCCTCATTTATGGCGAAGTTGAGTCTGAATCGAGTCACTGAAGCAACTTATGTCTGATTTGAGTCCGAGTCTATCGACTTGAGTCTACATCACTGGTTTCCAGTTAGAAACATCTTGGAATGAAATTGACTGGCATCCAGCTAGTGACATATGAAAATGTAATTCCACCTTACACTTATATATGCATTTGTATTTATTTTTTGGTGGTGGTGCTGGTGGTGGTCACTACAGACGTTAGTATCCCCTTCCTTCTTCTGCAACAACCAAAGCTTTCCCTCTCAATTCACTGTGTCACTACAACAGTTGTCCTCAACAACCATTCCATTGCTGGTGGAGAGTAGAAGGGATCAGGGAGGCCTCAGGCTATGTTTCCATAGCCAGATGCAGGCTGATGATGATGAGACCTCTGGAAAATCTCAGGAGATCTTGGTGGAATGCAATAAATATGCACAAATTAATTTTTCTAAAATGCATATAGCTGCCAGGGAAGTAGAAAGGAGCAGTAGGGGGCTGAGAGAAGTTGTTTCGTCATTTCTCCTCTGCTATGATTTTCCCACCCAAAGCTGCCATTTGCACTGCGAGGCAAGTCTTCACTGGCTTGTTGCTCCTTGCAGCTGCTACTTACCTTTTAATAAACTGCATGTTAATAGCAGCTAACATGATGTCTAGTGTGACAATAAAACAATAAACTGTGGGAAACCAGTGCTTCTGTCTGATAAAGCTCTGAATTCCTTACACAAAAGGTACAAGAAAGGGTAAGGATAAAGGCTATGTAAGAAAATGGTTGCATCTCCACTACACAATTATAGCTATCTGGTACCACTTTAACTGTCATCTTATAAAACCCTGGGATCTGTGGTTTGGTAAGGTCTGTGAAATTGTCTACTGGGGGCTTTAGTCTTCCTGAACTATAAGTACAAGAGTCTCTGGCCGAGAATTGTACACACCTCACAAACTACAAATCCCACAATGGCATAAGAAGGAGCCTTGAGAATTAAACTGGTATTAAACTGCACAGTGGAGATCAAGCTTTCAAAAGTTACTTTGTAGCCAGGCTAACTGGAGGGGTTCTAAACTTTCCAAACACTCCTTTTGTTCTGTCTAAACTTTCTCAGACACAGATCACAGCTTCCCACACAGTTCTAAGTGTCTCTCTGCCACCACAAGGTCTTGAAGCCTGTTGCTGAAATGATAACCTAAAGTACTCATGATGTTGAACTCTGGACTTGAAAGCAAACTTTGGCCTTGCACGATACAGTCCTGGGAACACGGGATACAGAATAAGCAGGAGTGAGTTAATGGATTGCTGTTTGGGTGGGATTTACGTTACACTGTTTTTGCTTCTTTTGAAGACTAGGGGAAAAGAAAAGAAAAGTCATGCTCTAAGCCTGCTTGGCTTGTTGAGACTCAACAATATTGTGGTTGAATGGATTCAAATGAGTGGCATTTTCTGGGTACACAAATACAATGACACACCCAGTGAGCTTCAGACAATGCTGCAATTGCCCTGCTCTTCAATGTCCTCACAAATCCTTTTTTCTCTTGGAAATAGAAGGCCTGAGAGTGAGAGAGAGAGAGACTGTGAAAGAGTCTCCATATGGTTATCATTCAGTATTGGGTGTTGGGGGGAGAACACATGGCAGGGAATCCAGCTCATATTTTCCTCTGGACCACACTCCGTCTACCCGTTGTTTATCATGAGGGGGAAGGCCTGGAAAAGACATCCCTAGAACTCCGTAAAGGAACAGAGCATTTCAACCTTTGCATGGAAAACAGCTCCTCCTAGGCAAGCTTTATTTGGTGGATGAGGTGGCTTTGGGAGAAGCATCCTGCTGCGGAGCTGGTAGTATGGAAGGCAGATGAAGAGAGGTCTGATTCTTTCCTCCTGTGCTTCCTTCAGCCCCCCAAGCTGGGTCCAGTCCTATTGTTGGGCGGGTGGCCTGAAGGAGCAGATTTTCTTGGGAAATCATTAAAATGGGAGCCTATTGGCTGTCCCTGGAACCACACAATTGGGAGGACACTGGAGGTATAAAATGAGCTGCAGACACTCACATCATTCCTCATAATCTTCATTCCAGGAATGGTGGGGAGGTACTGTTATTTCTGGCTGGAATTCAGTAAGAGAGCAGTTTCACAATCTCTGTCTGTATTCAGGAAGGGGCTGCCATGACATCACTGTCTCAGGGAACCAGCAAAGTGACTGAGGCACAATGAGACTGATACACCTCAGGAGACCAGCTTGGAAGTGTCCATGTTCATTGGTAGAGCCTGATGTGCATTGGTATACTGGCATCCCATTACACCTTGTAATTCACCTTCTACTCCTGCTGTGTGACTAAAGATATATGAAGTTACTTAAAGTAGACCATGATAGAGAATTCCAGCCATCATCATCATTCACTGGGATCCCATATGACTTTTTACATAACATAAATTTGTGTATGTCTAGCCAAGTAGCAGAAGTGCTCAAGAAGCCTAGTTATTGAATTTCAAAGGTGCATAATGGGACCCTGGTAAGACTGCCCAACGTGCATTGGTGCCCGATGCGCATTGGGACCAATGCAATGTGCATGGGGACTGATGCTCATCAGTACCACTGTGCATCGGTCCCCTTGTGCATCACACACCAATGGGCATTGGACACTTTGCTGACTGTGCTATGTAGTAACGTAACAACTGCTCTCTGTGGGATATGGATGATCTGCAAGTGTGCAACTCTAATTTCCATAGACATAAATCCACTTGCGAAGGCATAACTCCCATGCAGGATTCTGGCAATCAGCAGCAGCACCAACGTTACTAGACTTCTTTATCTCCCATATTTCAAGTTAAAAGAACATAGCCTAAAAAATACAACAAATGAAAAAATGAAAAATATTATTAAACTCATACCCTGCCATCTGACCACCAGCTCTTTGTGTCTGTAGTCAGCCTGGAGGTGCGCACTGGCCTTGGCCACTGGCTAGGGAATTCTGGGAGTTGTACGTCCCCAAAAGGTAAGAACCTCTAAAGTTTGACATATTGAGTAGTTTAAGCCTGAAATCTGCAAGTGATAACTGGGGTGGGTCCAGGTGCCAATTTTATGCCCCTGGGAGTTGCTGGCTGCCAAATAATCAATTAAATTAACAAAGTAGCTGGTCTGGGAACTCAGACAGTTGTTGTTGTTGTTGTTGTTGTTGTTGCAGGCTGTCTTTTGCTCACCTGTCTTAAATTATATTTCCCACAACTCAGTTGATGTCCCTGATCTCATTTCCAGCTTTGTCGTTCTCAATAAGTATCACATAAACTGATGTCTTGTGTGTGTGTGTGTGTGTGCACGCGCGCGTGTGCGTGTGGCAGAGGGGCCTCAAACTGACATCTATCTTTTAGCTAAGTTAGCATTTATTTCCATCATCATCATGACCACCATCATCTTCATCATCTTCATAATCATTCCATCATCATCATAATCATAATCATGGCAAGGCTTCACAGCCGTCATTCAGTTAACATTAAGTACAGCCAGGTTCGCAGCAACACCTGTATGTAAATAGATGGATTGACAGGCACCCGCCCACACACCATGGCTCACTGAATTCTGCTCACAAAATTCTATCCTCTTCCCATGTTTTCCTTTTCGTTTCTCCAAACGTCAGTCAGCAGTTTGGGACTGAGATGCTACGTGATGTTGGTAAAAATTCATGAGCACAAATAGGCTGGAGGTACAGGAGAGTGATGGCTGCAAGTCAGGTAAGTAATGGTGCGGGGAAACTTTCCTGACACATCTTCATAGCAAATCAGTGGCTAGGGAAACCGAGCTCCATATGAGCCCCACCTGGATGTCACTGCACAGTCTGGGAACAAGCAAGTGCAAAGAGGTTTTGAACACTTCCTTGCACAGTGTCTGAAAAATTAATTATGATGATGTCAAACCAAATTATTCCAGTATAATTCACCAAAGGGATTCCGGCTCTTGCCAAAAGAGTACACCCAGTCCTCATTGTCCTCTTTTGGGTCCCCTTTTCTTTCTGAAGGGAGGCCAAAGAGCATAAAAGGAGTTTCCCAGTTTCTCAGTGGCTGTTTGGGCTAGAGAACGGCAGCTGCACACTGCAGCCTCCAAGGGCTGCTGCATAACCAGGAATAAAATGTTCCACAAGGAAATTCCATAACGAGGTATTGCACAAGGAGGTACTCTATACCTCCTTCTGCAACAGTGGAAAAAAAAGCATAAGTTACCAAGAGGATTCAGGCCCATGTCTGCTGCTAGTTCTTCTCTCTTATATATGTGAATTGCCGTTTTGGCTTGTACTCAATAGGCTTGAAAAGCCATGAATTGTTGAAGAATATAAATCTCGGTCTATTTCTTTGGTCATGGAGTATTTATGACGTGCCATACCATTCCATGTTCCATTTATTTGTGGTATGGTATACCATGTTATGAGACAGCATATTTTATCTTATTTTATTTATACCCCATTTTTTCCTCAGAGGTTATTTCCAAACTAGCCTGTTTTGAGCTATGATTCCACTTGTCAACATCCTATGGAATCCTGGGGTTTGCAGTTTAGGGAGGAGCTGGCCGGCCCCTCCCAAAACTGCAAACCCCAGGATTCCATAGGATGTTGAAAGTGGAATCATAGCGCTATAACAGGCTAGTGTGGAAATGGCCAGAGTGGGACCCAAAGTGGCTTAAAATAGCAAAAGCCATATTTGGCTAAAATCATATTTTACAAAGTGTAACAAACAATTATGTTCATGAAGCACGTGGTTAAAAATGGTTTAAAGCACATTTAAAACATAAATAAAAAAAGATAAACGCATAGCACATCACTTTCAAATACCCTTTGGCCACGTGATTTAAGAAGCAAAGGCCTGTTGCAATAGAAAGATCTTTGCCTGCTGGTGAAAAGAGAAGAGAGAGGAGGCCAACTGGAGTTGCTGTGGAAGGGAGTTCCACCTCCTGGGAGCAGCCATGGAGAAGGCCATTTATGATCTAAGTCCCATATAGCATAATATATTGACATCAATGTATATGGTGCATTATAGAGGACAGGAAGACAGGTTCTCATCCCAAGGAGCTTGCAAATGAAAATGAGTTTCTGTTGAGTTGGCTCCTAGAGAGAAATACATATATCTATAGCCAAGATCCCACTGGACTACGGCCGAGCGTGACACTCCACCAGTGCCCTTGGGCCAAAGCCTGCATCTTCTTTTTCAGCTTCCGAAGGGCAGTTGGTTGGTGCTTGGGCACACCTCCATGGTGATTCGGTGGAGAAAGCTAGGAGTAGATGTACTTGAAAGCTGTCCAGATGCCCTTGCACACCTGGGGCAAAGGCGTTGTTCAAGGAGCTGCTGGGTACTACCTTATATTACACTTCCAAATGGACTTATGGTGGTGTAACTGGGAGTTATGCAAGCGTAAGTCGCCCACAGGATTCTGGCCTGTATCAGCAATATGGTGACTGCTCCTCCCCAATACAGTGATGACTACTGTCTCTCTCTCACGTATGTCTGTATACACCCAGTGGCTCCGCGAGCATTCTCCCACAGTGCACCTCAGCTGTTTGCTCTTATGCAAGAGACTCAGATGCATGTCTGTGGTCAACGGCCAAGGAGCTTCCAAGTGAGGTCTTGCCAAAAATGTCTTGTTGCTATTTCTTCTGGGGATAGAGAGAGAATACTATGGCTCCCTTCAGAGGGCAAGGAATCAAGGCTGATCCTGCCATGAGGAAGAGAGCTATTTACTTTAGGCACAGGCTGTGGGTGATATGAACGGGGAGGGAAAATATGCTTATTTATGTTGCTATTTTAAATTTATTTTCAGGGACAGGGAGAGTCTCTTGTGGCATTTTTTTGTTCATTAAACCTGTATAATTTGGTTGGCTTGGAGCCCTATGCACTTTGATTTGGAGGGCACTGTGAAGCAGGGGAGCTCAGGCAGCAATACATCTTGGGCTAGCTTTTCTGGGAGTTATTGCTTGTCTTTTGGCCTTTCACCATTGTAAACATGGGATGACACCCTGCTAGTCAGTTACAATGGTATAAGTCAGACTTTGAGTATTGTAACTATTTCCTATTTACATTTTTGACCATGGTATCACTGCCATGGTTGTAAATATTCCTGAAACCCACCATAAAATCCAGCCAGTTGCACTGAGGGATGAAGTTTTGCATCATTGGCTAGTGGGATGCTGAAGGATGATGTGTCCAATCCTCTCCTGTGCCATGCACTGATGATTTCTGACAGGGGTTCTTGGTTCTGGTTGACACACTGCTACTCTTTGGCAGGTGCAAGCTCAATGTGTCATCCTTCAATTCCATCCCTTGGTGTAGTTTGTTGGATTTTAAGGGGGCTTGGGGGTCATATCAGGAGACAGAGTGTAGCCACAATATTGGGTCAATCCGTCTGATACAGGATCCCAGCAAACGTTGACAACTCAGTAGCAGCTCCCATCTTAGCAGGGCTGTGAATCTGCTCCATGTTTTACATCAGATTTTAAGGGGGTTATCCAAAGTTCTGGACTCTGTTCAGCAGGTTCAGCACCCTAAGGGTCTTCCTTCAAGTCTGGATTAAAACCCAGCCCACTAATATGGGAATCTCCACTCTGATAATGATAGAGACAGACCCTAGTTTCTGCTTTCTCTCTCTCTCTCTCCTTCTCTTCAATCCTCTGGCCACTCATCAAAAGCAGCAAATGTCCAATACATCCAAAGTTGAGACTGCTGTCCAGCAATTTCAACAAACAGTGAGAGAGGGCTGAGCATCTGGAAGGAGCAGATGGTTTTAATAGCCATGGAAAGTACATTTCAGCACATGCCTGCCAGTGCTCATCTGCCTACAAAGAAGCAGAACACTACCCTTTCAAAAGTGGGGGTAGGGAATGGGACAGAACAGAACAGAACAACAAGGGTCCATCTGGACCGTTGCTTTTTGTGTGCTTGAACACTTTGCTTTTGGTCTAGTCTTGCTCTGATGGTAATAATTGTGCATTCCCCAGAAATCCTTTTTCTGAAGTTGTGAATTCTCTGTCTACTTCCCCTCCTTAAACAATAACCATTGTGCACAATTGTATCCACATACAGCTACATGCTCTCCAAAGAAATATTACCGAAGCAGTTGTGTGAAACATTTGATAGGAAGGAGGAAGAGAGATAGAGCTTAAGAGTGGATGGACCTGAATTAGCCAGATTTCAGCTCCTGTTAAAAAGAAATTTGTGGAGGTGTTACCCTGATTTCTGGGGTCCCTTGGGGGACACCTCAATGTGCTCCATGTAATGGGGAATGGAAACTAGCCAGAGCACAAGCAATAGCAACGCGAGAGGCAGGGTAACCTAGCGGGGTCTTTTTACCCAGTTTTTATGGGGTCAGGCCAAGCCAAAAACCAAACAAAAAAATGTCCAATAAATGATTTTATTGAATGAAAGTCTCACGCACAAACGCAATCACTCACACACTCACTGAAGACCTATTAAAAAGCAAAAGAGAGGAAACTGGATAGGGGAATATTGAAGGGGTTGTAGCTGGGGTAATACTGCAGCTTTTCCTGAAGTCCTTGGTCCGGGAAAAACAGCGGAGAAGTGGGGCTCAGCACAGAGACAGCTGAGGGGATTACTCAACGGACAGAGAAACGGTCTGCTGGGATGACCGGGAGTGATCCAAAGAACTGCTCAAAAACTCAGACTATTTTTAGAGAAAAAAGTACCTGGGGGGTAATCCTTTCCCGGGGAGAACAATGGGTGTTGCAACAGAAAAGAAGCTCTACGATGGCAACTTCCTTTGTGTGATGAGATTACAAGGTGTTGCCAAAGTCTCAGGATCTTCGGCTGCATGGGGTTGTGGTGTGACTTCATGTAGATGGTCCTTGCCTGATAGGATTTTATTGCTATCAGTGCTCAACTTGGGGAAAAGATGCTAATCCCCTCAAGTTGTCTCCTCAGTGGCTGAGGACCGTTTGTTTATTGTGGGTTTGCACAGCTTCAGGTCTCCTGGGGCTACGTGACTGGAGATTTTACTGGCCTGACCTGGTTTTCGATCGTTCGACCATTGCTGCCTACGTGCTCATCCGGGTGACCTCTCAGGCACATTGAATCATATTTTAATATCAAAATTGTAGACCCCGGGACAGGGTTTACCAGTGAGATAACAGAGGAGTGGTTTGAATGCTGGACTCCAGGAGACCAGGGTTCAAATCCCCACTCAGCCATGGAAATCCACAGAGTGACCTTGTGACAGCCACACTCTCTCAGCCTGAGATGAAGCAAATGGAAAACCTCCTCTGACTTAATCTTGCCTAGAAAACCCTAGGATAAGAATCAGCTTAAAGATATACAATATCATGATCTCCTGCATTTTTTTTTCTGCATAGCCTGGAAATGTTATTTTTTAGGGTGAGATGAATTTTTCTGGGGGTAGGGTATGTTAGTCTGTTGTAGCAAAGACAAGAGTCTTGCAACACTTAAAATAGGCATTGTCAACTGTGGCAGGTTTGGGGTCAGTTTTCTCCCTCTGGGATCTCCAGGGATGTGTGGATAATGCAAAAATGGGGGAGGAGTGAGAACTAGCCAGGATTTCTGTTGTTTTTTTTTAATTTAAAAAAATTGCAGTGGAACTTGGCCAATATGCTATGTCAGGTAGGTGGAACGCAACACTCCACCTGCACAATTCCATTTCCTTCTCCAACCCCAGCAGATGTCAGGCTCCAGAAGGTGGCTCAGCTTCTAAGCTGGTCATAGCTTAGAGGGCGAAAGGAATTAGGGTGGTTCTCACAGATCCTTTTTCTTCCCCTCAGAGCCCAGAGCAGCCACATCTTCAGCATCTGAGTTACCTCCCCATTCTCTCCCAACTGGTAAGCAGCAGCAGCCCCTCCTGGGATTTGCCAGCTGCTGGGGGAAGGTTCTGGATGGGGCTGAAAGTGCTAGAGAATAGCTTTCTGCATCCCACCAAAAAGCGACGTACTTGTGTTTAAGTCACACGTACACATACATATGTCATTGGCAGAATGCTGCCCCTAGTGAACTGTTTAAAAGTGGATCACTGCTCCTGGAGTTCTGTAGGTGAACAAGACGCATCCTTTTGGGATGGTGGAAAATGGGTAGCCTGTGGGAGTCAGAGAGAAAACCAGGGGCCACAAAAACATCCTCAGGGCCACATTTTGTTCACCCATACCTTAAAGGCTAGCATGTTTTATTTGGCATTAGTTTTTCTGTACATCAGCCCACTTCATTAGAAGGACGGAGTATATCCTAAGGCTAGACCAGCTGAAAATCTGGGCAATCCATCTTGGCTGGAACTGATGGGCAGGCCACAAGTTCTCCACTCATGAGATGTGTTATATCAAGTAGACCTATTTTACTCCTCTAGCCAATGAAACAAACAAACAAACAAAAAATGCTGCCCTGCCTTTGAGCACATCTGAGCACAGATCCAGGGTCAGCATGTATCTCTGTGACATGTTTGGGAATGATGTCCTTCTCGCTCCAGTCTTTTGCTTGGAACAGATTGCAGGGATGAGCCGTCTGCTCAGCATCTTTTGCATTGACGTTTATCATGACCAGGTGCAAATCTTCTTGTTCTGGCCAAGGGCCTTGGAGCCATCATGTTTGGAAGAAATGAGCGTTCCTCTCTGCCGCTAGTGAGTGGGCTGCTGCTGCTGCTGCTACCAGACATTGTCTCCCACTTTAAATCTTCTGCTGTATTTGATTAACCCGCACCAGCTGTTTTTCCACTTGGACAACAACCATAAATTCTAGGAGCTGGTGTGAGAGTGTCTGTGTCTGAGAATGTGTGCTAAGTCTGAGAGTCTGGGTGGCTGTGTGTACGCATGTGTCTGTGTGTGAAAATTCAGCCTCCAATCTTCTCTTGCCAGGGTTAAGAAATCTCCCAGTTCCCCACTCATTGGGGATCTGTGGCCTACAGTGTTTCCCCCCCCCTTCACTACAACTCCTCCAGTTGGTCATGCTGGCCAATTCTGGAGGCTGTAATTCACAAAACTAACTTTTGGAAGTTCAGATCACCTATACATTTTATGGCCATAGAGGTAAAATATATGGTTAGTGAGTTCTGTGAAATGATGATAATGATGATGGCTGCCCCAAGCACCAAAATTTATACATTCTGATTTATATATTCCACAGAGTGAAGCATTAACATTTCAGATGGTAATAGTTACATTTAAGAATGCTCTTCCATTAGCTTCTTAGTTTCTTGGACTTAGACAAACTCCATATCATCCATTCTACAAAATCCTGAGATGTGTAATACAGTGAGATGTTCAGGATTCTTTTGTAGAGAACTAGTTCAGAGGAGTGCGCTCAAGGCCTCTAGCGGAGGCCTCTAGCGGTAACTACCTTTTAAAACTATAAATCCCAGGATTCCATAAGATGGAACCATAACAACTGAAGTGTTATCAGACTGCTTTCTATGGGACCAACATCTCATATGTAGCAAATTAGTAGGTTGAGGGAAAGGTTTTGCATAATTCTTTCCACGATATGTGAGTTTACTACATGTAGAGAACTTTTAAAAAAATATGCATTTCCCCACATACTGTTTGAAATGATGCTTTGAAACACAGGAATGGGGAATGGATGGCCCTTTCCGATTGGTTATTGGGCTGTAACAAATAACAATACCTAGCTTGAGTCTCTCAGATTATCTAAATCTGTTGGTTGAGGTGGCTATCTCACTCAGACAAATGGTAGGGCCGGCCCTGTTGAAAGCACTGGATTTGCCTAGCCAATTGGCTTTTCTGGGTCTTAAGCTTGAGCCAGAAAAGCATGACTGGAATCCTTCTGATGTTCCCAACTAGAGTAGATCCACTAAATCCATGGAATTTACATATGCATTGAGTCACCATTGAACAGTTGGTTTAGTGGATCTCCTCTAGGTTGGCTTCAGACCCTTGTGTGTGTTTGCAAATGTCTGTGCTGCATCTGTGGAAGGAGTCCCAACTCTGAACTGCTGAGATGGAGCAGGGGGAAGGGCTTGATAGTAATGTTTTTACCTTATATATTTTGCTAAATGAGAGAGAAGGGAATGGAGGAAGGTGGAGGGGGAAAGAGAGAGAGAGAGAATTGAGAAGTGTTATTCAAAGACTATAAAAGGCAAATGTTTGGATGAAGGTGATGCAGAAGGTTTGCCAAGTTATTGGAGTGTGTGTGTGTCTGTGTGTGTGTGTATGATCAAGAGCACTCTGCATCCAGGACTTGGCGTGTGCATTTGCACTTGTATAAATCAGCAGTTGAGTCCAGCGGTTGTTCTTGCTGACAACATTTCAAGCACTTTGGCGAGATGAGCAGGGCATGTGCTTTATATGCTCTCACAGAAGAGTAAACTGTTATTAAAAGTCGGGGTAGAGAGAAAGAGGAGGGGTGGTGGCGGTTGTGGTGTGGGTGGAAATCCCGGGTATGATTTACGTGTGGTTTTGCCTGCTTGGCTGTCTCAGAACAGAACAAACTCATCCAGGCCCCAGAGCAGACTCTGTGTAAGCACCAGAAGGCTAGGAAACAACATCCACAAGTCTGCGCAAGAGCATTTTTGACCTATGTGGTTTCTTTTTGTTTTGCTTTACCCTTTTTTTTTTTTTTTAACCCATGAAATAAAGCAAAACTAAATGAGGTAATTGTTCATATGTTGGAGCTCATACAGTTTAGGTATTTATTGAGGATCCACAACTGCTGAAGAGTTTGCATCCCAATGCACCGGCATTTTAAAAATTTATTTTACATGTTTTTTTTAATGCATTTCTAAACTACCCACAAGCCTGGGTTCTCTGGGTGGCGAACAGATTGTTAAAAATATAAAGTCCAATAAAGTAGCAATAATATGAGAAAACAATGACTAAAGACAGCAGGATATGAAACCAAGAGAAAAGCAATGACAGACAATAAAACACTACAACAAAGGGTATGAAGGTCCTAAAGCCCCTTCCCCTAAATGTCCATGCCTCTTCCTGTGACACGATTATGAAGTAGTTTCCCAGCTTTTGTATGTTTTTTTTTGCATTATAAAAGGGTTTTTTTTATATCTATTTTTTATAATTATTTTTAGAGTAAACTTTGAAAGATTCAATTGGAAAGATGGAGCTTTGTCTGTACATCTGCCTCTTTCTGTTGACAGGATCCAATTAAGAATACCCCCGTACGGAAAGGAGGATAACGTGCTTTTGGACCACTGAGGAGTTGCATTCAGATTCCACCCATTCTATCTATTTTCTCTGCTTGTTGAACTGTATTGATCATATTCGCAATCTTGCCCTGGTGAAACTTTTGAAACAGGGTACGTTAATTTTTTTTTCAAAGCACCTCTTCACCCCCGTCAAATAACAACACCTGAGATCATATGTCAGAGGCTACAATGCATGACCTGAATCACTGACATATATTCAACCAGGCTAATGAATTGCAATTTTGCATAATGGGACACTGCACAAGATTTCCTGTTGCCCAGTGAGGGCTGTGATTGCACACTGGGACATGTGACTTAGGATACATGCTGCACTGAGAGACATTGCACATTGGAACATGTGCATCAGGACACAGAGAGTCCTAATGGTTTTTGGCTTGGTGGGTGGGGAGCTAATTGACCAATGCACAACAGAGAAGCACAAGGCTGTGGCACCTGTTTCATAACTGGTAGTACAACTGTGGGATCTAGCATCTCTTTCTCTCTGCTGGCATATATTTATTTGACACCAAAAGTTTATAGCAACTTGGCAGCTGTATGCATTCTCTCACCATTCTATTATTTAACCAAGTCCAGAGGCCCTTTCACACTGTGTAATTAAAGTGCTATCACTTCATGTAAACTGCCATGGAAAGCTCTTATGGTATGTTGGAATTTGTAGTTTAGGGAATTCTCTTCCAGAGACCTCTAGTGTTCACCAAACTACAAACTCATCAGGTTTCTTCAGATGCAGCCATGGACATTAAAGTAGAATCAGAGCAATGTAAGTGTGTAGTGTAAAAGGGCCCTGGTTGTTTTCAGCTTGTGAGATATAAGGGATCCTAGGCCTAAATCATGCCTTTTGTCCCAAACAAGGCAGACCCATGGAATCAATGGGCTTTATCTATATATGTTAATACATACCTCACAACAACTGATTCAGTGTGCCTACTTTAGTCGGGAGTACGACTCAGGCTCTGGTCTGCATTTAGGGTTGCCAGAGTAAAAAACTGCAGTCAGCTCCTTTACCTTTAATGGTAGTGTAGAAGAGCGGAATTCAGTTTAACTGTTGCTTGTCATGCAACCAGGTAACAAGAAACATCTACTGAAAAGCCCTCTTCTGTACAACCATTACAGGTTCAGGAGACCTGTCCGGTTTTCAGCCTGGTAACCCTATCCGCAGTCCATTTGCACAGCCAGCTCCTAAGCCTAGCTGAGCAACTACCAGGTAGGTGGCAAAGACCATTTCCAGGCAGATGTGGAGACTAGGGCCCTTTCCGCACGCGGCGAGGGAAATGTTCCCTGCTGCTGCTCACCAGCTTTTTGGTGGGTCCATTTTGGTCCATCCTGATGAGGAGCAGTGCTAGCTCGTCGCTCCGCACTGCTCCGGTGTCCAAAACGGCAGCTTCCAGTTGGTGGAGGCTCCCCACCAACTGCTGAAGCTCGCCAGCCTAAAGCCTGCCCCTGGCAGATCTGCAGGCTCGCACTGGTGTGCACCTGCAAATCTGCACCGGAGCGTGGGAATGGAGTGGCATGGAGTGGCGTGCTCCATGCTTTTGAAAAACCTGTAAAAACAGGTTTTTAAAAAGCATGCTGCGCGACCACTTCGGGTCACTCCAGAGCGGACTGAGGTGCAGAACTGCGACAAGTAGTCCGACCCAGTCTGCTCCCAAGGTGCGGACGACCTCCGTCAGAGGTCGCACTGCGCCGTTCTACTTACCCCGTGCGGAAAGGGCCTAGAAAAGAGCCTAGAAAAGTTACACAGGTTTGGTGGCTGGGGAAATTCTGGGAACTCTATTGCAAAGTAACTTTGCTGAGCTCTGCAAAACCTGTTTTTGTGAACTGTTCCCTACCAGAGCCCCCAAAAACATGTGAAAGATGTTACTCCACAGTTGCCTTTCTCATAACCAGTTGGGTGTGATAGAAACCAGTCTTCTGGGCTGTATCAATCTTTCATCAACACTGTATTCTTCTGTAACTTTTTAAAAGGAGTTGTAAAACTCCTCTTTAATGACACTTTTAAAACATGAGCCAATCAATAGGACTTGTTTTTAATTAGGTTTTTAATTAGCTAGGAACTATTGCTCTTTGGAGAGAGTAATTTTCGCATCGTAAATGTAATTAAATGCTCATTAAAAATAATATTCCACTGTAAAAACAATAAATAAATACCCCAAAGACATCATTTAGCAGTCCACCTCAGTGAAGTTTTGCTTGGGTGTAAAAACTGAGAGGGCTTTCCAAATGTTGAGTTATTAATGGTCTATTATATAGAGTTGGATAGAGGACTGGAGGTATGATAATTCTGGTGAATTTGGCATATATAAGCAAGACTGCAGGTTAATAGCCAGTAAAGAAGTATTACTGGGTAATTAATAGGAATAATTATCCTCATTTTCTGCAAAAGTGCAGAGGGGCAAAAGCCAGCCGAATGCTGCTGATCTTGAACTCTAAAAAGTGAAGGGTACAGAGTTCCACCTGAAGCTTTTTCCAAATATTACACTATAGTACTACCAGCTTTGCCACAGAAAAGGACAGAAACTTTCCCGTCAGCCATTAGATGAATCTCTATGCACACTTTGGCAAATGACCGCATTCATCTTAGCGCAGGGGAAAGTTGGCCTCTATTACATATCAAGTTGTGTTGAGATCTGGAATTCTATCATGTTGTTCACTAACCTCTTTCAACATAGAGTGATATTTAAAAGAGTGTTTCCCCAAAGGATTACCTGTCCCCCTCCCCCCGCATTTTGGGTATAGCTTCCATACAGCCATTACCACCTACCAAGTTCTACTGTATTCAGTGGGGACCACAGTCTAGATCAAACATTCTTAACAGGGGCCATATGGCCCCCATGGGGGCTTGGGCACATTTGGGGGACTGGAACCTGTGAGAAAGAGAACCTCAAGGGTTTATGGGGGCCCTGGTAACTGAATCAATGAAATACCCAAGCAGCAACCTTAACTGGAGCCAATAGTTTCCCTCCTATTTATAATCTCTTTCCACCACACTGTTTGAATTTGGCATGCCCAGTTGCTTAAGCTCCCTCGCCATCTTGATTTAAGAGCTAAAATCCACAGAAGTTGAGGCTTCTCTGATTTATTTCATACCCCTATAGATTGATATCATGACAAGAGGTGACCTACAACTCTCATTGCCTAATTTGGAGCCTGATATCATGAAATTTGCAGAAAAGCACCAAGCTAAAGGATCATATTAGGCCTGATAGAAAACAGCCTTTTTTAAAAAAAGTTTTGTCAAAATGTCAGAATGCTCAAGTTTTCTTGGTGTTCAGTAATAAATGATTTTCTATCTATGTGTTCAGGTTGTATCCCTGTTTGACTGGGGGTCCCTGGAATCTGAGAATTGCTCCTAAGGGAGCTGAAACAATAAATAAATACACAAGAAATGATGTTTTCTGTACAAAAACTCTATGCCTGAATTTTGCTCAGAATGAATCCTAAACTGTGAATAGTTTTCAAGTACAGTAGAGTCTCGGTTACCCGACATAAACGGGCGGGCTGATCGTTAGATACCCGAAAATGTCGGATAATCCAGAGGCCCGTGGCAGCTGCCATTTTGGGGGCGTGTCTGGGGGTGTGTCTGGGGACGTGGAAATGCCTACAGCCACGCCCCCAGGCAGCCGCGACGTTGGATAATCCAGAATGTCGGATGAACGAAGGTCAGATAACCAAGACTCTACTGTACTATGCCTTTTTTACTTTACCAGGTATCAATCATGTGGAGATAAGGGGGTCTGTTCTGCAAGGAATTGGGACATGGAGGGATGGATGGATGTTTTCACCTTTCTCTCACCAGTCGATGAAGCTGTGACAATCAGAAGCAGGACCCCTATTGCACTTCTTTGTCACAGTCTCCCTGGCTGGTGGGATGGAAGCATGGTCCATTCATGACCCAGTCATCAGCAGAACAGACCCCCTTCTCTACGAGAGGCTGATGCCTGGTAAAGAAGATTTGGAAGGGTTGGGCTGGGAGATGCTACCTAGCTAGGCAACTAAAGGAGTTACAAAACTAATCAGTGTATAGAGAATGCCAATCCATTATTTACCCCAGTGGTTCTCAACCTGTGGTCTTTGCAATGTTTTGGATTTCAAGTACCAGAATTCCTCACCACTGGTCAAGCTGGTAGGGGCTTCTGGGAGTTGCAGTCCAAACTATATAGAAGTCTAAAAGCTGAGACTCACTGATTTAGGATGTGGCCTTCCAAACAGATTCCTACTTTGTTTTGTTTAGCAAATATGGCTTATTTTTTTTTTTTAAAAAAGGTGATAATTGTTTTATTGCTTGTGTATGCCTTTTAGCATTTAGTTTGTTTGCAAATGTACTCCTGCAGGACTGTTGGTGATACAAACAAGGGAGTGGTGTCAGTATTTTCTTTAAATCACACAAAGTTCAAGTTTCAATGGCAGGTGATTTGCGTACATGGCAGAACAGAGTTGCTTTTTAAAACAACAGCATGGTGTCCGGTAATTCAAATAAATAATTTTTTCTTGGTTTGGTGTCACAGCAAATGCAGGCTACACGGGATCAGTTGTAAAATACAAAATGCAATTGTGTGAAAAATAATTTTGGTCCTGTAAATGTAAAAAAAAAAAAGTCAGTTTAATAAGGTATTGAAACAGTACTCCTCCATAATGGCCATATTATGTTTTATTTTATTATCTCATCTTCTCCCAGCATAGGACTCAAGTTGGTGCACAGTGTTTCAAAACAAAACAACACAATTTTTTAAAAATCTGTTAGCATAAAAGTTAAAACAAAATAAATTTTGATTTAAAAAACACAAGTTAAAAACGTTAATAAAGATGTTTAAAATATAATAAAATAAAAACACTAGCCCTCACATTAAAAAGTCTGTCACTAAATATTACAAACCAAATGCCTCCTTAAAATAAAAAGGGTTTTTGCTTGCCACCTGCAATCGCCACTAGCAATACTTTTATTAAATATAAGGTTCCTGCCCCACACCTCTACTTGCTAATTTGTAAGCCACTGTTATCTCAAACATTTTAAACTGTTTTAACTGATATTTAATTTCTCTTTTTAAATGTGTTAAATTTTTAAATATGTTCTAAGCCTTTTAAAATCATTCTTATAGTTTCTACTTTTTTCAATTAGTCAGGTTGATTTGATTGTATACCATCCTGGGATCTTTAGAGAGGGCAGGATATAACTATTTAAATAAGTAAATAAATAAATAATCCAAAGAAGATGGGATGGAATTGATTCCATCCATGTGTCCATCACCCAAAGGTCAAGTCTTAAAGAAGATTATGATACATATAATTAAGCCTAGAATTAATCTTTTCTTTTAATAATGGGGAATATGTGGCCAGATGATGTTGGATTACAATTTCCATCATCTTTACTTCCAGCTATTCTAGCTACGACTGCTGGAAGAGGCGGTCCAAAAACATCTGGAATCTTTGTTCTACAGTTTTTAAAAGTAGCTGGATTTCTTTTTCCTTAGCTCTAGGGAGTGCGGGAGTATTTGCAATAAATCAGGCAGCCTTGTCCTACTGTGAACTGTAAGAGTGCAGGCACTGACTTGCACCACCTTGGAAAAAAACCCATGTATGGTAAGTGGGCTGGGCGGTCTGGCTTTGCCTTGGAGCTGGGACCCAGATTTGATCTTTTGGACTTCTCCCAGATCTGATTTCTCTGAGCAGGTTTGCTGCCACTGCAGTTTTCTGGAAAGCAACTTCTTGAGCTCCGGGCACGCTCAGGTTGCCATCAGGCTAAGAAGACAGCTCCTGGTCTGCTCTTTTTCCATAGAAGTAGTGGGAGATAATATACAGAAATTACCAGGTGAAGCTTTGCAGAGATCAGAGACTGTGTGTGTGTGTTATATATGTGCCTTCAAGTTAGCTGTTGACTTAAAATGACCCCATGAATTTCTTAGTGTTCTTAGGCAAGGAATACTCAGAAGTGGTTTTGCCAGTTCCCTTTCTCTGAACTATATATTCGCTAATTGTTCCCTGGATGAAAACACTGCGCAAGAGAGAGGGACAGGGGACAGTTCAAATGCTGTCAACTATCAGCAATGCTGATTTTTTTTTTTAAATGTCTTTGCAATCCATCAGTATTAGCAACGTCTTCACAGGATAAAGTACAACAAGAGAAGGGAAATTTAAACAAAATCTTTCAACGTGTAACTCTCCTGCTCTGGCTATTATAATTTACAATCATTAAGCGTTCTGTCGGTGGCAGGGCGGGGCTGGGCAGGCTAGGGTGGTCTCAGGCCGAGGCTAGCCTCGGGATTCCAGCCAGCAGCGCAGCAAACAAAAGCAGGCCTTGCAGCAGGCAAACGAAGTAACAAAAGGAAGGGGTTTCCTCACCCTGGCAATGAAGAGGCAGCTGTCTGGCAGTTCCTCCGGACGGAGCTTCGGCAGGCACAGGTCCGGGACAGACCAACGGCGCAGGAATCCCGACGGTTGTTGCCCCGTGCCGAACTTGCTCTCCTTCTGGCCTTAAATGGGCCCCTGGACCGGCGCCGACCAATCCTGCAGCCCTCACGCAGCTGCAGGTCCTCTGCCTGCCTCACAGCTGCACGTGATCAGCCAGCTGTGAGCTCTCCGCCCGACGCTCCAGTAGCCGACGGGAGTGTCGGGCGGCCTCCTTGGTCTGCCGTCACCACGTGGGAGGGGGCCCGATGGCCTCCTCCCCGGCGGTAAGGCCCTCGGCGGCGTCCGGGTGTTCCCCCTCGACGACGGAAGGTCCTGCAGCCCCTTGGGTGGCGGCGAGATCCGCTGCGGTGCCCGGGCGGCCGTCCTCCGCGGCGGGCGGCTCCGCGACCTCCTCCTCGGCGGCGGGACTCGAGCCGACGTCCGGGCGGCCGTCTGCCGCAGCGGTAGGTTCCGCAGCCTCTCCCCCGGTGGTGGGACCCGCGGGGACGACTGGGCGACCGTCCCCGGCGGTGGGTTGTTCCGCGACCTCCTCCGTGGCGGCGGAGGCCTCGTCGGCGGCCGACTGGTCGTTCTCGGCACGGGAGGCCTCTGCCGTGACTCGCGAGGAGGCCGGCGTGCCCTCGGCCTCGGGTGCCATCTCCGCGGCGGCCTCCGAGGCTCCGGCGGGGCCGGCGGGGCCGGAGACCCCAACACGTTCAATAAATTACATACACATTAACCATCAGCAATGTGTTAATCAAAATGGGTTAATTGAGAATTTCATTGGACACTCGAGGCATTTGAATGATGTAGCTTTAAATTTTGTGTATATAATAGATGGCAAATTTGTCTCCTTCTGTTTGTCCTTTGGATGCTCTTATTTGATAAGTCAGTCCATCAGTATTTGCAATGCCATCTTTAGCCACTGAATTCACCACGTACTGTACAACCTATCCTGCACCATTCTTTCTCCCACTTTTCCTTTGATGTAAAGCAGGCACGGGCAGCTTTGGCTGTAACTCCCATCAGTCTGAGGTAACATGGTCCATGATGAAGAAAAGTTGGGAACTGCTGCCCATTGACATCTGGGGGACCTCCAGTTGCCTAACCCTGATAGCTTTGTGGCAGGCCTGCGCTAGGAACCCTGTGCTGAAGTGGCATACAGTTCTGTTAATAAAGCTTTACTTTGTCAGCAACTATGTGCCACTTCCAATTAAAGCAGGCAACATAATGAGGTTCCTACATCTGGGTAGGGCTGGTTCTGCCATTAGGAAGAATGAAAGAGCTGCCTTGGGGAGCAAATTCAAGGACTGGAAAAGTAGCGAGGGTTTGGACTAGGGGATTGCATGTGCCGCACAACCTGCACAGCACCTGCTAAACAAGCCCACAGCACCGCTGCCACTCATATTACTACCCCATTACTAGTAGGTACTGAAGTACGATGCAACAGCTAACCTGGCTGGCTTTCGTCCACGGAAAGGGCCCAGCAGGCCAGGGATGAAGAATGTGACCCTCTTTGTTCTATTAGATTGCAATTCCCATCACCCCTTGCCATTAGCGATATTGGTTGTTGCAGCCTAACTGTATCTGAAGAACCAAAATTGTTCATTCCTGGTTTAGAGCACATACCAATCAGGGAAATTAGGCAGAATCAGACCTAGGCCATTTCCGCACTAGGCTGGTATAGCATGATGATTCCACTTTCAACATCCTATGGAATCTTGGAGTTTGCAGTTTAGGGAGGGGCCAGGCGGAATCATCATGCTATACCAGCCTAGTGCGGAAATGGCCCTAGTCAGATAGCTGATGCAGGAAGTGGTGGAAAGGTGTTAGAGGTGGGTGGGCCACATGACTTGCTGTCTACTTGCTAAATTAGCCTGCAGAAAAGAACAATGGTTAGCTTTTGTACATGGCAAGCGTTTGGGACCATCTGATCCTTCACTTCTGGCAGCAAGACATTTTGGGCCAGTTCGGGTCTCTCAAGCAGAGAGCAGCAGCAATCAACCCTTGGCACCACTCAGATATAGCTGCTGTCCAGTGACCTCACCACATCGTTCACACCACCATCCATTCTGAAATCAGAAAAGGACATTCAGCTCAGGGAAGGGAAATTCCTCGGAGGCTGGCAACCCCCTTTTTTGTTTTGCACAGTTTCCTTCAAGAAGGAACTGCCGAGGGGGAAAGTGCCTTTGTAAATTCCCGTATTGTCTGCTATTTGCTGTTGCTGCTGTTTTCAGTGAACATGTTTTGAAATTATGTTTAATTCCATTTATAATGCAATTATAACTTTTGCGTGTCTTAATGGGGTGACATTTTATCTGAACTAAAGCTTCTTTGGGTCCCAGGGCTGGGGAAAAAACAGAATTCTACCAGTACTACTTCTGCTACTACTGAGACTACTACAACTATGACTAATTTTAAGGTCCTCTGGAAAAAAAGTTAATGAAGAGAATGAACAAAACTGTGGGGAAGTGCTTCAGAATGAGGCCACAAGGCACACTGAAGATGCCTTCAGGCTTCTTTTAAGCCAGGTCTTTCAATGCTGTGCTTGTGGGGTGAGCAGGTAGTAGGAGATTGACCTTGTTGCTAGCCTCCAAAAAAGCTTTTCAGGGAGAGGAAAGTACTTCTGTTTTCATTTGAGCAGGCTTCCAGGGCAAACACCAGCGGATGCCCAAATGCCAGTGGGAGCCACTGCTGTCTCCTGTTCTATACCCTCCAACATTTCACAGGTTAAAATTGGGATGCCTGTAGCCAAGCAACATGAGTGTGGTCAAAACAACAAATGCTATTAATGAGGAAGCAGGGTGAAGATGCTGCAGTTTGCTTTTGCCTGAGCTTACCGGAAAGGGCAAGATTCCACTTTGTCTCTCTTCTCCCTCCTGCTGAGATAACTGAGTGCAAACTACTTTTACACTTTGAACTCATTTTGCAGCAATAGAATTAAGCTGAGAACCACAGGAGAGAGTTGGGAAGAAGAGAGAGAAACTGGGACATTTGAAAAGCAGCTGATAAAGTGGGACAACAAGAGGATTAATCAGGTCTGCTTGGGCAAAATGGAACAGTTGGAGAGTATGCTGCCCCATTCTTCCTCTTCCTTGCTTCCATTCCTTGCTCAGGTGTCTCTTCTTAAGCATAAACAAGAACAAGCAGCAGCAAAGGGCTTCTACTTGTTGCCTTCTTTTCCTTCTAGGTCCAATGGGAGAGGGCATGCCAAGGAATTGCAGTATGATGGTAGAGATGGTCCTGGCAGTGATTCCTCTCATGAAGGGGGCTCACAAAAAGAGGGCATCTTGCTCAATTGCCTAGCAAGAGCTCGAGCCAGCATTCAGGCTTCTGGGAATCTCCTTGGCCTCTTAGAGAAGCAAGGCAGCTCTGGCCTTCGCATCCAGCATCAGGGTTGGGAAACGGAGCAGCAAGAAATCTCCAAATGCAACTTCCAAAGTGCCTGGAAAATAAGACATGCTTGCAAGGGGTTTACCTGTATTTTCACAGATGGAATGCCCCAGTTCTGCAACAAAACTAGCAGTTTGTACCCCTTGAAGCTGATGTCATAGGAAGTGCAGAACATCATGGAAAAAGTAGTTCTAATTATATAGGTCTCAGACCAAGACAATTCTTCAAGCATCTTTAAACAAAATAGGACTGAAATAAATGTAAACTCTTACATTACCCAACTGGCCCTCTGAAACCTGAACACAAAACACAATATTGCTTCTTAGTATTCAGATATTTTCCACACACCCTCTTCACCACAACCTTCCAGATGAAAATTGACAACCCTTCCATCCAGCTATTCATTGTGTTAATATAATACCCTGTGGGAGAAAATGTCAACCGAAAACATTTATTTAACCTAACTCGTTCTCCATAGAGCTTCTTTTTGTTTGCTTTCCTCTTTTAACCGTATTAATTTCAAATCAATCAACTGGTAGTTACATAACAGTTGTTTATAATTTCTGTCACATCAGGCCTGAAATTAATCTGGAGCCTGCCAACATTACGTAAAGGAAAAAAAAATCCCTGGATTGGGGAAGGAGAAGGGGTCCATGCTTGGAAGACATTCTTTTAAAAATACTCTGTTGTCCATTACGTAGTGGTGTTTCCCACCCTCAGGACTTTCTTATGCAATAATTGGTTTGTTTACAATGGTATAAAAATAGTTTTAATTGGGAACTTTTTTTTTTTAATTAAACGTTAGGGAAAGTAGAATGCCGGAATCCAGCCCATGCATTACAGGAGATTTCTTATTTGGGTGTGGTTGCTGGTTTCTCAATACATGCACTTGCGGTTTAAAAAAGCAACAAGACTGTGAATAGTATACATTTTTTTTAAAAATCAGATAGCATATTTAATTTTAATGTCAGAGATGTAAAGCACTCATGGACAAGGAGCCAAACCTCTTTGGCTCAGATTGACTTCCAACTCAAACCAACCCTGAACCCCAAATCAAACTTTTGCCCCTAACCTGATGAGTTTTTCAGAAGTCTAATATGAGATGGTTTGAGACTCTGGGATTTCAAAGCCAGGACATGATCCACACATTTTATTTCAAGATTGTCAAATGCACAACCAAAACTGATGCCAACCATGATTGATATGCCTTTTTTCCCTTAAAAAAATATACAACTATAAAGTTTTCCAAGAGTTCTGGCTTAGGAAATAAATACGAAACGTGACTTCTCCAAGGTATAACTTTCCATAGGTTGCGCTGCAGAAAGAAACCAACCCACATTATGAGAAGAGGAACAGTGTCATAGGACATCACTTTTGATCAGTGTGGATTTACTGCAAAGCAACAGCTCTTTTACACCTTGTGTAAGGAATGAATAAGAGGACATTGCAGTATTAGTATTGACCAATATGCAATTGGATCTTGTAGCACCTCTGAGACGGGGGAGGGAAGTTTGCAACATAAGCTTTTGAAGACTGAATCTACTTTGGTAGACCGTCTATGAAAGCTTACACTACACATTTCTTCAGACTCAAAACTGTTATATTATCCCTTTGCGTAATGAATATGAATTCTACTAGAGTAGGAAGCTACTGTATACCACTGACATATCCAGTTTGGTTGCTGCCCACTACTAGCATTTCAAGGATTTAGACAAGAAAATTCTCCAGGCCCCCAGAGGATTTGAAGGTTAAACCCAGAGTCGTTGGCAGCGATGTATTTAAAGTCTTTTACTCCAAGTCTCAAGTCAAGTCTCAAGTCAAGTCTCAAGTCCTTGAAGATACTTTCCAGTCAAGTCTCAAGTCTGAGACCCAACTTTAAATCCCACTTTATATTCCAGAATTTTTAGACAGGGTTGAATAAAGTCAGTTTTAACAATTTAAGCAGAGTTGGCCCTCCATATTTGCGATTTTGCCATCTACAGCTTTAGAGATGAGGAATTGGATCCTTCTTACTCCCCTTCCTTGAAGCTGGAGGATTTTGTGCCAATGGGCATAAAAGAGTCTGCAGCTTTGAAAGTGGGGAATAGGATCCTTCATACTTCCCATTTCCAAAGCTGGAGGATTTCAGAAGTTGGGAATGGGATCCTTCTTACTGCCCATTATTGAAGCTTCAAAAGCTGTAGAAGGAAGGCTCCTTCACCCTCAAGCCCGCTGCCTAATACACTTGCTGTTCTCTGAGAAATATGTCCTATGCTTTGGGGAAAAGTCTTGCCTTCTGCTCTTAGGAAAAGTTTTAGAAGGCTCCTCCAATATGCAGCAGGGACAGGCTGCAGAGCAGACCTCAAACCCATTGCCTAACTTGTTTGCTTTCCCCCTCTGAGAAATGCGGCTACTCTTTGGGCATGAGACAGATTGTTATGTGACCAGTAGGCAAAAAAAGATGAAAGCATTTTTCAAAGTAGTAAGGTTTCTGGATGAATGTGTTATGTTACTGAACCAAGGGCAGCAAGTCAGTCACTAAAAAATATGCAAGTTTTGAGTTGAATCAGTACATCTTTGTTGCCGAGACAAGTCACTGAGGTGACTTAATTCCGACTTGAGTCCAAGTCAGTCAACTCGAATCTACTTCACTGGCTGCTGGCATGAGGAAGAGGTGCACAACCACTGAGCTAGGAGTGTCCCCCATGGATAACGTCCACCTCACAGGCCATCTTCCAGAAGTTTAGTAGTATGAAAGCTTACCCTTCTTGGTAAATGATGGTAATTTCACTCTGCAGTGCTTCATTTTCAAGGCTGTTATCTCATATGATCAAGTTCTGCAATGGCTATTAATTCAAGCTCGTGTTTCACTTTCAGCGTTTTTGGAACTGTCCTATAGAGATTTACTTAGATATGCAGGGAACATGTTCTCTGTGTCCACACTGTTAGGTTGGATAAATGGCTCTGGCACTGCTGGGAAAACATTTTAAAGTGTAGCTCAGAATCTGTAGGCTGCATAACAGGATGGTGCAGAGCATCTGTATATGGCTACTGTATATGAATCCTGTCTGATGAGTTCCACAAACACCTCAGGTTTAAGGATACTATCTGACAGTATGACCTTCTGCAGAAAACAGATGACTATAAAGTGGAAATAGAAACCTGCACAACCAAAAAATTAAGAGGGAAAGCAATGAAGGAGGAAATATTGAACACAATCAAGATGAACAGGGATTTGGCCTGGGATTAGTTTCTGTAAGCATGAAGGATGTTGTGGATAACAAAAAAAAAATGAAGAGGACCAGAGGAAAATGACTTGAAAAAAAAAGGATGTCAATATTAGAAAATGATGAAGGGGGCGATAAAGCGTGGAATGAGAAAGGAAGAATGTGAGCAAAGGGTGAGATGAAGAACAGACTTAAAAAATAGAAGAAAATCAATGACAACAGGTAGATTTTTAAGAATATGTCTTCCCAGGAACAAACACAATGAAATTACTATGGAATTTTCTATTCTCTTGAAAAATTGATGCAGCTAGAGTGTAGGGGCAGAAATAATAGAAGGCAAACACCTTTCTACATACAAAATAAATTTAAGGAAGAAAAAGGAAGGTAACATCCTACTGCACAGAGGTGGACAGCCTTGGCCCTCTAGATGCTGAACTGCATTTCCTATCAATACTAGCCATAATAGCCATTGTTGGGGGATAGGAAGTTACAGTCCAATAACCTTGAAGGCCACAAGTTATCCATCCCTGTTGCAGCAGAATATGTAATGAATTACACTAATGCCAGATCCAGTAACGGCCAGTTTGGAGGTGTATCACTGTCAAATTGCAAGTATCCCAGCCTACACCAGATAATTTACTGCCTAGTCAGTAGACTCACTCTAGGAACTACCTTTTTGGGACCCAGCTGGAGCAAGAGCTGAGGAATGAAGAAAAACCTGGTAGTGAGCCACGCCTCGAGAAAATTGTAAGCCAGATTGTACAGAGCCATATTTAATCATGTCCAGTAGTAAACATTTCCTTGAATGCACGGTGGGGTTGGCAGCTTTTATTTCTGGAGGAACATGTTTCTGTTGTCCTCTAGGACAGTGCACCAGTAATTTTTCTCCTAATATGCCAGAAGCCAGTACCATATTTGTGTCCATATGCTGCAATTTCCTCCCAAAGGGAGGTCCAGTTGGCCTATTCGTTCTGCCAGGAGGCAAGGATCTTTTTATTTGGGCTGGTCTTTGGCTTCAAAATCATGGTAGAAAAGTGTTTTAAGATGGTGTGCTGTGACTGTTACATTTTACATGTGCTTTATTTCAGCTTTGTACTTTTAAGAGGGCTTATTTCATTCTGTTGTTGGACTTTGTTTTAATTTGGACCCTGTGCTAGAAGTGGGATAAAAATTAAATATAACAATAAAAACCATTTCTTTCTGGAAACACTGCATGAACTGGCAGTCAACAGCTTGTGGACTTGCACTGCAACAAGGACCAACACTTTTAGTAGCCCCAGGGATGCCACAACCATCAAGGAAGCTTTCGCTAACAACACAAAAATCTGTAGTAGAAGGTAAGAGCTATACGCAGTATTTCCTTTGAACTGGGACCAATGCGTGGAGCATCTACAGGAACTAATCTGAGAAAGGAATGAACAAAATATAAAGAAGTTGCCTTATTCTACTAACCATAGACTTGCACCAGCCTCTTCTACCACGGCTGGTAAGCGATTATGGGAACTGGAAGCTCAAAACAGCTAGAGGGCTTAAATTTCCCCATCAATGGCATACATAATGGGAGGAGAGCCTGCCTTCTTGAGTAAACTAGGAATTCAAATCTGCAGACTTTCTCTTTAGGTGCCATTTGTACCTGGATGCATGGACTTTTGCACCACTTGTGACCACCTAAAACTTCTAGATGAACACATAGAAACTTCAGGAAAAGTTAAACTGTACCAAAAAGTTGATTGGTTGTCTGAACGGCAACAATCCTTTACACAAGGCTCTCAGATCAAATGTAGGAAGAAGGTATAAAACTGAAGTGAGCATAGCAACACAGGCGTTATACTATGTTTCACCTCCTATTCACCCTGAAAGCCTGTACAGCTAGGGCAATAGTTTACATTCCAGACAGTCTACCTATTACAGTCTGTGAATCTGGCCTCAATCCACGTGTACAGAAAGTCCGTCATGAGCACAAGAACATTTTCCTTACTTTTTCTTCCTTCCTTCCTTAAAAGAGCTCACAAGCTCTTCGTTTTTACTGAAAACCGTAAGCTTAGAAATATTGTTAAAATAACGACAAAGACATAAGTGCTTACTCCATAAAACATTAATATTTTAATGAAAAATCGTAGCATCATGTTCTATCCAAAGACACTCAAAACTAGTTTTTCTTCCCGCTCATTTTGACTTATGGAACCAATCTGGAGATTTTTTAAATTTTCGAAAGTTTTTTTTTTAAAGATTAAACAACCAGGCTAGCAAAAAAGGTACCCAATACATATTCTTCTTATATCAAACAAGCTAATATTTCAGTACAAGGTAACTATACATAATATATACATTACACAGAGAATCACAAAAGCGAACACTACAGGCTCAGAACGGATTTCAAAAAAACCATGGTATTCACATTGATTACAAGAACTCTAGAAATGATTGTAACAGTGAAACGGCACTTTAGTTTACAAAAGTCACAAAAATATATATATAGCCACCAAGAACTATGGGTTCCTGAAAAATACTAATAGCCAGATATAGTATATAAAATGCAAAGTGTATTTCAACATTAAAAAAAAACCAAACCCAAAAACGTTTTTTTTTCCATTAAGTCAATAAACATGCCAAGTAGCCTAGCTGTGGTCGGCACAGACAAGAAAAGCTCTATGAGATGGCGGCTGGTGACTGAAGACTGGCACAGTTAAAAGGGGGAGGAAGATTCACACCGTTGCTGGAATGCCCTTAGAGAATTCAATTTGCACTTCTGACTCCAGCTTTACTCCCTTCCCCTGTAAGAATTACACAAAAGGTCCACAGAGACAGCACTGCAAGACTGGGAGCAGGAAGCACACTCAAGCTTCCACTGGCTGGGACTGGAGATAGAGTAAACTGGCAGCATGCAGCAGCCTAATAGACAAACAAACAGCACCATATTTTTTAGGTGTTCTAAATTCCCCATAAAGCAGCTGAAGTTCTCTGATACCATACAGAAAATTTGACATAAGAAAACAACAAACCAGAGAGTTTTAAAACCACTTAGATTTGGATTTTAAATTTTTGTATCTTTTTTTTCCTTTAAAAAATACCAGCTTTATTCTACTGAACAATTGTAGTTTTATTATATCTTGCCCCCACTTATTTCCCCACTACCTGGCCAAATATGACCTGGACAGTCTTGTAACATGGAAGAATATAAGCCTGATCCAGACAGAAACCACGTGTTTCTGCAAAGTCTGTCAATGCATTTAACAACATTTTGTTCTGTCTCTTCTTTATCAGGATGAAAAAAGCAGGCCCTACCTTCTGCAGAAAGGCAACCAACGGGAAAAAAATTGCATCTCTTTTTTATCAAACACCATCAAACCATTTCCAGTATGCCAAATTCTGCAGACTTCATGAAAGGGGCATGGATTTTAACCCTCTGCAATCTTGAGGCTAGTGAAGAAAAATTAGTGACATGTCCCCACCCCCCAAAAAACCTGGCTAAAGCCACTATTTAAAAATTTGCAAACACACTGTTAAAAAAATACAGTTTCAATCTCTTTTGGGACTTGGGGCCTAGGGATTACAGTTTTATAAAATATAATATATATAATATATATTTGCTACACTGGCACTGGTTAATAAAAAAAATCACATTTACACTTTTCAGACAAAGAATAAGTGCCCAAACTAGAACTGTTCTCAAGGACATTACTGACTGTTGTGTTCTGCATCAGAAACAGGAGCAACACACTGGTCAGTTGGCTAACATGATGCCAAACTGATTTCCAAATAATGCACTCAAGGGAAATTGAACTAGAAAGCTGGTGATAGAATGCTTGCAACATGGAACTGACATTCTGAAGGATCATGATCTGATCTCTCACGTACACACACTCTCCAATGGGTCCATGGCACAGGCATTAGTGACTGCAAAGTTAACCCCCACTCTCACCTTTCAGATCCTCACTGCTGCTTGCAAATTCCACAGTAGAAGTGAGGAAGCCACAGGGGTGGACGTTAACACACATCTGGGCTCCTCTTTCTGACCTGTGGGTGGGAATTTCCAATTGAATATGAATCTCTTTCACAGGTCAGGGAAAGAGATTCTGTACAGTATCTCTTGATTCTTGGGGTGCTAATACAGATAGGAATGTATCAAAATTCAGATGACTGTTACTAAAGGAAACTCATGATTATCTTGATTGGGAAATGGTTTGCCCACAAATGAAATTCACAAGATGTCTAAAAAGATCTTACATTTAACCGAATTTAAAAGGATGGCTACCTTTGGTATACATTGGTGAGTTGTAAACGTGATCATCCTCTCAGCTACTTAGGTTGGACCAATTCATGTTCTCCGGAAGTGGATATTTTGGGCTGCAATCTGACAGAGAAACACTAATTCTCCTTGGAGAACCCAGGTTGGGATGGACATGTGGAGGTCTGATGCTCAAATTTGGGCAAGAGAATGTTGCTGCTGTATTGAGCAGGTGGGAAAATGCTTTCTCACAGAGTTGGCCAGAACCCAGACTTTGAAGGGACTAACAGTTATTTTGGGGGTTAGACGTACCACACAACTATAACAGTTATGCCTTACTTAAAAATGCTGTGTGTATTCCAGTTTAAAATATATGAACTTACATTTTTAAGTTAAGAGTACCCAAGGTGTTCAATATCTTGCTTTTAGATCACAACTGTTTACCCATAAGGTTTCCTTTTAAATGCTTTGAAATGAAGTCTTACTGAACAATGAACATTTCCAGAATATCAAGAAAATTTAAAAATAAAACAATGGTATTTTTTTCATTGGTAGGTAGTTTTATAGAAGAAAGGGTGTTCCTTTTGACTGAGAAGATTTATATCTACAAAGAGAGCTCTCAATGGGATAGAGACTTCTGTAATGATCCTTTGCTGAGATTTTAAAATTCTGAATTATCACCACAATACATGGATTTTTTGTACTATGATGCAAAAGAGTAGACACTGTTTTCACACAAACACTGATTATGTCTATGTTTACCTTATGTAGGAATAAACTTGAGCTCCAAAAGATTTCTTTGGAGCATCTTCATTTAGAATTTTCTTTAGTAATATATTCTCTTGAAAGCTGACTGCTTGATACCAAATTTTAAATAACCTAAAAATCTGTTAAATGTAGATCACCTGCTCTACATGTGCACATATCAAATGTACAATTTGCACTAGCACATTATGCCTCTTGAATGGACCTTACACAAGAGAAGATGCATTGTGTAGGCAGAACAAAAATCTCTTGTGTATATAAAATTATACTATACACTACTATGTCAAGCATGAACATACATGGAGCCGATATGTATCTTATACCAATCAGACTCATGAATTCAATGTGATTGCTACAAGATATCTGCATTTTGAAATTTGTTGCCTTAAGCCAGTTTCATCCTGGATTCAAGGAAAGTAATACATAGTCCTTACAGGAAATATGGGAATGACTATGCCAATGTACATATAAACTATTCTCTTTTGCTAGCTTCAGGGTTTTTTTGGTTTAGTTGATGACAGAACCACCACTGGTCCAACCTGTAAAGGAGGACAGAACTTCAGCATGGACATCCCTTGCTGAAAATACTGAATGTACTAATCTGGAAGTATACATTTTTCTCAAATTCAAAATTTATGGGAAGAAAAAAAAAACTAAAGCTATTTAGCAGAACACCTGGATTTAAACTTTGTTAGTAATTCTCTGCAAAGCCCTTTACAAGAGAAGTAGGAAGTACCAGAATTAGTTTCCTTAAATTTTGGTGGATTTGCTATTAGCAGAAACATAGTTCTTTGAAACTATGACCCCCCGAATTTCTACAGATTTCAGTCCTAGTTGCCTAATGTATCAGCCCTGTTATTTGATCTCTGCAGCTATTCAACAATCCCTCCCCATCAGCCCTTTATTATTTTATCCTCAGTTTAATGATCATATAGAATTCAAGTCAAATACCTTCTCGGATAAATCTCACAGTCCTTAAAAATCATTTGGTGAATTATAAAAGTTGGGATATTTCAGGATACTCAAAACTGAATGAAAAAAAAGTTTAATTTAAATTCTAAGCCTTACTCCATGAAAAAAGACACTTGCAACAACAACAAAAAATAACTGCCCCTCCCAAAATGCACCATCTTGTGTTTTTAAACCTTTCATAAACTTAGAGGGGAAAATGAAATGGCAAATCTTTCAGATTATTGCTTGTTGGAGCTGCGTATGTAGCCAAAGTAATGGCTTTTATGAAACTGGCTTGGCAAGGGCATAAAAATGTTTTAGAATAAGAACATTTTATCATTGCTAACAGGCCTTTTGTAAACAACCCCTGCTGGTTAAGAAACTTGGCCTCTAAAGGAAAATAAATTGCTTGTTTTATCTAAAAACAGGCTAATAAAACTGTGGTAAGTACATACATAGTTGTGTGTGTAAATCACAAGTTAGTATATGAATGCACAAATGCTCTTTTGCCTTTTTGTAAACTTTTCATCCTTGTAATACTTTTCTATTATCCCAAATTGCTACATCCAACCAGAATTTCCCGACAAGAAATTTTTTACGTATCACTTCAGAGAAAGAAATCCATATAAGGCCATTTGAATGTGCAGTTTTTTAAAAATAGTGGCATTCCAAAGATAAGCATACCTGGGCACACTACCCTTGTTTTGCCAAAGCCAATCAATGATCCACTTTTAAAAGCAGATGCCCTGTAATCAATAACAATTACAAGTAAGCATACCTAGGAAAATTAAGGGAGAAAAGCAATCCCTTCTACACAAAAATATTCAAAAGTCTGCCAACATACATAATTTGACTACTCAGTACTTGACAGCATACTCAAAAATGACTTTAAGAGCCAGCAATTCCGCTTCCTTTACTAGAAGATCTTCGAAATGAGGGTGGCAAAACAAACCCGTTATGATTAGGCCTATCATAAAAACATATAACTAATTTATGTGTGCTTAGCTTTTCTTTAGAAGTGCATGATGTTCTGAGAAAACCTTACTGTGCATTTCAGCCTTAAAATGTTTCCACAAAAGTGACCATTTTGTTGTGAAGAATAGTGTAACATCTGTTGCAGTTTATGGTTTTAACAGCATAGCTTACAAAATAAAAAGGGGGACATCCTCCCCTACTTCTGAAAATTAAATTAAAATGTACAAGACCAAACACAGGCACTTTCCAAAAAGACAAAACTGAAACCAAACTTTTGATTTATTCAATAGTAATAGATGAGAGCCCTGGTTTCAAGGGGTCATCTCGGCTTGCCTCGGCACTTGCAATAGTCTTTGGCTGCTCTGGCATGTCTTCTTCTTTTTCTGCCAACCCACCCAGAGGCCCTAAGGGAAAAGTGCTTTCACAGTTCTGAGTTGATGAAACCTGTGAAATAACAGGCATTTGGACAGAGGAGCTGCTTTCAAATCCATGCTCTCCTAGCTCATACTGGCCGAGGGTCTCTTCTTGCTCTTGGTTTAAGTAGTCCGGTACTAGGAAATCACTAAAAGGGAGGTCAAAGGTTAGGAGAAACAGTTACTTGTTAGTGAAACACTGAATATACTCATGATAATGAAAGCGTTGCATATGGGAAGCTACTTTAACATCCCAGTCCTAAGAATCCTCAGGGAAAAAAATGCAACTAAGGACTAGCTTACATGGGTGGGAAAGATCTTTAAATTGCTTTAATGTGTCATCTGTTATTTCTTTGGAAGAGCTAACAGTATAATTCAGACATTGTCACTGCCTTTATGCTACCACAAAACATTTTTTTTTTATTTATTCATTATTTACTACATGCAACAATCCCAAGAGGCTGCCACACCTATGCCAAAGGTTCAAAACTGGCCCCAAATTGCCAGAAATTTAATGTGGAAGTACCCCAGAAGATCCATTTTGTGTTTTCTCCCAGTGGTACTTGCATATGTTGTGTGGATTCATATTCTGACACCTCCCAAGACATTTGAGAAATGTATGGTACATCAAAGATGGAGTGCCTTTACGCCAAAATGGATGAGTAAAGGCCTGATGTTTATTTGAAAGGAGGAAAAATAGAGAAGATGTTAATAAACGAGAAAGGAACAAAACAGCCAGACATACTAAGAGCACAAATGCCTTGAACAGCTCAATACTGCAACTGTGAGGCAACCTGGCAGGAAACCAGTTGCTCCAAGAAAAGTACAAAAAAGTGTGAAGAAGGGTGATGGGAAATTTTTACTGGGGAAAGGCTGTGGTTGGGGTGGGACAGGCTATGGGTCGAAATACAACAAAAGAGAAACTGCACAGGGTTTGAATGGGTAAAATTATATAAAAATTTAATTCTCCCATGAGAGTAGATGACAGTCTTCCAAAGTCAATGGGTGCAACTCCGTGAAAAATATTTACTGGACTAGGATTATACATAATCTAAGGAATAAATCACTTTAATTCAATAGATTTTGGACAACTAAAAATTTGTGCTTAACTTGGTGAACTATAAACTCACAACAGTGAAATTCATCTACTCTCTCAAAAAACCAAACTTTTAAAAACTTGATAAGCATTAAATTTAAACAAAAGTGCAAGAGTTAGAATTAGAAACCAACACGGTGTACATAAACAGTAGCTGAAATTTTAAAACAAACAGAAATAAACTGATGTACAAAAACTCATTTAATTTAACGTTTGTGCCAATTTAACACAAGATGGAAGTGATTCAAAGTAGTTAATGAAATGAGATTAATGGCAGGTTTTAAGCTGTTCTACTGATTACAATGAAGTTGAAATAAAGCAGCTTTATGCCTCATTGGTTTCAACAGAAAGGTTAAACATCTGCTTTTAAACATTTAATAGGCTGACTCTAGATCAACTTTGGTTATGTCTCTTTCTAAAAATTAGTATGACTGTCTACTCCCATGTTATCTACATTTAATTCCACCTTATAAACTAGCATTTAAACATAGTGAAACGTTCAAACCAACTGATACATGCTTTCCTTTTCTGATGCAGCTATTCAACCTAACATTAACACTGTTTAACTATTCACTGACGCTCCTGGAGAGCAAAATGACTGGGCCATTAACTTGAAACAATCTGAAACGTAGTACAGAGATTACTAACAATAGGTATGCAGCAGCCCACAGGACTGCAACAAACTGGCAACCTAATGGGGAAAAGACTACTGTAGGCTGCCCTGAAAGCAGGAAGAGATGGTTTAGGAAAAAAAAGCATGTGTCCCTGATAGGTTTTTTTTGCGGTGCACCTCACCTGCTCTGGAAGTAGTTTGCTAGCTCTGACGCTTCATGGTTCAGACTCCTCAGATGAACGATTAAATTTCCAGAGTTGGTGAACATGGCGCCACATGTTTTGCACTCGTAAATCCGAGGCTTGCGGATAATGTGCCGGGAAACCCGCATATGGTGTTTATATTCCCCGAAGGAAGTGAAAGTGGCACTACATATCTGGCACCGGAAACAGCGTTTACCTTCGTGCTTCAGGCGATGCATCTTTAGCGAATAAGCCCGGGTGAACTTTTTCCCACAACGGTCACACTGAAATGGTTTAATGCCTGTGGGAAGACAAGGAGGAAAGGAATTGACTCTCTGCATTGCAAACCACTTTGGGCAAAATTCCAGCTTCTGCTGTGTGCACAACGGCAGTTATGCCTATCCACACAGAAGATGTTATCTGAAACAGAAGGACAGATGCGAAAAACTTTGCCAAGACTTTAGCACAGCAGAAGTTGTTTCCAAAAGGCTAGGGACATAAATCTTGGTATCATGTATAATTAAGTTAAGCCTGGAGTGACCAACTACAGTATTTTTATAGGCAATGCCTAGATCACATGCAATATCTTGATATCTTTCAAAACTTCTTCTTCTTTTGTGCAAACACCTTAATAGAGTCAATCTTCAAGGCATACTTCTCCAAAAAGCCAGGACTTTGACAAAGTATTCTTTGTTTTCTCATCTTTATTTTCTACAGTCACTTAAGTCAATGCATTAAGGCCTCAAACTAACACACACTGAATTGAAAGAAAGTCCATCTGAAACTGAATGGATCTTACTTTTAAGCAGCCAACAGGATTGCACAATCAATTTATAACAGTAAGGACTGCTTTACAGAACTCCCAGCAATTGCCTGCAACATTTACTGTCCCTCTTAAACATTTTTTATGCTTTCTTCAACAATTTCCTAGTTATGTAATTCCAAGGAAGCATATCTACCAACACCACCAGCAGAAGCAGCGTCTCATTTAATTTTTGAAGGCCTAACACCATTGTTGCCATCTGTGGCACACTTAAAAAAATACATCCACAACAAAACTCTGCCTAAACAAAATTGAATACTACATGTGTTTGCAATTTACACCTTGATTCTAACTGTATTTACTGACGTGAGCAATGTTACCATATATTATAATGGTTGATAGCTGACTTGTACAGTGTATGAACTGAGACGCTGCAAAAATCTTTGGGCAGATGCAATAAAGATATACTTGTGTTTCATTTGTAAGATTATTTAATTTGGAATTTTCTTCCAGGGAAGTGAGTTTCGTATTTAAATGTTTTCCTTTTGTCCTAAAAGAGCGCCAGCATAGTATACTGGTATAAGCACTGTACGACACTGGAGATTAGGATTAGAATCCCCTTGCTGCCATGGAAACCCAATGGGTGACCTTGAGCAAGTCACATTTTCTCTGCCTCACAGGAAGGCAAAGGGCAAAACTCCTCTGAACAAATCCTGCCAAGAAAACCACGATAGTATAACTTAGGGCCACTGTAAGTTGGAAATGACTTGAAGGCACACAACAACAACAAAGCTTAGACACTTTAAAATGCTTTTAGAATTCTTTAGGTTGCAATCCTATACCCACCTCCCTGGGAGTAAATTCCAATAACCAGGACTTGCATCTGAGTAAACATGCCTAGGATGGTTCTTTCTCAGGCTTTGTGCTCTCCTTTCCTTGGGCCCCCCTCAAAGTTGTATGGTGGTGGTTGGGTAAGGAACAGTGTAACTGTCCTCTCGCGGGAAATCAGTATGCCTTACAGAAGACAACTGTCCCATATTGCATGCGGACAGGCTACAGCAATGAGGGATTTGGGGGAGTATTACAGAAAAGTTAAAAATCTAGTTGCAGTATATTCTGCCAGGAGTGCAAGTTGTGAATTGTGGAAAAGCCTACCACTACTGTTTGGAGATATACTAGTTCTACTCAAGCCTCTAGAATGGAAAGGCAATTCATTCTTGGGTTTGTATGGACTTTTTCTGCCATACGTTGTGATGGAAAGGAAAGGAAAGTATTGTGAGTAGCGCTGCTAGGAAACTGAAGTCACCTCCTTTTCAAACCACAGAGGCTTGCAATCTAATTATCTCTTTTGGAAACACAATGATGAAAATTCTTACCTGAGTGGATGAGCATGTGCTGTTTTAAATTCTGAATACGAGTGAATCGAACACCACAAGTTGGACACTGAAAAGGTCTATCAGGGCCATTTGGGCTGGGTCTCTCTGTGCTACTGGTTGAAGGAGCAATATAGAGCTGGTAAGGATATTGGACATTTTCCAATCTGAAGAAGCAAACAATGAGTCTTTTAAAGCAAATCAAGGACAAAAACAAAACAAAACAAAACAAAACAAAACAGCCAATGTGAATGTATGTCAGAAATGAAAACTATCATATAAAACAGAACAGGGAAACAGAAGCTTTGCTATAATCTATGACGTGTTCAAATCCTCTAAAAGATAATTTTGCATACAGTGGAATACATGTAAAAAGTGATGAGCAGCAAGTATCAAGGTAAGAAAACGAACAATTGCTAAACATTTCAGTAAGCAATGAATGCATGTACATTAAACTGGCATAGACTAATATTGTACATATGACATTTAGGAAGGATCAATGAAATCACAATATGTCTATAATGAGGTCTGGAATGAGATTAGAATTTATATCCTCCTTCAAATCTGAACTATTCTAGGATTCTTGAGCAAGTCATTATCTAAGTTTCACTTTTAAAACAGAAACAACAGTGATGTAGCTTACTGGGCTGGTATTATGTGTTCTTCAATTCAATAATAAATTTCTGCAAAATCACACAAGGAGTGGGCAACTGTGGTCCTCTGGATGCTGTTGGACTGCAGTTTCTAAAATCCCTCAGCACTGTGCTGGATAGAGTTCTTGGGAGCTGAAGACGAATAACATCTGGAGGGCCAGATTTGCCCACCCCTGCTGCAGCATAAGATGGCAATGCAAAACAAGATATACCTTAAAAAAAAGAAAAAAGAAAAAAAAAAGGATTACTTCCACAAGCAGCACAGCACACAATTAAAGACTGGGAACCATGGGAATGCATGCTGTTTTCCTCTCTTAGCTTATTTTTTTTTCCTGACAGCATTAATTGGGGCTCCCTGTTTGAAAGCAAGGATGGGAATAAGAACTGTGTGCATAATTGACAGTGGTATTTAATAAATCCCACTACCTTGCCATTCAATTCTTCTTCTTCCAAGGACCTCTCTGCGCATAAGCAAGTTAGGTCAGCTGGAGAAACACTGACTGACTCAGGATTGCAGAAGAGTTAAGAAAGAATTTAAAAACCTATCTTCCTAAACATTTGAATGGCCAATCCTACAGCACCAAACAGCCTCAGGGAGATGTTCAGCTAATAGCTTCAAACTATTTTTAATAGTTGTGCTCAGAAATGCGGCCAATTTTCACCCTTCCTGAGAATCTTAAAAGAGACCTCCAGGTAGCTTATACTTTTCTGTTTTTGGCCTCAAGTGAAGCAGCCAGTATGAGAAGCTTTCTTCCTTTGATTAAAGGAGGTTCACCAGGGGATTTGGAAACTGCCAATATCTAATAAGCAATGGTGACACTGAAAAACACTGAACTGAATATCTGTTGTTTTCTTAAGAAGTGGACCTCAAGACCATGTACTGCTTTTTACCATTCTTCTAATCATCTGTTTTCTTGGGCATGAACTGTCGCTTATTCAATGCAGACAGCATACATATGTACACACCTCAGTCTGATAATCCGCGTAACAACCAGCAAAACCATATCACACACTGTATTGGTACATACCGATCATCATCATCTGCATGAACATTACCACCAGAGGTACTCTGCAGTGTTGGCAATCCCTCAGTGACTCCTTCATCTATTGAACCTAGGCAGTTTAATAAACAACAGAAATTACACTTCAATTTAATGCACGTATATATGTAGCAAGACGAGGCTCAGTACAACTGAACATGCCTCCAACACTCTCTCTTATAAATATGAACTATCAGTGACTACTGATTTTCTGAAAACATCAACTCTTTAAAGAGTAGAGAAAAATTTCCATAAACTGCAAAATTCAGTGACTGAAAGGACCGGTTTAATAAACAGTTCAACAGGGCTTAAAATTATTAGAAAAATATTACAGTCACTTCAATTTATTTGGTTAAAGTTATGAGAAGATTCTTAGATAGGAACAGGATGCAGATATGCATAACTGAACACTGGAGAGCTACTGAACAGTCACATTTATTATTTTAAATTATAACCAGGAGCAGTATCAAGTAGTAGACAGTTCAGTCAGTTCAATCCATGTTTCCTCCTCTTGAGCTCTCACCATAACAGTACCTTGTTTCTTACAGATCAGTACGTTTCTGAATATCCCAATGTTAACTAAGATGACTAAAAATAAGATTTATGGAAACTGACGTATTAATCTGCATGGCCTTTCATTTTGCGCTTACTCATTTTTTTATGACCCAAGTCATAATTAGAAGTTATAATGATTAAAATTAGAATACAAGTGGGAGAAAACATTTTGTCTTAAACTAAAGGACTTTTATCTTTGAAAATTTCCATGCTTTTTGAGATGTAGGAAGACAGTGATACACATTGGGTAAACAAAATCTGAATTTAGTCAAAGAAGACTAAAATAGATGAGTGAAGAATGAAATGACAGAATACAAAGAAACTTACAAGTAATGAGTTATCTGCAACTAGTTATTAGGATTTCAGTGAGAGAGTGTAACACTGGTGAAGTTGCAGTTCAAAAGTAATGCAGTGAGTAGAAAATGAAATTAGTTTACCGGTGTAACAAGTAACATTTTCCAAGTAATTTCAAGCGTTATACTTAAAGGGCATTTAAGACATTTTGGAAAGAATTTTTCAATTCTATCTGTCCTAGTTTTTTTTTTTAAAAAGTAACAAAAAGCAATGATGGATTTAACAAACAACACAGTGAGCTAATTTCCACACCACTGTAATTAACAGTAACTGATTAGTGGCAACAAATTACCTTTCAGAAGTAATTTCCAAATTCTGATCTCTGTGTATACTCATTTTCATCCTATAAAGATACCAGTGAAAGTACCTAGCTTCACTCAGGACGAAAGCCCAATAATTCCAATTTCATGCCAGGACAATCTTCTCTCCCTCGCTCCCTTCTTTTTTCCCCAGTCTATTTATTTTTCTCTACTGTGATCCTCATTCATCTTTTCTGCCTCCCAACTCTTAATTCCATTTTTACTAGGCACCTGTTTCTGAGTTAGTATGTTCCACAAAGCTATAGACTATGGGACTATTAGACAGTTCCTACCTTCCTAAGAGGGAACATAGTCACTAATTTAGGGCAGCTGAACCCTGCTACCACTGTATTTTCTCCCATCTGGTTGCATTACGGTATGTTCAAAAGATCATATTGAGCCAACTGTGACTAACAGAGTAGGCTGAACTGAACTGTAGAATGTGGAGTACTTTTGTCTCTCATGAGGTGGTTCTCGGCCCTGGTACCACTACTCTGCTTCCTATCTTGCAAGTTGCTGCTTTGGAGATACAGGCACTCTGAATGTAGCTTTTCCCACTCTGTCTGCTGCTTTGTGGTCTGAGTCAGCGATACTCAAAGTTGCAGTCTGCAGACCAGTGCCGGGGCATAAGCCATTAGCTTGCAGTCTGTGCAGAGAAAGAAACAGCTGTGGCGAAAGGATAAAAAATGGTGCCATCCCTCACACTGTATAGCTTAAGAAACCTTAGTCTAAGCTATTTTTGCTACAGCTTTCGCTAGTCATTCTTCTTGGGGGGGGGGAGTTAGCTTCTTACAGAATCTCTTAATAAGACCTGTTGTCCTGAAGAAGTGTTCTGTCAGGGTTACAGCAGTCTATCACTATGGGATTAGACAGTATTGTAGGAAGCAATTCTCAAATGTCGGCCCTATAAATGTTTTTGTCTACAACTTGCAGAATCTGACCGCTGACTATGCTGGTTTGTGCTTCTAGATGAAACCTTCCCTGCTTCTCCATATCCTTATCAGGAACCACTCTCCCTCCTGGCTGACATATACCAGTTTCTCAGATCTAGAAAGCCCTATCTACATATTATTCATATTCTTTCTTCATTATGAAAATCATCAGGTGGATCATGAAATAATGGAACAGCTTATCCACACACACCATAATTTCCCATTCAGCACTCCTTTCAAAACAGCAGCCTTACTTGAAGCAGTCAAAATCACACTACTGCCCCTATGCTCACCCTCATGTCCACATGGAAATAGCTATACTATCAAAGCCAGGGTTAAGTCTGCTTTAGGGATTACAGAGCTAATATAGGAAAAGTGCTTTGTATGTTCAAAACCACTTTTTAAGAGAGTCTGGGTTCCGTTTACAACAAGCCTGAGTACCAAGTGCCTTTGAACAAGAAAGCAGGAGACTTTCCATCTTTGATATGACATTACTGTCTTTTTAGAAAGTCATTCCACAGTGCAATCCTATGCATACCAAAAAGGGAGTAGGTAGCATTGAGTTCAATGGGGCTTACCCCTGGGTGAGCAGATATAGCCTGCACTACAACCTGACTGATTCTGCAAGGGGGCCTTTATACTCACCAGAGCCCTCCTCTCACTTTGATCCTCTCACTTGAGCTTTTCCCTGCATGTTCCCAATGTAGGGAAATTCAATCTTCCCATAACACGTGTTTGGGTTATTGTCACTTCAATCACTTTCAACCGATTCTGTTTTGTGCAGATACACAGCATGTGTGCATGCAAGTGTAGACAACAACGGGTCACTCTATAACAGAAGTGGGGATGCTCTGGAACCCAAGGGCTGTGCATGTTGCCATTTTGGACTCCCTCAGAAAGCTACAATGCTCAGTCACAGCTGCCATTCTGACAGAAATGCTTTGTCATTTTCAACTATTGTTTAAAGAAAATTAAGGTTGTTTCAGGGTGGGTAGAGTACCCTGATATGCCACAAATGAATACTCTTTAGCTAAAAATCAGTGTTATTTGGCTGACAGCTGACAGTGGAGAGGGGGAGAATCTAGAGTAAGCGTTTCTAGTTGCTACTACCACACAAGTTCTCTTAATCAGACAAGTTGTGCACAGAATCACATAAAGGGCCAGATGAAGCATGGCATCTAACCTCTGTTTAAGATCTCCATAAATTATGATCAGAAGCATTTCACCATAAGCTACTTCTATCTGGCTGGGGCAAAGGTGCTGACAATCAAAATCTTCACTCCAGAAGTTGTTCTACATTGTCTACTGGGAAGGACTCAGTAGTGACTTCATCCTATTAGAAAATGGCAGGACTGAGAAGTGGAACTGTAGCATTAATGACTAATAGCCATAATAATAAAAAAGAGACAGCACAGCATGTCTCTGTGGTAGAAATAACACAAAAACTTGCCAGCAATCATAACTTTATGGTGGTATTAAATAAAGGCAAGTTTTAAATCACAGTCCTTCCTCCATACCCGCAGGTTTGACCTTGGTGAATTTCATTATTCATGAGGCATACATGTGCCTCCCCCCTCCCATTCTCCTCCTCTCACTGCCTTGCATTTTGCCAGGCGCAGAGAAGGAAAGCAAATAGCTGGACAAAAGGCAAGGGAAGGGCGGGAGGCACATACATGCCTGCTTCCTCCCTTAAAGAGCATCTCCCCACCATTCCCTTGTGTCTGGCCTCAGATCTGAAAACCTGCGCCAAGGCAAAAGGCAAAGGAATGGGGGTGGGGAAGGCTCACATGTGCCTTCCTTTTCCCCTACAGAGCTCCCCCCTTGCATCTGGATTTGGAGTGCAAAAGACATGGGAATGGGAAGGGGGAGCCCTCAAAGGGAATGGGAGAGGGATCATGACGGGGAGTTATTTGCAGTTTTTCCACTTTCACAAGGGTTCTATGCTCCAAACCCTCACAAAAGTGGAGGGGCCACCATAGTACTGAAGGATAAAAATTTACTGTAAAAGAATCTTTTAAAGGCAGCAAGGCAGGATGTAAAATCTAAGAGAACTTTAAGCGATCACTTTGCTCCAAGCAGCTCTAGTGCAACTTGTTGTATTTTGAGGCTAAGGCTCCTCCATCCTGGCTCTTGAAACCCGATTCATGGTAAGAAGGCCTGGTCCAGCTAGAAAGTATGGTTCAGAGTGCAGAATCTCCATCAGTGAAGTGGCAGTCATCAGCAAGGAGCTGCCGATAAACATGCTATCCCTTCACCTTAGAGATGATCCAATAATGTTCCCTTTTTGCAAGAGGTGCAGACGCTTTTTTACGCAGGAGGAAATCTGGAGAGGCTGAGCCTCAAAAAGCTGAGCCATTTCTATGGAAACCTGTCACCAACCATAACTAGAAGCACTGTATAAATAACCAAAGCAAATAACAGCTTGCATTCCCTGTGGAAAGACCAAATTCTCCCAAACAGTTCTGGTGAGATGTTTAATATTATTCAGTGAATTTATACCCTGCCTTTATCCCAGGATGGGTTCCAACGTGGTTTACAGTGATTTAAAAAAAATCTTATTTTACAAAAGTTAAAAAAGAATTAAATGACAATATTATTTTAAAAATGGTTAGCAGTTAAAAACACACTTAAAAATTACCTAAATAAAACACAAAAAACAGTACCCACTTTCACACATGCTACTGCCACCCACATGCACAAAGAGCGTTGCTACTACCACTGAAGTTCTCTTGTTAGGTTGTGCACAATACTGTGTGTCATTTATAAATGATCCCTCTCCAAGTGTGTCCACGTGCTGCTCAAATCTCCCCACTTGAAAACATATTCCAGGATCAGAAGTACTTCTCCAAAAGACAGTCCTACTTGGTGGTGATTGTACAAAGCCAAATTTTCATGCCAAAATTTGCATTCTTCATTAGCTAGTTGAGTAAAAAACAGAAGTAGAGACATGAAGATTTCAGAATGGGGTAGAACTGCAATACCAGTGAGTAACAGCTGTAATAAAACGGGTTTGTTTATTCCTTTTTCCCTATGGGAAAATATAAATTGGAAACCTGTCCCATAACTATATGGTGGCAAGTGCCACAAATAATCTAATTTTCTTGTCCAGACAACACTGGCCAGCTTTTTTAAAAGTACCAGATCTTGTCAAACTAATTTTAAAGCTGCGGGCTACACCACTAAGCCTTTCTGACATAAATTATGTGTGACTTACTAGTCAGTATGCTTAGCATTAGGAAATAAGTAATTTAAATGACACAATTTCTCTAATATAGGATCTTTCAATTTCAGAACTGTAACTTGTTAAATCAAAGGGCCACCTCCTTCCCTTTCCTCCAAAAAGAGAAGCAGTCTCAATTTACAGTTTAAACTTTTCTGTCCTAATACTGCTTCACCTATAGACTTAGAGCTGAGGGAGGTAGAGATCTGAGAGGCAGAGATAAGAGACCGTGCAACACAGGACATTCTCTCCAAGCATGATCAATCCTTGGCATCTTAAATAATGTCAGGCAGCTGAAGTCAGAAGGATTTGTGGGACCCTGAAGAACTGCTTTTACTTGAAGTTGATAATATTGAACTAGATTATGATGCAACAGTATATGTTAGCTTCCTACGTTCATATAACAGGACCAGTTCAAATTCTAATTGTATGAAACCTGATTCACAGATTAAACACATGGTTCTGGACACAAATAAACTGATCATAACTGTTACTTTAGACTTAATTTCTGCACTGAAAACTCAACATCTGCCTGTTTATATGCACTTATTTTTGCACTCATGATATGTCTAAACAGTATTCAAACCATCAGGCAGTGTAAGATTATCTCTTGGGTTAACTTCACAACTTTATCTGTTCTGGATATCCTTAGCAGCCACATCAACCTTTAATTATGTGTAAATCAGACATTAATGCACAATTAGTTGCATGAGAATGTGGACAGGGATTCATATTTAAACAAAGACTATAATATGTATTTCATCTAAAATAAGACTATATTTTTCTCCTGAAACATATCAGAGTGTGTATGAAAATTATGTCTATAGTCTTCAATCCAGTCAGTAAATTCCAAGTATAAAGATCTTGTGGTCACATACACCTGTGCCCTGTAATTCTACCACTTTTTCCTATCATGAGCATATGTTTACAATAATATGGCCAGTAAAAAAATTCATATACTATTGATAATCAGAACGATTAAATATCTGTTCCTTACCCTCTTAAATCATCTATATCTGTTGAATCCAAATGTCTCTTCTTCCCCCTTGACTTTTTTTTGTTTTCCATACAAGTCTACAGTATCTTAAAAAATACTTGTTAATAGCCAAAGAAAATCATTAACAGTGATTGATTATAAAACATGAAACATAAAACTACTAAATTCTAATACATATCCATCCTCTTTTCATATCTATGTCTATATCACACCTATAGTTATTGCGAGATTGACAATTTAATTGATTAACTTCTATACTATTCTATACCAGAAATATAAATATGTTATAGTCCCACTTAACTTCTTTTACTAGTTATTGTTATTTTACTAAATTACCTATCCTAATTTCTACAATTATTGCTTGCTGGATTGCAACCTATTCAATTTTTCCCATCTAAAAATGAATCAAATCATTTTAACTAATTGGTTTGAATTCCTATACCTAAAGTTGCCCTCCTACCTCATATGTGTTCCCATGTGGGTGTTACCATTTCCCATCCATTTCTGGTCTGCGTTATAGGATTTTCTGATGACAATATCCGGATTTTATCATATCCTATCATTTCATATAATTTCAGTGCCCAGTCTTCTGTACTTGGAGGCTCCGGCTGTTTCCAAAGCATAACCTGGCTGCCGTGATCATATATAATAGAATACTATATATAATAAAATCACCCACTTCTTGAGGCAGGGTGGAAAGGGAAGAAGGGGGGAGTGAGGAAGGAGGGGTGTATTGAGCACTATCAGAATATTTATTTAAGCAAATACTATAAGGAAATTTGTCAAAAACGCGTCTGTATAATTTTATTACTGTAATCTCTCCACTCATTGTGTTCTTTTATATATTTCAATAAATTAATAAAAAAAAGATAATCAGAACAATTCTTTGTGATCATACATATAATTGAGTCTCTCCATTTATTAGTATTTTGGATAGTCCTTGCCCCTGGCTTCTATAAACATAATTTCATGACTATTTAGTGGAAGTTCTCTTTACTGCAATAAAAAATGGTTCAACAAGAGAACTTCAGTGTTTGTGGAGTCATGTCCTACATTATACGCTTTTTAATTTTTTCATTATAGTGTAAAGGACCAAACCTTCAGAGAAACAATTGGTTTTACTGATCATCGGGAGTTTCCAGCCAATACGGCACACTGAAATTCAAAAAAGGATGTCTGCAATTACTAGTCCAAAAACAGCTGACAGTGACAGGCTGCCACTATGTCTTTTGGAGCAGAAGACAAGATCAACAGAGGTGGAGCTGACAGGTCACCATAAATAAAACCAAGCAGATCTAATTGTCCATTTCTACCCATCCTTGATTCTTGTATACAGCCCTGGACATCTCTTTGTCAAGAAGCTGAACAGTTGCTATGAGGGTAATTTTTACTCCCTTTAGAAACCTTTCAAAATTATGACAGTTGGCAACCTGTAGTTAAGAAGCAAAAATGTCCTTTTGCATTTATTCGCTAGAATTTTTTTTAAAAAAATATGTTTTTCTACACTGACATTCATTTCCAGTAAAAATACAAACGGAAATACAAAATAGCTCTAGAAGTAGCCAACTGTTTACCCACTTGATGGGTGAAAGTTTATTGAAACACTTGGAAAAACCTACAGACTGTGTCAAAAAGCATAAAGAAGTAGCCAAGGAGAGAGCAAGCATCTATACAGCTTGAAAAGAGCTCAAATAAATCATAGAATCACAGACTTGGAAGAGACCACAGGGGCCATCCCGTCCAACCCCCTGATATGCAGGAACCCACATCAAAACACTCCCAACAAACGGCCACCCAGCCTCTGTTTAAAAACATCCAAAGAAGGAGACTCCACCATATTCTGAGGCAGCATATTTCACCGCCAGACAGCTCTCACCAGCAGGAAGTTTTTCCTGAGGTTCAGGTGGAATCTCCTTTCTTGCAGCTTGAATGCATTGCTCCTTGTCCTAGTCTCTGGAGCAGTGGAAAACACGCCCGCTCCTTAACATGAAAATACATACCAATCCACGGAATTAAGAAATTATAAAATGTAAGACATTTAGGATCACTTTCAGTCTTATTATACTTTAAGTCATTTTAGTACAAATTAACATAGTTTTTCATCTCCAGCTTTTAAATTCTGATAACTATTTAAAAGTGGTTTTTCTTTTTTGTTTTAATCTGAGAGGAAAACATGAAGTTCTGACATAAATGTACTGAATACCTAGTTAATTATCTGATGTTTGGGAGAGGATGGCAAAAAACCTTCCCTTTCAGTATACAGCTTTCAAAAGGTTGAAAAGCAGCATGTGGGAGATCAATTCTGTGCATATTTACTCAGAAGTAAATTACTGCCACACAGCAGATGCCTGTGTAACATTCCAATCCAGGAAAATCTGAACAAATTCAGCCTCACTGAATGAAAGCCACAAGTACAGCTTGGAAGAGGTCTAACCGAGCTACTACAGTTACCACAAAACCAGGCACCACTATTCTGTGATTTGTGTTTTCCCAGACTTCTAGTCTGTTTCTCTTAATGGGACTGTAAAAGTAATGTTAATAATCAATAAAACCAAAAGTTTTCAATCAACAATAAAGTAAAGCAGATTAAAATATTTTTCACACTTCCACATGCTTTCAACTCTCTTCTCCTCTGTTTAAATTACACACAGAGCTGCAGCAGACAGATTTGTGCATAGATTTACTCAGACATGAACTCACCACCACTCAGGTAAGGGCACCACTTTCCCTCACATGTTCCAATCTTCTCCCAGACCCCACAACCTTCTCTAACCCATTACTGCTGACCCACACAATATAAAAGTCATCTGCAGAAGATGTGACCTGTCCCCTAATTCCTTTCCTTCTGGTCTTCCTTGGTATGAAGCCCAAGAGAAAATAATCAAGCAAATAATCAAAACATAACACTTTCTCCCACACTCCAGTCTGCTGCAGCTCTGTCTAAACAGCAAATAAAGCAAAGCACTTTTGTATCGCTCTGTTAAAAACAAGAACTTTTGGAGGGGTTCCATTCACAGGGCTGCAAGAAGTTGGAGCTGATGTGATGGCATATAATCACAACCACTACCACAATGAATCCCAGGGCAAAAAACGACCACTAGTTTGCTGTTCTCCTGAGTGCGTAAAATGAAGCTGCTCTTCAAGGCAGCTTTCCTTCTATCTGCACCAGTGGACTTCTCGATAAAACAAAACAAGGCAATGTTTGTTTTCCTGCAAACATCAATGCAAACAAACTGTAGCAGTGTAGTAACCCTCGCAGGCTGAGCACTAGCACACCAGCTGACTAGCCTAAGGCAATTTTTCCTTCCCAAAACATGTTGCTTCTGTCTCCCTATTACTTCAGGGTAGAGGAAACCTCTGCCCATGAAGACCATTCCTGTATCTTTATGGAGAAAAATGCATAGCTGTTAGTTTTTCTAAGAAGAGACTTGCCTGCTGAGCTCTGCAAAAAAGTAAGATTGAGAGATGACTAGGAAGGAAGTTTAACAGAGGATGTCACAACCCATGAAAAGGATGTAAGTGTGGCTGCAGGCACAAGTGAACTGACTAGGACCAGCCTGAGGCCTTAGATTGCAGAGAGGGTCCCCTTTCCCCCAGTGGACCAGCATCTATTGCTCCCTACCAACAACATAGCAATATTCCAGTAACATCACAAGAGGCTGATTTTTATTTTAGTTTTCTGAAAATGCTGCTTTAAAATAATATTTTTATAAATATGGTTTTTAAAAAGTGTGTTATTTAAAATTTTAAACCATTTGGCAAATATAACTCCTGTATGCTCCAAGCATTATAGTTATCAAATATTTTAAAATATGATCCTTGAAGCACACAGGAATTATATCTGTGAAATAGTTTAACATATAGTTGAATAATACTGTAGAACAGGAAAACAATTCCTGTATGCTTCCAGACCCACCTCAGCACTACCCTTCCATGGAGGTGGGATTTTGTTTTCCTATAAGGCAAGACGCTACATTAAAAGGTAACACTGCTACTAATAGGATCTTCCAAGTCAGACAAGATTTTCCTGAGAAGCCAGACTAACTGTGTCAAACAGCTTCATGGACAGCATTGGTAATGTGTGTTTGTATGTGTACATGTACATGTGTTTTTGGGAAGGAGGAAGGGAGACACTTTTGGAAGATTTCTCAGAAACAATGGCAGTGGCACTTGTTAGCTAACTCTTCCTAGTACGAGCAGAAGGCATTTGGTAAACCACTAGAAGTACCTTTTACCTTCCAAAAATGCCTTTTCTCTCCAAAACCCTATAATGATGAGACAATCCAAAATGAAGTAATAGATAGTGCTGGAAGACAAGACTCTCAGGTCAAAAGGCAGTCAATTGGAAACAAAAAGAACAAGGACAAATAGCATTGTGTCTAATTACAAAACTGGGTTCATGTCAAACGGATGTTCAGCTGCTAACATACTCAGATGTGAAATCAAAGTCCATAACTTCACAATGCATATACAGAATATATATGTGGAATGTGAAATGCATGAGTTAGGCAAAGCTAGAAATTGTAAAACAAGACAAAGAAACTATAAACATTGCACAACTTGGGGTGAATGAGTCAAACGGATAGGATGGGACATTTCCTGTCCAATAAGTTCTCAGAAAATAACAATCAAAAACGTAACAGGGCAGCATTAATAATTAGACCATATTTAGCCAAAGGAGTGAAAACAACAATAAAACATCACGGAAAACCTATTAATATAATAATCCAAGTTTATGTCTCAACTGAAGAGGTAGAAGGGGAAAAAAAACTGAAAGATTCTACGCCGGCATTAATGGTCTCAAAACAGAACATGTGGATAAGCATAAGCAATTATGAAATCAAATGGAAATTGAAACTAAAAGTTAGGACACTGAATGATCAGCTGGGGAATACACAGCGTGAGAAGGGCAAACTAAAAAGATAATGAAAGCAATAAACACAGTGAAAAACTACAGAGATGAGATGAAAGGATAACAGATTACTTCAAAAATGAACCTTTTGACAATGAACCCACAATCTAAGAAAGTGAAGCAGAAGAGGCTCTTGAAGCACTCAAAAGAAACTGATCACCAAGGATAGATGGTATACCAACACAGCTGTTTCAAGTTATAAAAATGGAATCCAGCCAAATTCTAATATAAATCTGCCAACCAATATGGAAAGTAAAACAATGGTCCACAGACTGGAAATCCTCAATATGCAATCCAATCCCAAAGAAAACTGACACCAGTGATTGTAATAACTTTCAGACCATTGCATTAATACAAAGCGAAGTGATACTAAAGATTTTATAATGCTAAGACTTCTGTCATGTATAGAATGCGAAATGCCAGATATCTAACCTGGATTCAAAAAAGGGAAATGCACTAGAGCTCATAGCGCAAGCATGTTGGCTAATGGAGTATACCAAAGAAGTTCAGAAGGAAGCCATGATCTATATTATTGATAAAAGAAAACCTTTGACAGTGTACCTCTTAAAAAAAATTGATTGTTCTAAAAGAAATGGATGTGCTACAACATTTGATTGTTCTGATGTGCAATTTCAACTCCTTTTGCAGTATGACTTTTCTGGGTAATTTTATAGTTACAAGGTATGCATACTGAAGTGCTGATGTGTCTCTTTTACTATAGACTAGAAGCTCACAGCACAATCCCCATGTAACTAATTAGTTACCTCTGAATAATAAGAACGTTTAGAACAGTGGTTCTCAACCTGTGGGTCCCCAGATGTTTGTGGACTTCAGCTCCCAGAAGCCCCAGCCACTATGGTCAATGCTCAGGGCTTCTGGGAGCTGAAGTCCAAAAACATCTGGGGACCCACAGGTTGAGAACCACTGGTTTAGAATTACTTTTAAAACCTGTCAGCTAACTACTTGTGGGCGCATTAGAACTGTAGGTACTTTTTAAAATTAACTTTTAAAGTTCTGGTTAATTTTTAAAACAATCATGGCCAGTACTACCTTTTCCCTTAATTTGTTTTTAAGATCAAAAAATCTTAAAAGAATTATCTTAAGTTTGACAGTTTGTCAAGAGTAGTTGCTCACTATGCAGAAGCAGGAATTTTTCTATTCACATAATTATGAGAAGAGGCAAATACTGGACAGCATCCAATGGAATCTGGGGGAAAAAGAGGAGATACATAACCTTCTGGAGCTGAAAATCTCATTCCATTTGCTGGATAGTATACTGCTCCCAAAGAAGATCACTAAAATATATGCACAGGTTGAGACACTTGTCAAAATAAAAGAAAAATACCATCCACTGAGCACTTGAGAGATGTAGCTCTCTCTTTTAACTTAGACTTAATTATGAGAGACAGCTCTGGGGGTAGATATTGAGAGGACCTCCAGAACTTCCTGTGACACTGAAATGACTTCCTAAACCTTTGCTTGTTGGGAACTCTTGAGTGCTTATCCAGAGCAACTGCAAAGCTTTAGATAAGTTTAGATATGTTTCCTGGTCTTCTGAACTGCAGGATTACATTTGGAAGCTGCTTCTCCCACCAAAACTGATTTCAGCTGGGTCTGTTTGCCAAAATGTCTGTTTTCCCTTAAATGATGCAAGAAACTATATGCTACCCCATTCATGCAATGATTTTAAAAACTGATCACATTGCTGGCAATGTCTTGCCTGATCTCCCATTTCAATGTGTTTAAGGGTATGGGTCAGATTACATCAGTCTAGTGAACCAGCTTCTTGTTCAGGGCTGCCAGAAAATAAATTCTGTCTCCTCCATTAATTTATAAACCACACTCTCACATTTCTGGCAGATTGGGTATAAAGTGGCTAGTAAGATAACGAATAACACATTCACATTTGTGTGCCTTCTATTGAAAGAAGATTCCCAACTATTAAGTCTGCAAAAGCTCTGCTAGCTGAAGCAGCTTGATTTGAGCTGAAATACTACCAATATAGAATGTCAACATAAGAGCTATTCAAAGCATGATGTAAAAATAGCAACAGAAATATGGAGAAGCACTGTTCCTGCTTCCTTAAAGCAATGATCCAGCTAAAGCAGTATGACTGCATGGCTCAGATATTTCCTCCCCAAAAGGATCAAGGCAGAAATAAGTGACAACCTCTCTCATAGTGTGACGTTTTCTAAGGCTCCAAGTATAAGCAGTCTTAATAAGGACTAAGACTCACTGAAATCAGTGGGGTGTACTACAGTTTAGTTTAATCTGGTTTATCATTTTTATGCAGGTTTTCTGTAAGATACCCAACAAATAGGCTTACAAAAAAAAGGAAGGGGGAATATATAATAAAAATCAGCATTCTTTTCTGACAAAATATGACTAGAATTGTATTAGAAATAAAATATTTAAAGTTGCAAGAAAGAGGATTAAGTTGTATAGGAGATCAATGCTTGCACATTAGGATGACAACATTTGGGCTGACGCATGATGACAACAGAATGATTACATAATTTTATCTTTTTACATTGTTAAAAAAACTTTAAGTCAAGAACTAGAAATATTTACCTAACAAGAATATGAAGCCCTTTCACATACTTTCCAATAAAAACATAATGTAATACACACAGACATGAGAAACTCTACCTATGGAAGATGACTGTGGGCTGATCAAAAGGTCCTCTTGGACTTGTTCGCTTCCTGGAACTGTCTGCTGATCACTGAGAGAACTTTGTGATGCACTCACAGGCTGTGATACTTCCTCATGAACCTCCTCATCACTTAGCCTTTCTACTTTTACACGCACATCCTCTTCGATCACCAGAGGTGAACTTGCTTTTGTGCTCTCACAAGTCACATAATCAGTAATTCTTCTAGATGCATCAGATGGACCAGGCACTTCTAGAGTCCGAGAATTTTCTACTTGTTTCACCTTCTCTGACTGAAGTCTTCGGTCAATTCCAAAAGGGAAAGTCCAAGGAAAAGCTAAAGAAGAGTCTACTGGGTGATTTCTAGACTCTGCATAAGAAGCTGTAGGGTTAAGAACCTGTGGAGAGTTTGTCTGAGTGCTACATTTAAGTGGACTTTCTGGCGACATTACTATGTAGCTTTTGCGTTTCCGCCGTGACTCTCTACAAACAGGAATGGTTCTTTCTACCACGCTGCATTCTGAGGACACAGGGGAAAGGCTGCCATCTCGAGAAGTGAAGTTGCAGTTTGCACTATTTTCCTGTCCTGTATCTAACACCTTCTCTTGTTGGCTACTTGGAGTGTTCCATAAAATACTGGACTTCATGAACTCAGAACAAGTGCTAGCAACACTGAACATTTGCATATAGCTAGCTGCAGCTAAGACATCAATAATATTTTCTGTGTTAATAGACAACGTTGCTGTATATGCATATTCCAGGAGGGGCATGAATCCAGTCACTGTCACATGATGCAGGTCAAGTACACTTTTACTGTCATCTTCTGCTTGACCAACCAATTTGGAACGAAAGAAGTCACTGCAGGCTGCCAATACCACCTTGTGCGCTCTGAAGATTTTGTCTTGGACACGAATAGTAATGTCACAAAAATGTCCATCGTTACGTAACATATTAAGCTTTCCAAGCATCTCCTGACTGTGAGCAGGGGAATTGTGGGTAAAAGTTTTGACACCCATTTTTTTTCTGCTTTTTTTGCCAATATCCACAAAAAGAGATCAAAGTAGACCTAAGGGAGAGAAAAAAATCCAGTAAAGAAAGCAATTTCCATACAATAAATTCCATCACACAATATATGAATACATTCACTATAAAAATACCTAAGTGTTTAGAATTCATCTGCAAACTTCACAGCAGCAAATACTCAAGTCTAACTCCAGAAACATCCTGGTCACTTACTATCATTACTATGCTATTACCCACTTGAAGTAATTATTACATTAGTTGCTTATCTAGAAATAACAGGTATATATATACACATCTGAAATCTTGTGTTCTAGTTAGCAAAGGAAAAAATAAGATGGGTTGCTGACCACAGTTTAATGTTAAAAACAAGTCTACTTGTACTTGAAGTTCAACTGCCTCATACCTTTTTTTCCTCTATTGTATGAGCTCAATCTGTAGTATATAGTTATATCTGAACTGAGCTAAACTGCAATTTAAACAACTGAAGATCCTGGCTTGTTTCAATAAGCGACAGTTTAAACCAGTCTTCCTCATCCTGGCAACCTCTGAAAGCTATTGCTGCCTAAGGATGATGGCAGATGTACTCCAATATATACAGAAAGTACTGATTTGGGAGAAGCTAGTTTAAACTAACCATAGTTCCTAGTTCAGATACAATGGCAATGTGAAATTTAAAAACATCAAGTGGATGATTTAAAAACAATCTTTTCTTCACGGGTACTCCACAGAAGAAGAAAGGCAAGAGTGGTTGCACTCAAAGTTCACAACAGATTGTTCACATAATGCTAAATGACAGTCAGTGTTATACCTGTACTGGGCTACTAATGTTGGCAGTACAATACAAAGATTATTCTCAACAGTGAGATCTTAAAAACTGAGGAGTTTCATTTGGGTAATTAACAATTAGGTTAGAGTTAGAAGAGGACATGGGTGGAGAAAAGGAGGATCAAAGGTATAAGTATCCATGATATCACATTGCTATTATTTAAAATGACTCTCATTATAGCCTCATGCCTACTTTAATGGAAATTAGCATGGGACTTCATTCTGAGTAGAAACATAAATATTTGTATCTTAAGGTTATCTGCAAGATTTCACAAAAGTTTTGCATGGTTTCTTTTTTTTTGGACTTACTTGCAAGAATTTGATCTGTGGGGAAACGCTCAATTTTGTCCAAAAATTATTGAAACCAACTGTCCAAAATAAAATATTTTTTGAACAAACAACATTTTGCATAAACATCTGTAAATGAGAAAAAAATAAGTGAAAATGTGCAAAAGATTATAATCACAAAAACAAGTTTGAATTTTTTTCATACTCATGTAGTAAAATAAAATAAATGAAAAGTTGTATCTCAAATTCTGAGTAAACACACATACAACTGAATTTTTGAGTGTCTAAATGGCACTCCGTAGTTTCTTAAAAAGATATAAACAGAGATCCTAGATGCATCTGCTAGCATGTAACACTTGCACACAGAACCCACTTAACATCTGTTGATCTTCCACTGGCCATTCAGTGGGTGGGAAAGAGCAGGGGCCAGGAAAGCACCATCTAGCTATATTCCTAGAACTAGATACAGTGAAGAAGGTATCCCCTAGGACCTCCTGGTGGTCTTTTGGAAGTTTCAGAGGATGGTGTCATCTTCATGCGTCCCGGTCTAGAAACACTGCAGGACACTGCTTGGTTACCCTCTCCTCTCCTCTGGCCACTGAATGGTTATAGCAGCAGTGGCCACAAAGAGGTTGGTTCTATGGACAGGGAGCTGTTGTAAAAAGAAAGCAGTGTATCCTTCCTTTGGCAATGACCACTACAAGGCACATGAAGGCATGGTTTTAAATTCTAAGTGCATACATCAGTAAAAAGTTTCCAGCCATAGTTAGCCCATCAATACAAAATTTGCATCTAAATGTAGGGCTCCCATCAGTCTAATAGGTCAGTGTTTAAGATCATATACAAGCAAAATACTTTTAACAAAATGTTTAAGGACCATTAGCTTCTAGAGGATCATGAAGCAAAAAGATTTACTCTAATGGCAGTTATTTCTTGTTGTAACTTAGTTGTTGCTTTGTTGAAATACTGACAATTGTGACCGCATTGTCTTGTCTTATTCCTGTATTCTCATATTGTAAATTACTTCAAGAGAAAATAATTTATGTTCTGGAGTGCAAAATCAATTGACTAGCTTTACAAAGATCACATGGTTTGTCTATTTCAATCACTGGAAACGGTAAAGGAAAGATTTACAATTTAACAAGGCAGTCTCATTAGATGTGTGGATTTAGAATCTTGTCACATTTAGTAAAAAAATTATTTTTGCACTATACAGGAAAATCAATGTTCAGAATGCTTACTAGTTAGTATAAATCAGTTAAAAAGACAGCTACTCCACTAAATCCAAAGAATTGTTGATTATAAACTGTACTCATCTATTTAGTTTTCTTACTTAACATCTATCTGCCAACTGCTTGCATCCAAAGGGACCTCCTCACAAGGTACTTCATATCATTATTTCAACCATTATACGGCTATTAAATTCTTATGGTAATATGTTAAATATCCCTTGTCTGAAATACTTGGGACCAGGGGTGTTCTGTATTTTGGATTTTTTCAGATACTGAGATACAGTACAGGTACCTGTATATAAAATGGTGTAGGGCAGCAGCGAAGGCAGCATTATACCCCAGCTGCCAGGCACACATTCTTTGTGCTCCCCGCATCCAGTCAGAGGAGAGGCATGGGAAAGAGCCAAGTTCGCAGTCAAAGTTTGAATAAGTGGCAGCCATGGTAGTGATTGCTGCTCTTCCACCGCTATCCTCCAGCCAAAGTGAGATCTAGAGTGGAACACACCAGCAGTGGCTGCTGGTGACCATCTTCATCTTGGCTCAGAGGAAAACCTCCCACCTAAAAACCTAGTCCCCTTTTCTCTCCCCCAGAGTCCACTTCCCAGTCAGTGCCTTTCCTACCCAAGTCTTCCGTGGGTGGGAACTCAGTAACTGTAGCAAACTCCAGCAACGGTGAGGCTGCCAGCCACCTGCTTCTCCTGTTCATTTTGAGGCTAGAGTATTTGTAAGTATTTGTGAGGCTGGAGAAATAGGCAAGGATCTGTGAAATGGCATGAGGTGTGGATTCCCACCATTTCACAGATCTCTGCATCTCTCTTCAGCCTCACAAATATAGTACTGGCATGTAAGTGTTGCAGCTTCAAAACTTTTGGATTTTGGAGCACTTCAAATTTTAGAACTGTGAACAAGAGACATGCAACCTGTATACTGTTTTTATACCAATGTAACTCTTAATTTAATTTATATGTCTTGAAGAATTTCTGTTGAAATTTTTCTTCTAAGAGACAGTTTAAATATTTTAAATAAATATATATAAAATAATGAAGAGAATTTTCTTCTTCTGCCTATCTCTCATCTGGAAATATTCATTTATCAATTTTTGGAACAATTTCTAGTTTTTAAACTAAAATTTTACATAACCTTGAAAGGAAATAATGAATAAATCTATAGCTCAGATTCTAACAAAGCATTCCTGCTGGAACAGCACAATCCAACTAAAATGGAATGGCCACCTTCCTTCCCTGTGCACACTCAAAACCAGCTCTGGAGGAACTGAGCTTTCTTTTAGAGCAAGGAGAGCTTCAAGGGAAGGGAAAAATGTTCTGCCACTGTGATGTTTAGGCCACTTTGAAATATTTTATCCTTTTGACTCAACACAAGCTGGACATTGACAACTTGAGGGAAAGTCCCACAGGTTCTGTCCTGATGAACAAAATTCTGTCTGCCTTTCTAAACACCACAGTGATTGACACTGCACATGTTACGCAAGGAAAACAAAGATTTTCTCAATCAAATTCATGTTCAGGGAGCCATGACTACTGGGAACACTGTGTAATTCAAGTAATGTAAAGCTTATAATCTGGAACACAAACAATAAATGTAATATTGGTACTTGCTGACATAATTTATACATATTGAATTTCTGATTATGGACCCAAGCTTGCCATCCAAAAAGCAGTACTAGTGCAACAAAAGAACCTGACTACTTATTCTCCTTCCCCTCTTGCCCTGTGGCAAAATTCAGCTGCTACCTGCTTCAGGAAACAGATAAGGAATGTGGAAAGTTGTAAAAAATATTTGAAACCTCTCTTGTTGTACCTTACAAGGTAGGTTATCTTCTCCATGCTGTGACCTTGCAACCCTGTGCCAGACATTATCCAGCAATAACTATGACTTGCAAGCCTGAAAAGAACTTGCTACTACTTCTCAGTTCCAGTGGTATCCTCCTTGGGCTGAGGGACTATTGCAATAATTCCTCCTGAGTGAACATTTTTAGACAAAACACAAATTGTGACAATGCCCTACCTTTAAGAATGTTTTAGTTCTCTTACTTTCCATAACTTCTCACAAAATCCCTCTGCTCATGTTTTATAATAAATTATATAAAGTTGATGTATTTCCATACTATCAGTAACAGAAACTAGCATACTAGTAACCAAGCTAACAAAGGACTATAAACCTAACACCCTGTTGAATCCAACCAAAGATATAGCTTTATTTTATGACAGCAGCCAACTGACGAAATCCCAGGTAGCAGTAACTGTATCTTCTTACTCTTGCAACTGTGTCAAAGCAGCTTCTGCCTGAGACCTCCAAAACCCAGTGGCTTATATAAAAGTCTTTATCTGAGAAGATCTAGAGATGGACATTGGCCTGTTGTCCCCTATGAAATAAACTTAGCACAGTCCAACGTAATTCAGAATGACTGAAAGGCACCTGTGGCTTGCTAGGGCCTCTGACTATACAAAGCTGAGAAAAACTGTGAACAAGTACAACACTATTTTTACTTGAGTAAGTTATTCCTAACTTGAAAAAGTACCAATCAAGCAAGGCAGCTCATTAACCTTGCTTTCAGGAATTCCTTGGATACAATCTATGGAGCCCATAATTTGAAAGAATAATGAAAGACTTATTAGGCAACTGATTCTCCAATTTAAAGTTTCATGATCTGTGTACATACACAAAAACTACCATGATGTCTGCTGCATTTATTCTATGTAGAAGCAAGGCAATTAGGAACTGGGATAATATGGAAATGAAATCTTTTAATATTATCTAAAGTTCCGCCCTAACTCTGTATCTCAAACCTGCCAGCAACCAAATCTGCATGAAGTCAATAGTTCTGGATCCTTAGTCGGGCAAGGATACTGAAATATAACTGTTTCATTTCATTTTGCACATGAGCAAAATATATAATGCTTTCACAGTGCAATGGATCGGGTTGGATGATAACTGTAACTATACTTCCAAAGCAAAGATAACTAAACTGTCAACGTCACATACAAGGCGCAAAAGGATGTCGCTCTTTAGAAACTTAAACACAGTAAGACGGCAACCTTTCCAGTAGTATCTCTTGAGACAGTGAAGAAACTACAAGAGATGAGTCAACATTTACAAGTGCCTGAAGTGTTTACTTGCTCTATCTGATACTGTGGTTGCTTTCAGTAATACTCATGGATTTCTAAATATAGCATAACTTTCTCCCTAGAGTGGACACCTAAGGTCAGTTTCTTAAAACAGTATTATTCAAAGATACAAGTCTGGGTATAAATGGTGTCTTTACAAAGTACTTGCCAAGATACATCTTGTTGGCTCTCTGCTGCTTATGTGGATAGCAGTCCTGCATAGTTAAACCACCTAACTTCCACTGAAGATCACTGAGTCTCCTTTCTTCCATACATCACCTTCCTTAAATTGTTACCCTAATGAGATTTATAATATCAATTAGAAAAAGCCCATAAAAGGATTATGTATGATATTAAAATACTCAACTAAAATTAATACTGACTTCTTCAACAGTATTGTAGATACAGTAATACCCTCCTTAACCATAAAGTAAGGCTGTTGAGTTTTCTTCACAAGCATATACTTGCAAGCAAATATCACAGAAATGATAGTTAGCCTCCTTGAATCCATATTTATTTGATCTACACTGTTTCATTCTAGTAAGCATTATCTTTGCGAATAAGTGATAGATTGAATTTTTCTGTAATCTACTCTGAAAAAGTCAGAAGCTTCTCTAATTGTGAGATGTTCTGAAGCTACAGAATTCAGCTACCCCTGAATCTTAGATCTGAAACTTAAGAAGTAACAATACACTTTACAACTGGCTTTAAAACTTGTTTTGAAAGAAGACAGCCCTTCCAAAGAGGGTCTTCAACTTTCTACTTCAGGGTTTTAAAATATTCACAAAAACACATGCACACCTTTTGCAGGGTTTCTCACTGATACTTTTTGTGCTACTGCTGTTCTGATGTGTTCAAGGTGATATGCTTTCAATAACCCACCCATTTTACTTACATAAGCCATTTCTTTAAAAGGAAGTGACTTTCAGGAATCTTGCTCAAGTTTAAACAAGACAAGTATCTGGCATTATCCCTTTCTACAATGACTTAACTGTGTACTGAATCATTTGTCTAAGTGACACTATTCATTGTATGCTGAGCACCATCTTCCTTAAAGAAATCTAGTGTTGCTTTAAACCCCCCCTCCCACTCCAGGAAAGTCACTCTGAAGTACTGAAGCCATTTGCTTGCAATACAATATTTGAAAATGTCTTTAATAAAAATAAAGTTTAAAAAGCTATTCACTGTAAGCTAACTTCAAAGGCTCTGCCCCCAAACAGTGTTGTTTCCATTGCATTGTTAATGCTATCACAGTAGCAGAAACTAGGCTGTCTTAGAAACATTACATGCGTGCATCGTGTAACTTTGTGGTTTACATTTTATAAGTGAATCAAAGCTCCATAAATGCACACATGACTGAACAAGCAGATTTTGGGGGGGAGAGGGAGAAGGGTGCAAGGGAGGGTGCAGATTAGAAAGAAAGTTGGACAAGCCTGTCCCTAGAAGGAGCTCTTCCTTTTCTTGCCCAGAGCCATAGGGAGAGATTTCAAGTGAACTCTAATTAGCATTTGTTACAACTGCCTGAAAATAAATCCCTGGGACACTGCTTTTGTACTGAGCTTATATGACAACTATGCAAGACTGCCTATACCTATCTGTTGGATATAAAAGGCACTTTACCAAAGCTCAGAGACCCATCTACATATTACTTCCAAGACACTTGGCATAAACCGGCAGTAAAAGCCTCTTCTGCCCTGAATTATCACAACACTTTCTTTATATTAATTGAAAATAAGATGAGATGATAAGGAATTTCATCTCTGAAGCCAATATAGTTTTGTTTTATACAGAGAAGGTGAAATACTGTTGTATCTTTTGTCTATTAAAACCTGTGGAAGATAGCCAGTAATGAAAGAGTTCTTTGCAACTGTCGCCTCCAACACAAAGGTATATACAAACTGTTTCTTTAAAGCTGTGTCAAGTTGAGAAACAAATCCCTATACTTTTACCCCTTGAAGTGTTTGCCTTAATTTTGTCAGTTTAAAACAGCTATTTTAGTCTGTTGAAAGTTACATTTTCCCTTTTCTAATAAGTGATTCTTACATTTGGGCACAATCAACAAAAAGCAAACTACTATAACAACTTGTGAATTCAGTGGCCTAAATACCCTAAGGGCACCAGATCCCATCTGATCTTGGAAGCTAAGCCAGGATGTCCCCTGGTTAGCACCTGGATGAGAGACAATCAATGAATACCAGGTGCTGTTGGCTGTATTTCAAAAGAAGGAACTGGCAAAGCTATCTCTGCATATTTGTTGCCTTAAAAAAGCCTATGAAATTCATGGGGTTGACACAAGTTGTCAGGCAACTTGAAGGCACACACAGCATTATTATGTTATAATTATGTCATGCAGCTGGACAAATGTCACTGTATACACTTGCTTGTGAGTAAAGAAACTTTAATTATTTCCCATACAAAAGAAGAACTAAAACATAATATATGAATGTCCTAAATATTTAACTTTCCAAATTGATTTTGCTTATCCCCATCTCTGCGGGGGAAAAAAACCTTAGAAAATGCAAAAGTGGTGTAACATTTCTGAAGGACAACTCCAGTACGCCAGTAGTCCTCCATTGGTACTCTCAATTTACCACAAAGCTATGGCTTTGGCATGATGGGTAAAACCAAAATGACATCCATTTCATCCTGATTACGCAGCGTTTGCTAAATGTTCATAATAAAAGCCAGGATGCCTGCAAACAGGGCACTTAACAAACAATAGTCCCTTAGCTGGTGCTGTGTAGTTGCTTCTGTTTCTTGGCCTTGTAGTTAGAGGAGTCAGAAAACTAACAGTAGAACTGCTCACCACTAGAAATTATACTTTACTGGAATGCAATTATTTTTTGGCACAATCAAAGTTTCCAAAAGGCTAGGGCAATTAAAAAGAACAACCGAATAAAAGATAAAAGACCTTGGCACTTCTAAGAAAATAACATAGTAATTACTTTAGATGTTTGGTTCAACATCAGATTGTCGACTACCCCTTGCTCCTGCTTAACTAAATAAAAACCTACTTCCAAGTAAACATGGTTAGGGAAACTATCACTATTTTCAGCTAAGATCAATGGAACTCTTGCTAAACAAGCTTGTATTTGCAACTTTAAACACTGTTGAGTTTTACCTGCTTGCTGCAAAACTTTGATACAATCAAGAAACTTGTCCCACAACGTTACAGCAAAATAAGTAAGATAGAGGTATTCACTTTGGTTTTGTTCAGTAACCTTTCTTTCTCTTCCTGCAAGAGTGCTAGAAGGACAATGGTCTCACACGGAGAAAGACAAGAAGGAATTCTTGTGCAACCTGTCCTATCTGCAGGAAAGAAAACTAGTTTTTATTATCACTTATCCCAAGTCTTACAGCATTAAATATCTGCCTCTGAATTTCATCAGAAATAAGTTTATAGCTACTAGGCAGTAGTTTAATTGCACCAAGCACTTATTGTAGGTCTAATGATGTAGCTATTAAATTATGACTTTTCTTCATAATGGATCTAATTAGTTTCTTCTGCATTCAATCTAAGAATTATTTTGAATGTGAATGAAGCTATTATCAACAAGGCATGTGTCTAAAAACCCTGCCACTACTGAATAGTAAGATCTGAACTGTATTTTAGTATGAGAAAGTGTTTGACCACAGTAATGTTCAAAGACCTACATTACCCAGCTATGAACCTTACAGAAGAATTCTGTAAGGTAAGTCATTTTCACCATTCCTGCACTACAGATGGGGGTCTGAGTCTGAGAGCTAGAGTGCTTGGCCTAAGGCAACCTAGCGAATTCATGGCAAAAGGGAGATATCAAGCCACTGCTACACCATCCCGTTATGTGAAGTATCATGCTTATCACTTTTCTTGCCCCCATTATATTTTTATGCTGGTACGATGTAGTGGATGCAATGTGTTGGGTGGGAGATGAGAAATTCAAAGGCAGTTTCATTCTTCATTAACTATGAAACTCAGCATATAGCTTGGATCCTGTTTGGGAAAAGGCAGAATATAAATGAAATAAATAATCACTTTCCCTCAAATGTAATTTGTGAGATTAAGGAGGTAGCATAGCTTTCAATTTCTTCTTGGAAGAAGGATATAAAAAATTCTTAAACAGTGAACTGTAAGAATAAAAGCATCTGACAAGTGAAACCAAGCTGGATACAGACCAAACTACTTCCCATTCGCCTCCAACTCTGTAATGTATACTTATATAAACAAATAAAACATTTATAAAAAGAATTCAAAGTCACTATTCTGAGGTACAAACAAATCAGGCTTCCCCTACCTCATGTCCTAATAGTTTACTCTAGATTTCTTACCACCTCTGAGCATTTGCCATGTCCGATAAGGCTAATAGAAGTTGTAATCAAAAACAGTCGAAGGCCACCAGGTTGGGAAAGTCTTCCAAAGACAATTAAGTGGCCATATCACATGCTTTTTTCTAAGTATGCTGACAATTATCAGGTCAACCAATATTTCAGCCTAGAACCAGCTAGAGGGAAAGCATGGGAATAAACATGATTTCACCTCTTACTCTGCAGCAATATAACTAAACCTTTACCCAAAGACCACTAGATTCTTCTGCACTAGAGGCTCCACTATCTTGCCTCTAGAAATGTTTAGACAGTCAGGAAAGAAAGGCAATTACCTGCTAGTGTATTACCCACTGTGCCACTAGGTAAAAAAAATATATTTATTAATCACAGGCTGAACTTTCTCTTCAACACAGAAGCCAGTATTTTTTCACCTATTGCTACAACAGTTCCAGCCATGCTTCTAATTACCTCTTATCCACAGACCTTTTCTTTGGCCATTTCTGCACTAAACTGTTATAGTGCTGCTATTCCACTATCAACATACTGTGGAATTCTGGGGTTTGTAGTTTCTTGAGGCCAAAGAGCTCTTTGGCTGAAAAATTCTAAATGCCCCTCCCTAAACTGCAAACCCCAGGATTCCGCAGGATGTTGAAAGTGGAATAATAGAGCTATAACAGTGCAGTGCAGAAATGGCCTCAGTCCACTTGTAATTCACAACTGGACAAATGATCATGCTGATGGAAGAATGTAGGTATGTACTTCAGAATTTACTTTAAGCAGCCAGTTACTCAAGAATAACATGAGAAGAGGAGCAATATACTATGACTAACATAAACCAAGATTCCTCACCAGCATAAACAAGGATTATTAGATCAGCACAAATCCCAGACAACAATACTGTGAAATTCCCTGTATTCCTGATCTTGTAAACTGATCCACTGCCTGTAAAAGAAGGTACCAATAATGTCACAGATCATTTTAGCTTGTTTTGCTTAGCTCACTTGCAAATAAGCTCATATTTTATTACTACTCTGCCTTTTCCATCAAGGCTTTAAGAAGCAGATATCCCTTGCCTAAAAGCACTCCTGGAGCTTGTCTGCCTAGGTTGATATTCACTGCGGCCTTTGTTGTTTTATGAGCGAAATCTTGTGCTGCTCCAAGAAGTCTCTCTGAACCTAATAAGCACAAGTTTTAGTTTGAAGCACAGAGTGATATGCACTGCTTAAGGGGGGGGATTATGGATCTTTTTTTATCAGTGTAGCCTTCACGCTACATACTGGGAAAATAATTCTAAAACAGATACCGTATAACAGGACACCTTTAAGGAGGAACAGCTGCATTCCTATGCATTCTACCAAGATCCCCACATAAATTATTAACCATATAAATATTATTTTAAAGCTGCAGTTCTATGTCGTTTAATGTACTTACAGTTACTTAAATCAATAGCATTAAATTACCCTAACTCTGCACAGATAATGCTATAATAATTTAGAATCCTTATTTTGGTGGAAAGTTCTATAAGGAAGATTATTATTACACAAAATAACTTAGTCTGAAACAGTTCATCGTTCAAAACCACTCAGAATCAATTAAATGAGCTAAGATTTGATTCCAGATTGTTTGCATACAAGTTCAATATTATCAGCTGGCATATAGCATATAGCAGGTTATCTAAACGTAACAGGTTACAAAAATAACCAAGCACATTCCCACATATACTGATCACCCACATATACCGACCAACATTACCTTTCTGCGCTAAAATGTTATACTCTGTACTATGAAGACTAAATCCCAACTAAAGTAAACCCATTAAACTAATAGAGTTTACATAACTGTTGATTTACAATCCAGAAACTGATTCAATGGTTTCAACAGAACAACTCATTCTATTGACTTGTGGGAAACAAATCCACACACTACAAGAAGCTGTTTACTGGGGAGAGAAGATGGGTGTTATGGAAAGGAAACCAAACAGAAGTCATCTTAAGGACAAAAGTCTGGAAAGTATCAGAAATGACAGCACTGTCTAGAGCAAAAAGGTAACAATCTTCTCTGTAATCTTAAGTTTGGTTTTAAAAATAACATCTTGTTCAATCTATTTCCTACTCAATTGCTCATTAAAAAGAAATCTTCTGATTTCCAGTGTTTTGAAAACTTAATTTGCCCTTCCCCTGTGCCCTTTAGCATAGTACTAACGCAAAACACTGGCTGAACATCTGCTGGGCAGAGTGGTATACCAAAGTAAAAAAAATGCTAAAAATCAAGACCTAAGGAAGACACAGTTTACAAAAGACAGAATTTCAGAACTGCTGCACAAACGGGTGAAATACCAAGGAGGGAGACCTTTGGAAAAAGCCTTACACTGCAAAGAGTGGATAAGGACAGTAGTTCTAGAATTGTGCCAGTGAGCCACATCACTGTAAACTAAAGTAATCAGGTGAACAGTCATGCCACAAGTAACAGCAGTGGGATGAAGTTCATACCAGAGTGTTTGCAAATAAATAAACAAACTTAAAGAATAAGCAGGAAGATATGAGCAGGTATATGGCTGGATAGTTTTTTAAATATGGAAAGGCAAATTGGGTAAATGTGAAAAGGACAGCAGGGAAATCTTTTGAGGGAGCAGAAATGACACAAGAAAAGATTACCAGAACAAGGTTAACTACCATTAAAGGCAGCTGGGATCAAGATACAAAGTGTATGACTGTTGGGCCCCATTCTAACACCGGGAACAGAACAAAACATCAATTCTTATAACACAGAAAATATAAAAGGATAAGTAGACTAACAGACATCAACACAAACAAAGAGAATGAATGCTAAGTTTAAGGGGGTAATAAACAGTCTACTTCTTTTATCGTATTTACTGACCACACATAGGTACATACATCCTTTCCAAAAGGGCAAAACACAAGAACAGGTGAATAAATGTGAGGGAAGAGACTGTACTTGCAGACCAGAGTTTGAACTCCTGCTTGGCAATGGAAATCTGCTGGCTGACCACGGGCGAGTCACACTCTCTCAGCCTCAAGAGGAGGGCAATGGCAAACCCCCTCTGAACAACTCTTGCGCACCCACCCCAACAAAGGGTTCATCTTAAGATTGCTATAGGTTAGGAATGACTTGAAGGCACATAACCACAAAATCTGTTTTGATTTCTTTCCCACCCACCTCATGACCAGTACTCCTTCCTTTTTTTGTGTATGTTTCACAGAAGCATAGAGTTGGAAAAGACCACAGGGGCCATCCAGTCCAACCCCCTGCCATGCAGGAACACCCATCAAAGCATTCCCAACATATGGCCATCCAGCCTCTGCTTAAAAACCTCCAGACCCCATCACACTCCAAGCCAGCATATTCCACTGTCGGACAGCTCTGACCATCAGGAAGTTCTGAGATTTAAGTGGAATCTCTTTTCCTGGAGCTTGAATCCATTGCTCCTTAACCTAGTCTCTGGAGCAGCGGAAAACAAGGCCGCTCCCTCTTTGACATGACATCCCTTCAAATATTTCAACATGGCCATAATGTCCTTCTCAACCTTTTCAGGTTTTCCGCCAGGACTCTAAACCATTCTGGCAATGAACTTCCCATCCTTCTCCTTTTGATGCAACTTTTGCTGAAATTCAACATACACCTAATAATGAAGAACAGATAAGACAGGAAGGCATGAAGCGAGGCTTCCACATGCAGAAGGAAAAAACGGACACAGAGATGCCAATATGGGCACAATCACATTAAACTAGAGAATCAGTTCTGAAGGAGAGGCTCCCCTATGGCTGAGAGGGGGAAATAAACAAGAGAGGAGTATACAGGTAATCTAAGATATAAAAGTCAAAGCTTGTTTGTCTGTGTCAGGCAAAGACCTCACATGATTGGCTGTGTGAGGCAGAGACCTCATATATGATTGGCTACTCGAGAAGATTCTATGGAATCCAATTTAGAGAAGGATCTTGAGAATTCTCAGCCAGGGAGCTCTTTGGCCAGGCGGGCTGCTATGGAGATGAGGCCTGGCAGCAAGGAGGAGGGCAGCACAATTCCCTCCAGAACTCAGTCTCTCTGCATTGTCATAACTCCACATACAGACTGGATTGGAGAATATGGGGAAAAGTTACAGGTACTGGACAAGACGCTTTAAGGAATTAGACACACAGGATCTCAAATCTTTATAGTAAGTATCACCTATGAGAAAATACAACCCCAGGCAACGCCGCCTACACAGGCGAGCAGTAAATAAAAGGGCAGAGGCCTCCACAACAGAGGCGGGGCAGGTGCCACCGAGGGGGCGGGGCTTGTCTGCGGTGGCTCCCCTGCCCATACCCTCCCCTCCTCCTCACAAACCCCACACCCACCCTATCCCCCCCATTACCTGTGATTGGCGAGGCCCTTTCCTTCTCCGGGCCTGGTTGAGGTGCGTGTGCCCGTCTCTCTCTCTTTATATTTACATGCGTGCGTGTGCGTGCACGCGCGGGAAGCCCAGCGTTTTTCTTTTTCCGCCCGCCGCCCCGCTCCGCCGCCGCCGTCACCGCCACCCCCTATCTCGGCCCGCGTGTAGGCCCCTCCTGGGCCATGGCGGCCACCGTCGCCGCCGCCGCAGCCGTTAGGCTCTTCCTGAGCTCGCGCCGCGGGCGTTGGAAAAACGGACGGGCGGGGAGGCAGAGGTCCGTACGCAGGCGCTGTGGCTAGGCTGGGGAGAGGTGGTGGTGACGACGGTGGCGGCGCGGGGCCACTCACGCGCTCGTTGGCTGGCTAGCCGCCGTGCGGGGCTCAGGCGTTCCTCTCTCCCTCTCCCCCTCCCCTTCCTTCGCACTCCAGGCAGCCGAGCCGGGCACTTTGTTTGTGTCCCACAATGCACCGCGGCGTCTGCTGGGGGAAGGAAGGAGGGAGGGATTCGGAGCGGGGGCAAGAGTAGGTGGTGCCGCCAGCGTCTGGGCAGGGCGGGGTTAAATCAGGGAAAGCGCGCGCGCGCGCGTGGAAGGGGGCGCGCTTGGTGGCCAGTTTGGCCGCGGCGGGGAGGCGGGAGCGCGCGGCTTCCTGAGGGGAGCGTTGCCACGAAGTGGGCCGTGTGGGAGAAAGAAACCACCCCCCCCCACACACACACACACACACGCGCGCGCGCGCGCACATTGTGCATTTACACAAATATATTAAAACACACTGGGTTAAAAATGATCGTCTTCGCCGCCAGGGAGGAGGTGCAGGCGTCGAAATTCGCCTCAGCCGTGGAAACTTCTACTCTCGGGGGCCGTGTCCGCACTAGCCTGTTATAGCGCGATTTTCCCACTTCCAACATCCTGTGGACGACGGGGGTTTGCCGGCCCCTCCCTAAACGGCAAACCCCAGGACTCCATAGGATGTTGGAAGTGGACTAATCGCGCCACAACAGGCTAGTGCGGACATGGCCATAGTGCCATTGTTCCTGTGGAGTCCGGGGGTTTGCAGTCGGGGGAAAGGCATCGGGAAGCCCCAGCCAGAGGGCTCTCTGGCCGCAGCAAGGACAAAAGTCGCGCATCCCCCAGGGTGTTGAAAGCGGAGCCGTAGCGCCGGGGCAGCGCGGCGCGGAAAGGCCCTGAGGCGCCTTTGTCGTAGCGAGGGGAGCGGCAGCGTCTCCCTCGCTTTTTGGGGGACGCGGGTTGCGCCTGAATCTGGAGGTTCCCCTGGCCCGCTGGCGCCGCTCCATCCATTCCCCTAGTCCCCCTCTCGAGCCCTTTAAACCCGGGCCGCAGCCATGATCCTATTTTGTGGCAATGCATTCTGTATCTTGACGATCCATTATGTGACTCTTCCCGGGCTGTGGGAAATGCAAAGGAAATGAGCAGACAAGTGCTTTGGAAACAGCATTAACAGGACATTTATTTATTTATATTGATAGCCCACTTTTCTGCCAGCAGGGGACCCAAGGCAATTTGGAAGAAATTAAAACAAAGTACAGCTAAAAGCTTATTGTATTAAAGTTTTTTCTTAAAAAAAAATTAAATAGTTTTATTGGAAGACTTACCAGGCTTCTGTTCTCTGACTTTCTTTGGTTTTTCTCCTTTGAGATGACCCTTGGCCTTTCAATTTGGCTTTCCCCCTCTTTCTGCAAATACTTAGCCCTATAAACTTCACTTGGTGCAGTTCCACCCACTTTTGGACCGTTCAGAAAGAAACTTAACAATTCAAATACTGTCCTTAAAGTGTGCCCATCCAGCCACTGGTCTATTCCTCCGTCCCAAAGCCCACCATAATGCAGCCCCATTGTGACCATCCCTCTCAGAACTTCCACTGGACCGGCTCATTCTGTTTTGCAGGCAGTTGCCAAGCAAGGCATCCTGCTAGCCTGCATGTAAGCAGCAATTGCCTTGCTTTGGGTATGGTGTTGCCCATTAAAATTAACACGGGCACCCACAGTCCAAACCAAATCAGAGAATCATTATAGAAAGTAAGGTTATTCACATTTCTACACGGGCACGTAATGTGTGTGTGAGTTTTACTCAGTCTTTCCTCTTGCCACCTTAACACGCTGGTCTAAAATTGAGTCTCCAAACTATCATGGTTAAAGGGGTGCAAACAAAGAGTAGCATTTATTCCTCTTCAATCTCTCCCCCCCCCCCAGAAACAGGTATATGATTATTAAAGATATTACTCTACTGCATCTAAAGGAGTGGGTTTATATCCACAAAAAATATGCTAAATGGAAAACCAGTTAGCCATAAAAGTGCTATTACATTCCTTCCCCCAGCCCTCCCGTTCCTCTTTTTTATGCAACAAAATCTCAGCTTCTGAAACAATCTCAGCCCACATAAAAGTACAAATAGTTTAGGAGTAAGGATGTGGAAGGTTCATGTGGAGAGCAATGCTAAGGAAATGGTTAAGTTTCATTGAATTCAGTTCCTGCTAAGTATGCTCAGAATTAAGGTATTCATTTGTTGAAATATTGTATATTCCTTAGCCAGCATGGTGTAAGTGGTCTAAATGTTAGACTAGGAGACTGTGAGACCAGGGTTGCTTCTCAACCATGGAAAGCCACTGGGTAACCTTGGGCAAAGCACAATCTCATCCTCAGAGGAAGGCAAAGGTAAACCCATCTGAACAAATTCTGCCAAGAAAACCCCATAATAAGTTTACTTAGGGTTGTCATAAGTCCACCACCACCAATAACAACATATAACTTAACCCCTTGTGACTATAGCAGCTTTTCAGAGTTAAAATACTAAAAAAAAATGAACCATAGCTTTACAGCAATTTAAACTTTTTAGCAAGTTCAAGGGAACGGATAGAAAACTGAGTTAACTACTCCGAGACCAGCACTTTCAAATAACTTACCACTATAGTTGTGATGTCCTATCAAAGAAGTAGACCTTTTCTTTTTAAGGACAGGGGGAATGTATATTGTTGAACTTTCTGCTAGGATTCTGTTCTGTTACTTTGGAGCTAAAGCAGCAAAGACCCTGCTATTTGCTGTAGGTTTTTCTAAATTCCTGTAACAAAGGAGTATAAAAGAAACCTTTAACAGCAAAAGAAAGGGAGTTCATATGGCAAGAGGTACCAGGTGCTCTTGAAGGCTTGAATATCTCAAGTTTATAAATCAAAGCCAATATCTTACCCATTCGAAACTGAGCTTTTCGTGAGGGATGTGCTTCAGTTTCAAAGGAAATTGTTCACTGGGGCTGTTAGCAAACTGATTTTGTTTGTGCACGCACATGTGTGTGAGGCTGCAGCTGGATGAACTCAGCACATTTTGACAGCTACTTTGAGGATGCCAAGTTGATTTCACTGGCCCATTGATTCAACACAGTTGAGAAGGATCTGCCAGTTCCGTGAAACACCTCAGTCATATCGGCGGTGTTTCTCAATTTCCATTCCCAGTTCTGTTCATTCTCATCCAATACTGTTTCATTTGCTCAGAGTTTGGCTGCTGTTTAAGAGTGAAGTCAATAGCTGAATATGTACATCCATTTCATTCTACACATATTTGGCGTTAACAGTGCAGTTTATTGTTGTTGTTCCATGTAGTCCTTTTATGTGCCCCATTTCTTCTTGGATAGATGTACCTAATGCTTCTTTAATGAGAGCCAATTCACATGACTAGTGTTTGAGAACATCCGTGTTGCCATAGGAATCTTGCGTTCATCTAAGCATTTCTGTTTAGGAAGAATTAATTGTCAGACTGGAGAACTGGGCAGGGTGATCAAAGAACCAATTCACAGTAAAAATAACTTATTGTTATTCAAGGACAAAGAAGTTTCTTGAGCACTGCATATATTCTGTTTTGCACCATAGATTCATGGACTACAGTGACCAGAGTTCGATTCCCCACTTAGTCATAGAAACCCATTGGGTGGCCTCGGGCTCCTCACACACTCTCAGCCATGAAAAAAACTTGTGATAGGTTTGCCTTAAGGTCACCATAAGTCAAAAATGTCTTGAAGGCACACAGCAACAACACCAAGAAACCAGTTCCAGTCTGCCTAAGCGGTCAGTCAGCTGATTCCAGAAGTCTCAACACTACCTCCATCTCAGAGCCCACTCTTCAGTCTAAGCCTCTAAGCCATAATGTGTTTTATCTGTGAAAATGCTTCCTAGGCATCTGCTCCCTCTTTCTTTCCCTGATTACTGCCTTGAAACTCAACCCCTGCTTATTTTTCTCTGTACATCTGCTTCTGACCCACTTGGGTTGGCGGTTGTATTCCCCACACCCTGGATTCCTGAATCCAGTTGCCTGGAATCTGGCTCTTCTTGCAAGTTCCAAATGCACATCCAAGGGGAACATTGCACCAACTCCATATTGTCATAGTACTGTTTTTTGGTTACCCCCCCAAAAAAAAAACATTCAGTTATCAGGCTCGCTCCTTCATTCATTCATCAAGCAAGCTGTCCATGTGTGTGTGTCGTATGAAAAAGGCAGCATAGGTATGTTTTATTCAATTAGGTCTATTTTCCTTTTCTCTCTTGCTCCAGTCAGAAACACTAAAAGCCCATTTGGCAAAATTGTGATTGGGTGAGTGATCTCATGACAGCTGGTTGCCCTTTGGTACTGAAAGGCTTCAGAGCATACATGGAGCAAAAAGAAAAAAGGTAAATTTGACATAATGACCAGTTTTTCAAATTCTCCTCAAATTTTATATTTTTGTTCCTAGTCTGCACTGATGGAAAATTTGGTCCAAAAAACCCAGCTTTTGCATTTCTTTTGTTCTTTCCCCACACTCAACTCTGCACTGTTGCACTTCTGATTTTGTTGTTGTTGTTGTTGTTGTTGTTGTTGTATTTTTTGTAGAGGCTGATCTGAACAACACAGATCTGAAGCATTTCCTTCAGCTTCAGTTTGCCTTTAATCTGTCTTCAGTGGAAAACAGAACTATCCATATTGACACCTCAATGGCACACCTGTTCCTAAAATCCTGGCTAAAGTCTCCGTGTGCCTCATTAGGGTGTTCACAGATAAGAAATCATTTCTAGTTAGAAACTCAGAGCAGTGGGCACCAAAAAAGCCACACTCCCTGGTCTTCTTTTCTCTCTGTATTATACATCACTGGATATTAGTTGAAAGAAATCATGGTGTAGTCCTTGCCCAGCAATTGCAAGTAAACACCACAGCTGCACTCCACATGTTCCAGCTGAGCTTGTCATCTTTGCATCTAAGAGCTTTTGATGGTGAGAGGCCCCTTGAAGCAAGCCTCTCCTCATTTGCTCTTAAAAAGTAGACGTCCCCCTCATACCACAACAGGGTGGCACCTAGAACTGATATCCTTTTAACTCTTCAAATAAAAATTCCTTAGCAGCTGGCCTGAACTGGCATAACAGTTGATAATGTCTGAAAGTGATGCCAGCTCCGTCTTCTGTTTCCTTAGTCACAGGATCTTCTTTTAAAATCAAAGACTCATTATATAGAATAGGCACTATCAAGTCAAAGTGAAGCATTGGATTTAAAGGGTGGGGAGCAGAGACAATGGGCTGAGCGTGTATACTGCTAGCAAGATACCTGTCATTGTGTGTGTATGTGTGCGTGCACACATGTGTGTGCATGTGCATCTGTGCCTTCAAGTTACCATGAATTTCATAGGGTTTTCATAGGCAAGGAATACTCACAGGTGTTTTTGCCAGTTCCTTCATCTGAAATATAGCCTACAGGACCTAGTATTTGTTGGTGGTTTCCCATCCAGTATTAACTAACCAAGTACCAACCTGCTTACCTTCCCACATCAGATGGGATCTGCTGCCTCTAATGTATGTGTGTATAAAGGACTGTGTTTTTATACACTGCAAGGACCACCAGGAGTGCATTCTGAACACAGAAAGCCATTTTGTCTTGTTATGGTGACAGGCAGACTGAGATTGCCCCTTGCTCTCTTGGTCCCAAGATTCAGAGCTCAGCCAGCACTTTCCATTGTTCTGCCAGTTTTCATCATCTTGGCCTATTGTGGGTTTTACTTCTTGGGTGATGGTGGGGAGAAAGTCTGGGGCCTCCAGGCCACATGCAGTCTCTGTGCCCTTTTTTGCAGTCCGCAGACCGCTCCCAAAGGTTCAGTGCTGAAAACAAATATTAGCAGAAAATGGCTTTTTTTCACTCCTGGAAGCCTCCAGGTGTGGTGATTTTGCCTTAAAACAAAGAGCAGCTCCCTCATACTTTGGTTTGCTTAGCCCCAGGGGATTTTAGAAAAATGAGATTTCTGACCCCTGTTAATTGGGGTCTTTACTGCAGTAGGATGGATTGTTGGGAATGTTCATGTTGCTAGATAACAATAACATTTAAGGAGTTCTGTAAAGTATTCAGAAGAGTTCATGCACATTATCTGGTTAATTCTTTAATCACTGCTCTGAATGTATCCACAGTTTTTGTGCATGCCTGTATGCTTATCTTTCTGAGGGTAGTTCATATACCATCCCAGCAGTAAGGGTGAGATCTCAACTGAGAATTTTGTTTTGCCATTTCCTCTCTTGCATACCTAGGTTGCAAGCCTCTGTCTCCTTCCTTGGATGCAATTCTCCACTGACCATATATAGAATTGTGCTGTTAGATGCTTTCCACCAATGCAGCATTTGATGCTTTGATTAGTTGCTTGAAAATGAGTATAGCCTTGAATGGGAACTTTGGTGACATTATTGGACATACAGTAATTTATATAGTTATGTAGCAGGTTTATGATCCCACTTGGAAATTTGACTAAATCTTCCAAGGCAGACTTTAAGATGTCACGGGCTTCCAAATTACACTTTCACTGCTTTCTTTGAGAATCTCCCTGTGAAGATCACTTCACAAATGGAGTGTTACTACTAGAAGGTCCTTACTCTGCGTGCCTCATCTCTGAGGGCAGAGGCACTAGGAATGGAGAAAGACCTCCAAAGATATTCAGCCTGGTTCATATAGGAGAAGGAGGTCCTAAGCTATATAAAGCTTGAAGGGCAGGAGTATTGTCCTTTTATTCATGACCGCAGATGAATAAGAATCCAAAAGAGATTCTGTAATCTTCCTTCTTTCCTCACTGTCTAAGATCATGATGGTTTCAGTTGTTAGCCAAAACTCACTATAGTAGAACCTGCTATTCTACGTACAGAAGCAGTAAGACTGGCAACTAAATCTTGCTTCAGACCTCACGGAGAGCCATAGTATAGTGGAGGTATGGGCTGTAAAGCTGAAACTCCAGGACTTCTCAATTAACAGAGACAAGGAGATGATTTCCCAACACTTCGCAGGCTTCCTATTGCCTCTTTCCAGCGGCTGGAAGAAGAGAAGGTGAGGCTACATTTTCACAGCACCAATACGTTGTTATGAGCTATCCCTATATATTTTGGGTCTTGAATGTGTAGTTAAGAGCCGTTAAGTGTACAAAGGGCCTACAAAAGACGTACAGGCTAGACTCTTCTTAGTGGCATACACTGGTGAAAGTTTTCTTACTCCAGCAGTTGCACTTTTGGGGCTGTTGTATCTTGATTATGGTTATTCAAACAGAGTTCTTTTACATAAGTGGTGTTCAGACGGTTGCCATATTTAAGGCCTTGTGTAAATGTCATTAACACGATGTGAGTTGTGCAGTCTGCTGCATGATGGTGGAATCCAGTACACAGGCAGGTATCCAAGAGTGGATTCACCCACCCCTGTTGAGGCAGATCCGCTATGCACCGCAGGTGACTGGCTAAGAGAGAGAGACAGCCTAGACCTGCATTGATTGATTGATTGATTGATTTTTCTCCTAGAATACACATTAAAACACACATTAAAACACACTAATACACATTAAAACACACATTAAAACACACAAAATACTAATTAAATACATATTAAAACACACTAAAAAAGACAATAAAAACATTTAAAAGAGTTAAAAACATTAAAAGAATATAAAACCATAAAACACTTACAACAATATTCAATTTATGACAAGTTAATAAATAAAGCTACCTGGCTTATGTAAACACCTGTTTAAACAGGAATGTTTTCACCTGTTGGCGAAAGGAGAGAAGGCAGGGGGCCTGCCTCGCCTCTTGTGGAGGGGCGTTCCACAGGGCGAGAGCAGCCACTGAGAAGGCTCTCCTGTGTCCTCACCAGGCGAACTTGAGACGGTGGTGGGACCCAGAGAAAGTTTTCACCGGCAGATCTTATGGCTCTGGCTGGTTTGTACAGGAAGATATGGTCTTTCAGATAGCCTGGACCTAAGCCATATAGGGCTTTATAGGTCATAACCAGCACTTTGAATTGTGCCCGAAAATGAACAGGTAGCCAGTGGAGCTGTTTTAACAAGGGAGTTATGTGCTCCCTGTAACTGGCCCCGGACAACATTCTGGCTGCTGTGTTTTGAACCTGCTGAAGTTTCCGAACAGTTCCCAAAGGCAGTCCACACAGAGCACGTTGCAGTAGTCCAACGAGATGGAATCAAGGTGTGTGTCACTGAAGCCAGATCTGGTGTCTCAAGGAATGGGCGCAGCTGTCACACAAGTTTTAACTGTGCAAATGTACTCCTGGCCACTGCTGAGACCTGGGTGTCCAGGCTCAGAGCTGAGTCCAGGAGAACACCAAGGCTGTGAGCCTGAAATTTGGGGGGGGGGGTGCAACGCCACCTAGCACAGGCAAAGTCTCTATTCCTTGATCTGCCTTTCACTGACCGGGAGCACCCCTATCTTGTCTGGATTAGGCTTCAATTTGTTTGCCCTCATCCAGTCCATTACCAACAGATGAGATTGGTTCAGGACTGAGACAACTTCCTTGGCCATCACTGCTACCATTGGCTCACCAGTTCAGCACTCAGAAGGTGGAAACATTATTTTGACTACCAGTCTCTCAGCGCCCAATGCTGTCCCCATTCAGCAACTAACACTGCCCCCATTTGATGGTGACAATGTTGGCCAGGGGATTCGGGGACAAATCTAACAAAGGAGTTTTCTCAAGTTTTCTCAGGACACACAGGAACAGCTATTGTGAGAGTTCAGTATTAATTCTTGGGAGAGCTGCTGTCCCATGCATGGTTAATATAACAGCTGGAAAGCTGGAAAGCAAAATGAAAAGAACAGCTGTATTCCTGTATTTCCCCTTCCAGCGTTTCTTTTCTTCCTGCTATGTTTTGAGCCCAAAGTTCAGAAGTGCTAATGTTTGTAACATCATCATCATCATCATCACCACCACTGTCACCATTGTGAATATGCCTCACTGTCTGAGGCAGTTGTATCTGGGTTGCTCATGAAAATGCCACCAGCAGAGGTTTCAGCTGTGCCGTTTCCTCTCTTCAGTTGGACACAAAATAGTCCCCTGCCCACCCTTGCTTCTCTCTCTCTCTCTCTCTCTTTCTCTCTCCAGTCTTTATCACGAGTTGTTGCTCTCAGAGCCTCAGTTGTGAGAATGTTTGTTGTCGGTCCCTTTGAAGCCATTGCCTGGAGCTCACCATTCCTTATCAGAACTGTTTTGTATCACTCTTCACAGCTTGTAACACTTCACAATCGCTTCCTGTGAACACTCCTAGCTTGGGCTCATGAAGGAACACTTTGTCGCACCACTCCCAGAAACAGCCTCTTGAGCATTCCCTGCTCACTGATCCCCCTCGTTATTATTTTAACCTGGTGATGAGGATCCTGAAATCAACACCTCCTATCCAAGCAGTTCAATGGGCCTCGACTGGGGAAATCTAGCTCCACAATCGTGAGCATTCTGTCACTGCAACGTGGATGCCCAGAGGGCTCTCCATCTCTTGGCTCTCCAATAGCTGTCATGGTGTGGTTGCCTTTCTAATGTCACAGTTGGGAAGAGATGACTAATTTTCTCATAATGACTGCTGACAACCTAGATCTGTGATGGATTGGTCCCATCCGCATCACCCTCTTCCCCACCCAGGCCGTTTCCTTTCATGGCAGTACTTGCTTTTCCTGCAGCCAAGACTGGGATTTATTTTTGACTTGGGGCATGCGGAGCTTTCATTCTTCAAAGCTGGCGCCCTGAGGACAATGACAGGAATCATCCATTTGCCAGAAAGTCATTTCTCTTATCTCTTTTGCTTTGCTTTTGCTGTGCCTCTCATCCTTCTACTATGACATTTTTTTAAAATGTCCAGCATAAGAGAATCCCTTCTGCATCAGTTTCTACACCAAGGATCCCTTTTGTGTTTGCAGTGGTACCCATGGAGTGTGCCATAGGATGTGCCTCCATGCTACATATGAAAGTTCTTTAGCCTCAGTAAACTACAAACCCCAGAATTCCACAGGATGTTGAAAGTGGAATAATAGCAGTATAACAATGTGCAGTGGAAATGGCCTAAGTTTAGACTCAATTTCAAATGTCTTTTGACCTGTTTTTGCACGGGCGTCTTTGTCACTTGGTGACTGCAGCTTGAAATAGTTGTCTGGCAGGTGTGTATATGTTGTTGCAGATCTAACTCTACAAATGGAGCCAGTGCTGGCTGCAGGTGTGAGGAGGCCCCTGACAGAGTGCCAAGCGTGCAGCTGTGGCAAAATGAGAGCACTGTCCCCATGAAAGTTTCCTCCAGTCCCCAGTTTTCTAGCACTGCAGAAACTGAGACATGGAAATCATTCCCACTTATTTGCTTTGTTCATATTCTCTTGGTAAATTTGTCTGTCCCTATTGTTTGGATGCCTAAACTGTATTTCTAAATGCTCAACTGAACTTTTAAGTTACTGCAATGCTAGAAATTTGGGGAATGAAGGCCAATTTCATTGAGAGGGGCAGAATTCTTATTTGGAAGGACAAGGCTTACTTTGCTCCCCCTCTCCAGGTAGCTACATCCCTGCAGAGTCTGCTCATGTATTCTCCCTTTGGGTCTGGATGGAGCTTTCATATCAGTCCAAAGGTAATTCTTTCCCATGAAGCCATATCTTCAGCTGCTAGTCCCCAACTCAGTGAAATCAAATGGTGTGTGTGCACGAAACCCCGTTGGCCAAACATGAACTTATTCCCTCCCTTTGTTTTTGTTTTTGTTTTTACCACAAATTTGAGTTCATCTTGTGTGTTGCACAGTAGGATGTCCTATGAAAGAATACTATGTAAACTTATCTGACTGGCTGAGCAGAGGGAGATGTTAGCCCATGAGGCTGCTGCATTTGGCAAGGTCTTTTTGTGGTGGAACCTTGGCTGTAGAATTCCCTTGCAGCAGAAATTTGGTTGTCCCCTATGCTCGCACCCTTCAGATATCTGCTAAAAACGTAGTTATTTTTGCAAGCTTTCATAGTTTCAACAAGTGTTGTATTTACTTTCATGCCTTCTTTTCATTGTTTTGCTGTTCCATTTTATAGAGAGATTGCTTCATATTTGTGTTTTAATTGTTAAGATGCCTTGATCCTTTTAAAGGAAAAAGGGTATCCAGCATTAATTTCATTAATCAGGATCCTGCTAGGAAACCCATTCTTGACGTGCAAGTAGCCTGTCCTCAGGATGATGGCAGATATAGGATGTGTTCCTTGGCAATTAAAAAAAGGGGACAAACATCACTGGATATTGGGATTTTCAAAATGTAAATACTGTAGTATAATTTTAAAAATGGAAAAGTAAAACAATGCATTTTTATCAGAAGCAATCGGTGCTCATAGAGCAGAGTGATACAAAACTCTTCCTCATAATGGATGTGAGAAGAAATAAAGAAAGAGAAATAAGATATTTCTAATTAAAGAAGCTATGTTAAGCCTCATCCTTCACTTTTGCCAGAATGGAGGAAGTCTTGTATCAGTTTCCAACAATTCTGTACATGATTACTAGTCCTATTTACTTCAATATGGACAACTCCTGAGTAAATGGTCATGGATGACATCTCAAGCTGATGGCCACCAATACATCCGGTGGATGCTAACATTATTCTTTAACAATGCATTGAATGAAAAAGTGCATTGTTGTTCTTGAATCACCATGCAAAATCTCTGGCTGACTCTACGTTTTAATAGGAGGTCAGCAGAAGAAAATTTCTCTAGCCACATTCTTTACAACAGGCAAAGTTCTATTAAACTTCATCATGCCACTTTAACTTACCCTTTTTCATTTCTGAACTAAAATGCCCCAAACATTCTAAACTTACTTTGCAGGGGGATTTTTCCACCCTCTTGATAATTTTGATTGTGTTTATTCTGCATCTTTGCTAGCTGTATTACATCCTTTTTCAGATGTAATGGCTAGATCTGTGCACAGATTTCTCAGGTGACTGCATAGTCCCTAACAAGGCTACTGTAAGGATTTCTGAGATAATGAATGTGGAGGAAAAAATAGAGACTTGGGACCTTTTCATACTGCAGAGTTATAATCTATGACTCCACTTTGACCATCATGGCTGCATCCTATGGAATCCTAGGGTTTGTTGTTTAGGGAATCATTAGAGTTCACTGACAGAGAATTCTAAATATCTCAGGAGGCTACAACCAAGATTCCATAAGAAAGAACTCTGGCATTTAAAATGGAATCACATTGCTATAACTGTGTGGTGTGAAACAGAAACAGAAGTCTTCATTCCTTTGGACACTTACGTCGATGTAAAAGAACCTTTTGCTATGATTTGGGCTTTTAATGGTATGCTGTTTTGTTTATTCCCCCCCCATATTCTTTTACTGCATTTAAAGTGGCTTAAACTCTATAGATAATAAAATAATACATATTTTCTCTATTTCTAGTAGAACAAGGCAGGGTGCATGTTTCTGTCTCCCAGCATCCAATTTCATCTTCATAATGACCCTGTGGAGTAGTTTAGGGTGGCAGATGGGGACTAGCCCAAAGTCTCACTCAGTAAGCATCATTTTGGAGTGAACTTTCAAATCTATGCCTTTCAGTCCTGGACAGCACTCCAGCCACTACACTATTATTAGGGTACCAGAAGAGTTGAGTAGCAATGGTGAGTCCTTAATGCACTCATCCTGTTTTGGAAATGGAATGCTCTGTTCACATTCTCTTGTCATTTTCCAGCTCCATGACTCCTTATTATTAGTTCTCCGAAAAAGACATGAAACTAGTTTTCAGGAACAAATGCATTTCCTTGTATTGTATATTAAAGTTATATTTTTACCTTCCTCAAATGGAATACCAGACATATCTTTGGCTGGGGCTCTATGTATAAATAGCATAATAGATCAGCAATCATGTCATGCTCTGAAAATAAAACCTAGCCACTGGGTGACCTAAGCATTGGGCAATTGTAGAGATGGGTGTCTTACAGAAGTAGAGCTCATGTGATCCAAAATGCCCACATTGATAAAAATAAGCTTATGGGCTAATTTGGGTTAGGGATAAATATGTGCAAAGGTTGAAAATATATGCTAGAACACCCTGAAAAGGGTGTGAAGAGTCTTCTAAGACTATAGTGGTTTCCCCCCCCCCCTTTTTGGCTGAGTCAGTGGTTTTCAGCATTTCCCAGCTGTGTGTGTGCCTGTCTTGTGGACTGCATGTCAATGAGTGGTTTCTAGCATGCAGTAGATGGGGCTGAAGGCTCAGTCTCTTGTCTGGCTGGCACAACATATTTTGCCATCTGAGATGAAGCATCACCTACATCACTGTTATTGTGGGGTGAGAATTTGATTTAGTTTTTTCTTTTTTCTTTTTTTTTATGAGAGTTTTCCAGAATTTGCAGAGTTTTTAATAAAATTTGATGGAAAAAAAGGATTTTTTTTTAAAAAAAAATTAATTGGAAACAAGGCTGGGAGGGATCCAGAACCTTGTTCCAACCATGGCTTTGAACCCTTGCGTATTCAACCATTCGTGATGCTGAAGTGTGTTGTCACTATTGCTGTTTTGTGCCTTCAGATCATTTCTGCCTCATTGGTGACCCTAAGGTGAATCTATCACAGGATTTTCTAGGGCTGAGAGTGTGTGATGAACCTAAGGTCAGCCAGTGGATTTCCATGGCTGAGCAGGGAATCGAGCTCCAGTCCCCAGGGTCGTAGTCCAATGCTCAAACCACTATACAACACTGTTATCTCTCCCCCTCCTTTTTTTTCACTTGGGAGGCTCCTCATTCGGAAGAGCCACACAAGAGGCAGGCACATTCAAAATGTTCTCCTCCATACTAGGAACAATCATATCTATTACATTTGGCCTGTGCAGATGGTTGAGAATGTCATTTGCTTATTTAAAGAGAGAAAAAGATTGGCTAAATTTGCACATTTCTTCATAAATTCTCACAAAAGAACCTGAGACTTTTTTTAAAAAAAAAAAAAAGGCTGGGGTTGGGGAGAAAGAAAGCATCATTCAGACAGTAATTCCTGCTTCCATCTATTCCACTAAATTTAGCTCTGCTTCACCTTGGTCCATGGTGTAGGGTTGACCCTGTTAGATCATTTTCTCTCTTCTTGTGTCTTGGTGAGGGATAATAAGTTCTAAAATGCTGAAGATTTTTTTCACTTATCGCCAGGATGAGTCCACAGCTCAATAGCAGAGCATATATTTTGCAGCTCAAAAGCCAACAGCTTCAAACATCTAGCGTATCCAGCACCATAGTCAGGAAAGATCTTTGGGCTGGAAGAGATTTTGCCTACTGGAGTGAATAATATGGGTCTATGGATATTGATTGTTCATTTCCCCTCTGTTGCTCCAAGGTGATTGCAAAAGAAATGCCTCTGGGACTGACTGGGAGTGGAAAAGGGCAGACAGAGTAAGGGTTAAGCATCCATTCATCGCTTGTTTTTGCAAACTGAATCCTCAAGACACACATATGTACATATATTCAGCTTTGTAGCTGTTCATCTGCAGGTGGGTTTGTTTAGTTCCACCTTAAACATGAAAAATACATATATAGCTCCGAGCTTTGATAGCAGAGGAAATTCAGAAACAAATTGCAAATGCAAATCAAGAAAAAATCAAACCAAAACAAATGGAACTTAACTGAGGAAGTATTTTATTCACAGCCAAAGGCTAGTATTATTATTACAATCTGGCTATCCATTTCTAAAGTTAAAGGTGGGGAGGGGAGAGAAAGGGGTTGTTGTTTGTTTTTTGTTTGCAATAAAAGAAAAATAAAAGGAGATTAGGAAGCTTATGTTTTTGTCTGCAGATCTTCACTGGAACCAGCTCTTTAGGTTTACATGCCAAACTGTACTGATATACTAGCTGTACAACTAAGCAGATAGGAGAAAGGAGCAAGATTTCTTGACTCCCCAAGCCCAAAAGAAGGTGGGAGAGGCAGCAGCATGGCTGAATGCAGCTGCCCTTTCTCTCCTGCTGCCAAAAACAGTTACTATACACAAAATAAATATCTTTTACAAGAGGCTCAGTATAATGCTAAAATCCTTCACTGAAGGGAAACATATATACATATACATCCTATATATAACTTATTTTACGTACATCGTCATAAATGCTACATGTTTTGTGTTTGTTTTAAAGAAAGACAAAGTCAGGTAGGCATTCCAAATGTTGTTGGGTATCAGCATTACTGAACTGGATAGTGGGGCTGGGAAAGATGCAGACTGCCCGAACAAAATCTGGGTGAGAACAGCCATAAAGAGGCACTCTTATGCTGTGGACACAAACCAGTTTAAGTAGGAACATCCCTTCTGAAAAGTCTTGAGCTGTATCCAGTCTCAATCTCTGTCTCTTTTTTCCCCTATCTCTCCCTCTCTCCATCTTCCCTCTCTCTGTTGCTGGTCTCCTTCAAAGTTCTTCAGATGTTTCAGCTAAGAAGGTACCTGCAGATTTGTTTTGAAAATTGTGCAATAACCTAGGGTATTTGTGAACCCATCCCTGACACAAGGCAGAGTGTGGTGATCACTTTGGGTGGCAAATACTATGAGGCAGTGACCAGTATCCCTATTACTGTTCCTCCTGAGCACTCCCCACAGCTGTTCCCCTTTGGCAGATGCTACATGACCTGTCCAGGGGTCCCTTAACTAGCCCCCATAGACGAAGCAGTGCATGCTGTCCCATGTCTTGTGTTGGTGTAAGATTCAAAAGCTAGTCCTGCCAGTTTTTGTAAATGGACTGGGCTGGGGAGGGGCAGCATCTTATCCTTTGCCCCAGAGAGCAAATTGTCTCGTGCTGGCTCCTTTTATTCTCTCAAATGTTTCACTTAAAGAGCAACCCTTCAAATTTGTTCAGAATTTTGTGCTAGGTTGCATTACAGCAGCCATTCCATCTGCCCTGGGAGCAGTATCTGACATAACAAAGCTTCTAAAGCAAAAATTCAGAACTGAAACCCAAGGCAACGTTATGGTTTCCCAGCTTCATAAAATGGGGTGAGAAGGAAGCAGCCACAAAGCAAGTACAGTCACAGGCCTCTGGCCTGATTCATACATGTGGTTAACCTCACAAGATTTTTTTACAGTCAAAACTCCACTGAAAAATTTTGCTTGTCAGGTGGTAAGAAAACTCTAAGTTGAAAGTTATGACTTCATATTGCAGTCAAGTGGAGAATATATTTATGTGAAGCCAGGCCTCCAGAGTGATCAGCATTCAGCAAGCTGACACTGGGAAGGTTTACTAGACTTCCTTTTCTGACTTCAAGATGATTCCTTGCACATCATCCATGTGCAACTTTGACCCCCCACCACCCGTAATACGGAAGCAGGCATAGGGCTGACGCTGGGTCCACGATTTCAGTTTAAATGTCTTATTGGAGTCACAAATGGAAAATGTAAGTAAATGTTGCCCCCCACCAAGCAAAACTTGGAATCATTAGGGATTCTACTCGTCTGTCATTAATTAACCAAGGTCCTGGATCAAGTGGTTCTATACGGGCCCACTAGCACCCATCAAACCCCATTGGGGCTCTGTTCCTGATGTTTACTAATGGGGAGGAGAGGGGAGGGGAGAGAGAGCAAAGCAACTTAGAGGCAGAAGATGTAGGTGGTCTTGGCTATGAGGGGGAAAGGATGTTGCATTCCCAGGTGGAGCACACTCCCATTTCCCTTCCCTCTGGAGCTAAGACCAGCTGTATTTTTCTCCTTTGAGTTGCCTGCCCCCACCCACTTCTTTTCCCACTAGTAATGAGCAGTACTTCCCATGGCTTGACAGGTGCTACAGAGAGGGTTTGGATGGAATGGAAAGGGCTAGAAAATAACCCCCTTGACCCTCTTCACAAAGAGCTTTATACGTGTATTCATACTTCTGCACACATAAGACACTAAGAGGATTCCTCATGGTTGTCTCCCATCCATTTCTATGCACAACAAGAAGGGAAAGGTGTTGGGCATCCTATCAATTTATGCATAATAGCTAAATTCAACAGATGGTGAGTTTTCTCTTTGAACCAAAAATGCAGCCTAGAATATGCACAACAGTTCTTTGCACCAGTTCTCAGACTTTGTTATGAAGAAGTCCCTGAGGAAGTTTTCAAATGATGGGGAACCAGGGCCAGATTTATATCCTCCCAAAGATGAAGTCCAAGTTACATGAAATGCCACTGAAAATGAAGGGATATTTCCCCCCACTCTTCAACACTGTGGTTTAAAGAGCAAATGGGCATAGAGCCAGAGATGGGAGAAACCATTCTGTTTCCTCTGAGGCCAGGAACACTTTGCACCTCCTCTAGCAATGACCCTCCTGTGGGAAACCTCCTCCCTTACTCTATGTGACCATTGTTGGTGCTGTGGGTGCTTGCCAATTGGCACCCACCAGACCACACTTGTTTCAGTAAGCATTTGTATACATTTTGCTTTTCTTTCCTTTTTTACCGCAGGAAAGCACAAGCAGAACAGGCAACCAAACTGGGATTTAGAAGCAGCAGCCCATGGATTGGACAATGATTGATTTTTTCTTCCTGTAAAAGGGAAAATTAAACAGCAGACTATGTTGACAGCATTGATGGATGAGGTGCTTCTCTCCCCAATTCTGATGCTAGCCCAGGCTTTCTGACAACATGCATATCTCTAACATAGCCTCAGGGAAATGTCAGCCTAAAATACTGGGCATATTCCAAAGAGGTGTTAGTTACAGCCAGAGAGAAAAGACGCACACTGTGACCTTTTGAGTTTGGAAACACTGTGCCGGAGAGAAGAATGAATCAAGAAAAATGACAGCATCCAGCATGCTGTTGGAATTTCACTTCCGGTGGATAGCCTTAAGCACAGGGTGAAGACGGATGCAACATTTTAAATTTGGCAGCGATGGCTAGAATGCACCTTTGCTGACTTGAAAACACTGGGAAGTATGGGGTGACAAAGAGATGGCTTTACAAGTTTCCAAGATGACAGGGAGGTGTTGGCTATGGTCAGTCCTAGTGGCAAGAGCTCATAACATCATCAACATACCTCTCTGCCAGTCACATTTTGTCAGGTGAAGGAAGGATGCATGAATCAAAAAATGCAGAAAGTGCTGGCTTGTCCCAGCATTTGATTTAATCACACACATAATGTGTGGAAGGCAAGATGAAAAGCTGAACTTCCTCTGCTAGTGAAGATGCCACAGTTATGCACCTCTAAACAGAGCAGCACTGTCATTATTGGAACTTCAGTTTTGCAAATCTGCATACAGCTCTAATGCTTGGCAAAGTGGAAGGCAGTAGGAAAAGAGGAAGAATGCACTACATTTGAATTGGCTCAGTCAAGAAAGCCACAGCCCTGAGTCTGCAAGACTTAAGCTGGCCAACTGATGACTGGAGATCTTAAAGGACTCTCACTTATAGAAATGCCAACTTCATATGGCAACAATACTGATCTCCAGATAACCTTAATTTATGATTTAACTATAAGTTAAATTCTCCAATTCTGTTTATCTGGATATTTCAGATGTGCCCTCTGATAAGCGAAGGCTTTCTGCAGTCACTGCCAGTGGGCTTGAATGGTATGGAATAAGAAGGCGACACCAATCCGAATTTGGCAACTGGCCTCTAATTTCTTAAAAGGATGCAAACCAGAAAACTAGATTACAATCCTCTCAGTATGTTTTTACCCATATCCCAGAAGGGAGAGCATGTGGCTTGGGCTCCTATTTTCTTTAATGGAAAATATTTTATGTCAGTAAAAGGATATATCAGATTAAAAGTTAAAAAAATAAAAAATAAAATCTATAGCTGTACTGGACAACAGTTCTGTGATTTTTTTTTAAACATAAGGGGAAGTAAGAAAAAAGTCAGTGAAAGATTATTTCACTGAGGTATTATTTCTTGCAAAAGGATGACAACATCCAAAGATTCTCTAGGATACTTGAAAGAATGCAAAAACTGCAAGTCCAATGGCTTGGCTCAGGAAAGTGGTTGTATGTCATAAGGAACCCTATCTTCCCTCCAGCCCTACCCACAGGATAAGAAATATTCTTGGCTTCTATAAAAACTCTCTATGTCCTGCTAAAAGAGACTGGGATTGTTGCCGAATGTCTTAGCTAGCTGTCTGGCAATGAAAAATGTCCTGGCCAGGAGTCACAGTGTTTCCTAAACTAGTCAAATCTCTCAAAATTCTTTTCATCTTGCTATTCAGAATTTTCTATTTCAGCTTGTGTCCAGAAGAACCCTGAAATGCAATGGAAGCATCCAAGGTTTTCTGTCTAGGCATACAAAATCAAAGGAAATTCAGGTCACCTTCTTTCCTTACCAAAAGCAGAAGCGGAAGCCACAGACTTTGCTTTTTCTCCTGTTTTAAAGGAGTTGCCTTCTCACATCTCACTTCCTGCTTCCAAAAGGACCCAGCAGGCTGTTGATGGAGAAAATGCAACAGAGCAATGCTTCTGTGTGTGCAAACTCCCAAATTTAAGTCAGAGGTACACAGTTAAAAGCATCTTAGGTGTGATAGACTTATGTTGAGAAAAATATTAATACTGATATTAAACCAGTCATCTAAGTAGACTTCAGATACATTGGACTACAACCCTGATTCTTCCCAGTCACAATAAACTTGTAGACCAACACATTGGGAGGGGAATATCGGATTGTGGAAAACTGATCTAGGAGCAGAGGAAGGCAAGAGCAAATCCCCTCTGAATAAATCTTGCCAAGAAAACCCCATGATGACTTGATGGCATACAACAACAACAACAACAACAACACTATTTTCATGTCTCAGGGCTGATTCACACTTAGAAAGAGAAGGAGACAGCATTCCTTGATGTGGCAAATCTCCTTGCTGCAGGAAGCACAGGTGGAGGGGAGAAATTGTCCCCAGATGCAAGCATACATCAGGTTCTCCCCATTTTTTGCTTCTATACCTGCTTGTCACTGATATACTGTTGCATTCAGCAGAATGCATCCACTGCATTCCTTCAGCAGAAGGAAACCAGCATGGTACATGGAGTGATGCTATTAACTAAGCCATAAACTGAATCAGTGTGACCAACGAAGTTTTACTCCAAGGTGGAGGGAAGTAAAGCATTTCAAAGGGTAGGGAGTACTCAGAGGTGGTTTATCATTTCCCCCCCTCTGAAATAGGGCCCACAGCACCTGGTATTCCCTGGTGATCTCCCTTACAAGTACTAACCAAGCCTGACCCCACTCTGGTGCATGCAGGGTATTCAGGAAATGCTAAGAAAAAAATGTCCCATCAAAATGCTCCACATCCACCAGAATTAATTAACTAAATGCAAAGGATTTGGAGGGTACTTTACAAACTTCCCAAGAGAGCTAGTGACATTTGCCTGTCAAAACAAAAGCCACATGGAGTGTTGCGGCAGCAGCTTAAAACAAGCAGAGAATGCCTGCCTCTGCAATCCCATGGAAGTAGGCCTCTCTGATCTCAGTGGGACTTATTCCTGTGCAGACATGCACAGGGTTGACCTGTTCATCTCTGTTTATTCCAGTCTGACATTTTTATGCTTCCTGTTCCCTCAACAATCCTCCCAACAATTGCTCAGTATCGTAGGCTGCTATTATCCCTGCTTGGTGGACGCGAGGGGTCGAGGGAGAAAGTCCCCTGCCTACGGCCACCCGTGGAATTCTTGACTGCGGTAACCAGCTGAGCTTCTGTGCTATGCCAGAATCTTATGAACTGGACGTCCTCAAACTGCTACCTAATATATATGTTTGAGGCTACAGCTGTTTCCCTCCCAGGGTTGTTCCACTGGGAGACCCTTTAGGCAGTCATTAACTGGCTCTGTTATAGAGGAACAAAACCAGCTTCCCTTCTATTGTCAGGAAAGGTGCCAAGGGTCAGCGGCCTTGCTTAATGGCAGATCCTCTGTGAAAAGGTTTTCCTTCCCTTTCACACAGGCGGAACTAAGCTGCACTCTTCATGGTTGGCTAGAGCAACAACGGCTTTGCTTAAAACACACACACACACACACACACACACACACACACACACACACACTGTGCAGAGCAGCTTTGTTTGAGAGGTTGCTGTCGGCAGGAAGCAGGGGTCATCTCTGTCTTGGGCCCACCCTTCTTGAGGCTTCCAGAGTACATTCTGCTCTGTTGCAGCCCCAAGAGGGAGCAGCCAAGCAACACAGTGGAATGCCATTGCTATTTCCCAAGAACGTACCACGTCTCTCACGGTGCCTCAGAAGCCAGATGCTCAATGCAAAGACCTTCAATGCTGGCATTAAAAATGATACGTGTGCTTCCGAAAGCTGCTCATTCTTTTTTCCAGAGGATGGGTTGGGGGATTTTTTTTTTTATGGGGTAGGAGAGCAAGAAGAAGGAAACAGCACATTTTCTTGGACCACACCAACCATCTGCTGATGGATATTGCACAGCTTACATTGTGCAGAGTGAGTTGGCCAGCTGCTGGGCTATACCATTAGAGAGGGTATCAGTGGTGCCTCAGGTGAAGAAACTCTCCAGATGTAGCAAGCAAACACACTAGCAAGAAACACTGAGCACAACCCTCTGTGCAAGGATAGGACATATGGGGAGGGTGTAAAAAACAGGGAAGCATTTCAGAAAAATATTATCTCCACCCCTGTATAGTCTGAAGTGGTTTAGGTCCAGAATTTGACCACCACTTGCTTTGTAATGTTTAGAATGGCTCAGATTTTCTGTCTACACCAGCAGGTGCTCATACATTTCCAAGGCACAAAGGGCCAAAATATTCTTCCTTGTACCCAAATGATTGATGCTGTTCTTGATGTATTTGCACTAAAGAGGGCTAGGCAGTTGCTTTGAGGAAGCAACCCAGAGGTTATGTTAATTTGCACGGTGGAGGCTTTTAAGTGTGAGGAGGATCCATGCCAGCTTCTTACAGAAATGGCAAGATGAAGCCCCGTCTCACAACTGACATTTCAGTTGGCAAGCTGAAGCCCTTCTCTGCCAATCTATCAAATCACCAGGATGTGCTTCAGTGCTAGCACTTGAGTATCAGGACATTGCATGCACTCCACAGATTGATAGGCACATGGGATGATCCAGCAGGAGGCTGGCATGTGACTATACTTGTCCATACATGCACAGACTTAATACTTGAAGAGCCAGGCTGGGCACCTTCCCTTGAGTTGCTCTCATAAATGCCAGAGTCTTATCTGCTGCTGCCAGCAGCAATTTTGGGGGAGATGAAAAAATGCAGTCTGAAATGCTCACATCTTTTTTTTTAAAAAAATAACAAATCAAAGAGAAATAAGGAGAGCAACAACAGCTTTGTTTCTAAAGTAAAATGCATACAGTTTGCACAACCTGCAGAAAGAGTAAGGCCACAATATTGGATTATTTCATGCCCCTCTGTTCTCAGTGCCTAAATATCCTGAAGGTACTAATCCTGTCTGATCTTGGAAGCTAAGTAGGGTCAGCCCTGGTTACTACTTGGACGGGAGAGCTCTAAGGACTCCCAGGTGCCATAGGCTATATTGCAGAGGAAGACAATGGCAAACTACCTCTGAGGTACATGCAGGCACACACACATGTCCTCAGAACCATCTAAATCCAGCAATTCTCAGTAGCCTTGCAGATCTTTTCTAAGATACCTCTTGCTGCCAGGGTCCCCCAGTCCTAGTACAAATTTGATTGAAGGCAACTTTCTGGAAAAGGTGAAAGTTCATGGACTGATTGGGTGTCTGCCCTAGGGCCAGACAGTCTGGGCCAGAGAGAGAGATATTTTGGCTGTTCTGCTGTGCTTTGGCAGGGCTCCTGGTTGGGGAGGAAGAGCTCCAGCCTCAGTCAGGAAAACTATCTGCCTGCTCAGCAGCAGGCAGCCAAAGGAGAGACAAATACAGGATAACCACCCTGATGGAGATGAATGATCAACGAGTGGGTTTTGATTAAAGGCAGAAACACAATCCCTCTCCAGTGAGGGAACTCCAGCTAAACATATCCTGCCATTCTTAATGCTAACTCCAACCCAGCTGAATAGTCTCTAATTTAAATTTTCAGAAGGAAATCAGCTATTTTCAAGGGGTACAAATATTTTCCAAATAGCATTTCCTTCTCCACTTTTGTCTGCAGGCCTTTCCCTTGGCTCCTGCAATATCATCACAAGGACCAGATAGCTACTTCTTTCTCCTGCCTTAAATTGTTGCATGGGTGATCAGGGATCATATACTGAATGGGAAGCCTTCGGAGTACTGCCTTACTGGTCAGACTGAATTCAACTGAAAGTGAATGCATTGCACACACGCTTTCACAAGGAATGTAAAAAAAAAAAGCGGGGGGCACTACCAGCTCTTTCCATGGGGTTTTTGCAAGATCTGGGGAAAGGTGATGACTATGAAAATCACCGCTGTCTCAAAAGCATAGATCAGATTTATTAACATGGAGATTTTAATAACATCACCTTTGAGCATGATGTCACACATCTAAACTGACTTGCAAGCATGTAATGGTGAATTGCAATGAAGTGCAAAGCCTGTATTCTCAGGAAGAGAGCAGAGACATTGCTATGTCTTTGGGACCATTGCACAAAGCCAGCAGCATGCCCATTGCACAATGGTTTTTTTGTACAATGGGCATCATAGCATTATGGGTCCTGTTGTCCAGTGCAACACTGCAGAAGACACCATAATATATGTTGTCATAGTTCACCAAAAGGGTTACGTATCAAATCAGGGGCGTAGCTATGTCAGTTAGATTTTGTAGCCTCTGATGCAGAATCTTAGTCTTGGTTTATAGCGCGTGTTACCTGAATCAACTTCTTGATCTACAAAACCCAGCCCCAAATATGAGATGTTACTTCCATCCTGCAAGGAGACATTGCTTAGTACTATTACCACCTAATTAACTACTTTAAAGGAAAAAAAACCTGGACTTGGATTTAAGTTGTATTTACTAATTCTATAATGTCCTAGAAGATGGTGAGAGGGAGGAGAAATGACATCAATCACATCACACATTGCAAAAAAATTATAAGAGCCGGCTGGCATGTCCTCTATTTGTTTTCAAATTTACATCTTTTCCCCACTGTGTGGCAAAAGAGAAAGATAGACTACACCTCTCAAGTTGAGTCCACAACAACTGTCGGTTGGGGACTAAATAGCAATGCCCTTTCCTGTGACACACTGCTCTAAAAAGAGTGCAATCTCCTGAAGAACTTAGATCAAGCCCCACTGGAAGACCAGTCAACTGCAGACGAGATCTAACAAGCCGCAGCAAGGAGGAACTTCTCATGTTTACCTTAGAAGCTTTATGTAAGCCTTCACCCAGTCCTGACAAAAGCCTGTGAAACAGGTTTGTATCACCAGCCTCGTTCTGCAGCTGTTTAAACTGCTAGAAAGACAGTTATTCCAGGTCAGTCTCACTGCCCAGGAGACATGATTATTGCTGCCAACATGGAGTTAAAGGCTGCACAGGTTGTTGCTGTTTTGAGATGCATATTAATGAAAGTAATATTTCCACCTGAAAAAGCAATGGGTTCTTAGATGATGACTCTGTGATGAGATCCCCAAAGAAGCTTGGTGAAAATATAGGTGAGATTTGGGCTATCTTTGGAAGCAGCCTAGGAGCCATGTAAGAAAGGGAGAGGTGCTGTGGAACTTCTGAGCTGGTTGCCACTCAAACCAGCCTCTGTTGCTCCCCTCCAGTTATTTAAGATGGGGTCCTCTGGGAAAGAGGAAATACTTTGGGGTACAGCTGGATCCCATTGATTGATCTACCTGCCACTCAAACCTAAGAGACATTTCTATTTCTCCTAGATGTTAAATATGAGCCTGTAGCCCCCAGCTCCCCAAAGAACATTTAAAAAGTCGTATGATTTCTCAAAAATCCCATGCCATTTTTCCCCACTGAGGTAGATGTCAGTCTGGAGGAAGACAAAGCAGGAAGAAGAAAGAGGGAAGGAGAGAGTGGCTGGCTTTCAATGCCTCCTAATCTTTTCAACAGAGCTACCTGGCGAGGGCCTGTTCAGGCCAATTAGTGCACATCTGCCTTTAAAACCTACATCCTTGCTTGGCCATACCAAGCCTGGTTGGGGGTTAGTAGTTAGCCTATGTTACACATGCCTCTCATGTGTTGAACTCTTTGTTTTGCCTCAGCAGTCCTGGAGCATGCAGGGGCTCGTGGCTGGCTGTGGCTGTGGCAAGCTGCATTTCTCTGAGGCAACGGGCTTCCCTATGTAGTCAACGCACAAGGCACTTCGTGTCCTCACTCCCTCTCCACATGTCTGGGAACAGGGGGACCAAGGCCCCATCTGCCAGATAGGGCATGGGAGATCGCTGCAGGGCTTGATGTCCTCAGGCTTGAGGCTCTTGTCACAGGCCAAGGAGGTCTGCCCTTCGACATCCAGGCATTCCACTGTTCGTCTCTGCCAGCCGGAGCCGCAGGATTTGGAACACTCGGACCAATCTCCCATCACCCACTGTGATGTCAACATGGGTTTGATGACATTGGCCAAGTTCTTCTCCTTGCTCTTCTGCTTGCTGAAGTGGACATCCTTGGGGATAAAGAATGTGTACCTCACCTTTGGAGAAGGGAAAACCTTCGGGAGGAACATCTCACTGGAAAATGTCAGCACCTGGACAGTAATGGATTCTGGGAGTCTCTGGTAACTCTGGAGGCGTTCTAGGGTTGTAAGGGAACCACTGTATCTCAGGACAGCTCCCTTCATGAAAATGTCTTGTTCCATGGCTGAAACAGTGAAGTTTCCATTCAAGAGGTATTTACCATCCAGTGTCCTCAGGGCTAAATAGTTCCAGTCATGCCTCACTCCTCGGCGGCTGTGTTGCTTGATGTCGATGTTGGTTGCTCCCGCCGGAATTGTGACAACATCATTATACCCAAACCTATAAAGACCAAAAAGATGGTTCTTATTCTCAGAAATACATGAGCCAAAAAAGGCAAGATGTGCAAGAACATTTTTCTTTTACCTATATCTACTCCATGTCAAGAAAAACCTAGTTTCTGTATCCATAGAATCTGTGGCCATATCTATGCTACATACTGAACTTGGCTTAAACTGTTACTTTTCTCCAGGATCTTTGGGAAGTATAAATATTATGTGAGGGAGGAATAATGATCTTCAACATTATGCCCAATATTGTCCCCAGGCTGTTAGGCCCCAGGATTCTTAAAAAGCATAGTTCAGCTATTGCTATATTTGGCACAGATTCTCAACATATAGCAGATGCTGCAATACATATTTGAGTTATGGGGAAAGGAGAAAATTGGGAATAGAAGTAAAAAAGCAATGTGTTTGGATCATAAATGGGATAGCACTTAAAACTCTTCTTAACAGTGAAGGAACAAGTCAAAGCAATGAAGGAATATTGTTATCTATTTTGAGAAGAACTCCAGGTATCTCATCACACTTGCAGGTGGCTCATCCATTATCCCAAGCAAAAGTAGCTGGCCAATATCTGGTTTTGTATCCTCATCAAAGCTCTGCTTCTCAGATTCCCTCAGCTCAGCTACATTTTGTCACACAGCCAATGCCTGACTGATCTATGATTTTGTGCATACGCAGAACTGCACTTAAATCTCGGCTTCAGAAGCATACTAAATAAGGATGCAAATCCTCCCCAGGCATTCATCCTTTACACTTCCACTCTCTTCCTTTGCATTATTGGACCAGCTTGAGCTGACCCCTTGTGTCTCTTACTTGGATCTGTTGAGCGAGCCAGATATTTTTCTGCAAGATGAACCATTGCCGCCGCAAACCCCACACTTGTCTAATTTCTTGGATGACCCAATCATGTGGTCACAACCAGCCTTGATGCATTGACCATGTACACAAACAGAGAGAGTCTCTGGTGCGCAGAGGGTTCCATCAATCACCTGATATAAAAACAAAGGAAAAGCAAAGTAAGACCACATTGCCCTTCACCATACTATGGATGGCAAAATGATATATCTTCCAGTGGCTGAAACAACCCCCCACCCCATTGCCAGCTGCTAGAGAAATGTGAGTAGAAACATTTTCCAATATCTGCCCATCTCTGCAATGAGTAATGTAACAACCATTGTCAGACTGATCCTCCATACCAACAAAGTGGGCATTATTCCAGTAGGAAGCTGCGTCATACTGATTCAAAGCATGTCTCAGTATTGTCCATGCTGACTGGCAGATGCTCTCCAGGGTTTCAGACAAGTGCCTTTTTGGAGAATCTGGGGATTGAACCTTCTACCTTCAGTGTACAAAGAGTATACTTCAGCACTGAGCAATAGTTCCTTCCCTCCCAACTTGTTCAGGTGGTTCAAACATCCTCCAGCATCATTAGAGTTGCCCCTAGAAAAGTGACTTCCGCATGGACAGGACAATATGGCAGAGAGAACCTCAAGAGAGAACCTCAAGTGTGCTTTAGGTGCCTGAGAGCTTTTGAGGTCACTCTCAAAGCAAGACCATAACAGTGGATGCCAAAAGAGAGTTCTTACTTTAGTCTCAAACACGTTGAACTCATTCCCTCTCTTAGGTCGGCAGATCAGCTTGCAGCGATCTCGAGGTGATACGCCTGCGTACATAGGGACCCATTCTAGCAGGTTCCCATTAATGTCTGTGTAGTTGTATCTGTCATACTTTTCACACTGTTGCTCTCGAAAACTCTTGCCTACAAAGAAAGGGAAAAGGATCTGAAACACACCTCACTGAAGATGAAGACATAAAGGACTGAAAAAGCAGCAGTCTCTGTTTTCGTAATGTTTTATCTCAATCTCTGCTTTTATTATATTTCCTCTTGAGCCTAGAATTGGATGATATTTGCACTTCATGTCACTGATGCAGATGTTCTGAATTCCATCTGCTGAATAACTATCAGTTGTACTTTTAATCTAAAGTCAAATTTTATTTTACGATCCATCGGCCCAACATAGCAAACCATCCAATTGTACAATATGGGGAAAGTGTACCTACTAAAAATAGGATATTGTGCTATTGCTGTTATAACTTCAACCAAAGTGTCCACTAGCATCACTTCCAACTAAAAAGCAGAGTTTGGAAAGTTACTTTTAAAAAAGTTATTTGTTGTACAACTTATTACAAAATTCGAAAAGTAATTCATTGCTGTTGACGTTTCAATTTGGGGTGGGTGTAACTCATTACAATGCATACTAAAATTACTTGTTGCTTTTTCATTTCTTTTGGGGAGGATGGAAATAAAAACCCTTAGCAGTGATGAAAGAATGGCACAGAATTTTATTGTTCTCCATAAAGTTTTCTAGCACTTTAAAATGCCCCCAAATGCCCTTAGAAGGTAACTAGAAATATTACATGGCATCATTAAACATCACTCTTGTCTGTTACATTAGTTTTACAGTGTGACTTTGTTATGTCCTCATTCCAAAAGAAGGAAGAAAGGAGGACTTATAATGCAGTACTTCCAAGCTGAGGTGAGTACACACCTGGGAATGTATCAACATCGCTAATCTGTGGGGGGGGGGGGTAAGATTGAGATTGTGTACAAAGATGGTAAAGAGTTAAGTTCCACCAAGGTACACATACAGAATCCTGGCTACTAGGACGAAGGAGATGGCCAGCCTGGAGGCAGCAGAAAGAAGCTTTCCTGATGCACCCTTTTGGCCTATCAATGGTTGGAGTGCACAGCTGTACTCAAGTATGTATCTCTTTATATGAGGCTGTAAAACAATCAATACACGAGGATAACTCTCAGTTATGAGAACATAAAGTCCCAATAGCCTTCTGGCCTAAATATGTAATTTCAATGTATCTGATCCACTTGCAGGATGTATCAATCACGCTTGCAGGATGTTTTACGCTCTGCTTGTCATCCGCCTCTTTACCCTTGCACATGGACTGGATCATTAACTGTAAACTGGAAAAGTACTCAGTGCAACCACAGTGAGCAGATCCATGTCAAAGGCCCTGCTTCATCTCATAATATTTTGTGCACATCCTGTTGTATTCTGCAACACAACACTCACTGCTTGGATCATACTGTGTGACTGTGTGCCTCAGCTGTGGTTTGCATGGATACCATTCTTTCTCCCAGGTTCCGTGAAACAGCAGTCTGTACAGCAAACATTTAATGGCAGAGTGATACTGCTAACTTCAGTTGGGTTATAGCCATTAACTCTTCCCCAAAGATCTGGGGAACTGAAGTTTTGGAGGCACTCTAAGAGACAATTCTCCCACTGCAGCAAACTTCAGTTCCCAAGATTCACTGGGTGGAGGGGGGCAGCCATGCCAATAAAAGTTTCATAAAATGGGCACTCTGTCTCATAGATACAACTTTTTGCAACACATCAGTATCCGCGTAAAGCCAGCTTTCTGGCCATGCTGACGCTGGCTGTGACCACATCACAAGCCCCACTGTGGGGAAATCCAACTCTTTCCTTCTGGAGATTGTGGAAAGTAAATGGTGTTTATAAACAGTCAATGATTACCACTAGATGGGCATTCTTCAATGTTGCATGACTCATATTGGACTCTTTGGCCCTCGCAGTATTTGCCCCCATTCTTAGGCACAGGGTTGTCACAGTCTCTGTAGGAGAAATGCACTCCTCCACCACATGTCCTGGAACATGGCCCCCAGGAGCTCCAGGGTCCCCAGTTTCCATCTACTGCAGGCTGTAAGACAGAAATACTTGGTTTATGGAGCGCTTCCCTGATGATTTGCCACTGGAATGCTGAACCCCTCCCTCCCAGGAGAAAGATCACCACAATGGGAAAACTAGTCTCCTCCCAACTGTTAGCCAGTGGGAGAATATCTGCTTTAGTGCTTGTTTCCTCTACCCTCCCCATTTCCTTTTCCTTTTGTGCTGTATCTTTTAGGTTTTGTTTATGTTTGTTTGAAATGGCTGACAGAGGAAAGATGATGGACATCTTCCCCATGTCCATCCCTTGGGCCTGAGATTAGCCTCCTACTGATGTTTTTTATTAAACAAAACAATGGGGAGAGGAATTGCAGCACTGCCTTTCATGTGCTGTTTGGCCTTTAGCCATAGATGGGTGACCTGATTCTCACTATGCAATTACCTCGGGCATCACCGCATCTTGTGCGACACAATGGCCATTCAAACACATCTTCCCTGCTCCACAAGGTGTCCCATCTGCCCAAGGCAAACTGCCATTTTTGGTGTGGCACAGGCGTTCTGCTGTCTCCAGCTTGCACCAGAGCTGGGAGCAGATGTCTTCCTGAGAGGCATTTGGGCAGTGTCGGAACTCTTTGCCAAAAATCTGTTGGCACTGACGATCCAGGTTATACAAGGGCACTTGACCTGGGAGGTCTGTGGGGAGGGCAATGGGTTCAGCTGGTTCATCAAGCAGACAGTCACCTGCCAAGGGAGAAAAGTATGAGAAGGTTGCACTGAAACTTGTATTGACGTTATTGTTTCATTGCATAGCTCAGCCAGTTTATGCAGGAATTTCACACAGTTTCATAAACCAAAAAATATTGTATTCTGTCCCAAGGAGCCTCCAAAGACAACAGTATGGGAACCAACTTGAGGGAAGGGAGGAAAAAGAAGAGACAACAGCTCAAAGGCCTGAATCCTATTATTAGATGTATCCAGAGTAGATCCATTGAATCAATGAGATTCACCTATGTGTTGACTCATCATTCAGCAGTTGATTTAATGGCTCGACTCTAGTTGCAAATAACTGAAAGGATTTCAGCCCAAATGTTTAGATCTGGCATGTTGATTATCTTACACTTGGCAATGGCTAAATATCGTGAACAAAGAAAAGATGAAAAACAAACAAACATATTACTGTCAAAGGAAGGAATAGCCAGAAAGGCACTGCATCAATAGATGTTTTGTTAATTAGTCTTCATCTATCAATGGTACATTTCTGAAGTTCTGGCCTTACTTCTCCTACTTTATCTTTGCAACCACGACAAGATATCAATGCAGTCTAATAAAGTTACAGATAGCCTAACGTGCTTCATTTTTTTTTAAAAAAAGATTGGGTTTTGAATTAATGTTTTTGTACTACTCTGTGCATTGTATTGTATTACTTTTGGCTTTGCATCATGCTTCAATTAACTTTGTAGACAAAGAAATTAATAGCACACAGAACAGAAACTGACCAAATCACTGTCATTGTTGAAATAAATAAACAAATAAACAAACAAACAAACAAATAAATAATAGGGAGGAGGGCACAAACTGACAAAAAATATCAGGGGGTAGTAAACTGCCAAGTTAGTGCAGCAACATTGTAAAACTTTTTTTTAAAAAAAATATTCCCCTTCAACAGTTGAAAGCATCAGCTTTTTAAGTGGATCTCTCTAAAAGCTGTTTGAGACCATTTGTCCCTTTATGGCAGGAGTGGGAATTTGGTGGCACACCATACATTGTTGGATTGCAGCATCCAGCATTCCTCACCACTGGCTATCCTGGCTAGCATTGCTGGGTGTTGTGATCCAACAGCATATAGAGAACTACACAATTCCCACCCCTGCTTTACATATGCAAGATAAATAAGGATATGTTTCCAGTACCAATGAATTTCTAATCATTATTCTCAGAAGCAGGACTGTGTAGAAAGTGGCCCTAATTTTAGGTGCCCCCTGGCTGAACTCCAAAAGCCCTCTGGAAGAGATCATTTCTCGTTGCTGCCAGGAATGAGCTACTTCTTCCCTGGGAATAGCTGGCAGGGAGAAGATGGGGAGGAAGGAGAGAAAGAGAGGGTTGTCAGAAGGAGGAAGAGAGATAGAATCAGGTGGTGGAAATACTACTCCCTTCCACTGACATGCAAAGAGCTTTTTTATTCATCTAGATCAGTGGTTCTCAACCTGTGGGTCCCCAGATGTTTGTGGACTTCAGCTCCCAGAAGCCCCAGCCGCTATGGTCAATGCTCAGGGCTTCTGGGAGCTGAAGTCTAGAAACATCTGGGGACCCACAGGTTGAGAACCACTGATCTAGAGTTCTGGAAAGTAAATGGTTCTGGAGGAAGGGGCTTTTAATGGGTGAGGGTTGGACCAGGGCTTCCTTGAGTGAATCAATCCACCTGTAGTGTGGTCTCCCTCTGTTCCTACTGCCTTCCATTTTACCCAGCATGTATGTATTTTACCCAGTATGAAACTCTCAGTTAGACATTTTCTTTCATAGCAAGTATTCAGGCCTGGTTTGCTTTAAGACCTATTCATTTGTCCTTTTAGCGGTCTGTGGTATCCATAGAACTTTTCTCCAGTGCCACATTATCAACAAATTGATTTTCTTCCTGCCAGTTTTCTTCACCATCCAACTTTCACATCCATACATAGAAATCAAAAATATTATGGCCTGGATGATTCTGAGTGTTTTTTGGTTTTGTTTCATTTTGTTTTTTTATATACAGTTACGCTTTTAAATTGTGTTGCATTTAGCTATGTTTTAATATTATGAGTGGTTTCACCGTGTTTTAATATTACAACTGTGTTTTTATTCTGTATTCTTTTAGTTAATATTGGTGTGAGCTTCCTGGAAGCCTACTTTGGAGAGGAAGACATGATATAAATCTAATTAATGAATGAAGTATCACCCATTTTTGGCTCTGGAACCACATACAAAAGCCTCATCAGCTATTGGCAGGCAGCCCAGAGTGGAATATGTCCAAACTAATATGGTCCTTCAACAGAACAAAGGCGCGCTCATCTCTGCTCAGCGGTGGGCATCAGTAGAACTGCTCCAACAACAGACATCCCCAAATGAATAGTGAATGGATGCCTACCGTGTCCTCCATCCAAAAATTCTGTGATGTACATGGCACTACATGGGGACCAAGGCAGAGTCTTGTTCAAGTGGACAAAGAGAGACGCCATCATGTGATGCTTTCCTAAACTCCCAAAGAGCCTCTCACAGGTCTTGGAATCATCATGGGGCATGCTGAGTATGTGCCCTGGAAAAGGAGAGGACAGAAGGAAGAAGTTGTTAGACGGTCAGACCTTTATTTTCCCTAGATATGGCCTTCCTATCATAAGCTCTTTGAAATTCCTTTCCTGTCCATATGGCACCAGATCCTGTTTGATCTTTGAAGCTAAGCAGGGTCAGCCCTGATTAGTACCTGGATTGGAGTGAATATCAGGTGCTGTAGGCTATATTTCCAAGGAGGGACTGGCAAAATCACTTCTGAGGATTCTTTGCCTAAGAAAACCCTATGAAATTAATGGGGTTGCCGTAAGTCAACAGGCAACTTGAAGGCACATATGCACACACGCCAAATATAATTCCAAAATGTCCTACTGAGTTTCTTCTAAGTCTTCTTTTCTGGAGTTTTGCTGTATTTACCCTTCTCCCCCCGCCCCAAAAATGCCTCTGTGTGTTTGTTTGTGTGTATGTGTGTGTGTGTGTACACTCTGCCTTGGTGTCAGTTTCTAAAATAAATATAATTAATGTTCAAATGTTCAACTTTCTTTTCTTTTGCCAGAAGAAAAAGCCAAGTTTTGCATTCTGGCTACTCTATGCAAATTAAAATTTGATAAAAGATAAAATTTGATTCTGGCATAATGATGGACTACCTATCTATATGGGCAGGGCAGCTACCTAGTTCATGGGCCAATGTGTAGGCTGCCTGGAGACCTTCATCCTCTATCACAGAGCAGCTTTTGTTGGAGTCACACATCGTGCCAATCTCAGACACTCCGAGCGTACTGCAGCTCTGATGTCCACAGAAATCCTGCGAGTGAGAAAAGTGAGATGTAAAAGACATGAAGAAAGCAGAGTGACCCACCATCCTTCCCTGTGGAGTCCCTGGCTAACCTTCCTACACAACAGGCTTTACATTCATAGCAAATGGAATCAGGTATTGACGGGTTCACTTTCTCTCTATCCCAGATGGGTCTGTCCAATTGTTCAGGCTATCGGTGGGGACTGTCCTCTGAGTATTCTTACTTGCTCAGGTACGAAGGATGACATAACAACCCTTTCCAAAGTGGTGTCCTTCCTCAGGGATGCCCCCTCCATGGCCATTTCCGCACTAGACTGTTATTGCACTATTATTCCACTTGCAACATCCTATGGAATCCTGGGGTTTTCAGCCCCTCCCGAAACTGAAACCCAGGATTCATAGATTTGCAAGTGGACATGCACTATAACAGTCTCATGGGAATGGCCATAAATCACCTGGGGCCTTCCTATTATCCTTTTGGTGCCAGGCAAAGAGCCAGCCTGTAGTGGTTTGAGCTCTGGACTAAGATCCTGGAAACTAGGGTTCAGTCCCAGCTTGGCCATGGAAATCCACTGGGTGACCTTGAGCACATCATGTGTTCTCAGTCCCAGAAACCCCCATGATAGGTTCGTCTTAGAGTCACCATAAGTTGGAAACAACTTGAGGGCACACAACAACAACAACATCACAACAACTCCTTTTTAAAGGCCTTTTTAAAATGCCCTTAATCTGTGAAGATTTTAACTTCCTCATATGGATGAAAGAAGATTTCAGTTGCTTTCTTTCCTTGCTATTTTATCTGGAATGCTGTGAGGTATACATTTAATAAACAAATGGGAAATAATGCAACTGGTCAGTCATTAAGAGACAGCAAATTTTAGGTAGTTTATATTTTTATAGAAGCAACTGGTTAACTACTATATTTTTACCATCCTGGAGTAGTTATCTGGATTTTCCACTTGACAAAATGGGTGCCAAAATGTCTTGGTGGGTTTTGAATCTGTATAGGCATTCATATTTAGATATACCTCTGCCTACACAGAGTGTCTCCCTTTTTTCCTATTCTGCACATAGTTCAGGTTTGCAATAGTCACACACTTGGACCATTTCTGCACTGCACTGTTACTGTGCTATTATTCCACTTTCAACATCCTATGGGATCCTGGGATTTGCAGTTTAGGGAGGGGCATTTAGAATTCTCAGCAAGAGAGCTCTTTGGACTCAGTCAGCTACAGATCCCAGAATTCCACAGGATGTTGAAAGAGGAATAATAGCACTATAACAATGTAGGGCAGAAATGGCCAGAATCACCTTTAGGCAACCATGATACACTCATGGGCTACTTCTTCAGGAAGAGGGCCCTAGGCTGGTAGTCAACCTGACAATGGTTTTCTGAATGCCTCTGAATTATGCTGTCAACCAGCATTTCCATACCTGTCTTGTCAAGAGGATTGCTGTGTCATAGTGTTCCGAGTGACGGTCACTTGGAGGGTTGAACTGCTGTTGCCAGTTGCAGAAGTTCCGCAGCATGAGCCCCCCGTTGTCAGATACTTCTGGCCCAGCCTTTGCATCTTCCACCAGCAGCACCTTCACCACCACCAAATTGATGGAGTTCTTCAGGCTGGGGTGTTTGTAGATCTGAGCAGCCACAGACATTAAAGTGAGGATATGATTCTGAAAGACCAAAGGAGGCAAATGGGTAAAAGAAGTGATACCTCTGGTAAATGTCTTGCAACCAGGCAAAGCTGTAGGTTAAGGATTTGGTTCAGCATTATCCAAAATCGATTATGAAAAGACAGAAACAATTTCTTTGTTTTTAATTATCTTTTAGACTCTAAAGTTTAGTTTAGGACTTTTTTTTCCCCAGAAAGGTGGGAGGATAATAGAGCTTCCTAGCAGAGCATCTATAAAAGACACCATTGATTGCAAAGCTGTTTCCCTGAGCTGTGACTTCATTTTGGCTGATAGGGAATTTAAAGTCCTCATGTATTTCTTCAAATGAATGTAGACAATAAAGTGCTGAAAGTTTTGCCTAGAGACACACTACAGATGTCTTAATCCTGCAGGTATATGATTTTGAGCCAGCTTTCCCTCCTTACTTCCTTCCCACATTCCCAAACCAGAATTAGTACAGCAATAAATGTTTGCTTTGTAGAAGCAGTGAGAACAAATGTTTGCCATGTAGAATCGGTTTACTTTGAGCAGGAGGTGACTATTCGCTTTCTAAATATTAACTGGGCATCGTGCCCTGACTGCAAACTAGATACTCTAATTCCAAAATCCATATTAGGGTAATTCCTTTATTATGTGATAAAATAGAATTCTCTAGAAATCTATCCAAATCTTAGGGGCAGGGGGGCACAGCTGGGGCTGGGTGCTGTTGAAACCATGGTTCCTGCATTTAGCGACTTGAGTATGTGTGTAGACTGATAGCCCGTTTGAAGGTATCTTAAGTGTGCTTTTATTTTTTGCCCTAGGGTCTGCAACTGGACTTAACTACAGACAAACAAAACTGAAGGTATTTTATTTCACGTTCTTAGAATACTTCACTTTCTTAGAATATACCAGCCCTCCCCCCTCAGCCTCCATTGATGTCCACATCATCTGGAAGTTTACTATGACATTACCATGGCCAAAATTTCACAGAAAGGAAAAACACACAAGCTAGGACAGGCCAAACCAGTCTGCTTTTACCTGAACCTAAGATTCAGAGCCAGTGTGGGTGCAGTGGTTTGAGGGTTGGACTATGACTGAGGCTTGGGTTCCGATCCCCACTTGGGCCATTTCCTCAAAGGCCCCTCCCTAAACTGCAAACCCTAAGATTCCATAGGATGTTGAAAGTGGAATAATAGCACTATAACAGTCTAGTGAGGAAATGGCCTTGGCCATGGAACCCACGTGGGCAAATCACATCCTCTCAGCCTCAGGGGGAGGTAAAGGCAAGCATCCTCTGAACAAATCTTGCCAAGAAAATGCTTTGATAGGTTCACAATTAACTCAGAAATGACTTGAAAACACACAAGAACATCAACAACTGGGAAAAACAAGATTCTACCCCCTCCTTTTCCCTGCTGAGTTAATTGAGTTCAAACTGCTTTTGCTCTTTTAACTCAGTTTGCGGCAACTGAAGTAAGCTGAGGATAAATGGTGATAGTGGGAGGAGGAGAGAGAAACTGGGAGATTTTAAAAGCAGCTGGAAAAAAACTGAGATGACAGAAGATTGACCAGGACTGTCTTTGCCAAGTCAGGATAGCTGGAGGGAATATTATGGGTTACTCGGTTAGAGATCAGTAAGGAATAGTGTTTATAAAGCAAGTAGCAGTTTGTAGGCTGGTTAAAATGGCTATGTAAAGATAAGATCTGGGGAAAGGTGTTAGCTTTCTGCAAATGTCTGTAAGCTTGTGAGGTCTTCTGCTATGGAACCATCTTTGGAATCTGAGAAAGTATGGACTTTGTTGCATGGGTAATTCTACTGAGTCTAGCTGTATGGACTCAGAGAAGACAATCTGAAGATGCCTCAAGCTGTTTTGTTTCCCAAAGAGACTACGCCTGCCAGCTCTTTGGATCTGAGCTGAGGGCCTGTCTGGGAATCACATATAAGCCACTCTAAGCAGGGTAGAGAGAGCCAAGATGGTGTATTCATTTGAGTGTTTGGTTAGGATATTGGGAGACCAGAGTTCTAATACCCACTCGGGCTTGGAAACCTACTGTATGACCTTGGGCAAGTCACACTCTCTTAGCCTTAGATGAAGGCAACGGCAACCCCCCCCTTGAACAAATTCTGCCAAGAAAAACTCATGATTAGAGAGCCTTAGGGTCATCATACATCAAAAATAACTTGAAGGTACATAAAAAACAGTAAACAAGCAGGCTAGAGTCTAACAAATCAACAGATAAAATAAAACAGTGGTGGCAGATGGAGACAAAAGTGCTCCCTGTGCAAAGGACAAATTGTCTTTCCACCCCTTCCTGTTTTGGTTAACAGCCTGACTAGAATGTAGGAATCCACCTTGAGTTCCAGTTTGGGTGGCAGAAGCTTTCTGAGTTTCAAACAGGAGTCTCTTTTACCCCTGCCTGGAGATGCTAGGTCTGAAACTGTGACAGAGCAGAAGTTATTTTACTGATCTAAGCCTTTCCAATCAGGCTAAGTATCTGTTAAGGCAGAAGAGAAGTGTTCATAATGCAAAAGAACATTCTAGCCTGTGGAAATGTAATATTTACTTTGCAAAGCCTCTCAAGTTTGAAAGCAGTATAAGGAGCATTTCCTGGGATGCAACAACTAGGCAGGACTATTGTCTTTATGTTATATTTGTGGACTTCCTAGAAGTATCCAATTGACCATTGATGGAAACAGGATGCCAGACTGGATGGACCTTGGGTGGTATCCAGTACCGGGAAGTTCTTTCATTCTAACAGCCTGTTTTCAAGAGGCACAGGAAGGGCTCTTACTAGAGTAAGTACTGTGACGAGTGTTGCATTCCATAGGCTATGTAGGAGGAATACACTGATGACATATTTGTGAATGGGACCTATTTCCATACAGGCCAATTGCGTACACACTCAAGTGTTTACCCCACAGCACCTTCTGTTTGGGTAAGCGAGACAGAAGGGAGATGATTTCATATGTCAGACACTCCAGCTATGTTGAAGGCTGATGTTCACATCTTATCAGCGAGTCGGAATTCTGGCTCCTTTTGGCACTGAACCACAGAACCGTGTTCACGAGACAAAAATGCAGTCGTTACACAACGGTGAAGCAATTGAGAAACAGCAAGGGGTCACTTTGTTCCCAGGCTTTGCTCTGTAATCTTTTCAGCTCTGCAACTTCACTGATAACTGTTTAATTAAGTTGCATTGGCAAGACTTAAGGACAGGTGAATGAGACCAGTTCTCTTTTCCTGATTGCTCCCGCTACTTGTTTCTGTGTCACTAAGACCACACCCAGAAGCCAAGGAAACCATCACCCATACAGCAGAGATTGGAACGTTGGCCCTAGCCTTTCAAAAGCCTATCTTGCTCTTGAATGAACTGTGTCTGCTGAGTCCATCAAGTAAGTCATGATGGCGATGACATACATCTAGGATTAATTATATTCAATCATCCCCATAGGCTCAAGAAAAGGCCCAATTGAAAAAGATAACCTGTCAGTAAGAGAGGCCAACAGGGAACAGCATCTTCCTCTGTAGACCACTTGTTCTACAATGCTTTCTGGAACTCAAATGACATGGGCTCTTACCTTCTTGAGTTGTCATCTGATAGGAATCCTGGTAGCAGCTCTGCCGAGAAGGGAGCATGACAGGACTACTCCCCTCTGCACCGGCTGGCTCCCTGCTGAAGGAAGCATGATGGCCACACCTCATCCTTCCACAGCACAGCCAGGTACTTTCTCAGGTTGTGCCGGGGCAGGAAGAGCAGCCATCATGCTTCTGGGGCTTCTGCAGGACAGGTAAGTGCAGGATGGGGGTGTGAGCATATGTCATTGATGGGGAAAACCCAACAATGGTTTAATCTGCAACCACACCACCTGGGGACAGGAGAAGGATGGGATCATGATGACATCATGCAGAAGTGTCATCACAGTCCTTTTCTTCTCCTGTTCCTTTCCCAGGATGTGAGGGTACTGTAGAAGGGGCCATGGTGTCTCACCATGGAATGTGAATCCCTCTGATTAACCCATTTTTGTCTTCCTCCTCTTTTTCCTTTGTGTTCCTGGTCCCCTGCCCTGTGTAGAAGTGCTCTGAATTCTTCTTCCCTCCCTGAACCTACAAATGAATAACATTTTTTAAAAAAAAAGCTGGAAAGGAAAGATGTAAACCAAACTGAGCAAACAACTATTTAATAACGATTAAGAGATCAGGTTCACTTGTTCTGCCATATGGTGTCTGTTTACACCCCTTGCTTTCAGGAGGCGAACAAAGAGGTTCAATCTCGTCCTGCAATGAGAGAACCTGGCTGCTCTGGGGTAAACAACTGCCACCTGGGTAAAGAAGTCCATTTGGTTGGCAACTGTATGTACATTTCAATGTGCTAGAAATCTGAGCGGGTGTGGCTGTGTTTTCACTACTCAGTCCCGAGTGCCCCATAGCAATGAGCTTGCTTGGGAAGAGGCAGAATCAGGAAAGGTAGCAAGCTCTACCTCTGGCAGTCTTCTCCTAAACTGGTCTAGTTCCAAGTGTTCCTGCTTAACAGCCAGTTTCTCCTCTCTGCCACCATACCTGTAATTTTCTTTCTCGTTTGCCACCATCCTCATCTGCTTGCCCACATTATCCTTTCTGTGAAGAGCTTGGAAAGTGCAGTTCCTGCCCCACTTCTTTCATTTCTTTTATCCAGGTTCTTCTGCCTCCACACAGACCTTGCCAGCATTCACATACACAGGCTTTGCTGCCTAGGTGAGTAGTATCTACCATGGATGGTGCAGAGATCACTAGGATAAAACTTGGAAACATTCCTTATTGGATTCCAACTCCTGGTAGTCCCAGAAATCATGTTAGCTAAGTAATTTGAACAATGATAATCTAAAGAAGAACTATTCCAAGGAGTCCTTTCAGGCAAAGGCTTTTGTCATTATCTGCTCCTTTTAGGAGAGGGATGGGAGTCATATAGACCTGCAGGTGCTGCTTGGATCATGTGTCCCAGAAGTTCTAGCCAGTGTAGAAAATAGTGAGGTATACTGAGGACTGCATCCAACAACATCTGCAGAACAATATGGTTCCCACCTCTGTTTTAGGAGAGATGTACAGATTTGAATTGTGATCAGCTGCATACAAAGCATGTGCTCTGCCACTGAGATATGGTTCCTCCCAGATCTCTCCAGCTCCCCATAAGCTCTCCTGATTACATTCCAGCACTAACACCACTTAAAAAGATGACTTGAAATAGAAGGAGAATCACTCCCTTATGACCACCCAAAGAGTGTTTCAGCTGGTTTTTTTGTTTTTGTTTTTGTTTTACATGAACTTCAGGTCAGAGTTTAACAGCAAAGATCATCATTTGATACTTCTTACAGTTAGGTTTCTGCTGTTAACAATAATCAAGGAAGTACTGCAGTGACTCAGCTCCACCTGAACAATAATCAACAGTGTACAGATTTTGCACGAAACATGACTCATTGAACTGTACTCATATCCTTGGTATTCACTTGGCCCACTCTCTGAAACAGAGTGGAAATAATCCATTTGGCACTCCCGTGTAGTGAGCCTAGCACTTGCTGATGATTGTTCACTAAAATATTCTATGTAAATGAGACTATTATTATAACTCAGTGACAGGGAACAGGTTTTGCATACGTAAGTAACTGCCAAGTTCACTTGCCCAGCATCTTCAGCTAAAGGACTTCAGGTGGCTGAGTTTGAAAAGACCTCTGCAGCAGTATGCTTGCTACTAATTAGACCTGTTGAGGCACTGTGGCCAAGCAGAGACCCTTGTTTGGTAAGCCTTGCCATTTTCTCTGCAGGATCACACCCAGAGGAAAACCAAAGTAGTCAAGATGGCTTGCCTTCTTGACCATCAGAGTATGGTTAAGAGGATAAATAATTATTAGTGAGGAAGAATACACACTGTAAGAGAGGCTGAACCAGTTTGTTTTTGCTGTGGTCATGAAAAACCATGACCACAGATGATTTATATAACTTCTAGTAGACAATGAAGATGTCGGAACAGATAAAAGTTTTCCATAATTTGGCCCAGTCATTAATCAGAATGAATATTGCAGTCCAGAAAGCAGAAGAAGTCTAGGATTTGGAAGGGTGTGGAGGGTATGAAGAAACTAGATAAAACCTTCAAGTGTGAAGATATATCATTGAATATCACAGGCCCTCTTTGCACAGCATTTGCCATGTGAAAGGGCCCCTTGAGCGTCGCACGATTGTGAGGAGCAATCTGTATGACACACTCACAATCGCGTGACGCTCTAGGGTAGGGCAGGTGCCACTCGCGCACTTTTTCATTTTCGGCTTTCAGCCAAAAATGGTGCTCAATCGCACATTGCTCCAGGGCCTCATGCGCACTTGCCAGGTGTGCAGAGCCTCCGGAGCTGCAGCGGTCGCGCTTCCTGCCCTAGCGCAGCCTGCGGAAGGAAGAGGCAGGGCTCTCGCCTGTGTGGAGCTGAAGCAGCAGGGACGCGAGAGCCTCTTGCTGGAGGCTGCTCGTACCATCCCCGCACTCCAGTGCCAAGAGAAGGTGAGTTGTGGAAAGGGCCACAGTCAGGATTGTCCATATTTCCAGTTTCTATGTACATCTGTGAAAGCTGGGCAGTGAACAAAGCTGATAGGAAGATTAACAAATCAAGTGAAATGTGATGCTGGAAGAGAATTCTTCAGATACTCTAGACTGCCAAAATGACAAATGAATGAAATGAATGAAAGTAGAGCAAATAAAGTGTGAACTCTCTCTAGAAACCAAGATGACTATGCTGAGACTGTTATGCTTAAGGATATATGATAAGAAGACATGATGCACTAGATGAGACAATAATATGTGATAAGGTAGAAGGTGGTAGGAAAAAAAGAAGACCTCATTACAGGTGGATAGACATTTCTGCACTAGACTCTTATAGTGCTATTATTCCACTTTCAACATCCTATGGAATCTTGGGGTTTGCAGTTTAAGGAGGCGCCTTTGAGAAAAAAAAATATCTAAACACACACATTTTTTAAAAAATATGTTTATAAATATGCCAATAGATCTAGAATCTTGACATAGATTCTACAGAGCTAGTGCTAGCCAAGTTGGACTCTAATGGCCTGGTTCAGTAAAACACATCTCCTAAAAGCCTTGTTAGTAATTGAATCTGCAGTTACTGCTTTACTGAGTGACTAACAACATAAATCAAGCGGGCCTAAATTGCCACAGACCACAACCAGGCTAAAATCCAAGACCACAAGGTTGGAGCTGGACTGTTAACTGAGTGCTGATGTCTGAGCTGCAAAAGAACGATGAGTTTTGCAGTCGAGACAAAAAGAAGATATGAATTCAAAAGTTTAAATTTCATTCTTTATCCTTGATTATCTAAGAAAGGTGGTGGGATGGGGAACATTGTAGAATCTCCCTTTTCCAAGTACTATTTACCAGCAATAATCCATGTCATTATTCTAGTAAGAGGAAAGGAAGGATCTTGAAAGTAGCAGGCGGGAAAAAGAGTATTAGATTAAAAACATGTTGGCCTAAACCCTATTAGTTGCTCCCAGAATTGAATCAATAGTAGAAGAATGAATCAACACATAGGTGAATCCTACTGGTTGAATGGATTTACACTAATTGGTTCTTACAATAGGACTTAAGCTGCTATATTACATAGCACCTAACTGGGATATATTATTGGAGCAGGAGTATTAAACAAATACACCCAATCTTCTCTCTCTCTCTCTCTTTTTTGGTCAAAGTTCGTACTGCAGTGTTTAGTGTGACAAGCAGATGTTTGAAAATATTATTATACGTTATATAGGAACACCAATGAAAGAGCCAAGATTGGCTGTAACTCCCAATTGGGTGATAATGAAAACTGATCTCTCCCCATCCCTATAATACTTTTTTGATTTCTACTTAGTTGAGTATACTGTTGATAATATAGGATTCTTAAAATATTTGGGGCATTTAAAACACTTGGAGTCTTGTTTTACAGGACACAAATTCATACCTGCTAATATATATCTTACATTATATTTGAAGGAATAGATCCAGAGTTCTGGGAACTAGACTGAAAGCTGAATTTGTTGACCCAGACTGAGTGCAATCTTTCCTCTTGGGTAAGACATTGGGCCTTGTTGCCTATTCAAGACCAAGACACCCCAAAACTTTGCATTACTGTTGCTCCACCTCTCCCCTTTGTATTTGGATGATTCCAGCTACGCTCAGAGAGGACTAGGAGGCCTGAGGGAGTGTCAGATGATGTCACTGTCCTTGCAAGTTGAAAAGTCCCATTGCTTCAATCCTATAACCCCTGACTCCACTACAACCTGCAGACAGGCTAATTAGGAAAGGACGGGCTGCAGCCTCCTGTCTTGCATATGCTCAGAACCTCAACTTGGAAGTCTTACTTTTTGCCCTATACCCCCCAGAATCCCCAAGCCAACATGGCTGATAGGGGATACTGGGAGTTGTAGTCCAAAACCTAACTAAGGCCATTTCCGCACGACACTCTTATAGTGTGGTTATTCCACTTTCAACATCCTATGGAATCCTGGGGTTTGCAGTTTCGGCAGGGGTTGGCTGGCCCCTCCCGAAAGTGCAAACCCCAGCCCTTTGCACACCTTACCTTCTTCTGGGGCTAGGGTGCAGGGATTGCACGAGTAGCCTCTGGCAAGAGGCTCTCGTGTCCCTGCTGCTTCAGCTCCGCATGAGCTGCCTGCTCACGCAAGAGCCCTGCCTCTTCCTTCCGCAGTGCAGCCTGGGAGTTTCCCAGGCTGCGCCGCGCCAGGAAGTGCGACCGCTGCAGTTCCAGAGGTTCCACATGCCAGATAAGTGTGCGCGGGGCCCAGGAGCAATGCACAATCGCACACCATTTTCGGCTTCCTGCAGAAACTGAAAAGGTGCGTGATCAGCGCCTGCTGGCTCCTAGATCATCGTGCAATTGTGAGTGCATTGTGCAGATCGCCCCTCACAATCGTGTGATGCTCCAGGAGCCCTTTCGCATGGCAAATGCTGTGCAGAAAGGGCCCAGGATTCCATAGGATGTTGAAAGTGGAATAATCACGCTATAAGAGTGTAGTGCGGAAATGGCCTAAGCTGGGCTCAGAACCATTTCATCACTTATGCAGCAAAATAGCAGCAGCTGCAACAACAATAATAAGAGGCTTGTAATTGCATGCATTCTTCATTAGGGAATCCTTGACTCCCTTATGAGTGTATTCACCTGAATTCAACTGTTCATCTCAAGTACAACAGAGTCATTGAAACAATAGAACTTACCTAAATGGGCTCATTGATTTAATAGGTCCAGTTAGGACTAGACAGCTGGATTTACATCTGTATCTGGCATATGCATTGCATACTCATCAACATTTCAACATCAGAGTATGGTTCAGATTAATGAGGAAGAACATTCAAGGAAAGAGAGGCTGCAGCAGTTTGGTTTTGCCCGAGTCTACTGGGAAGGGCAAGAGTCCACCCTTTCCTTCTGTCCTCTCCTCTCCTCTGAGTTAATTGAGTGCAAACTAGCACTTTACACCCAGTTTGTAGCAACCAAAGTAAGCTGAGGACAAAGAGGGGGAAAGTGGGACAGTTTAAAAGCAGTTGAGAAAATGGGATGAGAGAGGATTAATTGGGACTGTCCCTGCCAAATCGGGACACTTGGAGGATATGGTATTTGAACACACATTATTGGTGCATTCAAAGCTTTTGAAATGTATACAAGTGGTGTTTTAAGCGCACACCTGAAAAACATCAGATATGAAGCAGAACAAATCTACATCTCTGCTGGTGCCTCCTCGGCGGCAGATACGCTAGCAGGCCTACATCGTGCCTGTGAGAAGGCTAGACCGCAGTTGACCACACAGAACTGACAGCAGAGAAGCAGCCCTGGAACTGTCTAGGTTCTGCTAATAAGGTTCGGCTTGTCCAGCATCACTTGCCTTGGGGAAGAGGGGGTAGAGAAGCGAGTAGCCTGCTGCACTGTTTACCGGACTATCTCCAAAAGATCTGCTAGTTTCTGCAAGGGTTTTGGCTCCCACCTCAAATATAGCACCTCCTTCGGCAGTTTGAAGTGCAAGCCAGGAATTTCCTTACACGTAGCCAAGAGGAAGCCCAAGCCAAGTGGGCATGAGGCAGCTGGAGAGGCTGAGGAGCTCCATGCCTTGGCTTGCTGTTTCTCCATCCTGCCAGGATCGCAGCCCTCTTGGATTTTCCTCAATGCTTTCTCCACATCTTATTTTTGACTTTTCAGAGCAAATTCTTTCACCCTACTTCCAGCATTCCTTCAGATCCTTGCCTATGCCATTTGTTTCTTAATCACTGCAGACATGCAGTGACCTCCTGGACTTCTCCTCCTCCTTCTCTCTGTCCTTCCTTCTCAATGAAGATATGAAGAAATGTCATATTATCTACTCAACAGAACTGAAAACCTTCAAGTCATGATTTACCTTTCCCAAGCAAATCTGGGAATTGTCATTCTGGGAGAGGGATCACATGAAGAGGATTCTGAGAACCTCTTGTACTTGTTCCTTTACCTTCAAGTCAACCCTGAGGCCATTTCCGCACTGCATTGTTATAGTGCTATTATTCCACTTTCAACCTGCTGTGGAATTCTGGGGTTTGTAGTTTCCTGAGGCCAAAGAGCTCTCTGGCTGAGAATTCTAAATGCCCCTCCCTAAACTGCAAACCCCAGGATTCCATAGGATGCTGAAAGTGGAATAATAGCACTATAACTGTGTAGTGTGGAAATGGCCTGACTTACGATGACCTTATCACAAGTCATGTTGATTGAGATGAGGTTTGCCATTGCCTTTCTCTAAGGCTGTGACAGCTCAAAGCACTCAAGAGGTTTCCATGGCTGACCAGGGGTTTGGTTCCTGCTCCCCAAGCCTCCTGGTCTAACACTCAAACCACTGTACCATCTCAGCGTCTCACCAAACTACAGTTCCCAGGATAGGGAGGAATCTGGGAGCTGTAGCAGTGAAAGTGGTATAAACATTGATGGTACTGGTAGTTTTATTTGAACAGATTTGAATTGGAAGGACTTTATCACCAGCATGGTGGTGATAAAGACCTTCCAGTTCAAACCTGTTCAAAGGAGAGAACAGTAAAGAAAATCATACTGCCCTCCAGATGTCATTGGATTGGCAACTCCCAGAAGCCCTAGCCAGCATAGACAGTGATGGGGAATACTGGGAAGTGTAGTCCATCCACATTTGGAGGGCCACAGAATTTCCACCCCTGGATTGGAATGTTCAACTGTACTTGGTTATGTTCAAATTTAAATGATAAAAGGGCAGTAATCTTTAGGACTATTTGCTATGACTTCCCCCTCCTGTAACTGGTAAACATGAGATAGTGGTTTGAGTGTTGAACTAGAATGGTGGAGACCAGGGTATGAATCTCCACTCAGCCATGAAACCTGCTAGGTGACCTTGGGCAGGCCATACTCTCTCAGCCTCTGAGGAAGGCAATGGCAAACCCACCCTGAACACATCTTGCCAGGAAAAAAAAAATCACGATGGGTTTACCTTCAGATTGCCATTAGTTGAAAATGACCTGAAAGCACACAACAACAACAACAACAAATTGATATATGTAATTTTGTTTTGCTGTGCAAATTAACTTGAAAATCTCCCTAATTTTTTTTTCCTGTGCTTTCTTTCTGTAAAAGGTCTAGCTTGGCTGCAAACTTTTGAAGCAGAGACTGAAAGTGCCTTATTACAAAAGGAAAAAAATGAAGTACAAAATTGAAAGTGCACTTTGGCAAAACAAACAAACAAAAAAATAAAACAACCCTCCCCAGGTATCCAAAATAGGCAAGGGAATCCAGGAATATCTATTTCAAGTGTTTTTGTTTGTTTGTTTGTTTGCAGTTGAGGCTGTTCATTTATTCCTCCAAATTTTATCAAAACTGAACTTTCAAGGGACTTTTATATTTAAAAAATTGGACTGCATCTGCCCGTCATTCTCTCTGACCCAACTCTGGCCTCTAAACTTATTTGCCTTCTATGCTGCTTTTGCAACATCTTGATGAATCATCCACAGAAACTGCTTTCAGGGATTCATTTGTGAATTCTGTTTTGAGTCTTCTGACCAATTGGTTAGGAATCCTTTGGCTAGATGATTATGTCCTGCCACAAGCAGAATGCTAGTAGAGTAATAATTCGCAGGCTAGATGCCATCTAAGTGCCAGAGTGGAAATTCCTGGTGATGCCCAAGTGTATACCCACAGAAAATAGTATGCCTTTCTAGTCAATACCCTTACCTAGCCCATATCACTGTCAGAAAAAGTTATTTTAGGCCATTTCCACACTACACTTTTATAGTGCTATTATTCCACTTTTAATATCCTGTGGAATCCTGGGGTTTGCAGTTTAGGGAGGGCCCTTTAGAATTCTCAGCTGGAGACCTCTTGGGCCTCAGTTAACTACAAACCCCAGAATTCCACAGGATGTTGAAAGTGGAATAATAATAGCATTATAACAGTGTAGTGTGGAAATAGCCTTAATTTTGAACCAGGAACAAAACGAAGGTGATGTGATTGGACTGTCACTGAACTCACCTGAGCAGAACGGAAGGAAAACTGTTTATCTGTCTGTTTTAAGGCAGTAGCGCAGCAGTGCTTTCATACCCTCAAACATTTCACAAATGAAAACTGGCACAGATGTGGCCAAGCAATGTCAGAGCATAGTCAAGATGACTAAAGTTGTTAGTGAGGAAGAATACACAAGCTAAGAGAGGCTGCAGCAGTTTGCCTTTGCCTGGCAACTGGGAAGGAAAAGATTCTGCTCTCTCCTCTCCTCTCCTTTCGCTGTATTAAATGAGTGCGAACTATTTTTGTTCAGTTTTGAATTCAATTTGTAGCAACTGAAGTGAGCCAATGATGAAGGGAGAAAGTGGAAGGAGGACAGAGAAGCTCAGACATTTAAGCTGGATGACCGGGGATTGATCGGTGCTGTCCCTGCCAAGTTGGGAGAGTTGTGGGGGTGAGGCTATGCCTGCAATTCGGGGTGTAGAAGGAGATCAGCTGTTCTTTGGTGCAGAATTGGAAGGGTGCTGTAGTTGATGGGATAGTTATAGCTGGAGTTACTACATAAAAATGAGACAGGAAAAAGTGGCCGTGGGGTCCACCTGTGGCTCACAAGCCATACTTTGCCCATCCCTCTCTTCTTACATTGGAATTATTTAAGTATGGACCATCTCTCCCAATAGGTGGACTAAGTTAACTGCCTCTGGCAACAAATACTAGGTAGACGTGACAGTCATAAGGCTCTCCTGATGTTGTTCGACTGCACACCTAGCAGTCCTAGCCAGCATAACCAATAGTAAAGAATGCTGGAAGTTGCAATCCATCAACATCTGGCAGGCCACATGATTTCCCTCTATTAGGGAGTGGATAGATCCAGCAAGATGTTAGAAAACAGTCCTCTGCGGCCTCCCTTACACTTCTTTAAGGTAGCCTGCTGCTTCCAATGGAAAAATGATGGCCTGCTAACATTATCAAAGTCAGTCCAGCTTACTTCTATACATATAATGGGGCTGATCTTCCTCAGCTAAGGGAGCATAATGTCAGCCCTGGTGGGTGTTTGTTGACTTCTGATAAATGACAGGAATTTGATGGCTATCCAAGCATTTGAGATAGGACATGTTACAGAGAAATGATACTAATGGACAATCTGCAAGCATTAGAATTAAACAAATCTGCCAGGGTACAGTGAAATGATATGACAACAGACTGCATTTCTCTGCTGCTTGGAACTTACTCACAACGCCTCCATAGCACTTGCCTTCAGAATAACAAAGTTCACTTGTGTGGCGCGTTTTTATACCGGAGTGCTTTGATAAGGGGCTGCTTTGCCAGCAGCCGATCCGAGGGACTGTGGCAGCTGTTAAACATTACATGGAATGTAGGGAGGAAGTGAGGAATCTTTGTCCTATGTGGTAAGAAGTTGAACTGTGTCTGGAAATAAAACGATTCTTGCGGGAATTACTGTAGCACCCTTGAGACTAATGCTTAGACAAAAAAGTACTTGTCTTTTTTACAGCAAAACTTTCATGGCCTCCACTGATGAAGTGGGTTGACGTCCACAAAAGTTTATGCTAGAAGATTTTCTTTTGTCCATGGTGGTCTAAAAATTTCTAAAACGTAGTAGTCTCAGGAGCTCCTCTTTATATCTTTTCAAGCTGAAACTAGGATTGGCAGATCTCAGGGCCCTGAGTCTCCAGTTTCTGTGGGTCATGTCCAGGTAGGAGACAAGGGTACAAATTCTCCAGTTTTGGGGAGCAAACCTTCAGGCAAGAAGAAACAGCTCAGTGAAAATCTCCAGCTTACCGGTAGGTAAGAAAAGCACCACCTTGCTACAATTTGCAAAGCCCGACTAATTTCTTGCTGTAACTTGCAAAGACTCTCCAGGCTTTATTTATTTAGCTTCCTCCTTCCTTCTCCTGATCCTGGATTGGCAGCCCTAGTTGAAACAGACTAACATGGCTATGTCTTTGAATCTGATTGGAAATATTCATCTTTAAAAAGGGTTTCTAGGTTTCAGGATGCTGGCTGAAGTTGCACAAGTACAGGCTTCCCCTACTTATCTGACAGGTTAGGGACCAGAGCACTGTCAAGATAACTGAATTGGTTGAAAAATGGAACCCATGTACTCTACTGCAGGGAACATGAACAACATATGGAGGCTCACTTGGGACCAAGTGTGTACTTGCTGCTTGCAAAGTCTCGCAGCTGACTTAGCACTCCTCCCCCCCGCATTAGCTCACTTTAGAAGCAGTACCCACGTGCAAGCAGTTCCAAGTGAGCCCCTGTAGGTAAGAAGAGCTGATAAAAGAGTGGGACTCCCGTAAAAAACAAATGAGTTAGTCCTTAACTTGGAAGTGTCAAAAGAATGAGTCTTCAGGTAATGGGTTGTCAAAAGGTGGGGGCTTCCTGTAATTGTTACCAATGGGTCTCTAAGAGGCGAAAGAAACTTCAGGGTAAGTGGCACAAGAAAAGGAGAGTTTATTCCTTGCATGTCAGATATTTAAAGTCTGGGAACCTATCTGTACCTATTTGCAGGTGATGCTAGGGTTCATTGGTTCAGCATGAACATGTTTATATAGAGGAGGAGATCAGGATGAAAGGTTTGGGCTCATTATGATATCTGGAGCAAGAAAAGAGTGAGGTTTTTTGATGGACCACCCTGGCAACAGTGGTACAGGACTTGAAGGGGGGGAACTGCTATGGTTTGGGTCTGAGCCTTCCACAAGCCCCTACAACAGCATAGGGCCTGGAAAAACTCCTCACGTGTCATGTTTGCTGTAAAGGAGGTTGTGTGGGAGGCAAGCCCTAGTGGAAATGGTGGCAGCCATTTTTGGGAACAACCCCAAAAATGAACCCAGCTCTGGGTTGACATTGGTTAGCTTGCTTTTACCTGGATTGCACTGGTTCCCATTTCTACAGTCTGATGGTTTTGAAGTTATCTGTTAATTATAGGCTCCTTCAGCTGAATGTCTCCAAAGAGATGTAGCATACGCTGTTCTTAGCCCACTACTTCCAGGAACCTTGGATGATGTGGGATGCATCTATCCCTTCACTTTGCTTGTTCTTTGGGCCTCTTTCAGGGATGCAGTCACATTCCAGATGGAGACTGAACTGGCATTTACAACCCCTCTGTCCCCAGTGCCCAGCGGCTTGCTCTTTTCTGACAATATCATGACCCTGGGATGAGAGAGGGTGGGCTCCTCATGACAGCTATCTTGTGAATCCAGTTTTGCAAGCTAGCAGACTAACATGGCTTGTATGTGAGAATCCTTTGAATCAGTGTCAGCTCCAGATTTTGCAGAAAGTCAGTGTGATATAGTAGTTAAAGCACTGGAATGGAACTTTGGAGGTCTAGGTTCAAATTCCTACTGAATTGCCATTACTACTACTACCACTACTGATCTTTATCCTTCACCTTCCCCAAGACTGGAACTCAGAGTGGCTTGCAAATTTAAATGACTACAATATAATTAAGCATGCATTAAAATAGAGTTACTGTATATACTCATGGATAAGTTGACCTCACATATAAGTCAGACTGCAAACCCTAGGATTCCACAGGATGTTGAAAGTGGAATAACAGCACTATAACAGGCTAGTGCGGAAATGGCCACTGACAGCAAGAAAGGTAAGTAGCAAAGCCAAAGGGCTAGGCGTGAAGCCCCTGCCAGGGTATATATTCCATCCTTCCGCAGGTCAGTAAAATGAATACTCAGCTTGTTGGGGGCAATTAGCTAACACATTGTAAACTGCTTAGAGAACACTTAGCTGATAAGAAATACACATGCTATTGCACAATAGTAGTAAAGTAATTCTACTTTAACTACCGTGGCTACGTCCTATTGAGAGCTGGATCTCGTAGTTTGGTGATCTCTCTTGCTACAGTTCTAAATGCAGGTGTGTGTACATGCCTTCTAAGTTGCCCGTTGACTTAAAGCAACCTCATGAATTTCATAGGGTTTCTTAGGCAAGGAATACTCAGAAGTGGTTTTGCTATTTCCTTCTTCTGAAATATAGCCTCCATTATCTGGTATCCCCTGTTGGTCCCCCATCCAAATGCCTACCAGGGCTGACCCTGCTTAGGGTTCAAAGATACGTCAGAATCTCTTGCCTTCAAGGTATTTAGGCCTTAAAATTCTAAATGCCACTCCCTAAACTGAAAATGTGAGCCAGTGTGGTGTAGTGGCCTGGGTGTCAGACCAGCATCCTAGAAACCACAGTCTGAATTCCCACTTGACCATAGAAACCCACTGCTTGATTTTGGGCAAGTCACACTCTCCCAGCCTCCAAAGAAGGTAAAGGGAAAACCCCTTCTGAACAAATCTTGCCAAGTAAACCTCATGATAAGTTTGCCTTAGCGGGTCACCATAACTTGGAAAGAACTTGAAGGCACACAACACCAACAACAGAATGTTGCCACAGCAGTTAAAATGGAACATAGTGCTATAACTGTGCAGGCAGTACCCTAGAAGAACTCCCTCACAAAACCTACATTTCCCAGGCACCTGTCATGTCAGGAATTTATGGTGGGACTCAGTCTTATGCTACTGTTTCCATGAAAGATAGGCTTTTAAATGTTTTACATGTTTCAACAGTGTTATAACTTGAGTCTTTTTTTTGGAGTAAGTCTACATTGGCGTGGGATGGGGTCTAATCCTCTGCTTATACATTTATAAAGTCTAACGGAATCACTCCATGGACAGTTTGCTTACTCTTGCGATATGCTCGTGGAAGGGGGTTTTTGCTTTTGAAAAGTAACATGACTAGGCTCTTCTGCAGTTTCTTGGGATAATTCCTGACTATTGTTTTACTGTACTTGACTCAAAAGGCCAGATGTGTGATGGGAGAAAAAAACACGGTGATTTAGCAGCATTAGGAATTACGCAGAACTGGCAGAGGGACAAAGGTTTATTTTTTAAAAAAAATACTGATTATGAGAGACTTCACATCAGCTTCACTTCTAAACTAGCTTACTTAGAAGTAAGTCCATGGTAGTCAGCACGCTAATTTTGGAACAAACATTGACGTTAGTGGACTGTGGCACGACAAACATTTCTGAGATTTTTTTATGAATATGTCTATCACCTTCTGGAACTATTCACACAGCCATTTCTGAGGGAAAAAAATCAATGCTAAGTGATGGGGGCTTTTTTTTTTTAAATAACATTCACAAGGTAAAATGATCTTCACGAAACAACAGTCTTTGCCACAATATTGAGGGGAAAGACCTCTTGTGGTTACCCTCTTTCATGTCAAAAATGACTGTGTGAAGGAAAAACAAAGAAAAAAAATATATTTTCACCTGGATGTTCTTTCTGAGTGCTTTCGTGGGCCTGCTTGTGATTCAGTGCATGCAGGAAATAACTCACAAACAATGTTCCTCCTGACATTTTAATGTTTAGTAAATAAAAATGGAGCTATAGGGACTGTACACAAACCTAAGTAAACATGGGCTTTTCTGACTCAATATTTCTTTTACATGCCTACCTTTTAAGTCAGACTAAACCAGTGCAACATATTTTCTCTCCTAATGCCGCACTGCCAGTTCAGCTGTAGGAATAGTGGGCAGATGTATATATTTGCAAAATGTGCTGTTTGGCTTATCTTCCAGATTGTTATCAGTCCTTAAACCGGCAAATGTGAGAAAGACAGTGAGGACTCGCATGTGCTGTAGACATAAACCTATTTAACTATTAGGCAGCAATTGTTAATGGAAGTCTAGATAAATACACTTAAGACAGGCCGTCCGTTGGAGAATGCTCAGTTCTCTTAAACCAGTGACCAGGACTAATTTTGTGGGGAGCTTGTGACTGCTGAGAGGCACTGTGGTAAAATGGTTGCTGTGCCATTCAAAGACCAGGTCTGGCTCAGCCGTCAGTCTTATTTCACGAGCTTGCACCAGTCACACTCTCTCAGCAGCACAAGAAGACTTGAACCTTATTGCTTAGTTCCATCTGGTACAGACCTATTGAATCTGTTATTGGGTGGTAAGTCAACACTTGTTGCAATGGGTCTATTCCAGTTCGGATCTAATTCACATCTTTCACGCTTCTGCAATATTATAATGTAATATAATCACTCATAAGACAAAGTAAAAATAACACTAAGCATGTGCAAAGTGACTTGCCACACCAAGAATCAACCAGCGTAGAGCATAGGTTTCATTCATTTCTTCTTCTTCTTTGGATTTAACAGCTTACTAAATAAGTACTAGCCTGCCAACCTCTAAGAGTAGTTACCATGTGACTAGAATGAATATTCGCTTTAAAAATGACATTTTTTCTTTCGTTCTTTCATAACGTTCACAGCTTTGCACAACCTGCTTGGGAGCCTAAAAGACATTCCTGTGAGTATGTAATGTTACAGAAGACTGTTCTACAGAACCAATTTTCCAGTCCAGAGGAGGGATGTACCCCCACAACATGGTGTAAGGATGGTCACGCCCTTAGCTCTTTCTGTTAGCAGTGACATGATGCTTTGGTTCATTGCAACCCTCCTTCTCTTTGAAGCTGCATATAGCAGGTGAAAATTCAGCAGCGGGTGACCTCCTTGTCTCTGTATTTTCATGTCTGGAAGAGCTACATTTGTTGGGTTTTTGACTATGATACAACTACTAACCCCTTCCATCTTTGCCAGAAATGAAGGTCCAACTTGGTGGGAGTAAAGTATGCTTGATTTTCAGCCAAAAAGCTAAGAAGCCAGCAGGAATAAATTATGATTGTGTAGTTTGAAAATGTCTCCACCATTGTTTCTTTGAGAGAAAAACACTCTTCCTATGCTCAAAAACTCTTCACTTACTCTATTCCATATCTGTTTCTTCCAACTACCAGAGTGTAAATGAGAGAGGGTTCCTGTAGCTTTATGAGGTTGCCATAAGACAACAGGCAACTTGAAGGCACATATACAAACACATAGAAGAGGGAATTTTATCAGATGCGGCCAGTATAACAAGCAGCATCCGCTGAAATTCTGTCAGCTATTAAAAGTACCACAGCTGTCTCCAGTTTTTGCTCTTGCAACCCTACTTCCAAGGGTGGCACGTCCATGGACAGTGTTACAGTGGTATAATCAGAGAAATGGGGCTTAGGTTACAAGGCAATCAATACTCGCATAAGACACTATCCCTCCATAGACAGACAAGCATTATTTGCACCTAGACAGTGGCACACAACTTAGGGAGGGAAGCACAGAAGGCCTTCAGTAACTGGGAATGAGAAACAAAAATACTTTTGGGGGGATACCCCAGAATCCTCCAGCCAGCATGGCCAGTTTCCATCCCGCCTAAGAGACCAGGGAAAGTCAAAGTTACAATTTTGCAAATTACAGTACAATTGCAGTAGTCAAAATTACATTTCCCCCATACTCTCCCTGTAACCATGAAATATTTAGCAGGTAGCAGAGTGGCTGACCATGTTTGCAAAGCTCAGCTGCTTAGTGCCATGGTGGGCAAATTTTGATAGGAGAGGTTGGTTCTACAGAGACTGACTATACCAGTCGGTTGCTCAGCACAACATGGGTATCATCTGGTGAGCAGAATGTGGAGCAGGTGCATATGCTGTATTCTGAGACCACCTGTTGCAAATCTCTATGGCTTCCTATGACATCATTCCCACACTTCTGAGTCAGCTGGGGTCAAAGCATAATACAAAACTGAAGCAGATCCAATGTTCCAAGTGTACAGACAGCTCCCGGTTTGAGCAATGGGATGGGCATATTTTATTGTATTTCTACCACAAGGAGGGAACCTCCAGTGGCACATACTATGATGCACTGAAATCTTGATTTGGGTGGTGAATGCTCTGATCTTAATGACTTGAAAGCAGATTGTATGACAAGGAAATGTAAATCCTGCATGCTTAGTTGTGCAAAACCACAGCAACTTCTAAAATGTACACTTTCCCATTGCACAACCATTCCTGAATGTATCCATCCATTATTCTCAGACACATTTTGGATGCCTTTCTAAAAATGTTGACATGGAGCTGCTTAAAATGCTTCACAAATGCTAATTTAATTGCTTCAAAAACGTGGTCTGGAATGCTATGAAAGGGATGAAATGGTGATTTTGCAGAGGTTGGGAAAGTCAAAGTTTATTCACTGCTGGAACAAGAAAACGGCTGGAAACCCAATGTATACTACCCAAAGTTCCACTATAAAGGAAGATCAGTGTGTAAATCTAATAAATGAATAACGTATAGCTAATTTGGGGGAGGGGGTTACTTTCACAAGTGGAGACCTTTTGAATTTCGACTGTTCCTCGTTTTTGGAAATGTGTTATACTTCTCAGCCACTGTACACATTTATGATTCATGTTTTGCCCGGCTTAGACATTCCACTGTTGTAGGCAAGATTCCCAGATCCACATGGTGTCTGGATATAAAGGAGCTATAAAGGTTTGACATTCTAGCAGGGAGCCTATAAGCTAAGCCAGAGTTCAGCCTAGTGAATTATCGACCTAGAGAATCATTCATTCACAGTGCCATCCAACATTTATCGCACTCTACAAAGTAGCATAAGAGCAGCAACTTAAATTTCAGAAAGTAGAGGACACAGCAGAGAGAGGGCAGAGAATGGAGAAAAGGAAGAGGCAAGGGTATCAGGGCAAATTATGAAAATATGTTGCTCATGCTTCTTTTCAGTTTGAGGACAAGGATTAAAGGATTAAGCCAAATGTCCGAAATAGATCCACTCCAGAGTGAAAAGATGGATGAAACTGGTTGAGCTTTAGTAAGCATAGCATATAATGTTCTCTCTGCACCAGCACTACTCCCTTCCAAAGTTGAAATCGTTAAAAAAAAAAGGACTGTTAGTCCTGGTGTATTCAGCAGTTCATAACTATTTCATCCCTGCTGAACAGGTCAGGGAGGTTCTTTGGACTGATTTTAAAAACCAGCAGGATCTATTTGATCAGGAATAACAGTGAGATAAAAGATGTGTGTGTATGCATAGGAAGCAAAGTCTCAAACTATTTTCAGCTCAACATTTCAAAAAGAGTTTTTGCTTGCTCCAGTCTTAGACTTAAGGATGTCTTTGTTCAGCCATTCTATCTGCATTTTGTTCCATTTAAATAGAATTCATAAGGGAGATCTTTCATACATCTTAGTGTAGCAAATGTCTATATTTAGTATTTCTGCAGTTTAACCAACCATATATATAAAGAAAGGTATTTTACCATAAACCTGATTTATGTTAATGCCCTTTTGCCATTAATTTCCCACACAAAATAATTCCAGTGCTAAAACATTGTTAACTCTGTTAGCTGACGATGAACAAAAAAACACAAAACATTCATTCACTGGCAAAAGCCACTGGAATGAACTCTGCACATCTGTTTTCATTCCCCTTTTAACATAATGTCCTTAATATAATTGCTATTTAACTTCTCCACTGTGAAAGTAGCAGTTCAGTAGAAAAGTAGTTTCTCCTCGTAGAGAGATTCTGCTCTGGAAACTTCTTTCCCAGAGAGAATACGTTTGAAGTAGACTTTCACACTACCTGATATGAAATTCCTTGTGTCAATGATTCTGAAATATATGGAGCTCCTGCTTTAACTGGCTTTCTTCTTCTTCCATGGGAAAAAGGACAGCCTAAGAGAAGGAAAGTTTTTCCCCTGCACCTCAAAATATGCTCTCTGGAACCAGAAAATTATGCTCATCTTATAGACAAACCAATGTTCTAACTTTACCAATGATCAGGCAGAAGTACTATGAAGTACCATTTGGCATATAAAAGGGACGAAAATTGCAGTAATAAGACAGGTAAAATTGCTTTATATTTACCATGTGATTGATTTTGATCAAATTTTTAAAAAAGCAAAGGAGCCAATACTGCCAGATCTTTCAAGCAACAGAATTATTCTACTGTAGGAGATAGCTGGCTTTCATTGTCTACAAGATACTTTGCCAGACACAATGAAGAGGAAGCTAAATAAAAATGTCCATGCAGGTTGGTTAAAATGCAGACATTTCTCTCTCTCTCTTTCCCCCAGTCTGCTGAGATGGTAGCCAAATCCAAAAGCTACAGCTTTACAGACAGGGTGGAACTACTTGTTACTGGAGACTCGGAGCTGCTGCCAAAAATGGCATCTCGGTGTCAAACACTCTCCTGTAGAACATGCAGAAACATTTAATGACTTCACCACACCGCACGTTTTCTCCAACGGCTATTGGGCAACGCTCAGTGATGTGACGCTTTAAGTGGGGATGGGCAAATGCAGAGTGTGATGACATCATGATGGGAAAGAACTGACAAGATGCGTTACAGAACATTGGAGGAGAACCCCAATACCAGGAGGCTCTCTGGAAGCTGCTCCAGGACTCGGCTAATGCATATCACTGCTCTTTGCTAGAAACAGGTGAGAAGCAAATGACGCCACGAAGAGATCACTGTCATCCCACAGCTCTGCACCTGGGTTGGGGGATGTGTGCTCTGTCAGTTGCCATCACACTGCAAACGCCATCAGTCTTACCATACTCAGTGGTAAGGGGTGATGGAGACTGTCAACAGTTTGGAAGGACACACATGTTCCTTGCCCTGGACTATGTGACACCTACTCTGTCCCTGCTCCCACTTTTTGTTATTATTTATGCATGCATTAGAACAGGCATGGGCAACCTAGGCCATTTCTGCACTACACTGTTATAGTACTATTATTCCACTTTCAACATCCTGTGGAATTCTGGTGTTTGTAGTTTACTGAGGGCCTCTAAATGCTCCTCTCTAAACTGCAAACCCCAGTATTCCATAGGATGTCAAAAGTGGAATAATAGCACTATAACAATGTTGTGCGGAAATGGCCCTGGTGTCCTTGAGATCTTTAGGACTATGAAAGCCCCAGCTGGCAGGGCCAATGGTCAGGGGCTAAAGAATTATAGTCCCAAACATCTGGAGATCCCCAGGTTGCCTGCCTTGGCATTATGGTTCAAAGGACACCACAGACATTATCCTAGCTAATTTCAAAACAGGCTTTGGAAGTGGATTGGAATGATTATTACCCCCATACAAGCAGCTGGGAGTCTACAGATTAAAAATCATAAATTATCTAGGGCTGCATAGCGAGTTATAGGCTGGAAAGATTGGAATTGAAGAATTCCCAGGCTCAAGGATTTATACATAGCATGCTACTGGGATCATGGGAGAGCTGCAAGGACTGTTCCGGAGAACTTGCAGGCGCTAGCCCAGCTGCACCAGCTTTCAGGCTTGCAAAAAAAAAAAAGAAAAAAAAAGGGCGGGAGCAAAAGAGCATCTTACCGTCAGGTCCTCCCCGTAGAACCGGACCATCGATGTGTCAGCCACCAGCAAAGTCTCCACGTAGCGAGCCTGGGAGGTGAACCGCTTGGCTCTGCCGCTGCTGGCGTCGCCCCCGTCGGGTCCCACCTGGCCTTCCCCTTCTGGGATGTCCTCGGGGGCTTCTTTCGCCCAGCCCCTCTTCTGGAGCTGGTGGACCTGCAGGAGAGGATCCCCACTCCCTCGATCTTGAGGCTGGATGACATACTTGTCTCCGTCCACCAAGAAGGAGCCGTGGATGCCTTGGCACAGGCTGACGGCCACCAAGGAGTCTGGCTGCGCGTTCACCGTCCCGGAGTAGAAGCATCTTCTCTGCAGCCCCGCGTCTTCCTCGTCCTCCTCGTCCTCTGCAAAAAACTCGGCGCTCGTCTCCTGCCTGCCGATGCGCTGGATCCTGAGCCCCGGCGCTAAGAAGCTGGCGTCGGGCTCCAAGCGCAGCACGAACTCCTTGCCGAAGGCGGCGAGGGCGCAGGCCACCTGCCCTTCGCCGCCGCTCACGGGAGCTGCCATCCAGACTGGCACCACCTCCTGGGAGTCGCTGTTCGCGAGGGACAGTGCCCGGGCATGGGGAAGGAGCAGCAGGCGGCAGAGCAGCAAGGGGAGGAAGACGAAGAGCGAGCCAGGCGCAGGTGCCAGCCTGCCAGGGAAGGGCTGCTGTTGGGGAAAGACGGGCATAGATGCTCCAAGCCGGGAGAGGGGAGAGAAAGCTTTGGGGAGAGAGGGCTCAGCTCAGCTGGAGAAGCAAACTCCCAGCTGTGGGAGAAGGAGGCTGCAAATCTGCAAACTGCAGGAGTTGGCGGCCGGGGAAGGCTCTGGATTAAATTAAAACTGATATGGGGGAGAAGGGAAAGAGAGAGAGAGAGCGAGAGCGAGAGCGCGCAAGGCGCGGGTGGGTGGGCGATTTTTAATTTTTTTTCCTAGCGAGTTGCCCAAGTGTGCAGGGAGAGGTGGAAAAAAAAAAGTCCTCTTTCTGCCCCCACCCCCAAAGCCTGGACTATGGATAGGGTGAGAGGGGCTTTCTTCTGAGGATCAGCCTCCTAAGCACCTCTTGTACCTTTCCAGGCAAGATGTCATACAATATAATACAAAAAAGAAGCAGCAGCAGCAGCAGAAGCAGCTGGAAGGACGAGTTGACCACTTGGAGCTGAAAGACGCTTGGAAGGGGAACTGTGATTCTGATGGCTCTCCCTCTTTGAGTTTTGTCCCCCTTTTGCAAAGGAGCTCTCTAGCTCTCCCTGGATAGCTCTTTCCTCAATCTTTGAAGCACCAAAGCAGACTCCAGAGTCCTCGGTATTTATACTTTCTTCCCCCTGCTTTGACATAAGAGGGTTATTTTTGATCTCACGATTCCACATTCCCCTCCCCTGGGACCTGGAAGAGGAGGAGGAGGAGGAGGAGGAGAAATGAAAAGCGGGGTGTGTGCGTGTGTGTGCGCGCGTGTGTGTGTGTGCGTGTGTGGGGAGCTTTTGGATGCAATTGGAGGCCAGTCGGGAGCTGAGAGGACCCGCCTCTCTTGCTTAAGTGTCAGCTTAAATACTCCCCCCTCAATTCTCTTGGCGTTAACTCTTTCAAGACCTGGCTCTAGAGTAATTAGTTCTTCAAAATATTCTTTTTTCCCCTCCTTTCACTGGCGCTTCTAGACAGAAGCCTTCTGCTTCTATTTCCTTTTTTCGGTCTTTTTCCAAGGCTCTGGGGAAGGGAAAAGCTTGTCATGGGGAAAAAGATTTTTAAATTCGTATATATGTTGCTGCTATTTATTATTATTGCAGTTGGGAAATAGGAAAAGGGCATAGCTGGGTATATAAAGGCATTTATAGAGGTTGTATGGAAATAAAATAGTGGATTCTATTCTTCCACACAAGTTCTTTCGAACTGGGGATATTCTGGAAGATGTCATTTATTTTATTTTTTTAAAGGAAAATATTACTTAGTACACACTGTTCTTCTTGTGATCCTTGCCAGGATATGTTAATCACAGAAATAAAAAGGAAAAGAATTCCCATCAACAGAAATAGGGAAAAAATGTACTTTATGCTTATTTGGTTTTTATAAACATCCCAAAATACAAACCTTCTTTTGTCTTGACCTCTCTAACCGGATTGTGTCTTTATTTATAATAAGCCTTTTATTACGCACAAACTGTCTGCTACAAGACATTATCAATTTTGTTGTTTGTGCCGAATGTCATGCTGCATCTCTGTTAGGCACTCTTTCATTTTATTACATTGTTCGTCAAAATTTTTTTGGCCCAAGTTTCCAGATATTGCTGTTGTTGTGTGCCTTTAAGTCATTTCTGACTTATGGCAATCCTAAAGTGACCCCATCATGGGATTTTCTGGGGCTGAGAGTTTGTGATGTGCCCAAGACGAGTTTCTGTGGCTAAGCTGGGAATCAAACCCTGCTGTCCCGGATCATAGTCTAACGCTCAAACCACTACACTGCGCTGCTCCTCTGTTTCCAGATATGCCTCTAACAATTCAAAATGTTTTTTTCAAAGAAAATAAAAATAACATCCCCATCCAAACATCCAATTAATGAGCAGCAATGATTATGATTGAAGAATTCACACATCAGCCAAATGATGGTCGGAAAAAAACAACTCCTCAAGGTTCTTTTGAAAGCTAGCATCAGTTGGACCATAAAGGGACTGAATTTCAAGGGTAGGAGGATGTCATTAAAAGAATCCCATGTCTTGCACCTACCAATGTAACATCGGGCAAGAGAGCAGGATTGCTGAAGTTCAGTTAAAAGCAAAGGCAAGTTCACAGGAGTGCGGTCAAGTTCTGGTGTTTCCCTACTATGATGAGGAAAATTTGATACCTGATCCTTTCTTCTTCTTTCTCCCCAACACAGACCTTTAAGTGGTCTAGAACAGTGACTTCCCAGTCTCAGATCCCCAGATGTTGTTGGATTACAACTCCCAGAATCTTTAACCATGGCCAGTGCTAGCTGGGTCTAAATGCAAGAAATTAATGAAACAGCTGATTGAAAATGGAGCAAATCCTTTAGAAAAGCCACAGCTATATGGGAAGAAAGAATAGTTTTCTGATATATTCCATGCATGCTTGATATCCTTTTTGGTCCTTTAACTCTTCTGCAATGGAATTTTCTGAAGCCTTGTTCCTGCCCCAAACACCGTAAGGGGGTACATTTTGCCTAGCAATGAGCATCCACCGTTTCCCATTAATTCCCAAGGAAAGAAGCAAGTTATCAGGATTTGAGCAATCCCTCTTTACCCTGCAGCCACAAAGCCCCACAGATGTAGTCCCTACCTCCCCTTTTGCAATTGCTATTTAAAGCCTTAATCCCCCCAAATATTTGGAAGAATAATATAAGCAGTGTTTTGAGGTTCCAGATACCTGCCTCCCTGAGAGCTAGAAAATCAGCTTTGTGGTAAAGTCTTGGGGATGAGGGGTGCAGTGTTTAAAGACTTTTGGCTCTGCATAAATATCCTGTGTGACCAATGAAGGGAGAGTATTTACATCTGCTCATCTCGGTTGAAAAGCCACCTCCATGTACTCAGACGCACACTAGCTGTGTCCGTAAATAGCGGTGTGCTGTCCAGTGACCAAAGTTTCTAATGATTGAATTTCTTTTTATAAAGTGTAGGGTTTTTTTAGTCCTTTTTTAAAAATAAAAAACCCACCCAAAATAACAACAAAGCAAAAAATAGGATGGATTTTCATTCTTAACAATTTCATATCCCTAAAGACTATGCACGGTTGCAGCGCCCTTGATGTAGTAAAAATTTCCAGAATGTCCCAGTGGCTGGAGCATTTGCTGATATCAGCAGCGCAACACAGATTGCTGCAGGGAATCTGGTCTGTAAGGCAAACTGAGAAACTGAGCTGCCCTGTCAAAGGATGGCGGGTGGATTAAAACGTCATAGACAGAGATAGGGAGTCGGATATGAGGGAGCTGAACCAGAGCGCAGAAGGAAGAGCCAAAAATGTTGAAGGGCAGATCGGGCTTAATGGAAGGCAGGAGAAGAACCTAGGAAATGACTAATAGAGCCTGGAAAAATTACTTTTTGGACTACAACTCCCAGAATTCTGCAGCCAGCTTGGGAAACTGTTGTCAAAATGTGCTAATTAGTTAGTTCCAACCCCCTCAAATGTAGTTGCTGCTACAGTTTGATTTAAAAATGATTCTTTACTTCTCATAATTAAAAGAAATCCTTCAATAGTTATTTTTATGTTATATGACACATCAAAATGCCACAGCCCCTGGCATGTGGTCCAAAACACACCTAAGCAGGGAGGCTACACATTCCTGTAACTATAAAACTAACTAAAATAGTTACAGTTGCAATGAAACAGAGTAAAGATATCCTCCTTTGCATTACAGTTGCACAACATAACTTAAGCATGTCTTTGTTCTTGCAGAAAAGGGATTGTTTACAAGAAACTAAAACAGCTACAGTTGCAATGAAATGGAGTAAAGTTATCCCACTTTGTATTACAATTGCACAAAATAACTTAAGTATGTCTTTGTTCTTGCAGAAAAGGAATTGATTACAAGAAACTTGTTTGCACCAAGTTATTTCCAAGCTTGAGGCAGGAGAAGAACATCCAAGGAAGAGCAAGTAGTCATAGAGGTGCACCATGAGCTGTGGCACAAGCGAGAGGCTTTGGGTTGACCTGGAGGTCTGGCACATAGAGCTCAGAGAGAGCCAGTCCTGGAGGTCTGATGACTGGGAAGGAAGGAGCCCTCTGCTGGTGTCTTTAACATGACAAGCTAGTTCATGGAAAGACAGTTGCCTACCGATAAGGCAGTAAGGTGCTTGGTCAGTCAGTCGTCCTGTTAGACATTTGGTTTATAAATTAATTGTGTGTTTTCTTGTGTTTAAATCATATCCACCTCCAGGATCAGAAAGGCATGCTACAAGTGCTCTCTGCTGTCTGACTCTGTACACACATCAAAGAAAGCATTTTCAAATCCTGGCTGAAACATCCTCCATTAGGGTATTTTACAGCCTGAGGAACAATTTAAGCAGAAATAATATCAAGGGCCTGCAGAAGAAACAAGGAGAGCAATGGTGGTATAGTGGTCTGAGTGCTGGACAAGGACTCCAGGGGACCAGGGTTCATATCCCTGCTCAGACAAGGAAGTCCCCTGGGTGATCTTGGGCATGTCATACTCTCTCAGCCTTAGAGGAAGGTATTGGTAAACCTCCTCTGTCTGTATCTTGCCAAGAAAACCTGCAGGCAGGGTCACCATAAATCAGAGTCAGCTTGAAGGCACATAACAACAATGGAAAAGAAGCCAGATTGGCTTGGTGAATGGCAGGGGTGGGAACTGGTAGACCCTCCAGTTCTGAATACACCTCCCCATTGGCTATGCTGGCTTAGGGTTGCTGGGACATGCACTTCAATCATTCCTACTTCTGGTGTATGAGAATGACTGGTGGGGAGTGAGGAGGACCAGAAGTGAATGGAAGTGAGGATGACTGCATTTTTGCATGCTTGCCTCCATTTATATTAACAGCATTGACAGATGAGAGCACATGGATGTAATCTCACTGAATAAAGTTGGTGTGTTTGCAAAATTTTCTCTAGTCCAGTGCATTTCCAAAGTACAGGATTTTCTGCTTTCTCCTATTTTTAATGTGTATTATTTTCTTATCAGGATACCCAAGATGGTAAGCAATTAAAATCTACACTATAGTTTTAGAAGATCTATCCTATAATTTAGTCAGCCCTCCACATTGGCAGGTTTGATTTTCATGGATTTGATTATTTGCAAATTTCTCCAATCCTTGCCCCCCACCCGCACTTCAGGTGCTTCTTTACTGGGGAACCTTCCCTCTTGGTGGTTTAGATCAGGCCATAAAACCCTTTAAAAACCTGCCTCTAGTCTTCTTCTTCTTCCTCCTCCTCCTCTAGCTGCTGCTTGGTCAGTCAAGGACAGCTGACAGCCCAGTTTCTCAGCACCACTAAATGAATCCCCTCCAACATCCAAGGAAGGAGACAAGTGTGAGAGAGGAAGTATAGGCAACCATGCTAACCCACTCCCCTTCCCCTCCCCTTTCCCTGAGCTGGAGGCTTCCGCACTAGACTTTTATAGTGCTATGATTCCACTTGAAACATCCTATGGAATACCGGGGTTTGCAGTTTTGGGAGGGGCCGAGTGGCCCCTCCCAAAACTGCAAACCCCAGGATTCCATAGGATGTTTCAAGTGGAATCATAGTGCTATAAAAGTCTAGTGCGAAAATGCCCCTGTTCTGGACCCTAGGAACCTATTCTCACCAGCGTACCTTTGCCCCCTTTCCACAGACACATACACGCACATTGTGATATTTGTGATTTTTCCACTTTTGCCTGGGTCCTGTGCCCCTTGCCCTAGCAAATGTGGAGTGCCAGCTGTATAACAAAATTTAAAATTGTTAAAACAGTGATACCTTTCTTGGGCTAACAAAAATGCCCAAAATACACTATGCATGCTTTTGAAGCTTCACCAACTTCTGCTTCAGGCAAAGAAAATCACACAGAAGCAAAATGACGATGTTAGAGTCACAGGCCTACATTCTGTCTCAAAAGTTTTGAAAGTTTGTAGTTGTCCCAATAAATATATCACTGTTCTGTGGATTTAGGATTTTGTTGGATTTTGCTGTACGGCCAACAGGCCTACCCCTGACTGTGTTTTATCAAATTAAAGTCTGACAGCCTTTTATGCTATACAAATCCATGTGCTTGTCACCAGATTGATCATGTTACCTAATGGGACCAAAATGAAGACTGCGTTAAGTTTTTCAATCATATCTGTTGACAGCTTTCTGTTCCTTGCCAACGAATCTCTAGAATGTAAATTTATGACCTGATTTTGACCAAACTGATTTTTAGATTTAGGTTGACATTCCAAACATTTCCATGCAAGTTCAGGACCGTTTATCAAATTTTGACTTTTTGAGGGTGGGGGGAGATGTTTGCTGTTTGTGGTACACTTTGCATGGAACATGGCATGAAATATTTTTTAAAAAAATTTCAGTTTTTCATTTCATCCAAATGATAAGTAAAATCAACATCAGCCTGGGCAACACTGCTTAAATTTCCTGTTTAAAAGAGATAATATTAATACCTACTACAGGCAAATAAAACTGATGGAAGCTAAAACAAAAATTAAAAAAACCCCCCACAGAAAACCAGAAAGCATCAAAAGCATTAAGTGTCATAAAAGCCTCCAATACCTCTAAGTCATTTCCAGATACACTATGGAATAAAAAGATCTTTACTGCAAACATACATAAAAAAGAGTCCTGTAGTATCTTAAAGACTGACAGCTTTACTGTGGCATGTGCCCCACTCCATAAATCTTTTAGTCTTTAAAGTGCCTTAGAATGAATGTTGTCTGTTTATTGTAGTGAAGAAGGGTTACTCCTCTTCTCTTTGGTATTAGCTCCTCTTCTTCTTCTGAGTGCAATCAGAATTAAACAAAATGGAAATGGAAATTGTACAAATTCTTTAATTCAGAAATCTAATTTTTCAGCAGTGGCTTTCCAAATGACCAATTCTTTGTACAGTGTTTATTCACAACGCGGTCCCAGTTGCTGTCCCTAAATCTGTCACCACCTCTTGTTTCCAAGCCCCTACTACCTTAATTAGAAGATTCCTCTATGGAGCTTTTACCTCTTTGGGTGCTTACTATTTAGTTTGTTGAATAGCACAGTTATGAATTACCCCTTAATAATGAAGAGTTAATTAGTCTGCATCAATTTAGAGGTTGGGGGAATTTTAATGATGCAAAGGGGCAGCAATTGAAGCCCCCCGCCCCAAGAGTGGAACCTTACAGATCAAGGTGCAAACACTTGCTATCCACGCTGAATAGGAAATAATAAAACAAGTGGAACTTGCACAAAGGAAATTTAATTAGAAGCCGTAGCAACTCTTAAAAATGCCAGTACCATTGCCATAATATACCAGCTGCATTACAATTGCATTTTACTGAAGGGTGGGAATAACCACAAACCACAAACAAGGTCTTGAAAAAATGGGAGGGCCATACAGAAATCACTGAAATGCCTATGGCCATTTCCGCACTAGACTGTCATAGCGCTATTATTCCACTTGCAACATCCTATGGAACCTGGGGTTTGCAGTTTCGGGAGGGGCTGGCCGGCCCCTCCCGAAACTGCAAACCCCAGGATTCCATAGGATGTTGCAAGTGGAATAATAGCGCTATGACAGTCTAGTGCGGAAATGGCTTATGTTTGGCAATAAGATCATCTAAATTGTGCAAAAAAGGTGCATGAAGACTGCATGGCAATTGCAGAAAAAAGAGAACACAGGAAACAACCTAATGTAGCTGAGCCTCTGGAAATGGTAACATATGCATGGATATTTGCCCTCTATTATATCTTATTCACAACTAAATAATCCAAACAGCAAATGCCCCCCAGTTACTTCCATCTAGGGCAGTGGTTCTCAACCTGTGGGTCCCCAGATGTTTTTGGACTTCAGCTCCCAGAAGCCCTGAGCATTGACCATGGTGGCTGGGGCTTCTGGGAGCTGAAGTCCACAAACATCTGGGGACCCACAGGTTGAGAACCACTGATCTAGGGAGTCAACTTACTTGCTTACATACTTGGCTTCTTACCAGGACCTCTAGCCACTTTGACCTGAGCGTTAATCTGGCCCTCACGTCCTTTTGGTTTTCAGAGAAAAGAAACAAGTGTAAACCCAACATACTGGTCACTACAAATCCCAGATCTCCCTCCTTCCCTTCCCCTCCTTGCACATGCACATCCTAAATCCTAGCATGTGATGGAGGTGGGGGGAGGAAACATTAAACATACATGTCAACATCACAGATCCAACAGGCTGGTGAAGAAACCCATTGTATGCCTATCTCTTTTGAGACATGACTCAGAAAAAAAATCCTCTATAGAATGAAATCTTTTATTTGCTACATAAGCTACATCTTTTTTACTTTCTTTCTCATTTTAAAAAAAACACATCCTACTTCCACAGTGAATTTGTCTTTTCCTCCTATTGCAAAAGTAAAATAGAAAAACAAGCAAAAAAAAAAAGGTGAAACTTTCTATTTGAGGAGCTGTGGGTCTCACAACCGAACTCCCAAAGCCATTCCCTGTGGGATAATACTGTCATTCTAGATGTCTAGTTAGCCACTCATTTTTAGTGATCATGATGCCTAGCAAGTTCTGGGGCTTTTAGTTAAAAGGGAGCTTTTCTAAACACACACACATATATGCTCGCACTCACTGAGAGAGAGAGAGGAGCTGAGGGTTTAGTCCCCAAAAATAACATTTCCAAGCTTTGCCTTGAACTAAGGAAATACTGAGGGTCCAACTAAGCTGGCTCACTCACACATTGGGTGAAATTTGCTTAGTCAAATTCTCTGTGAAAGCTCTTTATGGAGAAAATCTGCATTCTAGAAGTCTCAGTGCTCCGGTGTGGAGAAACTCCTGCCTGCTCCTCCAATTTTCCTGGCTCATCGGCTTCTTATGTCTTTCCTTGTCAGGTGAATATCTGCATTGCTAAGGATGGAGGAAGTGAACCAGACGACTCTGTTCTAACTTGGCATGTATGTGCTGGTAAGGTCCCCTCATCTGCTGACTGTTGCCCAATGAATCAGTCAATCAATGCATCAATCAATGCATCAATACTTGGTTTGAAAGTAGCTGCAACACAGAGTCCTGCCTGCGTGATGCTTGCACACAATGCTTTGGCACGGGAGGCATTGCATTCCTACTCCCATGGCCTCTCTTTACTTTTGACCTCAGAGGACACTGTTGGTGGTTTTTGATTCTAGGTGGTCCTAGTTTTTCATTAGTTGTACAAATGGTAGCCTGGAATTTCTGATTGTTTCAGTCAGCCTCCCAAGGGGTGATTAAATTACGTTTGGAAGAATATCCCAAGACACCCCAGACAATCAAAACATCTATCTTTTTTTCAGGGCTACTTTTAAAGAAGGGAGTAGAAGAAATGAACCGCAAAATACCCAGCAGAACCCAGAAAGCTATGCTTAGGGCTACAATTCACAGAATCCCTAACCAGCATGGCCTCTGCCTGTACTTGGCCAAGGATTCTGAGACCTATGATCCAAAAATGATTTTTACAAGCTTTGGGAAGGACGAGTCTGCTTCATTCATCTCGTCCTGCCTGTGTTCTCAAACATTCTACCCTGCATATGTCTTCGAAAGTACAAGAACTTTTCCCTTGTACCACCTGATGTGGATTAATGTCCTCTTTTGTTGTGCACCCTTTGTATGTTTGCTTTAATCAAGTGCAACATCAGTTGAGATTAGGCTGAACTGTCCTAAATCAGGCATCCCTTTAAGGCTGGTTCCCACATTATATATCGGGACAGGGTTGTGCACATTTGGCCATTATTCTCTCACACTTCCATATTCATGAAAGCAAATAGTGGGTGGTCCAGTATCTCATGGATGTTACATAAGACAAATTGAGTGATATGCATCTCTTTTAAAAAAAGAAAAGTATACCCAAGATGCTGGAAGCTGGTGCTTTCTGACAGCTGTTGGCTGCTAGCACACAAATAACCTTGTCCCTGTGAATGCAGATGCAGGAACAAGAGCTGTGCATCCAAAATTATTCCCCAATATATTGTGGCAGCTAGCCATTAGGTCATTGCCTCTGAAGTGTCAGAAGTCAGACAGGGACAATTATCAATTCTACAAGGAGCAACCCGGTGTCTGTTAAGACATTGGCTTCCAGTATGCATGTGGTAACATCTTAAGGAGCATTTGCTTCCTGCGTACTAAACCAGCAGTTTGATGCACTCTCTAGCAAGTTTTTTTCCCCAAAAATAAATAACAGCAATTAAAAAGAAAAGTAGAGCACTTGAGACTCTTGTTCTGCGTGAGGTTAATGATTTTGATGTTGAAAGTTTCTGTCCTTGAAGGTTTGTCGTATCTAGTCCAGATGGTTGCTGGGAGTGGGATTTTTTTTTAACTGATACTAAGGTGCCAGTGATGAATGCTGTTAATGCAGTATTGAAAACAGAAATGGAGGATTAAATGATATATTAAATATATACTTTACTCCATGTGGCTTTGAAAAGTTTTAAAAGTTCAGTTTGTAGACCTGGCAAATGGGAAAATGGAATTGAGTATTGACTGGCCCCAGAGTGTCTTAGAAGTTGGTAACAGCCAAAGGATTTTATTCACATCAGTATCCTTGCTCCCCAGTGTGATTTTATCTGGCCTCCAATGAAATGGAATATCAGGAGATTTGGGGCAGGAAAAACAAAATGCATCTTCGTATGTCACATAGTTAAACTCTAGAACTTACTACTACAAACTGTTATGATAAATAGCAATTTAGGTGGTTTTAAAAGAAGATTAGACAATATTTTAGAGGATGGCTAATTAGCCAGTGGCTACTGGTCAGACCACAACTCTGGAGACCAGAGTTCGAATTCCTTTTCAACCATGGAAACCTACTGGGTGACCTTGAACAATTCACTCTCTCTCGGCCTCAGACGAAAGCAAAGGCAACCCTCTCCAACCCCGAACAGGGCTTGTCAAGAAAACCCTGTGATAGATTTGTCTTAGGGCCACTATAAGTCAGAAATGACTTGAAGGCACGAAGCAACAATAAACAAAATAGTCATGATAGTTCTGGATCAGAGGCTGCATGCTTGAGAAGAGCATGTGCTGAGTGGCATCTATTCTCTTCAAGTCTGGTTTCTGGGCTTCCAAGAGGCATCTAATTGGTCATGGTAGGAAATGTGTTGCTTTTCATCTGATTCTGATCCAGCACTTAAATGTACTACTTTCCACTCATTTCCTAAACTTGCCCAAACAAGGACCTTAGAATTCAATTGAGTTCTTCAGGTGTAGTTGTCTCAGGCAGTGGTTCTCAGTCTCAGGTTATCTAATATCTCACCAACCCATCTGTCAAACAGCCAAAATCCTACTACAGTAGGAACAAAAAGCCCACTTTTTCATGAGATTTATATCTCGACAGGCATTATGTTGTTATGTTTATTGTCTATGGTAAATTAGTGGGGACAGGGGAGCAAAGGATGAGTATAAACACTTGAGTGCCCGAAGTCCATGTCGTGTTGATACTTTTATCAGGCCACTCAAAAGATTCAGAACTCTTCATGCTAGCTGTTGAAGTTTCATGGGCTTCTTCATTCAGCAAAGCTGTCAAAAGCATGCAGGAGAGAGGAAAGAAGCTGATGGTGTTCAAGTTATACTTCTTACATCTTATGGGCAACATAGGTAGCCCTGCATTTAAGCATCCAAAGTTATTATTAGTATGATAAAAGGCACAGCGAGATCACCCATGACCGATGGAGCCGTAGGAGATGGCTCATGATGCTTCCAGAAGGATATTGGAACCGAGGGAGACTGAGTTCTTAAAAACAGTAATGCAAACTCTGTGTCCCATCTAGCAGTATACGTACCACTGATGGAGAACCACTGATTCTGTTGACCTGCACTGAGCACGTGTTGCTTTTACGGCACATAATAGGCATACAGATGTGATTAATTCTATTTCATACAGCATGAGATGCTGAACTTGGGCCATTTCTGCACTAGACGGTTATAGCGCTATGATTCCACTTTCAACATCTTGTGGAATTCTGGAGTTTGCAGTTTTGGGAGGGGCTGCCTGGCCACTCGGCCACCAGGTCTCCATGGTCAAACTGCAAACCTCAGGATTCCATAGGATGTTCGGAAATGGCCTTGATTACTAACGTCTACACCACCCTCTAGGCATAGCATGGAAATACAGATTGGGAGAGTACATCAGGTATCTGTAAATTTTCTTCACTGCTAGTAATGTTCTAGCAAAAGGTTTGGAACAATAATTAATAACATACATGGATTTTAAGATCTCAGCTTTATGGTCCTGTCTGCTCAGCCAGTGTTGATTTTTTAAATGTTTTTAACAACAAAACTACCACTAGATGTCAGTATTGTCTCACTGTCTGTGGGTTTTACTGCAAAAAGGGATGCAAAAATCGAGGGACCAAATAGTCATAAAAACTACCAATTAATTCTATGTACTCAGTAGTTGTTGCCCAATGCAGTACGCTCTGTGAAGTGTGATGAAAGAGTAGTGAAAAGTCATATCAAAGTTGTTACATCAGCATCTCATTTAAGAATACCATAATACTGGGACTGCAACACCATCATAAAAGTTTTAACAACGTATTTCAATTGATAAAATTGTGTTTTTGAAGCAAGAAGCATATTATATTTGTTTTTAAAAGATGCAAACATTTACCATGGGATATTCATCTTTGAAAAGGCAGGATTCCTCAGAAAAAAATAAAACAAAACAAAAATGTGCGTGTGAGAGAGAGAAAGAGAGAGAAGCAGGAGACAGAACACTGCTTTCAAGATGCGCCTTCCATCTTAAAAAAGGAAAATTCAGTGGAAGAGGCTGATGCTGAAAGATCACCCCTTTCTGGCCCTAAATATGGTTCAGCCATTTGTGAGTAGTATAGTAGAGGTGCCACGCTGGGAACCTTAAGATAAGGCCTTAAAAGGGTCCTTTATAGAGTGTAGAGAACTTACTTTTTTTGACTCCACATTGCAAGCCTGCAGGAGGAATTGGGGATTCTGGAGCTGCAACTCACAAAATTAACTTCTCCATACTCTACAGAGGTAGAGCATGTGGTGTATGATACACAAAGCTGTGTACTAAAAAGGCATTTCTGAAAATTCCACCAAACTCTTTGAGACCAAGAAACCCAAGCTCTGAATGCAGATGACGGAGTTTTTCGTGGCTGGTCTAACTAGGGATGGTGATAGCTTTCCTGTGGCTGCATTCTTCAATTTCATTTCAAATAAATCAACTTTGACCATTTCCGCACTAGCCTGTTATCGCGCGATGATTCTGCTTTCAACATCCTCTGGAATCCTGGGGTTTGCAGTTTCGAGAGGGGCTGGCTGGGTTCCAGAGGATGTTGAAAGCGGAATCATCACGCTATAACAGGCTAGTGCAGAAATGGCCTTTGATTTTATCTCAACTTCTTTCTATGGAAAGAAGTAAAGAACCGCGTTTGCAGACAACACTGTTAACAGGCAGAGAAAAATGTCAACTGCTCATCACAGTGGCATCACATTGACCATTATGGCATTCTGAAATTCAGATGCAATGCAAAGTTTGCAACATAAGATGTTAACAATCCAGCACACTAAAGAATGGGATACTTCTCCCGACTCAGATCTGTTATGGTTTTGCCTCACGCCTTGAAGTAACTTGAAGTGCAGTCTTATGTGGGTTCATTTAGAATTTACACCAGAAATCAGTCCAGTTAATCTCAAGTAACTGTGTTGAAAATTGCACTCTAATTGCATGATTCTCTCGCATTCAAAAACTGTCTGGCATATATTTTACCTCATCAGCAGGGGGCATTTGTGCAACATTTCTATTAGAATGTGATTCGTTTGCGGGGGGGGGGCACTCACGTTTGCAGACTGGCTTTCTCTATTTTCAATAGTATGTCATATGTCCTATATGACATTTCCTCGTGTTAGCATGAGGGAAAAGGCTGTGGGTGCAGCAGGGGTAGAGAAAGGGAGGTACAGAACAAAAAGGCTGCTTAGAGATGGCAGACATTCCCTTGCCGTTGCTGCCTGACCTTTAAAAAAGTACAGCTGCTAAGATTCCGGCCTTCTGTTGCAAGACTTGTCCAACACTTTCATTAATAAACTCTGCTTCCTGTTTTAACCAGTAACTACTCACACCGTGTAATGGTTTGAATGTTGGAGCACAACTCTGTAGATCAGAGTTCAAATTCCTGCTTGGGTATGGAAACCCACTGGGGGACCTCAAGCAAGTCACACTCTCTCAGCCTCAGAGAGCAACGCCCCCTCAGACAAATCTTGCCAAGAAAACTCCATGATTGGTTTGCCTTCGGGGCTCCATAAGTCAGAAATGACTTGAAGGCGCACAGCAAGAACAATCCACATGATGATTCCTTCTCTTATCTTGTGACCAGGGTTGCCAGGTCAGGACTATCCCAGACCTTGAGATCTCAGGGCCAAAATCTGGGTCTCTGAGATAACCCTTTGTGATGTCACTGATGGCAAATCCTGGTAATGTTATAGAATGATGTTACAAATGGCAGTCCCTGGTGATATCATTAAGCATGAGACATTAAGCACCAGCCACAGTTGCAAAGAGTACCTTTTTCAAATCTGAACTGTTAAGTCTAACAGATAAGGAAAATATATGTATATAGACACCTTTCAAGGCATTGTGGTTGCTCTCAGATACCTATCCTTAAGATCCCTCCCCTTCCACGGAGGACCAGAGAAGAGGGACCAGGTCCTGAGACGTAATGATCCTACCTGTGACATGTTTACTCAGCCCTTGGTAAAGAACCTCATCAGCTTTTTTTTGGTGGGGGGAGAAGGACAAATTAAACCATGGCTTAAAAGCTACACCGAGAAGGTAGAATGTAATGCTGCTTCATTAGGGGAGGGGAAGGGACGGAGGAGGTAACTGGTCTCAGCTCAGAGGGGGAAGAAATGAAGATGAGCTCACAGGGGGAGTATACACTTCCTTTCCTTCCCCTGGGAGCCTAGAGCTACTGTATCATTATAATCTGAATGTCCTCCTTCTACCCTACTGTCCCCACAGATAAGCAGTACAACCTCCTCCCAGGGCTTTAACAGTTGCCAGGGGAAGTAGGGAAGGAGATTTTGGAAAGGTTGCAAAGTGCTAGGCCTCAACCTTTGTGTTATATGGAGATGATCAGCTGGAATAACCTCAGTTAACATCATCTGAAAAAGTGAGAAGGCTCTCATCCAGATTGTGTGGGTTGCTGTGTTTATAGGCTGTTCAGATAATGGAATTTATTTTTAAGCCATTGGCCTGGCTGGGATGTACATCCTTGGTATTTGGGTAGTGAACATGCTGGGAACCAGGTTTATTCCAGATGTGTAAACTCTGTGGCCTGTTGCTTTGCAATACGGTATGGACAAGCTTCCTTCAACATGAGCTGAAGGCCTCTGCCCACACATCTCCAACTGGGGATGCTTAGCATAGGGCTTATTAATTTGGAATGAACCCTCTACAGAACAGGTGTGTTCAGTAATTTTACATTGTTATTGACTAGACGTTCAGGCCTCGACCTATGAGGTCTTAGTCCAACATACTCCAGTCCATGGATAGCTGTTCTGCTATGTATGTGAGAAGCCTTCTATGAGTGTAGCGAGCATCCCCCAAATATCTTTTTGGCCAAGCTAACTTCTGTGAGCAGCCTGGGGAAGCTCTGGTTTTCCAGGTGGTTAGAATGAGAATTCCTACAGTGCCTTGCTATTGACAAGAATGACTCAAAATATCTGCAGAAAGTCACAGTTCTGCCACAACCTGTCATAAAGATTTATACCCCACTGTTAGCAGTTTTCCTCTTCGGGGACTGAAGATATGTTCTTCTCCCCCAGAATGCAACAACATATCCCCCCGCCGCTATACAGGAAAATCCAGAGGTGCTACTGAGTGTAGATCAATAGTAGCTGATGGCTTCCATGTCAGAGAAAAGGTGAAACCATTCTTGGTTTCATCTGAACTTTGAAAGGAGCAATGCAAGGAACTGAACCTGTTTTGGGAAGAGAGTTCAGCACTTGGGATAGCACCTTTAAAACTGAGGCTAAAATATGAAATGGATCCGTTGCCCTACTGACAACCATGAAGAAAGCTGCAGGTAATTACACATGTTTGTAAATACACATTTGTTTCATGAAGGTATCCAGGGTTCCAGCTTAAAACATCCTAGGTTTATGTGCTGAAATGAAATCTCGGAAATGCCTCTGTGTTTGCTGAGTTTGTTCAGTGCTGCTGTCTGAACGCATGGAGCTTTTACTTGGATGCTGCATCTTTTGATGTAATCAGTTATCCTGATGTGAACTGGCATACCTTTCTACTCAGGCAGACTTTTGCCAACTGTTTGTTGCCATAGAGGTTTTTTTTTAAAAAAACTGGGTAAGTACTGTCTTTTTCTTTTACTGGAGTATTTTTAAATTCTGTTTTTTAACATTTTTAAAATGCTTTCATTCATTTAATGTACTTCTACTATCTTACAGTAAGCTGCTTGAGCCCATTTTGTGGGAGACAGGAAGCATAAGGCAGGAAATCAATCAACCAATTAATTAGTTGTGATGCTGATGCTGATGCTGATAATAACTCTGCCACCAAAGCCTACTTTGACTTATCTTCGTTTCACATCCAATCTGCAAACCTTTGCCTAAATCTAATTGCCAGTCCTAGCTGGAATAGACCAACTGAATCAATTGCTGAAAACGAAGGCCATTTCCGCACTAGACTGTTGTAGCACTATTATTCCACGTTCAATGTCCTGTGGAATCCTGGGGCTTGCAGATTAGGGAGGGGCCTCAAATAACAGTAGTGATTCCATTGGCATTTGTAATTCCTCCAGTCGGACTGGATTTGTCCAGTTTGTAATGCGTGTCTCAATTTCAAATCCAGCTCCACTTCCTTAAGATATTTTTCTCCACTGCGGAATGTTGGCATGGGGTGCCATTGTGCACTGATGCTCATTATGTATGGATCTGCCTGCACATTTAGTCATGCAATTGGTTGCACATTTGATGACTTGGTTCGGTTGGGCGATGTCGCCATTGTGTAACATGATTAATATACAACTCTGCATGCAGACATCTATGGTATGCTAAGTAGGATCTTGGTTATCGTAAAATAATAAACAATGACACATGGCCAAGATCTTTGCTTCATCTTGGAATAAATGATGCCATAAATAATAGAAAGTGCTGCTATGAATGGAATCCACATTTTTACGCAGAAACAATCCAAGCTAAATCCAGTTTTAACAGCTGGGAAAGCCAGTGTGGTGCAGTGATTTGTGTGTTGGACACTGGGAGGCCAGATATTGAATCCACATACATCCATGGAAACTGACTGGGTGATCTTGGGCAAGTCACATTTTCTCAGCCTTAAAGGAAGGCAAGAGCAAATTCCCTCTGAACAAATTCTGCCAAGAAACCCCATGATAGGTTTGCTTTAGGATCACCATAAGTTAGAAATGACTTGAAGGTGCACAAAAGCAACAGTGGAGCAGATCCATTGAAATCAATGGGACATATGAAAATAGTAATCCAGTTTATATCAATGGACTAACTCTAGCTGAATTTAATCCTTAGATCTGTGCATGACTGTGTCGAATAGCTAATGGTTGGTTGAAACTTCCTCCAATAACACTGTGTGAAGCCAAGGGCTGTTTATAATTTCTGGATAAGAGCCATGTTTGTGGGTTCACTATGCATGTAGGTCCTTTGGTTGATCAACATTTGAAAAATGCAGCAAAATGTGTGAATTAATGGCACATGAAAGCACTGTGTTTCAAAGAAATAGGAGAATTCCATTATGGGTGCTGTTAATTATCCATGGTGGCTCATTCACAGGTACAGATTATCAGCTAACACAGCCAGCAAATAGTTCTCTTCAGTTGATTTGCCCTTCATGTGACAAGGAAAGAAAAAAGGTGAGGGTACTAGCTCTGCACCTTTCTGGTGCATCATGGAAAAGAGACATCACTCCATAGTGTACAGACATGCTTCATGTGCAAAATGTTTCAAATTCGACTCCTGGCATCTCCAGGTCTGACTGGAAAAGACCCTACTTGAAACCCTGGAGAAACGCCACCCAGTTGGTGTAGGCAAGACTTAGCTAGATGAACCTGTGGTGTGGTTCACCACGATGGAGCTTGCTCTGTTTCTAACGGCAATGGGAAGGGCCACACTCCAGTAGCAGGCACAGGCATGCCATGCAGAGGGTCCCAGTTTCAATCCCTGGCAACTCCAAGTAGGATGTCTCTGAGTTTCCAGTTTTCATTGGTCATCTCTAGGTGAGAACAGAGAGTGCAAATTCTCTGTTTGGCCATAGGGATTTCAGCTTGTCATTGTGCGTCATCCATAGGCCATTTCCACACTAGACTGTTATAGCACTATTTTTCCACTTTCAACATCCTGTGGAATTCTGAGGTTTGCAGTTTACTGAAGTCAAAGAGCTCTGTGGCTGAGAATTCTAAATGCTCTTGCCTAAATGGCAAGCCTCAGGATTCCATAGGATGTTGGAAGTGGAGTAATAGCACTATAACAGTGTTGTGTGGAAATGGCCATGGCTAAATATATATTTTTTGGAATGTGATTCCCAGAATTCTCCAGCCAGCATGTGCCCTTGCTAGCTGAGGAAGCGTTCTGGAAATCACAGTATAAAAAATAACTTTACTAGGCTCTAATAAGTTTCTAGAGACATCCCTTTCTTCTTGGATGCTTACTTCTTTTTTAAGCCATTAAAAGTCCATGGCCATCCCTGCAACAGCAGCATTAACTGGGATTACACTAGAGTAACTTTTCACACTGTCCAACTGTCCAGATTTGGCCTGATTGATCCTCTGATGTCTTTTTTCAGGTGACTGACGAAAAGCACTTTGAAAATGCCCCAGTTTCTTTCTCCTCCTCCCACTTTCCCCTTTTGTCCCTGGCTGAGTTGAAAATGCAAAAATAGCTTGTATTCAGTTAACCTAGTGGGGAGTGGAGGAGGCAGAATTTTGCTCTTCCCTGTACGCTCAGGGACGGAATGGATCTCCTAATCTTTCTGTTCTTCCTTATTCATAATTTTTGACATCTTGGTCCCATTTTGATGCTGCATGGCCACATGTGTCCCAGTTTTCATCCATGAAATATTGGTGGGTATTTTTTTGGGCATTTTGCAAGGAGGCTAGCAGTATCTTCTTGCAGAACAGAATTTCCCAAGCTGTGGCACAGCTATTGGACATGGCTGGGTGAAGCCTCACCCCATGCTAAATACTTCCTAATTGGTCAGAAGTGAATACTGGGAGAGTTCCATTGAACCATCATCTTCTCCTGTGTACATATGCTGGTTGAGCTTTATGCTCCCCCAGCACGGATAGGATCCTAGCCATGTGTTAATTATTATGCATTATGTGACCACGTACTTTTACTCTCTGGTAACATTTTCTCATCAGTCAAGGGAAAACTATGGATGGGAATTGCACCAAGGTTCATTCCGCAATCAAAGAAGAATGTCAAAGTAGTTTTCATGTGTATTGAATGTCCGTGAGGTAAGAGTCATTCTGAATTACTTTTTCAAAATAAGTATCTTAATTTTTTCACTCATATGTATTTGCAGTGACTGCTGAAGGACACTGTGCAGAGCTCTGGATGTGATGCTACAGTCTCAGTTTAGGGCCAATGCTGTTTTGAAATCTGCAGGCCCCGTGAAGGTTGATGAGCTAGGCGTTGATGCAAGAAAAAAAATGCACTCTCCTTAGACTCTGCATTCTAATTATTGATTTATTTGCTGGCAAAGCTGCTAAGCTTTAAGTCCCTACTCAGTAAAAGACTATGGCTTTCAGGTATGCTAAAAACCCATCATCTCTATTACTTGGCTACAGGGGAATAGTCTTGCCTACGCTAAATCCATCACCTGGATTTGTTTAAATTTCCAGGATGAATCTTCCCTCGCCAGGGCCCAAGATGATATGTTATGACTCAGTCACGTTGGCCTGCCTTTCAAACAAGAGATGAAGCAATTATCTGAAACAATCCAATCCTTTTTGAACGCAACCTCTTTTTAATACATCTCTCACCTTCCACATCCCTGACAGCCTCGTTGCTGCTGCCTTATTTGGTAGCCACTTTGATGAGCCCAGAAAACGGAGGACCGTGTGTTGTGGTTGCTAGGCAGCTGTAGGATGTGCTTTTGTGGGAGTGAGTAGGTGACTGAAGAGCATCTCCTCCAGTTGCCTAGCAATGGGGACATGCCACCTATACACCTTCATTTGCCCTGGCATGACCGGGCGATGTTAACAGCAAGACTGAGAGAAGCTGCAGGTGGTAGTGTTATAACAAAAAAGTAGCATTCACCATGTAGGTATTGTGAAAAAAAAGGACATGCAGGCTGCTTTCATAGAATCATAGAGTTGGAAGAGACTCCAGAGGCCATCCAGTCCCACCCCTTGCTATGCAGGACCACCCATCAAAGCATTCCCAACAGATGGCCATCCAGCCTCTGCTTAAAAACCTCCAGAGAAGGAGACTCCACCACGCTCCAAGGCAGCATATTCCACTGCAGGACAGCTCTGAACCTCAGGAAGTTCTTCCTGAGGTTCAGCTGGAATCTCCTTTCCTGTAGCTTGAGTTCATTGCTCCTTGTCCTGGTCTCTGGAGCAGCAGAAAACAAGCCCACTCCCTCTTCAACATGACATACTCTCAAATATTCAAACATAGCTATCATGTCCCATTTTAACCTTTTCTTCTGCAGACTAAACACACCCAGCTCCCTAAGCTGTTCCTCACAGGGCATGGCTTCCAGACCTTTCACTATTTTGGTCACCCTCCTCTGGACACATTCCAGCTTGTCGCTATCTTTCTTGCATTGAAGTGCCCAGAACTGGACACAGTATTCCAGATGAGGCCTAACCAATCCAGAATAGAATGGTACCATTACCTCCCTTGATCTAGACACCATACTCCTATTGATGCAACCAAGAATTGTGTTGGCTTTCTTAGCTGCTGCATCACACTGCTAACTCATGTTCACCTTGTGATCTCCCAAGACTCCTAGATCCCTTTCACATGTACTGCTATCCAGCCATGTGTCCCCTGTGCATTCCATTTTTTCTGCCTAAGTGTAGAACCTTACATTTCTCTCTGTTGAAATTCATTTTGTTACTTTGGTCCAGGTCTGCTTTGCATAGTACGTTTACAGGTGCAACTAAGATGCTTGAGGTGTGCAACTAAATCATGTGTCTTATCAAATGAACCACAGTTGTACACCACCTAGAGACTAAGGACCAGCAGCAGTACTATTGAAAGTACGTTTGGTGTATGTACATGTATTGAAAGTACGTTTGGTGTACCCACAGTTCTTGATTCGTAATATATGAAGAAACTTCTCAAAAGAGGCCCTCTTTTGAATGCACTTGTTAGTCTCTTGGGCCTCAAAGGCCCCTCCCAAAACTGCAAACCCCAGGATTCCATAGGATGTTGAAAGCGGAATAATAGCACCATAACAGTCTAGTGCGGAAATGGCCCAATTACATTCCGAGAGCCACACTTAGAGTTGCCAGATGGAAACCGGTGAGGGCCCCTGCATCTTTGAGGTCTGATTAAAAGAAGGGATTTCAATAAGTGTTCCTTGTTATACAACCAGATAATGAGCAATACCTGTTGAAATTCCTTCTTGTATGCAAACATTAAAGGTACAAGTCCTTCTCCAGTTTTCTCTCTCTAAATGAGCCCCTCAGTCTGTAACTGGGACAGAGTCCTAGTTTAATTCCTTCTCATTACCTCTCTGTCTGCTGATCCTCCGTTGTCCTACTTTTCCTTCAGCTTTTAAAATGTCCCACTTTCTCTCTCTCCTCCTCCCACTTTCCCTGTTTGTCTGCAGACCTACTTCAGTTGCTGAAAACTGAGCGCAAAAGTGGTTTGCGCTCAATTAACTCAGCATTTATCCCATCACTTATTTCAAAAACAGGCATGGGAGGGTGTTCGTGGAATGCGTGGAAAAGCTGAAACACATATCTATGGGTGGCTTTCTACCACTGTCTGGAAAAAACGAATTTGGGGGCAGGAAGAGGCTCCGGGGATTCAGAGACTGCCAAGGGGCTTTGGGGCCCACAAAAGTGGGGTCTGGATCTTCACATGGTCCATGTTTTCTGACGCTCTCACCTTTCTGTAAATAGTTGACTTAGGAAGAAAGAAGAATGCACTTGCTAGTCTCTTGGGCTAGGGTCCAGCTTGTGCCACTTGAATGCAGACAAGTGGAGTGTGCATACAAAGCCAGCATTTCTTCAGTATTTTAGATCATCCTTAGTCTATCTTTGACTTGGAACTCTTGAAAGAGCTTTATTAAAACAGTGTTGTTGCTGTCATTGTTCTTGCTGCTTTCTACTTTAAAATGAGAAAGCAGACTGAAATCTCTTGCTTTCTTCTTTTATCTCCTTTTTTATAAAAACAAACTTTCAAAAGAGGTCAGATCCATTCTTTGTCCCAAGGAAATTTTCAATCCAATATGAGTATGATTAAAAAAAGAAAGGAATTTGTTTTTATAAATCATTTAATGGTTTCCAGATTATGGCAAGGAAAAATTTGGAGATGAGCAGAATAGGGGATGAGACCCTGGTTATGGAAAGGGATTTTATGTATTGTTTGCTGGTATCTTAGCTGTATCTGATCCTTGCAAAATTTCATAAATTTCATAAAGTTAGGGGAGGCTCAAACAAATGGGTGTTAAGAATAAAGACACATTCCAGACTTGTGGTACATTCAATGAGCAATATATCAGAACTTGGAAAAGTTAAAATTTGGACTACAGTTCCCAGATTCCCCTGCCGGCAGGTCTACTGGACATTTTGGCTAGGGATTCTGGGATATGTAGTCTACAAAGTAACTTTTTCCAAGTCCTGCAATATACATGATATTGTTTGGCAGTCAATCCAGTAAAATTTTAATGGGCTGATTAATTTCCATAGTTTTGCTCAGTAAGTAAACTGATTCAAATGACTATTATACTGCCTTATAATGGGTGGTTGGTTGATGATATGGAATGAAGAAAATGAACTAATAAGGCAGGAATGTTGTTTTAGTCTTCTATATTGCCTTTTTCCCCCCAGCTGAAATCAGATTTTGGTGGCAAAAGCGGCATTTTGCCACTGATGTCTGAATGATTCTCCAGCTGTGCCTCTCGTTCAAAAATAGAAACCCCATGCACACAATCAAAAGCGTTTGCTCAAAAATTAAAAGTTCAGCACAAAAGCTATATCTGATTCAGGGTCCCAGTCCTTTCCTTTTCCACCTGATTCTTGGCATAGGCCCATAGGCGGAAAACAATGAGGAACAACAAACTATTGATAGACACTGCAAGAATGCGCTCTCAAAGTATTGATCCAGAACTGCAGGATTTGGGGGTAGGAAATAGAAACTAGGTGCTTCTTGCAAAATATGAATTATTTTTCAGCTCATTAGTGCCAGTTTGAAGGATGGGCTTTAATATCTTACCCAGTACAGCTCAGGGGTTGACTAATATACCAGTTTCACTATCTCTCATGTTTGAACTTTTTTAAAAAATCTGATTTTTGTTGTGTTCGGTTTACGAAGAAACCGGCCAGTTTTAGTAAGCTCTTATCAAAAAGAAAACCGAATGAAATCCTCTGCCCTCTGCAGCGACAAATCCATAGCTTATTCCCAGTGTGGAAAATACCGTATTGCACCTGCCTGCCAAACAGATGTTAAAGATGAGAAGCCCACTGGGGGAAAAAGAGGAGGCATTCCTAAACGTGTTTGAATGCATAAGAGCTAAGCATTCAGAGCCCTGTTGTCTGAATAGAAGAATCTGACAGTTTTCACTTTCTCTCTCCCCTTCTTTTTTTTAAAATCTCTTTTCATCTTGTTAATGAACAAATCTGTGAATTTTGGTAAAATCTTATTTTAAAAAAATCAACAAAGAGAACCAAATTCTCACTGATCCTTGTAGTTTAAACATACAGGGGTGAGGATTCTGCAATCTTAATATGAGGGGCAAAGCCCATTTCTTTCTGGGTACTGATGAAATTTTCCACAGTGACTACCGATGCTCTCTGTTGTCAGGTGGTGGGAGGAATGAATCCACTCCTGGTTTTAGTCTGAGCGTTAAACAAGAATTCTAAGGTGCTGAACCCAGTTGCTGAAATGGGTCCACCACTTTCAATTATTCCTTCAGACTGTGACTAAAATCTGGAAATTCCCATTCACTGCCCCATTAACACTATTGCTGGCAGCCAGTTGTCGTTTCCCGCTCATAGAACATCTATACTATGTTCAGCCTGGTTCTCCAAGTGGAAAGAAGCTCTAGGAATGCTTTACAGTGGGCCCTCCACATTTGCTAGGGTTAGGGGTGCAGGGCGCAGATATCAAAATATGTGTTGATCAAGGCATGAGAGGGAAAACACGTATCTAGAGTCCAAACCAGATCCTGGAAAGGAGAGGGAAAGGGGTGAGTCAGCGTGGTGACTCTCTCTCTCCCATCTCCTTCCATCGGTGTGTGTGTGTGGGACTTCAGGAGAGGGTTTGTGGTGCTGAGAAATCAGACTGCGATCCATCCTTAGCTGGCAAGGCAGTGGCTGGTGAAGGAGGAGGAAGATCAGAGGTGGGTTTTTAAAGGGCTGCGGGTCCTGATAGAAGCCACCAACAGGGAAGGTTCCCCTGGAAAAGAAGTGCCTGAGATGAGAGGGAGAAGGGGTTGGAGAAACTTGCAGACAATCAGGTCTCTGAAAGTCAAACAAGCAAATGTGAAGGGCTGACTGTAGTTACTTGGATTTGGTTTCCTTTGGAAGGAGGCCACCAGAATCTTAGGTGTTTTAGGGTTTAAGATCTTTCTCTTTTCCTGATGCCTTCTATACTGCCAGGCAATGTGAATCATATCTTTTCATGATATGTCCATAGTACAAGAGTCTCAGTTTAGTCATCTTGGCTTCTAGGAAGAGTTAAGGCTTGATTTGCTCTGGAAGTCTTTTTGGTAGTCCATGGTGCCCACAGAATTCTCCTTTTTTTTTTTTTTTGGTTTAATATGTTAATTCTCGTTAGCAGCACATTTTACTAAATAATAGCCATGAATTGCTCGGACACTTGAAATGCATCCTATTAAGCACTGACCTGAATCCTGTTGGTTAGTCCCAACTAGAACAAACCCACTGAATCAATTGCTGAAAGATAGGTCAGCACATAGGCAAAATCTTTTGATTCGATTGATCTACTTTAATTAGGACTAACAATGAGATGAGCCAGTGTGGTACAGTGATTTGACCATTGGACTACAACTCTGGAAACAGAATTCAACTCCCCACTCAGGCGTGGAACCTACTGGGTGACTTTGAGAAGTCACATTCTCTCAGCCTCAGAGGAAGGCAAAGACAAACTCCTCTCTGAGCAAATGTTGCCAAGGAAACCTTGTGATAGGTTTGCTTTAGGGTCACCATGATTTGGAAATGACTTGATGGCACACAACAGCAGCAGCAACAACAAAAGAACAACAACAAAAATGAAATGCGAGCTATTATGTGTGAACATGTTACGCTACCTGTCTGCTCTCTGAGAACTTACAAAAATTATATTTGTGGATGGCAGATCCCAGAGTCCCCCAGATAGCATGATCTCCAGAAGCTGGTGTTCCAAAAAAGCAACTTTCAAACTCAGTGACCTCACTGTGCCTTCTGTTCTCAGGAGCTGCACCTCTCCTTTTTATAGCGTGCATACTTTGGCCTGAAGTGTGTCTTAACTTTACAATGCAATTAAAATGAGCCTTTCTTTCATGGAGTACAACTGTTATCAGCTCCCTTTCAAGAGTCCGCCGTCCTACCGGATGGAGCTGCCCTATGTCATTATGTTCCAGTGCCCTGCCCTCAACAGTCTTTGCCCAGCCTTTGGCAAAAACTATCCAAGTGCCCATGAAGGGAAGGCATTTCCTATTGACTTAGCAATTAACAACTCACTCTTGACCTCCTTTATATTTCTGTATTTGAAATATAAATGCAAATAAAATACAAAACCAATACAGTAAAATAAATCAGGTGCAGGGGATGGAGGAAAGATCCCTCTTGAGGGAGACTGACTACACACAAGGAGAAGGATAGGATCCATCTATATGTTGGTAAGGGGTTGTCAGAAGGCATATTGAATTCTGCAAGGAGTTCCGACATGCATGAGTGACCCTGTTCCTCCCCAGCTGCACATGACAGATTCAAAATAAAGGCTGATTCATAAACATGAGAGAACTTTGCTACTTTGCTCAAAATATTTGTAGATTGCTTTTTTGGTGTACAAAGCGATAAAAGACAGTGATGTAGACTCGAGTCGACTGACTCAGACTCAAGTTAGACTTGAGTCATTTCAGTGACTTGACTTGTCAAAAATTACACAGTGATTCGACTTGACTCAAGACTTGTATATTTTTAGTGACTGACTTGCTGCCCTTGGTTCAGTAACATAACGCATTCATCCAGAAACTTTACAACTTACTGGTTACATGGCAATATGTCTCAAGCCCAAAGTGTGGACATATTTCTCAGAGGGAACAGCAAATGGCTCAGGCTATGGGCTTGAGGTGGGGTTGAGGTCTGTTCAGCAACCTGTTCCTGCTACATATAGGAAGAGTTTTTGAAAACTTTTCCCAAGAGCAGAAGGCAAGACTCATGCCCGGAGTGCAGGGTGCATATCTCAGAGGGGAACAGAAAATGTGCTAGGCAAGGGGCTTGAGGAGGAAGGATCCTTCCTTCTAAAGCTCTTGAAGCTTCAATAACGGGGAATAAGAAGGCTCCTATTCCCCACTTCTGAAAAAGCCTCCAGCTTTGCAAACAGGAAGTAAGAAGGCTCCTATTCCCCACTTCTGAAGCAGCAGATGGCAAAATCACAAAAGTGGAAGGCTGACTCTGCTTAAGTAGTTAAAACTGACTTTATTTGACTCTGTCCAGAAATTCTGGAACACAAGTTGAGGTATAAAGTTGGTTCCCAGACTTGAGACTCGACTTGAGACTTAAAGGTAGAGACTTGAGACTTGACTGGAGACTTGGATTAAAAGACTTAAATACATCACTGGTGAAAGCTAACTTGGAGACTTCGCTCAAACCGAGTAGTAGCTACCAGTTTGAATTCTCGTAGAAGAAGAAATCATTGAAGATCATGCAGAGAGGTCCCCCTCTCTGTCCCACCACCTTCTCAGGTCCATTTAGTGGGAAAAAAGGAGAGGGCCTTGTTGGTGGCTGCTCCCCGACTTTGGAACGCTCTCCCTAGAGAGGCCAGGATGGCTCTGTCCTTGTTCTCCTTCTACCAGCAAGTTAAAACATTCTTATGCAGGCTGTCTGGGATGGGCTTTTAATTGTGTGCTGTGCTGTTTTATGGTTTGTGTATAGTTTCTTTTCCCTTTTTAAATAGAGAGCCAATGTTTGAGTTTTAAACTATGGACAATGAATCTGGGGATCAAGGTCTGGATCCCCACTTGGCCATGGAAGCCCTCTGGGTGACCTTGGGGAAGTCATACTCTCTCAGCCTCAAGGGCAGGCAAAGGCATCTCCCTCTGTGTGAATCTTGCTAAGAAAACCCTGTGATAGGTTTGCCTTAGGGTCACCATAAATGAGAAATAACTTGAAGGCACACACTACCAACAACAATATAGTTTTTCAAAATGAATTTTAATGTTTTCAGCTTCATCAATTGCCTTTTAAATAACTTTTATATTTACAGTCATCCCTCCACATTCGGTGGGGTTAGGGGCACAGGACCCCAGTGAAAGTGGAAAAACCGTGAATAACTCTAGGCCCTCCTAAACAGTATTCAACGCACAAAAAAGTATGATCACCATATTCAACCCACCATGGATTCCTCTGAGGCCTCAGGGTTCCTTCACAAGGCAGAAGTGGGTGGCTGGTGGGTCTGACTGCCACCTGCACTGCTGCCCCACACCATTTTTAATAGGGACTTACAAGCCTTGTTCGCACTTTCTCAGTCTCATGAGGCTTGCAGTCCCTATTAAAAATGGCATGGGGGGGCAGCAGAGCTGACAGCAAATAATCTGTGAATAATCAAATCTGCAAAAATGAAACCCAAAAATGTGGACAGCTGACTGTATACTTTTACTGATGCTTTTAATCTGTATTGTTTTAAAATATATTATTATATATTGCTTTGGGTGCCATTACTGGGAGAAAAGGGTGATATAAAGGAATACAATAATAATACAACAAATAAAATAATAATACAATAATACAATTGTAATAATGCAAATGAATATAATACAATACAATAATAATGAGCAACTTACAATCTCATCTGAAAGGGACGAGGTCAATTCATAGAGAAGGAAGTGATACAGGCAAGGAGCCACAACCAAGAAAGCCCTGTTTCCTCTGCTAGGTAACTTGGATGAACTTACCAGAGGGAATATGGTGTATGAGCAGAGCCCCCAGTGTAAATCTTAATGTGCAGAAAAACACATAATGGTGAAGAGGGTCCTTGCAATGCACCAGCATTTCAAATGGAACCTGGAAATGTGCTGAAAACTAGACTGGCATTATATGTTCTGAACTTCTGGCTGCTGCCAGGTCTCTTTGCCTGTTCTATTAAAGGGTTGAAAGGTTATGAGTTTAAGGGCAAAGAACCTACAAAACTTCCAGACTTGCCATTCCCCAGAGGCCAGGGTTCGAAACCTGCTATCATGGAGTTCCACCTTGTTATCTTCACAACAGTTTTGTGAGGCAGATTGAGTTGAGGACCAATGTAGATCACAGCTCCAAAAAGCTGCTTGGAAAAAAAAATGAAATTGCTCAGAATTTCCTACTTACTATGGTGGAGATAATCTCTTTGGTTGGAACAATCTCTGTTTTGAACATTATGCTAGTTTCTTCCTGCTTCTTATCCAAATCTGCTAGTTAGATGAAGCAAAATGACCTAACTAGGAAAAGCACTGTTCTCTTACTACAGCTCCCAGAATCCACAGTTTTGGAGTTGTAGCCTGGAAAAAGTAACTTATCCAAGCCCTTTAACTGGATATGAGAGGCATAAGAGGTGTTTAAAAAACATCCAAAAGTTCGCCAGAGTTACAGTGGACTCCAAACCTGAGTGAAGTTACAGGGAAAAGAAAGTCCTTAATGTTTTTTTTTCTCACTGAGGGTCATTACTGTGCTCAAAATCTCTTCTTCTGCTCACACAATGAGTTAAAAGGCATTAAAATAAATAATAAATCAACTTCATTATCAATAATAATTATAAATAATTTATAGATAGAGAAACTATAAATAAAAACATTAAGATAAATACTAAATAATTGATATCCTGCTTCAGGAAGAAAAAGCTACTCGAGGGAACCTTTTTTTTTTAATGGTCAAACAGTCCGGGGAAAGGGGTTTAAAACACACTTTCTCTGCAGAGGTCAATTCTGGAGTGCCAAGCAGATGCAGTTAAAATAAAAAAAAGTTAAAAAACTTTGTTTTTTTAAAAGAGAAAGACAGTTCCTATGTCACGTCTAGCTTGACTTTAAAAGGCATTGATTTCTCCCAAGCTGCCAGCCAAACATCTTCACACCCGTGGAGGGATTGGGACCTGCTCATACCTGATTTGGCGTACAAACAACATTTGGAAGTTATCAAAAAAAGATCATTCCTTTTTCTTGCTAACTGTAAATAGTGTGGAACAGGAATGTTGTTTTAAGGCTGGTTGAATCATCTGACATGCATTTCCTGAGAGAAGAGGTATACACAATTTTGGCTGGTGATTCTTTTGGAAGAAAGAACTCCAAATGATAATAATGATAATGAAAAAACACATGTCAGATCTGCAATTACTGGAACAGCCTATTCATCAGAACAGATTCATTTTGTTTTTTGCATCCCTCAGTCAGGAGGCTGCAGAATTCAAGGGAATTCTTGTGAAAATGGGCACCTGATTATTCTTTTTTAAAAACAGAGTGTGTGAGGTGCTTTCTGCAGTGACATTCGGTTGGTCTTCGATGAAGCCCTCTAGCTTAATAAAACATCGTTGTTTTTCTTCCATCCAGTCTGCCAAACAAACAGAGTTCAGGTCATTAAACTTAACTGAGTTCATTAGCCAACCTCGCCCCTTCCCTAAGTCTGGGTAACTCAAAAAGCTTTTGCAAGCCACAGTCTGGGCCAAAAGGGGGATTTGATGATGGTTGATCTAAACAGCAGCAGTAGCAACCTTTTGTTTCCCTTTCCTCTTGCAGAAGAAGTTTGGGAGAACTTTCAGCTTCTGAGTAGATAGCGAGGTAGGCAGGCTGGGATTTCAGAAAGATATCAAATACTTCAGCTACAGCTGGGATTGCCAGGTCTCATGGCCTTGAATCACTTCTCAAGGTGAGAAGAAGAAATCTTAGGGCAAGAACGCTGCCTTGAAAGGTGTATGTATATGGACTCTCCTCGTTGATTGGACTCAGGGTTTTTTTTTTAAAATTTGAATGGTACATTCTTTGTAACTGTGATTGATGCTTAATACAAAATACTTAATGGCATCACTCCGACCCACCCCCATGACATCATCTGGGTCCACTCCTGGATCTCCAGTTTTGGCTCTGACACTTCAGGGATAATCCTGACCTGGCAACGCTAGCTGCAGCTGTCTCCCTGCCAAATCTTTAAGTCAAAGCCAAAACTATTTTGTCTATGATTATGGTTAATTGACCATGAAACCCACTCTGGGTAGTAAAAATGAGCCTTTATTTTGTGATTTATGTGCAAATTCATTCCACCAGGGTGGAAATCATGCAGACTTCCGTGTATTGATCAATTGCAGTTCCCAGCATTCCTTATCAGTGACTTTGCTACCTAGGGCTGCTGGGAGAAGCAGTTCAGCAATACCTGGAGGACAGTATGATTCTTGCCTGTATATTTCATGGGGGCCAGGTGGGCTGAGTACTAAAGGACACATATCACCTCTTAAGCTAGTTGGAAAATCTTTCATCCAGGATACATGAAAATTTCATTTTATTTCCATTTTAAGAAGATTGTACAATATTCATAAATTTCGTCATAACTGAGATGGAAAGAACCTGAGATTCTTGACAACAGAATCTGGAAGTAATCAAAATGGACAATTTTGTCTATCAGAAGACAGGGCACTGTGTGCTTAATAATCTGAGTTTTCTCTCTATGCATTTAACCATGTTTTTGGTGTAAAATTAGGGTTGCCAACTCTCCTTTTTTCTGGGATGCACGTTTAACACTTACATGAAAGGCACATGTCTAGAAACAGTGGATCTCTCCATGTTGGAAATAGCTGAACCTATTGAATTTGGCTGGCGTAAATGGGAAGTGGTGAAGAATTTTGCTTAAGTTCATTTTGGCAGAATTTGCCAAAATTTGGAATGGAAAGATTTTTTTTTTAAAAAAATGAATGTCAAGAATGGATTTTTTTTTTTTTAATGAATGGGGAGAAGCAAAACTAAAAGTTTTCCATTCTTGCTTCCAATCTTGATTCTAGTATAAAATTATGGGTGAATGGAAGGTTGCTAATATGCAAGTTACTCCACTCATGGCATATAGATGGAATAACATGTTGCAGGTGGCTTAGACAGGATGCAGTGCTCAAAGAAGACGTGTTTACATCCTGTTAGTGATAGAAACCTCCAGCCTCCTTTCCAGTGTGTGTCATATTGAACAGAATCATCCAAAGCTGGCGGTTCCTTCTACTTGATCTATACTGGGTAACTGGAACTTCTTTTGAGATGGGCCTGTTTGATCAGCTTCCGATTCTGTGCTGCTCCACAGTTGTCCTGATGGCCTACAAAATGTTGATGCTTTCCCCAGAAGCCAGTTTGGAAATTCCCAGTCTGTCACAGAATGAGCAAAGAGGCGTGTGGTGGGGGGCAATGGGTGGAAAATAACATTTATAACATACAATAGAAGGTTTGCATATTACATACCTATGGCCTGGAAAAAGCTTTCAAGATTTCAAGAGAAAATCTGGATTTTTGTAACTACGAAGTTTAACTGTATCGCTGAATATGAGCTCTTCTTCCCCCCTCTGCTCGTTTCCACGTGTCTTTCCTCAGCAATCATGTTAGTTATATTGCTTTATTTTGCAGAAACCTGGGTTGGAATCTCATTGGTGTCATGCATCTGTGTAAGTTCCCTCACACATGTAGTTGTACTGTTTTGGTCTTTGTACAATGGACATATTCAGTTCATAACTGTTTCACATGGCTGAAATCCCATTATTAATCCCAACTTGACCAGAGCCGTTTGATCAACTGGATTTACTTACATGTTGACTCAATCAGTTGAGTTACTCTCTTAGGAAGTAAATTTGGCCTGTAACAGGAATGGAGCACACCTGGCATGAAGTCATGGTTGGGATTTCAGTTACTCATGACTTAAGTCACATAGATATCTAGACAACATTGGTTATCAGTATGCCACGTGCTTGTATGTTGCAAGAATGGTAAGGTCCTCAATCCACTGAATAACAGGAATTGATAACCTATCTGTCCAGTGTTGCAACAGAATTCTTTTAGCCATCTAGGGAGTTCAGACAACCCATTTTTGCAAAGCATTAAATAATTTAAAAGCAAATGTACACTTCCACATTTCAAAGATTGCTCCCATGTTACACTGGTAGAGATTACGGCTACTGAAAGTCACAGTTTTGGAATACGACTCCACTTGCCAGGTGCAAATGTTTCCTTGCCTCATTTCGGTAAGTGAAAATATGTGAAGTACACTAATTCAAGCTGTAAAATCCAACTTTACAGCCTATAATCTATGACTCAGAGACTCTATGAATAGATAAAAGGAAATACTCTGCATAGCACATAATTAAACAATGGATTATGTTTAATTATGTTTAAAGATGGGGTGATGGCCCCCAGCTTGGACCAAAGGAATCAGCCAAACTTCAAGAGGATAAGGCTATCACAGGCTAGTAATATGATGGGTGGTTGTTATCTCCACCAGCCAAGGCAGGAGAATTCTGAATATCAGAGGCAGCAGACACATGAGCCAAAAGGTGCCATTGTGCTCATGTCTTAGTCTTCGTTTTCCCAAAGTTATCAGGCAAGAGAATGCTGGACTAGCTAAGCATTTGACCTGATCCAAGTCTTAATGCCTTGCAGAAATACAACATATAAATCAGGGGAAGGAATCATGTGATTCTCCAGATGTTCTTCACTCCCATCAACCCTGACTGGGTTAGTTAATGGTGAAGAATGCTGGGCGTTGGAGTCCAACCACATCTGAAGGCCCACGTGACTCCAACTCCTTTAGAAATAATTATCTTAAAATATAAAATGAGCCTTATGTGTCATAAGTGCTTTAAGTGTTTAGGAAATCTTGTAAGCCTTTTAGCTGATTATGAGGACAGTGAGATCATGCTGGCATCACAGAAAATTAAAAAAAAAAAAGGTATTAATTGTTCCAGAACGCATAACTCAATAAATACTTCCTTTGCTCTTTGCAATAAAATGAAATTGGTTGTATCAGTTTCAAGCAAAGAACAATTTTCAGTCTTGCATTTCTTTCCAAAAATGTGCTTAATTTGATTCTTTGGCTGGCCTCTATCACTTGTTGTGTGTGTGTGTGTGTGTGTGTGTGTTTGGAAAAATTGGTCAACAGTATTGTCTGTTTCCTCCGCTGATGTCAGCATGGAAGGATGGTGTTGGAGACTTCAGTAAGAGGTTGCTAGAGGGCTGAGATTCCTCTGGACTCTATTTCATATCTACATGTACACTTTTGTTTTCAGTTCATAGAGATAGCTGTCACATAATGTGTCAATCATGGCTGAATTCAGATGATTCCAAGCTGATTGGAGATGATGGGAGTCGTAGTCCGAACATCTAAAGGATCTTGGGCTGGGAAAGTGTGATTTGAAGAGAGATTATCTTGTGGATATTCTGGATCAAACATATACACTGCAGGAGATTTGGCAACAAGTATATGGATTTGAGGATTATTTGGGTTATGCATTTTTAAAGTATGCATTTTTTGCATACTTGGTTAAAAAAACATGCCAGATCCAAACTGATTCTCTCTTCACCACAGGAAACTATGTTTTTGTAAAGAAGCCAGCTCTAGCTCCTAATTTTCAGTAACATGGCAAACTACAATTCCCGACATTCATTAGGACAAGTCATAGCAAGTGGTTTTGCTGTTGAAGGGAATGTTTTCCACACATAATCTGAAACTGCACCAACAGTGCTAATACATCTGGAAGATATCTTTGGTTTAAAAATAGTACCCACTCCATTGTGTGTGTGTGCATCTTCAAGTCACCTGTCAACTTACGGAGACCCTATAAATTAACAGGATTTCCTTAGGCAAGGAACACTCAGAGGTGGTTTATTATTGCTTTCCTCTGAAATATAGCTTACAGCATTTGGTATTTTAATGGACCCCCCATCCAGGTATTAACCAAGTCTGATCCCACTTAACTTCCAAGGTCATATGAGATGTGCTGCCTTCAGGTATTTAGGCCTCCACATCCCAACTATCAACTCATTTAAAAAATCATTTAAGCAATATGCAACTGAGATGCTATGTATCATCACATAGGAAAACCTCACTGTATAGAGCAGCCCTGTACACTGAACTCAATAGAGTTTATTTCCAGGTGAATGCATGTAGGACTGCATTTCTTTCCAGAAGCTCAGACCTAGACTGATGACTGGCTCTTCAGATGTTGTTGGACTGCAACTCCCAGCATTCTTCAGTATTGGCTGTGCTGACTATAGTGAAGGGAGTTGCAGTCCCACAAAGTCAAGAAACCTCACAATTTTGCGTACCTACTGCAGACATCTCGTTGCCTGAAACAAAAAACAAGATGGCGTTTCCTCCCCACTCTATGTCCAGAACTTGGCTACTCAACCTCATTTCTCCATTGGTGATGGGAAAACATGTCCCACCGCACCTGAGGCAGCAAACAAATCTAAGCAGCTTCACATTTGGTTGTGTGAAATATAAAGCTCTGTCCTAAAACAGGAGGGAACAGCCAGATTATTCATGAGTAACAACTAGGAGCTTGTGAGTACTACCTCCCACTACCTTCTATCCAAAGCAGTCACTGGATTCTGTCGAACGGTAAGGCCAGCCTTGTCAAAGAAGAGTACTACACCCTAGAATTTTAGGTGCATGAAATTCCACTTGTTTCCTTGTTTAATGCTGTCATATCTCATTGGTCTCTCTGTTCCTAATCTTGCTTCTCCTGAGGCTCTTTTGTACAATACAAGTATAACTCTGTGATTCTACTTTACTTTCCATGGCTCTATTTTCTGGAATTTTGGCCTTTGCACTTTGGGAAGGATTGCTTGGAATTCTCAGCCTGAGACCTCTAGTGCCTCAATAGACTAGATATTCCAGGATTTCCTGGGATGTTACCATAGCAGTTGAAGTGGAATCATAGTCCTATACAGTCAGCCCTTCACATTTGCGGGTTTCACTTTTGCGGATTTGATTATTCACAGATTATTTGCTGTCACTTCTGCTGCCCCTCTATGCCATTTTTAACAGGGATTGCAAGCCTTGTGAGGCTGAGAAACTGTGAACGAGGCTTGTAAGTCCCTATTAAAAACGGTGTGGGGCAGCAGCGGAGGTGGCAGTAAGCCTTACTAGCCCCCCATTTCTGCCTTGTGAAGGAACCCTGATGCCACAAAAGTGGGTTGAATATGGTGATCATACTTTTTTGAGTGGTAATTATGGTTTGAGAGGGCTACAGTTATTCACAGTTTTTCCACTTTCATGGGGGTCCTGTGCCCCTAACCCTAGTGAATGTGGAGGGAGAACTTTACTTGCGTCACAACAGAAATTTGATCCCAGAGACATGTGGCCTCATCCTGGACATGTTTAATTTGTTGTAAGTTACCATGAAGTTCAGCAGGACTTTTCTCCCAAGAAGCAGCAGATACTGTCGGGTGTTCATCTTCTGAACATGTCAATGTTACAATTCCCAAGGGTGGGCTGTTTAAAAAGCAGACCCATTGTTATAGATGAGTGATGGGGAATCTCCTTCAGCTCAATTAAATTCAGAGAAATTCTCGGGGGCAGCATTCCAGTGATCGGTAGGGCCAAAAGTACTGTCACATTTTAGTTTAAAGGTCTTACGTCCAATGCTCAAACCACTACTAAATACCCCACTACAAATTCCAGGATGCCAAGATTCCATAGAACAGAACCATGGTAGTTAAACTGGAACTATAGTGCCACACTTGTGTCTTGAGAAAGGGTCCCAGGGATGGGTACACTCAGCATTGACTGGGACAAAAAGAGATCCAAATGACAAAAGAAAATAGATTGGTGCGATTTCTTTTGCCCTGTGTGGTTTTGTGTGTCTTTGTGTCTGTTTAGGGAGGAAAAAACACAGGTACACAGCAAACAGCTGAAATGTGAGGAAACTGCTCACAACCATATGGGTTATACCACCACAGAACAGATGTGGTGGATCTAATTTCAGTGTGAATCCTACATCCAAACATAACTCTCGAATTGGTGCATCAAGGTTAATAAATGCAGATGCTAGCTTGGATCTCACTTGGACCAGGATTGGCTATGTGTTCAAATCTTTGGTTTGTAATGTCTGAACATGACCTGGTATTCAACTCAACAGGGGGAGGAAATACCTCTTGAGCTTAGGCAGGAGGACAACCCAAAAAAACAAAACAAAACAAAAACCTTATTGGTTTAATTTCAAGTGGCTAGTAACTGCTCCCTGCTCTCAAAAGTGCAAACAGTTGAGCTTTCCAAGTCGGAAATGATAAGACAGACGCTAATGAAGAGAAGGGAGGCAGAAGGCAGCCCGACGCACTGTTGGGCCCACTTCAAATCCATCTCTGGCCGTCTCCAAATAACATAACATCCTTTTGGCTCCCGCCTTTGGCTTGTCGATATGCCTTTCCTGGGGTTCAGGAAAACTCCAAAGGCCTGGCCACAAACAAAACACAGTTCTGGGAGAAAACAGCGGAGTCAGAGAAAACAGAGGAACTTTAATTAGAGGGGAAAGGAAGGACAGAGAGAAAGAGAGCGTGCAGAGCAGCCCTGAAGTAGGACGAAGGGCAAAAACGGTTGCCAGGAAGGCAGGAAAAAGGAAAGCAGACGCTACAGCCGGTCTCATCGCTCTCGCTCTCTCTCTTGTTCTCTCTCTCTATTTCGGAACGAAGCCGTTGAAAAAGGCAGCGAAATCCGGGGCGGTTTTCCCAGCGCCGCTGCGCTGCCTCTTTAAAGCGCGCCACGGCCTTCCCGGAGCGAAACGCCGAGCGCTCGGCAAGTGGCTTCAGGAGGGCAGGTCCAAGAAGAGCCCGGAGGCGCCTCCCCCTCGAAAGGAAAAAGGAGCGGGGGAGAAGGAGGAGGGGAAAAAAAAACGAAGAAGAAGAAGAAGGGAAAGGAACTCTGGTTACAAACCCTTGGCTCTGTTTAAAAAAAAAAAATTGGCACATGACAGCAATATATATAAAGCCCCAACAAGTCCGAGGCCTTTTTTTGCAAAGGCAGGTACTGTAAGCGGCGGGAGGGGGGTCCAGTCGGAGAGAGGGAGAGATGCCCCTTTAAGCAAGAGTTGGAGGAGAGTCGAAGGAGCCTTCGAGCGTCCAGGTTTGGAGGGCTGCCTTCTCGAGCTCTCCTTCTTGCCGGCCAGGGTTCCTCTCGTCCCGCGTGGTGGCGGCGGATGTGCGCCTGACAGCCGCGCCAGAGCCCGACCCCCGACCGGTTCGCCTCGCCTCGCCTCGCCTCGCTCTCCTCGCCTCTCCCTTCCCTTCCCTTCCCTTCCCTCCCGAGCCATGCCGCCCTTTCGGCGCGGCTCCTGCTTCCTGCTCTGCCTCTTGGCCCTCCTGCCTTCCCACGGCGCTTCCATGGAGACCGAGATCGTCACCCCGATCCGCTTCGACCCGGACCTCCGCGCCCGACGCCAGTCCTTCCCGCGCCCCGACTGGACGGCGGCGGCGGCGGAGGAAGGGGAGCGCGCCGGGGCTGGAGTGATCTTCCAAATCAGCGCCTTTCGCGAGGAGTTCTACTTGAACCTGACGCCGGACGCGCGTTTCCTGGCGCCCTCGTTCGCCACGCAGTACCTGGGCGCCCCGTCGGACAAGCCCCACGGCGCCCAGCCGGGCCGCGGAGGGGAGGAAGGCGGCGGCGGCGGCGGCGGAGACCTGCGCCACTGCTTTTACTCCGGCGACGTGAACTCGGATCGGGACTCCTTCGCCGCCGTGAGCCTCTGCGGGGGGCTGACCGGGGCGTTTGGCTACCGAGGGGCCGAGTATCTCATTCGCCCTTTCAAAAGCGGCGGCGCCGGCGGCGGTGGCGGGAACCGGGCGCTGTGGAGCAACCACGGCGAGCACCTGTTGCAGCGCCGGAGCGCACCGTCGAGCCCCGACGCAGCCTCGGTCACCTCGAGGTGCGGCGTGGCTTCCAGCCTCAACCCGGCCATCTTGCAAGCCTTGGAGAAATACAAGGTCTCCCAAGAGCAGGAGGAAGGGGGAGGCTGGCGGGGGAAGCTGCGAGGGGACGCCCCGCCGCCGTCCAAGAGGAAGGGCGGCCGGGCCAAGCGCTTCGTCTCCATCCCGCGCTACGTGGAGACGCTGGTGGTGGCCGACGAGTCCATGGTCAAGTTCCACGGCGACGACCTCCAGCACTACCTGCTCACCCTGATGGCCACGGCGGCCCGGCTCTACCGGCACGCCAGCATCCAGAACCCCATCAACCTGGCGGTGGTCAAGTTCATGGTCATCGGGCAGGAGGACAAAGGGCCCAAGGTGACCGGCAACGCGGCGCTGACGCTTCGCAACTTCTGCGTCTGGCAGAAGAAGTGGAACAAGGGCAACGACAAGCACCCCGAGTATTGGGACACGGCCATCCTCTTCACCAAGCAGGTGGGCGCCTTGCAGGGGTGGCCGGGAGGGGCTGGGAGGCAGGGTGGGGAAAAGAAAGGCCCGAGGAAGGGCTCCAAGAACTGACAGCGCCTTCGGAGTGCCTTCCGCTATGCCCCGCCGCTGTGCGCCCTGTGCGCCCTGGGCGCCCTGCCTTTCCTCCTTTCCTCCTCCCTTCCTTGCAGCCGCTGTACCCACTGTGCGCTCTGCCTGGCCGCCTCTGTGCTCGTTAGGCTGTGCCCTTTCTTACTGCCGTTGTGCACACTAGACGTCCTGCCCTTCCTTGCTCTTCTTTGCCTCCGCTGTGCCCACTAGGCTTCCTGCCCGTCTCCCTTCCCTGCCGCTCCTTCCCATTCCAGCCTCCCTGCAAGACTGAGAGGTTCCGATCTGGATCGAGTCTAGGTGGGTAGACCGCGGCTCAGTTGCCTGAGCATCCTCTCTCTGTTGGAATTTAGGACAAGTGCCCGGGGGGCGATCCCATTTCCACCTGGTGTATGCGCGCGTGTTTGTTTCTGCGTGTCTCCCGCGGTTTGCCTACATTGCTACATTCAACAACGTGGTTTGAACCCAGCAAGGTTGGACCAAACTGTGAAATAGGCTATTTTACTAAACCCACGAGTAGGAGGCGCTGTAGTCTTGAGATTTTAGGAGTGTGAGAATGGCCAACAATTGGATTCCTGACTTTAAAATGACACACTGGGTTTCTCTTTGTCCTAGGCAGGCAGTCTTCAGATGACAAGATCTGGGGGGTATTTACTTAGGAGTAAGTTGCGTTGAATTCTTGGTGGGCTTGTTTCCAAGCGAAAGTACAGAATTGCAGCTGCTCTAAAGGGCAGAGCTTGGGAATGGGGCCGTTTGAACTACCCCTCTCCAAATCCCCTTCCTGGGGGTTTGGGAGTTGTAGTCCAAAAAAAATTATTCCCAAATTGGCTAGAGAAGTATGGGAATGCTAGTCCCGACACTCCCATTGCTAGGATGACTGGGGTTTTCTGGGAACCATAGTTTGAAAAGTCCCGTCCTTGTGCTGACCAAGGGATAATGGGAGATATAGTCTGGTCACTTCATGTGCTAGCTGCAGATTCTGGGAGTTGTAGTCCCAAAATGTCCCATTCCTAAACTCTAGGTTTTTCAGCCTTTCTCCTCCTTGCTGTCTTGGTCCTTGCCATGTGTTTTGGGCCAGGAGCTGAATTTGGAACTCCGTGCACACCAAACATGTGCTCGGATGCTATGCACAGCTGGCCTCTCCCAAAGCTCAGTGGCAGCTCCAAGGGAGGGCAGCTCATGGGGCGGGCACTTGGCATACGTGGAATTCCTTTTGAACAGCGGATGAGGGAGAAGAAAAAAGACAAACACCCATTGGCACAGTTTTTGTAATTACTAAATATTTTTTTTTAGTGAGGCCAGTAAATGGGTCAGATGGAAGACATTCTTCAAAGGGAGGCAGTTCTGATCAGCTAGCCAGTGGGCCCCTCTCTCAGAATCTTTGGAGCTGTGGTGCCTTTCTCCCTCCCTCTTGTCTTTCTTTCTTCACTTCTTCTGTGTCTCCTTCTCTCCTTCCTCTGTCTGTTTGCAGGGACATAATTGCTGGTTATCCAGTGCAACCTCTGTTTACAGCCTAGAACAGCCATTCCTTTCTGCCCAACAGCTGGGAAACTGTGGCTGGATGCATCTTCAAATGCACCTTGAGGATGATATTTTTTAAAAATGAGGGCAGCATCAGGAAGACATAAAAGAAGATTAGAAAATATGGGAAGGCTATGGTAGAACTTCTTGCTCTCCTTGTGCTAGATGAGAGATAACTGTGAAACTACTGGGCAGCATATTGAGGAGCAAGATCCAACATGGTCTAGTGGTTTGAGCATTGGACTATGACCCTAGAGACCAGAGTTCAATTTCCTACTCAGCCATGGAAACCCACTGGGCATGTCACACACCTTGGGCATGTCACACACTCTCAGCTCCAGAAAACCCTGAGATAGGCTCGCCTTAGGGTTGCCATAAGTCGGAAGTGACTTGAAGGAACACAACAACAGCCACAAGCATACTGAGAAAGAGACAGAATGGATTTTTGCACTTTCCAGGCTGACTCAATACAGTTAGCTGCCCAAGGCAAAAGGACGTGAGGGTGCCTCCTGGTAGCAGCTTTTGGCTTCCATGTCAAGGGAGCAGTGAATCTGCTTTGGATTTTGGCCCAAGCTTTAAAAAGGAGCTATCCAAAGTGCTGAACTCTAGCACCTTCTCAAAGAGGTTCAGCATCCTAGCTATCTCCTTTAAAGTTCAGAGTAAACCCCAGAGTGGATTCTCTGTACCAATGATAGGAAAGCCCCCAGCTGCCACTGAAAGGTGGTGGGAAACTATTTTCATTGTACCTCAAGGGGAGGATAGGCTTGTTTATGTGGTGCAGGGCAGACTAACCTGACAAAGTATGTTCTTCCAGATATAGTTGAATTGCAGCTCTTATCATCCCCAGCTAGCATAGCCAATGGTGAAGAGTGCTGGGAGTTGCAGTCCAGCAATATCTGGAAGAGCCACACTTTGTCCACCTGTGCTTTAGGGCAGCATAAATAAGAGTGCTATGTACTGCCAACACAAGATTTCCTTCCTCTGATTCAGCAGGTCTCATGTTTGTTTATTTTAAATATTTATATCATTGTTTACAGCTGGAAAGTCTCTCAAAGATTGTGTATCAGTAATAATAAATAATACCAGACAGTCTCTACCCTCAGGCTTACAATCTAAAAAGCCTCAGCATAAAAGGGAAGGAGGATAGGGAGAGAAAAGGAAATCAAGAAAGGTCAAGAATTGGTGCTTAATGTTATGAGGTTCTGTGGCCTGTTGGAAGGGCTTCTGCTGGGTGACAATTGGGGAGGGGCAAAGACCAATGATGCTGGCTTCTCAGGAGGTGCTGTGATGTTCCAGTTTCTTTTTCTGCTCCCTTTTCGGTCTGGTTAACTTGTTACATTCTTATTTATTCAAGCAAATCCCCCCCCCCAAAAAAAACCATTGCAGAAGGCCCAGGAAACTTGAGAGTAGTTGGTATATCCCTAACTTAGGCATTTCTACATCACACTTGCCTCATGTGCAAGCTGGGATTTCTTCCTACAGGGTCATTTTTCACTGCGAACATTTTATTTACACTTGCTGTAAACATGTGTAGGTTTCTCAGGTTGCACAAGTTTTGTCCTCAAGGGAACATTCCTGTGATTAGAAGGACTTGCTGCTCCTTGCTCTGCTTGTCTTGTTCTTTTTGTTTTGTTTTGTTTTGTTTGGGTGCTGATGGGAATCCATCACGCTCCAGTGAAGAGAAGAGTCCCTAGTTTTTTGGTCAGATTGTTTATGGCTCCAGAAGAACCACAATCCATCACGATTGCCTGCTGTTGAATCCTGCGGGAGACCTCATGAAGAAGGCAGATCTTCTAGCTCCTCCCAACTCTGGTCCCTTCCCTCCTTAGCCTCTGTGTGGATGCTGACAGCCAGCGCATTCCTTGTGATTGGTCATGCCCAAAGGCTTCTCCCCCAATAGGAGCACAGCTGCACACTTTGCCCTTCATCCGTCAGCCGCCATTGTCACATAGAAGTGAGAGGCTTTTGCTTTCCATCCGCCTGGACTGGCTTCAGACAGGTGATGGACGTGCAGTTTCTGCAAGCAATCTCTGGCCCCGCGAAGGCCTCACTCATGCTCTATGGAAGCAATCCCAGTTATGCTCATGGGAAACATCTCTGCGTGTGCAGTTGGGATTTCTCATTTGACATGCAGAAGCTTCAGCCAAAGCATGCTGCGAAACATTCTTGTGGTTTGCATTTCTATTTTTTCATCACTGCTCATTTTCTTATTTTCTCAGGGTTCCCATATATGTAGTAACACTTCTTTCCCTGTGTCTTTATGGTTGGCTGCTGTCATTTGACAAATCTAAGGATGCCTTCTCTTCTCTTGGGACTAGCACCCACAACTCCCTCTATGGGCCTTTCCGTACAACACTGTTATAGTGCTATTATTCCACTTTCAACAACCTGTGGAATCCTGGGGTTTGCCATTTAGGGAGGGGCATTTAGAATTATCAGCCAGAGAGCCATTTGGCTTCAGTGAACTACAAACCCCAGAATTCCACAGGATGTTGAAAGTGGAATAATAGCACTCTAACATTGTAGGGCGGAAAGGCCTACAATATTTTAAACCTGACCCTAGATATACTACCACAGGCTAGATCAGCAGTAGGTAGAGTGTGGCCATAGAGCACATGTGGGCTCAAAGGGTCATTTTTGAGGTCCCTGGCCTTGCCAATTTTTTTGTTTTGTTGCTAAAAATGCTCTCGAAACTTTAAGAATTGTCAGAACTCTTTTGTGTCTTAGTTAGGGATTAATTAGATTGTGCTTGTGGTAAATAACTGGTATTTTAGTAATATATTTCACTAACACATTATAGTTTGACTTTAGTTTAGCTATACAGTCAGCCCTCCACATTTCTGGGTTTCACTTTTGCAGATTTGATTATTCACGGATTATTTGCTGTCACCTCTGCTGCCTCTCTATGCCATTTTTAACAGGGATTGCGAGCTTCATCAGACTGAGAAACTGCAAAACAAGGCTTGTAAGTCCTTATTAAAAATACTGTGGGGCAGCAGCGGAGGTGGCAGTAAGCCCCCCAGTTCTGCCTTATGAAGGAACCTTGATGCCTCAAAGGAATGCACAGTGGGTTGAATATGGTAATCATACTTTTTTATGTGTTAAATATGGTTTCGGAGGGCCTAGAGTTATTCATGGTTTTTTCACTTTCATGGGGGTCCTGTACCCCTAACTCTAGCAAATATGGAGGGAAGCCTGTATGTATGTATGCATGTGGATGTGGATGTGTGTGTGTGTGTGTGTGTGTGTGTGTACATATATATATAGTATAGTTCTTTCCTTTTTTCCTTGAATGTTGATTATCCTGTTTTGAATTAGTGTGTCTGTATAAAAATTAATAAAACATGAACTATTAATAGAAATTTAAAAAAAACTTCTAGGGAATGTGAGGGGACATTTCATCATGTTTTATTCTCACTCAGCTGTTTTAGGTTGTGGGGGAGCTTTTTATAACCAACAAGTACCCTGGAAATTAATGTCAGGTTTACTTCCTGCTTAAAAAGGCATGCTGTAGATTGAAGACAGTTTTTTTTTGTGGGGGGAGGCGGGGAGACCACAGTACATTTATTCTCTGTGCCACCTAGGGCATGTGGATGGGACTTTTAGCCAAAAAAGTTAAAGAAGTTAAAAAAGAGGGAGTGGATAGGATGCAGAGGGGGCATAACTCTCCAAGGTACCATGGAGTGGAGTGATGTAGTCTCCAGTTTCTGGCAGTTGTCCATCTCTGTGCTAGATGTATTAATATGAAGGATGTGTTCTTGTGTGTAGCAGCACTAGGCAGGAGTACCTGCATGCTTAAAATAGGCCAGAACTTTTTTCAGGTCCCGCCCTATTTTTTCTATCCAAATTTGTCACAGTCAAGTCACTGTTGCCAGTCCTCAGCTCATATGGTGAGGTAGGGCTGGAAGATGCACAATATAACTGGATGGCAGAAGCTAATGTCCTTATCATTACTCCCTGTGCCACCCCTTTCTGGTCCTGGAATTTCTGGTCCTGTAAAATTCTGCACAAGGTAGGAGGACTCTGTTGAATAGACTGACCTGAGTTGCAAAAGGAAGAGTGGGGAAATCATAGAATCATAGAATCATAGAAATGTAGAGTTGGAAGAGACCACAAGGGCCATCCAGTCCAACCCCCTGCCATGCAGGAAAACCCTCAAAGCACTCCCGACAAGTGGGGAAAACCAGGCCTTGAAAACCAGGCCAAAGCCCTCACTTGGTGAGTGGAGCCCTTTCAACAACCAAAGGCAGAGTCTAGATCCATTCCTTGGGGGTTCTTGATGGAGTGCAAGCCATGAAAAGCTTGGAGCTGTCTGCCAAGTTCTATAGTAGGGGGTGCAAGCCTGGAGTTGCTGTTGGACTGTAACTCGCAGTGTTCCTCACTACTGACTGTGCTGGCTAGGATTCCTGGGAAGTGTAGTCCAACAATAGCCAGAGGCCATGCATGACTTCCTGTGTGGTGTCCTAAATGCAGGCACCCATTGAATCAATGGGACTTTCAAAAGTGCGGACTTGCCAGATTCGTTTAGAGCCCTGGTGGTGCAGTGGTTAAATGCCGGTATTGCAGCCACAAGGTTGTGAGTTCGATCCTGCTGGGCTCCAGGTTGATTCAACCTTCCATCCTTCCACAGATTGGTAAAATGAGTACCCAGCTTGTCGGGGGCAATTAGCTAACACATTATAAACTGCTTAGAGAGCACTTAGCTGATAAGTGGTATAGAAATACACATGCTATTGCTATTCCCATGGATTTGTTTTGCCTGCTCTAGTTGCAGCTGAGAAGTGGAGTTAGATATATATGCCCTCCCACTTTCATGTGAGCCTACAAGAAGAGAATGAGAGGGAGGGCCATTGGAAAGGATCCCACAACCTGCTTTTTCTTGATTTTGGTGCATATTATTGGCACCAGCCTTTGTGTACATGGATAAATCTCCTTGAAACAGCCACAGATCTTTGTGTAGTACATGAACAAGTGAATCCAGCCCTTAGGCGTACCTTCTGTTTCTTCTTCCCCCTTTTCTGTATTCTTACCATGATGCTGGATTGGAACAAGTCAGCTTTGGTTGTTTTTAACTCTGCAGATCTATGGAATGGGGTTGTAGAAACCTCACATGGTATACATTAGAGCAGGATGTGGCTCGGCGGATGAGACCCCTTGTCTTACTGAAAATGAGACCTGGAACTTTTCCACTGACTTTGAAAGGGAACTGAATGTTTTTCTCCAATTGCTGTGTTGCAGCACTGTGGCAAAGGATACGAATGTTTGACAAATGTGATATTACTTACTGGATTGTCAAGAAATTCTTCATGGGGAATGGAGACAAAGAGACAGAGAGAGAAGAATTGTTTTCGATTATCAGCAATCAGAAAGAGTGTTTCAGTCTCATGGCTGCTGAGGGAACAGTAAAAAGTAAAATATGATATTTTTAATAGATAAAGCAAAGGTGTCTTAAATTTTCCTTCTCTTTCTGGTTCTGTGGAATTCTATCCTGGAGTAGATGAGTAACTCACTCCCCTCTTTAATTTTTTTTTTCTCAGGGAGGGTTTTTTTTCCCTAAGAAGTTCCAAAGTAAAACACTTTTGGAAACACAGGAAATTGATCTCAGCAAGTTTGTAGCCATTTAGACAATGCAGTGACTAGAGGCCTGGATGTAGTGCTGACCTTCAGTTCAACTTGAGAAGCTGCAGCATGTAATAGTTCCAGAACAGGGAAAAGTTACTTCTTTTTGGACAACATAGCCATAGCAGCTGAGGACTCTGAGAGTTGTAGTCCAGAAGTCCCCCAAGCTCCACATACTTCTTACCCACAGCAGATGAAGAGGTAGTCTTAAACATTCAAGGTGTTTACACTTGGGACAGGAGGAAGGGAGTTATCAACCTGAATGTTCTTTCAGGCTTAAAACTCAACAAAAATACCTAAATGCATCAGAGAGAAGATGGGGCTATGATCCTTCCTTATAGCTGATGTGGGGGAAATTTGGTGGTGTGCAGGAAGTTTCTGTCTGGAAGGCGGTAAAGTCCAGGAACTGCTTTCACCATTTTCTTTGCTAAGAATGGACAATTTGAGGGGGATTTTGAGACAAACTTGCCCCCCCCGGAAGTTTGTAGGGCTGCGCCTCCATGCACCCTCAATTTTAGGCCCCCACTGCTTTCTAGAGGGTGTGGCCCAATGTTTTTGGCCCTTTATGGGCTATTTTAGGCTCAGGACAGTCTTCTTTCCCAATAGGAAGTGATCTGGGTCAACTTCCAGGGTCCCTTCCTGTTGGGAAAATGGCCTCTTTGGGGTCTAAAAAGAACCCATGAAGTATGTATGCTCCGTGCCTGGGGCATTTTGAGATAACTGCGCCATTGACTGGCTTGTATTTCATCAGGAGATTTTTCAAGTGCAAACCTGAGTCATGAAATGGCCTGTTTCTGTCCTGACCATAACATACAGGATGGGGAGGTTTAACCCCCTCTTCCTTCTTGAACCATGATTTTGATAGTAATGGCCTAATTCGTCACTACAATTAATGATAGGGAGGTCCCACTTAGACTTGCCAGAGTGAAAACTAGAGAATCCTCTTGTGCCTTTAACGGTGGTGTAGAAGAAGGAACTTCAGCAGGTACTGCTTGTCATACAACCGGCTAACAAGCAACATCTACTGAAATTGCCTCTTTTACATATCCATTAAATGTAAAAGAGCCCTTTCTAGTTTTCAATCCAGAAAGCATAGTCTTGTTGGTGGCAATGAGGTGTCCTCCTTATTGGGAATTTCAGTGTGTGTGTGTGTGTGTGTGTGTGTGTGTGTGTGTAAGGAAGCTGCAGAAGGAAGGCTTAAACCTTACTTCCCCTCATGTTTCAGTCCGGATGGAAATCTGCTCCTCACATTCCAGATTAGGGTTGCCAAACTGAAAACTGGAGAAGGCTCTTGTACCCTTAATGGGTATATGTGGAAGAGGGAATTTCAGCTGGTGGTATTTGTTACCTGGTTGGATGACAAACCACATCTGCTGGAATTCCCTCATCTGCACAACCATTCAGAGGTACAGACACCATCTCCAGTTTTCAGTCTGGGAACTCTGCTTTAGATTAAAATTTTTAAATCTCTTGACCTGACTACAAGGCACAAAATTAATGTACAATGGTTATACCAGAGTGGATGGGTTATTGGGTCTGTTTGTTTGTTTGTTTGTTTACTTGAATTTGAGAACTGCACTTTGTGTCTTTTGTGAAGTTATCAGCAGGAGGGACAATGGTTCTTCTCTTACATTGACATAGTGCTTCCATGAGGAAGTTTTCCATGGATGGCTCATCCTTTGGATTAGCTCTGACCTGATTCTAAGATTACAAGTGCGAGAAAGGAAAAGTGCCGACCCCTTTAACTTAATAGGTTCTTGTACTTCCTGGTAGAAACCTGTAGAAGTCTTTGGAGTCATATTTGGGATGGGGCTTGGTCTCCAGTATTTAAGGCCTTGTCCCTACTTTCAAACAATACCCGGTTTGCATATTTTCTGCATTACTAAACTGCTCATTCCTCAAACCCCGATGTGAGGGCACTGGATCAACCAAGACATCTGCCTTTTTTGAACACATCCATCTGTGGTCTCTTGATACCATGGAATTCATCTGCCTGCCAAAAAGCTCTTGTGCAAACCCAAACCTCTCCGTTCATTAAGAAACAGAAGAAGAAAAAAAGAAAAAAAAGCTAATTGATAGGCAGTTTGGGGTTGTAGTCAACAAGTTGGAGATGAAGTGTGGTTGTTCATTCTCATTTTGGCATATGGAGGTTTTTTCTGAGGCTAGTTCCCTGCACAATAAATGGCATCATACTAGAATAATAGAATCTTATATTTGGAAGGTATTGTAAAGGTCATCTAGTCTGACCATTTGCTATAACTATAGCACTCCTGAAAGATCCCATTCAACCTCTGTTTGAAAACCATCAAAGATGTGAGGCAATCTATTCCACTGTTGAACAGTTCTTACAGTACAGAAGTTCTTCCTAATGTTTAGGTAGACTCTCTTTTCTTGTAAGTTGAAATCATTGGTTATTGTTCTAGTTTCTGAGGCATCAAAAACCAAGCTTGCTCTATCTTCTACATGATATCCCTTCAAATATTTAAACAAAACTTGTCATGTTGCATCTCAACCTTCTGTTCTCCAGGCTAAACATACCCAGCCCCCTAAATTGTTCCTTGTAAGGCTTGGTTTCCACACCTTTGGTCATCTTGGTCACCCTTCTCTGGACATGTTTTAGCTTGTCAGTATTCTTGAACTGTGGTGCCCAGTACAAGATGCAGTATTCCAGGTGAGGTCTGACCAAAGCAGAATAGATTGGCACTACTACTTCCCTTGATCTGGACACTAAGTTGAGGAATCCCAGAATTCCATTGGCTTTTTGGCCACCACTCTTCCAATGTGTTTTATTCTCATGTTCCATCCAAGCATGTATGAGAAGGACTGTGTCTGATCTCAGTAGAAGCGCACACGCTTTGTGTGTGGAAGGTTCAGTCCTACTTGAAATCTGGTACAGTGGCTGACTCCCAGTGTAGACCAGTGGATCTCAAGCAAGGGTGCTCCAAATGACAAAGGATGTCAACTTCCAGAATCCCTGACTGCTGGCCATGATGGCTGGGGCCTCTAATAGTTGATCTACTATCTAAAAATATCTGGACTGTTCCTCTCCTGATTGGGAGCAACTGGTGTAAGCAATACTGAGTTCAGTGGGCTAATGTTCTGACTTGATATAAAACAGTTTGCAATGAGGGGACAGAGTTGTAGGTTAGTGGTAGAGTGATACACTTTGCATACTGAAGGTCTCAAGCTCATTCCTTAGTAGTATGTTGCTGGTCTGTCTGAAAGTATGGAGATCCTCTACCAGTCAATGCACTGAACTTGATGGACCAGTGATTTTATTTGGCGTCAGACGGCTTCCTGTGCCCTGGTTTTGGAAAGAGCTATATATGATTAAGTGGCAGAACTCTCAGTGTATACAAAATTTGAGCTCTGCCATCTTCAAGTCCAGCTGGGAAGACCCCTATCTGGACCCTGTGAGAATAACTGGCAGTCCCTGTCAATGATGTAATTCATTACATATAAGGTAGCTTCCTAAGCTCTTACAAGTCTCATTCTTAGATGGTACTACTGTAGTGTAGTGACTATAATTCAGGAAATCTCAGGTGCCATTAAGTAACTAGGTGGTCTTGCATAAGCTGCTGTTTCTCTTGTCCATGTCTGTAATATGAAGATAATAGCACTGACCTTATTTTGCAAGGTTATTTTTGGGAATAAAGGAAGGTAATGTATGCAAAGGATTCTGAATATTAAAAATTAGTGCTAAATATGGTAACATTGGCACCAGCATGGTGTTTAAGCATTTGACTAGGACACCAGAAGACCAGGGTTCAAATCCCTGCTTTACCATGGAAATCTACTGGGTGACCTTGGACAACTCACACTCTCTCAGCCTCAGAGGAAGACAAAGGCAACCCCCTCTGAACAAAGTCTGCCAAGAAGACCCTGGGATAGGTTCACTTTTAAGTGGCTGTAAGGCAGAAATGACTTGAAGGCACACAACAACAGCATGTTAACATTAGTGTGTGGTTGGCTGCAAACAGAAATCTTTGGAAAATGAAGCATCAAGGTGTTTTGAGAAACAAAATGGGCTGCAGGGCATGGCTGTCAACACATGATAGAGCCACTGTTATGAAACTAAGTAAGTGTGAACCTTGGGTCAATGACTGAATGGGAGGGAGAACATTTGGGAATCATACATATGCTACCTTGAGGTTCACGACTAAAGAACTGCAGCATTTATATGTAACCGATAAGAATAATAGTCCATATGTATAGGTTTAGTCACCATGATATATATTTTGTCAGATATTTCAATACCACTTGCTGGGAAATACGAGCGGGAGGGTGCTGTGTCATTTATGTTCTGCTTACAAGTTTCAAACTTAGGTCTAGGCATGCTTGTTGCAGATTGAGACATAGTACTTACTATGCCTAACCAACTAATGGTATTACTGTTTCCTGTGTTAGTACACGAAAACATCATCGCCCAGAATGTTAATGTGCTTCATGCACCAAATGTACTTGTAAAGCATTGTTTGTAAGATCTGTTCATGCTACGTCATGAGCCCATATGTAGCATTCGTTTCACTCACAAAAACACTGCTCACAGAGTACCTTCTGTCTCATCTTTCTAGTCCTTGCTTTCCTTATGCATTTATGGGACCCCGTGTGTGGGCTCAAGAAGGGAGTAAGCAATCAGGTGTCCCCCAGAGGTGTGTTCCCATAATCTTTGACCATGCGTCATTCTGGGCTGGGGCTTATGGGAGTTAAAGTCCTTATGGGAGTTGAAGTCCAAAACATGAAGAGGGCCTCTGCTTGCTTACTCCAAGCTGTGTGGAGGGTCAGTGTGGACTTTATGAATAGTTTCCTAAGGCAAAGGATGTCCATCACTCCCTAATGTCCATTTGGACCCAGGCATGAGAAGACTAGGGGTTAAGGGAGGGCCCATTAAAAGCCTCTTGTTAATCTCTGCCTGTAGTCCGCAGGCAAGATTCATCAGAGAAAGTGTGTCAGTGTGTCAGTGCAGGTGTTGGGCGAGGAGCCAAGAGTTCTTTTCAACTAGCAAGGAAACAGGAATTAAAAAAGAAAGAAAGAAAAAGGAATGAGTAAGGCAAAGCAAATGGCCAGTCTACACAGAGCAACATTTTCCCTCTCTTTCAGAATAACTGATGTTCTAATTTTGGATCATGCTGTCTGAGTCTCGATTAACCTCTGGAACCAAATGCCCATAATGCTTTTTTCCCCACTGCCTGGCAGTTTTGGATGAAGAGCAAGAACCAGCTAGCATCATGTCTGCAGCGGATGCCGTGGTCTTAACTCTATGCCAAGTGTGGGCAACTAGTAGCCCTTCAGATATTATTGGACAGCAAATCTCATAATCTCTATCCAGTGGAGCAAATGACAAGGGATGATGGGAATTGTGATCTGTCAGTTATGTTGCTTGCCCTAGACCACTATGTTTGTTCTGCAGAAGAACAAACTCATTTAGGTAGAGGGAGTGTGTGTGTGGAAGAACCCACATAGATTTTGCAGGAAAGATCTGAGTGAGAGAAGAGCTACTTTGATGGAAGGTCTATCTAATGCCATATTCTGTTTCCTGCTGTGGCTAGCCAGATGCCTTTGGGAATCTCACAGTCATGACAGTGGAGACATCCATTTCCAGGCTGGATTCAGCACATTCCTCTTGATTTCTGCTAAAAGAACCTTTCTGTGGGAGGATCCTTACATCTGGATTTTTCATTCCAAAACAATATTTGATTAGGCAAACACAAACACCCCAGGGTCCAGTGGGGTCTACCTCTTCTGAAAGCCTCAGTCTAGACTAGAACTTGGAAAAAATGCTTTTTGGAACTTCAGAATCACACACTGTCTGGGAAGATAGTGGAAACTGTAATCTCAATGAATGACCTTTCCCAGCTTTGATTAATAGATCCATGGAAACATGAATGGAGGAAGAAGTGGGTAGCCATGAAAGTCATGGATACAACATCCCTGAACCATTCTGCAGGTATGCCTAGATTGTTTCCAGACTTTATGTTTGCAATCATGAGCACTAGGAAGATGCTCTTTGAAACTGAAATTGACATTCTTTTGTATGAGATCCCCAAACAACTGAATAGCATAGGCAGAGGTAATATGTTTAGCATCAAGGCCTTTGCAGTGAACTTGTCACAGAATTGCAGGATTATATTTGATTTGGGTCCTTGCAAACTGTCAAGCTGGTAAGACAGCCATCTTGTGAGTGAACCAGCTTCTGTCTCTTCTGCCCTCCCCCATTCTTAAGAAAGAAAGGAGGAGCAGACTGAGATGGAGACAGACCAAGGAATTCAGTAGCTTTCCCATTCTGATCTCTTGAGAAGTAGAAAGGGTGATCTTGATGATGAATGAGCTTAGCTTCCTCTCGAACTCACCTGTCATGGTGAGACAAGAGAGAGTGATTCTGTGGTTGATAGGAAACAGCATTGAGAAAACTCTTGCTTAGGAATACCTGTCGAGGGCTCCCCCTTCACTGGCATGTAGCGACTGATTAACATCTGATCACCAGCAGGCATAAGGCCTGAATACCTTAAAGGTACCAGATCCTGTCTGATTTTGGAAATTAAGCAGGGTCAGCCCTGGTTAGTACTTAGGTGGGAGACAGCCAATGAATACCAGGTGCTGTGGGCTATATTTCAGAGGAAGGAACTGGCAAAACCATCTCTGAGTAATTCCTTGCCTAGGAAACTTCTATGAAATTCATAGGGATGCCATAAGTCATCAGAAAACTTGAAAGCGTGAGCACACACACCAGCAGGCATTCTGGTCTTTGCAATTGCTACTGGTATTCTGTGGCAGGAGATGTCAGAATGGGACCTTCTCTGTCCAGTTTCCTACTACTCTTTCAGACCTTATGGGTCACCAAACCTTGGAGCTCAGTTGGGCTTTAGTGAGAAATACCAGACTGATCCAAGAGCACCATTGTAGGACTCTAGCACAGGTATATATTTGCTTAGAACGTTCAGCAGCCAAGCAGACATCTTGGGGCTCTGGCTAATTCAAAATTAAGGGTGAACAACTGTATGTCCCTCTTTTGCCTTGCATGCCAACAACAATGGAAAAGTTAGTAGAAAAGCGTTAATAATAGTTAATCATTATTAAAATAAACAATTTAATTTGATTAACATTTACAAATCAGAAAGTGGAAAAATCGGTGATTAAGCATTTGGTACCTTGCCAGTTAAATTTAAAGTTAAGTGTCTGTGCTAAAAACATTTACCAGAATGAAACAGAAAAATAATGTTCCTGGTTTTACTCTCCTCCCCCTCCTCCATGCTTGTTTTGAGTGTGGTAGAAAAGGGAAAAAACTACCTGAGTGTTCGAAAACCATGTTTCTCATCCATCCTTGAAATGGGGTGGTATGGAGGAAGATCATTTATTGACATGGCTGACCTGAAAAGCCCTTAGCATATTTCATCCCACTGGAACTACTTTTTAGTAAGTGGTTTGACTTTTGGGATCTAAACAGTGTACTTCCTCAACCTTGGGGGACTAAGAAAAAGCAAGAAGCAGCTTTGTATTAAAAAAAAATCCAAGCGAGCTAGGCTTTGGGTAAAGAACCAGCTGGGAAATGTAAAATTTCTTGCTCTTTGGCAAGGTCTTTCACTTAACAACTTAATTAAGTTATTTCTGGAATTTAGTTAATGCTGAAATTCCAACTCAAGTCAATCAAATAAGCTAAAAAAATAAATGCAAGTAAGTTGATCCTTTTTGTTGGAAAATTGATAACCCAATTGATAAATGAATTGGTTTTAATTAAATAGCTCCTGTCACTGCATGTCAGTATGCTATTTTTTTTTTTTTGAATGCGAAAAGCTGTCTGGAAAGCCAGTATCCGGGAGTAAAAGACTTGTAATGAGAGAGGATGCTCAGCCCTAACTGCTGTTTCTTTGTTCCAAATCATCCTTCTGCCAGTGCGGCTGGCATCCAGTTTGTGATGGCAGAAGGCCAACTTAATGCTATCCTAAGTCACTTTTTTGTTGTTGCAGAGTTGGATTCACGTGCTGAACTTATGCAATGACAAATCTCTCACCCTTCATTCACTTGCAGGAGCATTTCCTCCACGGCCATTTAGTGACTGGTGGAGAGCAGAGAGCATTGGAGAAGCATCCAGCTATGAAGAACAGTGACATCATCTGCCAAGATATCCTCAGGAGCCCCAGAGGTCTTGGTGGATAATGACATTGTTCTGCATCTGACTGTAGGGATGCTGTAGACTGGATGCTTCTCCAATGCCTCCTCTCTTTCTCTGGTCACTAAATAACCATGAAGAGGGGACTCCTGCAGTTAAAAACTGGGGCTTAGGGAGTGAGCAGCCAATGTAGTATAATTCTGCATGCAGAACCTTTATGAAATATCTCTGCAATGCAGACTTTTGGCTGGGTTTTCAAACATAATTTCTTCAGCATCTCTTGGTAGTACAGTGAGTCTGTTAGTTTGCTTCCTTCCACATTCAGACTTGTGTGGATTTTGGTGAATTAAAAAATAAATTGGGACAAGACTCTTACCCATTCTTTGTTAACAGTGGGCACTGCTGGCTCCATTGTCAATAGGGTGGTCAATCCACATTAAATATTGGTTTAAAGGAGCTGTCCCAGGTGCTGAACCTAGTTTTGAGTTGGGTTCAGTACCTTGGATAGCTCCTTTAAAATCTGGACTGCAATCTAGGCCATTTCTGCCTTACACTGTTATAGTGCTATTATTCCACTTTCAACATGCTGTGGAATTCTGGGGTTTGTAGTTTCCTTAGGCCAAAGAGGTCTCTGACTGAGAATTCTAAATACTCCTCCCAAACCAGCAAACTCCAAGATTCCATAGGATGTTGAAAGTGGAATAATAGCACTATAACAGTGTAGTGAGGAAATGGCCCTAGAGAGAGATCTTGAGAATTTTCAGCCAGAGAGCTCTAACTGCAGACTCTAGTATTCTAGTGGAATAATATCACCCTAGTTGTGTGCTGTGCTAAAGGCCCCAGGAGATGTTGGTTACTGAACCTAGGATCTTGTGCTGGTAAAACATGAGTTGCACCACTACTGAGCCATAGTCTTTTCTCCATGCTCAGGATTATTGAAATTTATAATTAAACTTGTAAACTAGTAACTGGGTGACCAAATTCAACACTATTGTAAAGCTCTACTAGTAAGGTTCTGTCAGTGGTGCCATTCAGATTCATACACACAGGTTGCTGTATGTGAACCAGCCTTCACAAATAAGCCTGGATCTCCTGGGATTTTGAGGATGAGAGTTCTCTTTCATTCTTTGGTTACCAGTGGGAACAGTAATAGCACAAGTTTTGCAAGTGTGAGGTCTCAGGTTCGATACCTGATATCTCCAAGTAGGACAGGTAAATCCTCTGATCAGTGTCAACTTCACCAGGCTAAATGCACTGACAATTTGATTTAGTATAAGGCAGTTTCCAATGATCCTCGTTCTATCTTCATTTTCATTGTGTAAGACCATTAATAGTAGATGTGTCCTTTGGAATGGACCTCCATCCATTCTTCTGTTACCAGCCTGGATACAAAGGTAGACCTATTCGTTTCTTCATCTGCATGCATTCTGGGTTGTCCTGTTGAATTATCTATGATTTTGTGTAAAAAAAAAAATGCTGTTAGCTCTTGGCCAGAGACCTTTGCAAACCTATCACACTTAATTTCACTTGTTCTGGACGCTGGCCTAAGTAGTTGCTTGTTATTATCACCATCTGATAATATGAGTTTCCTCTTAAGGACCAGTAGTTGCCTAGCAGGAGAGAGGTTTTTTTTTTGGCTCCCTACCCAGTTTACTTTCCATCCCCCCTTTTTTTAAAGATTGTGCCAGATTATCTAGCATCCGCCACAGAGGAGCACATGCTGGCTACAGTGATTCACTTTGCAGAAAGACAATGGAAACTGTCTGATTTCCCTGTTCAGGCTGCTGGACTTTTAAGATTAGCATCCAGAAGGAAAAAGGAAAGCAAACATGGAGAAATTTGGGTTGCACTTTTAGTAGTAAACCCTGGACTGGATTGCTGTATTAATCTGGGGCAACTCACATTAATACAGCAACCAGATTAACTCAGAAAAGGTGGTGGTGGTGGTGGTGGTGGTGGTGGTGGTGGAGGAGGAGGAGGAGGAGGAGGAGGAGGAGGAGGAGGAGGAGGAGGAGGAGGAGAGAGAATCTTGTGACACATTAAAAATGAGCAGTTTCAAGTCTTCAGTCCTATGCATGCTTATGAGGGAGCAAGCTTTCTGAATATAATGGAATTTAGTTCTGGGGAAATATTCATGGGATTATTTTGCTCTTGAGAAAAAAGCTTTTATGGACCAGAGACCTATATACAGCTGGTGGCTTCCATGTCAGTGGGAAGGTGATTCTGCTCCAGGTTTTCACACAGACTTTAAAGGAGGCATCCAGGGTGCTGAACTGTATCCCTTGCATAGTTTCAGCATCTTAGGCAGCAGCTTTAAAGTTCAAACCAAAATGCAGAGCAGATTAACTACTCACTTGGGATAGAAACCACCACCTCCCATTCCGTGTATGACCATTAGTTGCCGCATGTATGGATAAAATGGATAAAAAATTGTGGCCAATGACCCCACCCAAAGTTTTCATTTGCACAAGTCCAGGGACTGCCAAATTTTAGATAGTTATTTTAATAAACAATTAGTTACTTCTACCACTCCAAGACCAACAGGTAATATCACTACAGCTGCCATTTTAAAATGTAGCTTTTTACTTTCACCTAACATAAAAGCAGTTGCTAAAATTGCTACTTTTAGATTCCTTCAAAAATCAGAATGTAATAAGCTGCTGGTTTGGGGTACAAAACCCACCTAGTTAGTGAGTTCACCTGTGATTATGAAGGTAACTAAAACAATTAACAGTTGCACTATAAAAAGGTTGATGTTATCTCTTAATATAATTATAAGGTAATAATCTAAATCTCTCCTATCTTATTGATGCTGGAGGTCTGGGAGGGTGACTGTGGCCAGATGGTGATGGACACAGAGGAAGCTTCCCCGGTACCAGCACCACCCCTTTGGCCAAACAGTGGTGGTTTAGTTGGGGAGCTCCATTTGATTGCCATCTGGCTGCCACTGCAGAGCTTGGGAAAAAATTGCACAGAGAGTTACTGGATACCTTCCTGCATAACAGGTAAAAAAGTATTGATGTTGGTACAATCCTTGGTTACATAAGTGTAAATCACTAAAAAGACCTCAGGCTTTTTTAGTTATTCCAAGAAAGGTACTAAAATCACATAACTTGCTATTTCTAACTAGTTGGTTCCAAGCTCTGATGACCACACGCAGAGCAGGAGTAGCTGATGACCAGACACAGTGGCTCTTGGCTGTTGTTTTTATGGATTGTGCCATCCCAGCCTCTGCAGTGCTGCTGCTTTCCACAATATTTATGACCAACCTGGCTAGGTCCCAGTTTCTCATTCCCTGAACATCTTCATCCTGGATTCTTCAGCTGTCAGTGAGATCCCAAAAGATGATAGAGGTGAAATATGATGCTTCAGTCTTCATCAAAAGATGAAGAATGCCTCTGTGTTTAAGATCTGTCAAGCCATTCATCTTCTTCCCTTTCCTCCTCTTCCTTGACTCTCCTGTGTGGGTGCAGTTCAAAGGAGATTCCCCTCACAGGAAAGAAGGAGGTCATATCTGCTTCTGACAGAGAGAAGCACAGCCAAGAACCAAAGTCAGATTTGATGGCTCAGAGTACAAACTTGGTGCTGGCAGTCAGTCCTCCTTGTGAAGTTCAGTGTGCAAAAAGGGGGATTCTCCTTACATCAGGAGTAATGCATGTGGCCCTCCAGATATGGTTGGACTGCATCTCCCAGCAGGCCTAGCCAACATAGGCAAAAGATCACAAGAGCTGCAGTCCAACAGCATCTGATGGGACCCAGGCTCTCCTTCTCTGCCTTCCAGTATCATGTGCTAGAGCTAGTTCTAGCAGTATTTGTTAGCATTTGTTCCCAGTGATAGAAGATTTTAGCACAGGATAAAAGAGCAGCAAATTAATTTATTTTTATTTTTATTGGCAGGAATGGGACAATTTACTTGGGGAATTTTCTGATTCATGTGCCCAAATAACTTGGCTTTGAGTACTATGCACCTTGACTTGGCAAGTTGGTATGTGTGTGTGTGGAGGGGAAGGATGTAAAAATACCCCAGAGTTGGTTAGATTTTGGCTGTATGTTGATGTGTTGGAAGAAGCATCTTTCCCATTTCTATGGACAAATTGTGGCTGAACACACATATACACACACACACTACACAAGTAGAAGAGGAAATGCTGGTTGGCACAAGCAATGCATTCACTGCTGTTACTTTTCAATAGCCCCCGCAGCAAGGCAATATTGAGAGTTAACATTTCAAACTTTGTGTGCTTATAAAAATGAGCAAAACTCAAACATGAAAAAGCACACTGTCTCTTAGGAGACTGAAAAAGAGAATCTCTGATTTGTGGTAAGGAGATTTGGGGGGAGGACGTTTTCTCTTGTACCAAGAGTTGATGAATGATGAGCTCAAATCAGGATTTACATTGGTCTAGTGTGAGGAGTGGGGGAGGCATGACCATTTCCATCAGGCAGCAAAATTTCCTGGGCTGGCATTGCTATGAGCTGCCTGCTTGTTCAAACAAAGACATGAAGTGGATTGTGAGTAGGTTCAAGACCCACAATAGTTCCTCACACATGGGTATAATTAATGTAAGGTGAGGCACCGGACAGGAACTTATTTTTAAATGCCTAAGCTTTTACCCAATTATAGGGAAAGCCTTTCTTAAATAGGTAGGAACTTCCTTAAGTTTAAGAACCACATCTTTACTTGCAGTCAGATAGTTAAAAAGGGATGTTTCCTTTGCTCAGAATCACCTTTAAGCATTGCTGTTGTTGTCGACTTTGACTTGTGATGACTTTGACTGTGAATGAGAAATCTCCAAGGCACCCTGTTATTAACAGTCCTATTCAGATCTTGCAAATTCGGGGTGGCATCCTTGATTGAGTCTTTCCACCTGTAGTATAATCTTCCTCATTTCCTACTGCCTTCCACTTTGTGTGCATTTGCCTTTGAGCCCTCTGTCCACTTATGGCAGCCCCATGAATTTCATAGGGTTTTCATAGAGAATATTCAGAGGTGGTTTTGCCAGTTCCTTCCTCTGAAATAAAGCCTACAACATCTGTATTCATTGATAGCCCCCCATCCTAGTACTAAGCAGGGTTGACCCAGCTTAACATCCAAGACCAGATAGGGTTTGGTGCCTTTAGGGTATTTAGGCCCTCACCATCCATTTTGTTCAGAATTAACCTCTTTCTTAATGAGTTGTCATGATATGTCCAAGGTATGATAGCCTCAGTTTAGTCATTTTTGCTTCCAGGGAGGGTTCAGGGTAGATTTGCTCTATGACCCATTTATTTGTCTTTCTGGCAGTCTGTATACACATAGAACTCTCCCCCAGTACTACATTTCTTTTCTTGTCAACAGGTTATATAGTGAGCATGGAAAAATGTATCCAATGAAATCCTGCCTTCGTTACACTGGTGTATTTGGCAGAACTTAAATAGATTACTTTCAGAGGATTACACCCAGAAATCCCTGAGCCAATAGGACTAGAATCCCTGGGCTAGTCCAGCCAGCGGATTCTGGGAGCTGTAGTCTAAGAAAGTACCTTTTCCAAACTCTGGTCTTTTGGAGATTCCCGTTTCCATGGGATACCAGCTGTCAATAGTCTTCTCTTGAAACCAGATGTTTTCCTATGCTAAAAAAGAGAGAAATCTCTCTTTCATTGAATGGAATGTCATAAATAGTTTGGGAAAAAAAATGTTCAGTGGGGCGTATTGGTGTTCCAAGTGAGGAGGTACACCTGCTGTCCTCACCTAGGTTATTGCTCTGGATTACAACCATTTAAATATGTATGTTTTTACTTCTGCTTCACTTAAGGGTCAAAACCTCAGCTTAACCTGAGGAGATTTTGGATGCCAGGTTTGGGCAAGGCAGTAATGCTACATTTTGCATTCCATGAACAACTGCTGCACCCTCTGCATCAGATAGTACAGAGCAATTGTGAAACATGGCAGCGTGTGTTCCCATTTTAAAAAGTTCTTTCAGCTCTCCAAGGATATGTCTTGGAGCTGTTCCTGTTGCTCTTCCAATGAGAGGATATGGAAGCAATTTGTAATACGTGAATAAAGGCACTGCCCTAGCTCAGGCTTGTGGACTGGCCTCCGCAGGCAACATCTGCAGGCCATGATGTCAGACCTGGCTCCTGAACAACAGCAAGAGGGCTTATCGCTTAAGATGAGGATGTGGCAGAAATCCCCCATGGCGCTTCTGACATTGGGAACTGATGTTTCTGTCTTTTCCAGCTGTGCCGGTCATCACCTTAAGCATCCATTGCTATATGATGAGAGGACAGTAACTGTAAGAAAGTAGCTAACCTCAAGAATTCTGGTTGGGAAGTAGGAAACATTTACTCTTGAACTCCCTGTGCTAATCTATAGAGCATCACACACACACAAACACATGTATGGATCCACACATGTACTCCTCCACTAAGTGCTTTCTATGCCCTGTTGGCTGTCAAGAACGACTGGAAGTTCTATCAGTCACATCTTGTCAAGAACTGGAGAAATTTCCTCCATTGGGTGGAGGAGAGGCCTCCTGAGGCTGAAAGCAAAGCCATCTCACTTCTGTTTTCTGGCACTGTGAATTTTCTGTCCTCTGCCCAGTTCTTTAAATGCTTTTCCAGCTCCATCACGTGTCTCCGCAACACATCCATCCTTCCATCCATCCTTCCTCCTCTGTGTTTCTGCTATGAAAGCCAATCTGACCGAAAGTGTTCATGTCCAGGAGAGCCCTATGTTCTTGAGTTATTTCACAGGTTTGCCATTCAAGTTGAACCCACAGATTATGTTATCAGATGTACAGTAGACCTAAGACATTTTGTGTAGATGTGAATGCAACAGACAGGGATTTGCAAGCACATGTATGACAGGAGTGGAAAAAGTTCAGCTCCTCTGAGGCCCCCACAAATTAAAAAAAAAAAGACATTTGGGGCTCAAACTAGTTCAAAATTGCCCCAGGCTGCAGCAGTTTTGCCCCTGCAACCTCTGACTCATTGAATGCTCCCAACTCTCATCAAAACTCAGCCCAACATAGGCCAAAAATGCAACATCACTTCCAGTTATATTGGCTATGCCAGTGTGTCCCAGGGTGGGCACAGAGTAAAAAATTGCCCCCTTTCAGTTGCTAACTGTGATCATACAGGGACACTCATTAGTAAACTGTGGTTGGTTCTATTGACTACATTACCTCCTCCCACTTTCCCCTTTTGTTATCAGCTTACTTCAGTTGCTGCAACTGAGGTCCTTTCTGCTCCACCGTCCCTACCCACCATAGGTACAGGAGAAGTACGGGATTGTAACAACCCTTATGCACAATGTTGTCACCGTCCTGTCCTTCTCCCATCCCCAGCTGGTGTGTTTGTGTTGCAAATCATTGATGGGATTTCCCCATCAATGACTAGTGATTGCACCATCATCGCAGACTTATTTTGTCTGCGGAGGCCCTGGAAGTGCAATGGCTGCACTTCCTGGAACACGAAGGCAGCTGGTACAGAGGGGAGCGCTCCTGTCATGCTCCCCCCGCCGCAGGCAAAGCCAGGACCCACATCGGATGTCTCCACAACCAGGTAAGGTGCAGAAAGGGCCTGAGTTCAAAGTCCAAAAGTACTTTACACTCCAGTAACTCAGCAGCAGGGAGAGGAAAGAAGGTGGGAAAATGTTGCCCTTCCCAGTAGGCTAGAGCAAACACAACCTGCTGCAGCCTCTCCTAGCTTGTGCATTCTTCCTCATTAATAACTTTTGCCATCATCTCCATACTCTGATGTTGGTTGGCCACATATGCCCCAGCTTTCATCTGTGAAAAACTGGCAGGTATGACTTTCCCTCTGTATAGTCATAACCTTGGATTGGCTCATTATATGTAGGTGTTTTCTGACCTAAAATAGGTCAGGTGGAGGGAGAAATAGCATCTAAGTGATCAAGACTTCTGAGGGCATGGTTTTTGATTTTGCAAGTGATTGGGGGAGTTGGGGGGCAGAGAAAGAAATCTGCTTAGCTCTGGAGGAGAATAATATTGTCCTCAACCTTCAGAAGTTGCCTATCTCCAGTATAATTTGTGAAGTTGCCTTTAGCGGAAGTCTTTGCACTGCTCTTCAGTAAAAACACATCTGTTTTCAACTGTCATCCGCCCACCCATTTCTGGGACTAATTCATGTTCTGTTAGAAGCTTCTGGGGTTAGCACTAGAAACCACAGCTCAGTGTTCACGTGGAGAACTATGAGACTTTCAAGTAGGAGCATCACTCCAAGGAGAGAAGGATTGGCTGTGCCCTCTACGTTAGGCCATTGGTGCTCCACAATAGGAAAGACTACAAGGACTTCCTTTTCAGGATGGGAGGATTTTGCCTGAGCAGGGATACTCTTTTCATAGCTTTTGATTCTCAGTTCAGTTCTTGGTGTGGACCATTTAGCTTTGACCTCTGGCAAAATTCCTGATTCTTGGTTGTTTCTTGGCTGTCTCTTGAAAGCTGTCTGCAGCTCAGCTCTGACACCTTTTCAGCCTGAATTGGCTTTCCCCCCCAATAGATTTCAGCATGTCATAGTTGTGTAGGGATGGGGGGCATGATGGGGGTGGTTTGCCCCCAGCAGCAATGTTTTTGGGACGTCCTGGCTTGTAGCCATACCTCCGTATGCCATGGCCACGGCCCATGCACCGTGGCCCACCCCCATGCCATAGCCCCTCCCCTCTCTCCCCCACATTCCAATCTCCAACACTGGCATGTTGAATTTGCCTTGAATTTGTCACCATGACTGTGATGGTTGGCACAACTGAAGAGGGGGAGAACTTTTATAAATGTAGGCAAGCATGAGTTCTGACTTGAGGCCCTTTCACACTATACAGTTGTAGCACTTTGACTGTTCTTTACTGCTGTGACTGCATCCTATTGAATCCTGGGATTTGTAGTTTAGGATAGAGTGTTTAAGAATAGAGAGCTGTAGCGCCTTGCCACAGTACCTGTCCCAGGATTCCAAATGGCCATTCAAGTGGAATCATTGTGCTATAACTGTGAAAGTGCCCCTGGACTATTGTTGAACCTTTTTGGAGACCAGTTCAATGTAACAGTAAATTCAAAGAAAGAGGAGGAAGAAGCAACAAGAAAACAATGGGAAGAATGAAAGTATCAGGAACATCATCTGATTGGAGAAAAAAATCTGCTGCTTTCATGTGCTGCTTGTTACATAGCCTGGAAGTAGCTCTTCTGTTTGTACAAAAGTGGCAGGATGTTCCCATCTGGGGGGCAAAGGAGGAATCTTTTTTTCTTTCCTTGCTCAGATTTCCAAATATAGTAGAACGATTGATTTTAACCTTCCTCTGAGTGCTCAGAGTTCTCTTGTGCTGAGTGAAGACTGACCTTGTTGACTGTTCCTTTCCTTCCAGCTAGGCCTTGGCTTGCCTAACTGTAATTCTTGCATACAGAAACATCTGTGAAGGAATAAATTTATTTTACACATACCACAGAATCAAGAAAAGCTGAAAGGTATCCATCAGGCCACTAGTCTTACCCCCTACTCAGTGAAGGAAAGCCAGAGCTAGAGTATACCTAGCCAACTGGTTGTCCAACTTCTGCCCAAAGTTTCCCAACCAGCAACAACACACCACCTCTCTAGGTAATTGGTTTCATTGATGAGTTGCTTTTGCCCTTAAAAATGTTCTCTCACTGTTATACCAAAGGACATTCTGTTCTGGCAACTTTTCCTTCTGTGTCAGCAGCACTGTTCACCTGCTCTGGGCCAGTGGTGCTGTTTATCTGCTCTGGATTTTAGTCTGAACTCTAAAAATACTATTCAAGGTGCTAACTTACCTCGCTAACATGGAAGCTACCAGCCTCCAGAGTCCTCTTGTAATGTAAGCCATTTGGTTCTAGTCCTGCCCTCTGAGGCAGCAGAGAACAAGTTATTTTCTATGTGACAGCTTTTCATTTATTTGAAGAATGCATCCTATCTTCTAAGTCTTACATCCTGTGGATTGAATGTACCCATTCCTTTCAAATCTGCCTTATCTTTCACTCATGCACAATTACTACTCTCAAAATACATGCCAAACATGAGCTTCACTGTAGTGGAAGTATGTATGGAACCCAGGTAAATTGCAAGAAAGAAAGGAGTTGCATACATCCTTTACTATTTTTGAACCGTCAGCCACCACTGGCAAAACAATGCGAATAAACTCAAGTGCTATTTTATTATATGCCGTGAGTTCTAAATTCATAATACTAGCAGGCTTAACTTTCTACGAATGTGCCAACTTTGAGGGAGGGAAAGGGGGAACCATGCATGTTGTGGGAAAATGAACTGCACACATTAACCTACCCAGCAACACAGGTCATAAGATTAGTTGCACAGATCTTCCTCTCTGGTTCCTTATTAGTTCAGATTATGTTGGTTGCAATCCTTTCAGGGTCATTTCAGAAGTGGCTCCATGGTTGTTAAATTCCATCCTAATGGGCCCTCAGTTTTTGCCTTTTCGCATGCCCTGAAAAGCCTTTCCTCCCATTAGGCTAAGGGCCTTTCCACACTACACTGTTATAGTGCAATTATACCACTGTTATTTCTGTGGAATCCTGGGGTTTGCAGTTTAGAGAGAGGCATTTAGAATTCTGAGCCAGAGAGCCCTTGGGTCTCAGTAAACTGCAAACTCCAGAATTCCTTCCGCACTAGCCTGTTATAGCACGATGATTCCACTTTCAACATCCTCTGGAATCCTGGGGTCTGCAGTTTCGGGAGGGGCCAGCTGGCCCCTCCCGAAACTGCAAACCCCAGGATTCCAGAGGATGTTGAAAGTGGAATCATCGCGCTATAACAGGCTAGTGTGGAAATGGCCCAAGTTGAGAGTTGAATAATAGCACTACATTATAGCATAGTGTGGAAATGGCCTGTCTTACTGCAGTGGTTCTCAACCTGTGGGGTCCCCAGATGTTTTTGGACTTCAGCTCCTAGAAGCCCTGAGCATTGACCATAGTGGCTGGGGCTTCTGGGAGCTGAAGTCCACAAACATCTGGGGACCCACAGGTTGAGAACCACTTTCTTATTGCCTCTTAAGTTGCCTTTTAGATCTTGGTTCTCTCCTCTCCCACTGAAGTATTTATGAATATACACTGTTCCAGTGTAATTCTGTATGTTGCATTCTATCGGCCGATGCAGAGGGAGAAAAGAGCCTTTTATCAGCTCAGTTGGAAGGCCAGCTCTACCAGGGTCCTTCTTTCCCTCAACTGTTTCCATTCCATTATAAAAACAAATGTTTAATATTAAAAAACTGATCCTGGAACTTGCTTGTGCCCTCTTCCCTCCTCATCTTCATTTCCGCTTCTGCCGTTTGTCCTCCCAGATGGTGATGACCATTTTGTTGTCACCTGGGAACATTTTCATCTGAAGTAAACATAATTTTAATAAATAAACTGTATACTTACCTGCTCAGAATTAAGATCTGCTTAGTTCAGCGAGACTTAATCCCAGATACATATGTTTAGAATTACAGTGTTAATTGTTTCTATTTTTTTTAAGTATACTGTAGACTATCATGGATAGATTTTCATCTTGCAAGGTGTGATGTAAATGAATAGCATGGAATAATAAAGTGGTGATTTATGTTGCAAACCGATGAGCTGTAAAGAGCTCCAGTGAAGTTGTCCTTTCATAAAAGTCAGAGATAATTAATCATAACTGTATTATTTTAATTAAACTTTTTAAAATGCTTTTTATAATTTTTAAGTGTGTTTGAAAATTGTTTGAATATTGTCGATAGTTTAATCCTGTTTTGATGTTGCCTTTTTGTATGTTTTTAACTTTGTTGTAATTATCTTTATTTGTAAGCCACTTTGAGTCTGTATCTAGTAGAAAAGTGAGTTATAAGTAAAAATAACAACATGAACACCAATACCTCTTTGGTAGTTGTCCCAGAATCTTCCAGCTAGCATGGTTACTGGCTGTGATGGTTGGGGATTTGGGGAGCTGTAATCCAAACAAGGAACAAAGCATTGTTTCCAAGTTGTGGTAAAAGACGTTTTTGCTGCAGCAACCCAACTCTGTGTGCAACCACCACCTCCACCACCACCTCCTCCTCCTCCTCCTCCTCTTTTTAGCATTGAGACTAAAAAACATTCTTTTGTTTGTGGCAGGACTTGTGTGGTGCCACCACCTGTGACACCTTGGGAATGGCAGATGTTGGCACAATGTGTGACCCCAAACGTAGCTGCTCAGTCATTGAAGACGATGGCCTTCCCTCGGCTTTCACCACAGCTCATGAACTAGGTAAGGAACGGCTTTGACAAAGAGGGAGAACTGGTCAGAAAGTCAAATCAATGTCTTTGGTAATCCCTATTTTATTTAATGTCAGTTTTTCTCTTCACAAGGCCAGCTCTGCCATAGGTCGGAGCGGGATGACTGTCTTAGGTGGTAAATGTAGGGGAGGGACAGGACAAGATGTTGGAGGGGCTTGCTCTGTCCCCCTCCAATCTACTTGGTGGCTTCAGGCGTGATGGAATATCTTGTCCCATTGCCAATATTGAAGTAAAGTTCAAATGCTAATCTGGTCAGTTGTCTGTACATGGAGTTGGAAAAGATGTCATTTCGTCTTTTATTCCAGACAATGATATGTCTTTGGACCAGACTTGGGCAGTTTGGTATTGTCAGGGCAATGATATGCTTGTCATTGTACTTTATATCCTGAATCCTCAAGGCCCAGTCCTGCTCCCTATAGTGGCAGCTAGTGGCTTTCAAGTCTGAGGGATGGTAAATCCATTCTGGATCTTAGTCTGACCTTTAGAGGAACTATCCGTGGTGTTAAACCTGTTTTGGTGATAAAAGGTTCGTCTTCTTAGATAACTCCATGAAAGGCCAGACTAAAACGCAGAGTCAATTATTAAGTCCCTGACTAACATGGAAACTACCAATTATCATGGACTCCCTAAGAGCATTTTAACTGGAGGTGCCAAGGGTTGAACCTGAGACAGGGTTGGCCAAAGACATTTTGCTACCTGAGGGAAGGAAAAAATGGCATCACCTGACATTTCGTGTACTAAATCCAGCTAGGCTGACTGCTGAATCACCCTCCAGTATTGGCGCTGGACCAGCATCCTCCACCACATACGGCTAGTCTAGGAGATGCAAGGCAAGCTGCATGATGTGCTCTTCTCTCCTTTGACATTGTACTTCCATATCCTAGCATCTGCTACCTAAGGCACCTCGTTGTATGTCGTGCCAGGCAGAGTCAGTCCTGGAGCCCTCTCACACTACACGATTTCACACTGCACACTACACACTTCAGCTGCCATGGTTGCATCCTGTGACATCCTGGGGCTTATAGTTTGGTGAGACAATAGAGCTCTCTGACAGTCAATTTAAAGCTTCTGTCATTTCTGACTTATGGTGACTGTAAGGCAAACCTATCACAGGGTTTTCTTGGCAAGATTTGTTCAGAGGGGGTTTGCCTTTGCCTTCCTCTGAGGCTGAGAGGGTATTATGTACCCAAATTTACCTAGGGAGTTTCCATGGTTGAGAAGGGATTCAGATTCTGGTCTTCAGAGTCATAGTTTAGTGATCAAGCCGTTACACCACCTTGGCTTCTGAACTCTGAGTACCATTCCCTAAACAGGCAATGCCAGAAAGTTGCCATGCAGGTAGAATGGCAACTTTAATTACACTATACATTATAATTGTGTAGTGTGAAAGGGCCCAGGATTCAATACATTAAGCATACAAAACATACCCTCTGCCACATTGTTCCTTTCTTTTAACTTGTATTGAAATGAGGGCCGTGGTGAGTTTGCATCTAGTAGATATATAGATAGATAGATCTTTTCACAGTTGTGCAGACAAATGTATTCATATCCATCCAATCTCTTTGGATGGCTAGATCTCAGCTGAATTTTGGCATTCAAAATAGGTTCTGTAACACTGGTTACAGGTTACACTTACTTCGTAAGACTTGCTTGGCTTTGCTTATTGAGATTTCTGAAAATTCTCACTGCTTTTTATAGGCAAGGAAAGCCAAACAGTGTATTTATTAAAGACAGAAGGAAGGAGCAACTGTCTATCTCTGTCTGTTGTTTTTCACTTCTTATCTCTTTAGCTGCTGCCTGAGCAAACAGTATTGATATGTTTTCTTTGATTAGGTAGCCCTTCCTCATACCACTGCTGTTTGGTGGGCAATTGAGCTAGAAACTGTGAGCTTCAAGGGGTGGAGGACCTAAACCTACCCCAAACAGGATATCATCAGTTCCTAGTGTTCCCTGCAAGTTTCAAATGGAATAGAGTTGCACAGCATTGACCTCTGTGATTTGCAGGCAGTTCAAGGCCTCTTGGTTGGCTAGATGAAATATCAACACGAGACTAGCCAGAAATACAGAACTTCTGCTGCATCCATTCCCCATTACTAGCTATAGCTCAGATATGATTTCCAGAACTTGACTGCAAAGACCTTTGGTTGGAAAGAACATCCTCTCAAGGCCTGGACTGTGATGTGGCTGCCTGAGGGACAGGAGAGGACATAGGAAGTGCTTTAGAGCCAGTCCAGGTTATTTATCCATCTAGTCCAATATTGTCAACTCTGATTGGTTAGAGCTGTTCTGGACTTCAGGCAGAGATAGTTAGGCCATTTCTGCACTAGACTGTTATAGTGCTATTATTCCACTTTCACCATCATATGAAATCCTGAGGTTTGCAGTTTAGGGAGGGCCTTTGTAGCCCCTCCCTAAACTGCAAACCCCAGGATTCCATAGGATTTTGAAAGTGGAATAATAGCACTATAACAGACTAGTACGGAAATGACCTTAGTTCCCATCATCTGATGCATGATCCAGTCTGAACTGGGATGGAAGCTGGGAGCTTTTGCATTCTGAGCAAGTATTCTGCCAATTGTCCATACTTATTCCTGGAGTAGACCCTGATACCATCTCTCTGTGTGTCCATTCAGATCTATGGTTCTGTGACCACATTAGGCTGGTTGTACCAATGCTGGTAGAAAGGATGGTGGTGAACATGGAGACTTGGAGAGTATGGATCTCCAGAATATTTCTCCATCTAAGACTCTGTAGGTTTTTAATCCAACACTGTTGCAACATCCAGTCAATCACTGCCTGTGCTTTGCATCTGTCTGGTTTTGCATGCTCCTTTTCAAATGCTCGCCAGACCATTCTTGGCTTTGAGCCTCCCTCCATCATCCTGTGGCTGAGGAAGCAGCCACTTAAACCAAAGCCACAGCAAAGAAGCTGAGCCCATGTTTGTGGTTGCCACCTGGGGAGCAGATTTCCGTAGGGGACTGCTGGTGGTGGAGGTGATTGGTTACTCCCCATCTAGTTCCTTTCTTTTCTAAAAAAAGAGAAATTCACTTGGTCCATAATTAGGAGGGAGACTAGTGTGTTGTTTAAAATAACTTGGAATGTTTCGTTCAGGAAGTTTAGACAATAACAAAAGCTTCCAGAAAAGCCTTCTGGGGAAACTCCACCTTGTGTTTGTACACAGCATTGGGAAGTTACTTTTTTAGGATTATCTCTCCCATACTCCTCACCAGCGTGACGAAGGGATGGGGAGTTATGGGAGTTGTAGCCCAAAGGTTCTAAACTGTCTCTGTGTGAGAGAGATGGAGAGAGCATGTGAGTCCAGAATGTTATTCCCATTGCTGCATGGAGGTTTGACTGGAACTGCTGGAAAACAGCTGTTAGGAAGTACAAGCAAGCTTGAGCTGGAGATTCCTCTCTCCTGGCTCTGCTATAGATTCATTTCCCATGCTTCAAAAACCCTAAAATAACTGATCACGGTTGGGATGCATTTGATACACACCTAGATCCGGAAAAGCCAAGTGCCAGGTTGTCAACAGAATTTCCAGCCAAATTGCTTAGTTTTTATTCGGAGAACAGGAAGAGGCTCAGGGTTTCTGATTAGCAGCACAACAAATTCTGCATTCCTGGATCTGATTCAGGAGCTGCCCCACTGCTTAAAATGGGATCAATCCAGAACTGGATTTCCTCTGTCAGTACGGCTAGCTCACAGTGCTTGTGTTTGTCACTTGTGTGACTGGAGTAATATTCAGTGCTGGTGGCTCATCCGTTCCGATGGGCCAACCCAGATTAAAGGGCCAAAACTGAACTCTGACTCATCTGCTGGAGCTTTGTGATTGGATTGGTTTGTGTGCCTGCTGCCGGACCTCCAATAATATGCACTTGTATGTGTGAATGAAGCCAGTTAAAATAGTGATTTGATGGCTGGTGATTTGAATGGTAAAACTGGCAGTTTTAATGCTTTTAAAGAAACATTTGTATATGGTCTGATGGATAGAAAATGAAGGCTTGTTCAAAGAGCACCTGTTTGCCCATAAAGCATAGCATGGCAGCGGGAAACAGGAAATGTGTGCAGCATGGTTGGTGGTTTTGTAGCGTAGGGTAACACAACCAAAAGAAAACAATTTAAAAGAACATTCAGATGCTAAAGAGAGAAATTATGACCCATGTGTTAAAGGAAAGGGGTAGTAAGGATTTTTCTCAATTTCTTTTTCAAAATAGCAGAACGGGCGGTGGTTAGTGACTTCTGCATCTATAGGGTGATAAACTTCCTGTGATAAATCCACTGCAAGTTTTTCTCCAGACTTTAAAGGAACTATCCAAGTTGCTGAACAGATTCCCCCAAATCATCTCAGCACTATGGATAGCTCCTTTAAAGTTTGAAATAAGGCTTAGAATGCATTCACTTCCCCCATGATATGGAAGCCACTGGCAGAAGATTCAGGAGGGGAAGAAATGAGAGCTCCCTTTTCAGACAGCACAGAATTACATGGTGAAATATGGGAAATGGTCGGGACCCTGGATATCTTTGAAAGGGAAAGGAGATAAATTCGTGGTGGAAAGATCTGTCAGTGGTTACTAGACTTCATGATGGCTATATGCTGTCGTCAGGTTCAGAGACAGAATACCACTGAAAACGATTGTTGCTGGAGAACAACTGTGCATGTGCACGCTGATGTCTATATGGTGGGGATTCACTTGGCTGTTGCGGGCAACAGGATGCAGTATCAGATAGGCCTTTAGTCTGATCCAGCAATGCTCTTAAATGTTAGGAAGAACTGCCTGATAGTAAGAGATGTTCAATAGTGGAATAGGCTGTCTTGGAGGATGGTAGTTTCTCCTTCATTGGAGGTCTTTAAACAGAGGCTGGATGGCAATCTCGTAGGAATATTTTAGCTGTTTATTCCTGGAAGGCAAGGGGTTCAGCTAGATGGCTGTTATGGTCCATTCCAGCTCTGTGACTCTTCTTGTATTCTTATGCCTCATTTAAGTAAGACATGCAGTGAGAATGGTGCCTGGAGGAGTATTTAGATCTCAAAATGACAACTCAGCTGCCTGGTTTTAATGCTAATGCTTTGGCCAATGCTGAGTTCAGTAAAATATATTTTAGGTCTAGTTTCTAACAGGAGGCTGTTCAGCTGTTCCCAGTGTATCTGCCATCTGCTTTGAGATGTTCAGAAGGAGCCCAAATATTGGGAAAATGGGCAGCAGGACCTTCTTCCCAGGGTAGCCTGGGTGTAGGAATAGGGAAATAATTTCTTTCTGTTCCCCCTTCCTGCTTTTCCTTCAGTTTCTCAGGTTTCCTTCTCATGTCTTTTGGAAGGACGAGTGTCCACACACAAAGCAGATGGTGTGAACCTTGGCCAGCAAACTGCTGGCTTGCTGGCTTTCACTGGCAGGGACTGCATGCATCTGTTGTAATTTTTCCTGCCTTCGGGGGCAATCTGATCAGAACATGAGAAGCAAGCAAGCAATGCAGCCAGGAAGGAGGATCTGAATGAGCAACAACTGGACTGCAGGCATTTCCAGGACCAGTCAGTCTCATAAGCATTAAGTGTGTCTTTTATGGATGGTTAAAAAAAGATTAGAGGAGTAGTGAAGACAGGCAGGTAGGCATGGCCACTTTATGACCCACCAAGCCAAATAGAGTCTATCAGCTGTATTTTGTAGCCTGTCACATGAGTGTTTTTTACTCTCCTGCTAACTGAAAGATGGTGCATCATACTCCATGCATTAGAAGGGCTATAATGACACAAAGAGAGAGAGAAGAGAGAGAAGAAAGAAAGAGAAACAAAGGGATATGAAAAGACATTTCTTTAGTGTCTGCTGTCACCCACCCAAAGTCTAAGTTCTTCTTCCAATTCTAGTGCTTGGAAAAGTTACATTTTTGGAAACCAAACTCCTAGAATCCCCAAAATAGCATGCTCATTGGCTTGGAAGAATCTGGGGGTTGTGATTCTTCCAGAGAAATATTTTCATAAGCTTTTCCACATTTAAGATGCAGCCCATCAGCTGAGTGAAACCTTTTGATTCACCCCTCCCAATTTCAATAACCCTAAGCTACCAGCCTGCTCCCTTTGTGATTTTCAGTCTGTAATTCTTGTCTCTCTAGGGCACGTGTTCAACATGCCCCATGACAACGTGAAGGTCTGCGGAGATCTTTGGCAGGCTGAAAACCAACCACATGATGTCACCCACTCTGATTCAGATTGACCGCACCAACCCATGGTCAGCTTGCAGCGCGGCCATCATCACTGACTTCTTGGACAGTGGACATGGTGAGCAGGGGATGATGGGGTGTAGGTAGGTGAAAGTAGGATGGGAATGAGAGAGATGTATAGGGGCAAGGACTACGTGGCTTATATTTCCTGGTATATTTCTTCACTCTCAAAATGCACACAGCTAATAAAACTGTCATGAGGCATTTTGCTTTGAACCTGTGAATTCTTAGCAGTGAATGGTAAATGATTTTGAAGCAGATTTGGAGCCTCTTGATTCAGGGAAAATCTGATGAATTTTGGTAGTGATGAAAGAATCCAAATCTTTCATCCAGACTTGGTCATTTTCTCAGGTAGGCTCTGCTTAACTCCAGTATCTTATCGTATTGTGGCTGTGTGGATCTGTACTTACAGTTTATAAAGAGAAAAGCCACAGCACAAGACAAACGTAGTCAACAAGGGGTGTTGGAGGTCTTTAAAATCTCTGTCTGTAAGGATGGAGTCTTCATAAACTGGTGAGACATTGCATGACCTGACTGACTTGGTCCATTCTCCTGCTTTTATTAAACAGTTTACATTGATAGGACTCTAGATTACTACGAACGCTGCTCTGAACAGCCATCTGAAAGAAGCTGAAGAATGTGTGATTGGATTCCAGTTGATTTGCTTGAAGCCTTCTTTTCTTTCTTTCTTTTTTTTTAAAGATGCTTTATTAATCAATTAAAACACAAAATAAATAACAATCATTCCCCTTTCATACCCAACAGCAAGAATTATACATTCACAGAAATATTTACATACCTACAAACCATACAATCATCGCATCTACATACATCAAAGTTGTCGTTTCTACTGCGAAGATTCCCCTTACCTTCTTTTCCATCTTCTTCTCTCAATTTCACTTCCTAGGTTCACCTATTCCCAGTTCTTTTCACGTAAATCATAAACCCTTTCTCTTCTTTACTACCCTATAATGAGTACCCCAATATGCATTTCCATTATTTTATTTGTCCGTTTCGCTTTAATCCCCTATCATTCCATACTTTTAACCTTTATTCTTGACAGGAATATGTCTATCTTCTAAGTACGGGGAATCCCTTCCCTTCTCTCACTTAGTTTCCAACTTTAGCTTCTTCTAAATGCTCCTCAAGCTTTCTCCATTTTTCTTCAAAGTTTCCATGCATTTTTCCCTGAATCATCCCAGTTAATTTATCCATATTTTTCATCTCTACAACTTTTAACAACCATTCAAATATTTGGGGTGTATCATTATTCTTCCATCTCTGTGCAAAAAGCAATCTCGCTGCAGTAATCATATAAAGTATAACTTGCCAATGCTTTCTTTTAACCTCTTGCTCTATCTTATAAGTCATGTTCAATAAAAACAATTCTGGTGTAAATGGTAAATTAATTTTTAAGATACCTATCATTTCGCTATGAATTTTTTCCCAAAATTTTTGCGCTTTATTACAAGTCCACCATATGTGAAAATAAGTACCATTATCCTTATTGCACTTGAAGCCTTCTTTTCATTTAAATCAATTAATGTTGATTATGGCTTTTGTATACTACCTTTCAATTTACATTTCCAAAGTAGTGTACAAGGGAAGTGCTGTGGGTTGAACTGACTTGGTGATGATTAGGGAAAACTCGCTGAAGCTAATAAGATTTAAGATAAGTGCCCCACAGATTTCAATGGGTCTGTTTTAAGCTTAATTGAGTCTGGATCCAAAACCATGTCATAAAATATATTTTAAAATAAACATCAAATATGATAAAAGCAAGATCAGTAAATAATTCATCAGCAAAGGCGGGTGGGGGGACTTGTTAGCGGCAGAGTTTGGAAAAGTTGCTTTTGGGATTTCAGTTCTCAGTATCCTCCAGCTCTATTCAGCAGACCCAATTACTGAAAATGCTACAGAAAAGGAACATCTTTATTACTTCTGGAAGGACAGTCTTTATCCAGACTGATACCCAATGGGTTGCCACTTTTTTCAAATGAATTCTATTTGTTACATTTAGAGATAACCCTTTTTCCATGATGACACTCCAGAAAGTACATATTGTTCCCCAGTGATCTTGTGCACAGGGCACTGATTGAAGACATGTTTATCTTCTGCGAAGGTCTGTTATGTGTCTTCAGATCATAGCTTGGATGTTCAATGGTCAATGGTAAACAACATGATGGAGAGTTATAATCCAAAAATGCACCTGCTTCAAGCTCTTCATAAGGACATATCCTACTGGTCTATTAAGAGGTGGCAGTGCAGTAAATCTGGAAACAAAGCTTTTGATAGTCTCAGATGTCTCACCTGGCTTCATTTGTGGTTGGAACAACATCAGATTCTGAATCTCATCATGCTTTCTGAAGAAAATGATCAGCTTCTATGACAGCTTCCTGTTTTGCTGACTTCCCTCCTGCCTTTTCCAGGTGACTGCCTCTTGGATCAACCCACAAAGCCTATCTCGTTGCCTGAAGATCTTCCTGGCACCAACTACAACCTCAACCAACAATGTGAGCTGGCCTTTGGTATTGGCTCGAAACCCTGCCCATACATGCAGTACTGCACCAAGCTGTGGTGCACGGGGAAGGCTCGTGGCCACATCATGTGTCAGACACGTCACTTTCCTTGGGCTGATGGCACCAGCTGTGGAGAAGGGAAGTTCTGTTTGAAGGGTGTCTGTGTCGAGAGACATAACATCAGTAAGTACCGGGTGAGTACCTGAGTATTCTGTGCTGGGGCTGTTGCTTATGTTGGGAATGGGCTTCTGTTTGCAGAGTTGTACATCTAAAGAAGCTCCAAATCATGCAAAGAGGGTAGATGTATACAAAATGTGGGGAAAGACCTAGTTTGTTTCAGTGACAGAATTAGGTTTATAGATAATTGGTAGTGTGCAGGTTTTTGAGATCAGTGAGGTAGGATGAGGCAACACCTGATGTTCACAAATCCTGTGGGACAAGAGTGGCACCTCCCCAGATGTTCCTCTTGATCTCCTTGGCAATTTCTCCCTCCTGGAGTAGAAGGCTTTGAGTTCCACCAAACTTGACCTGCAAGGAGCTTAGAAATATTACTTTTTTAGACAGTAGCTCCTAGAACTCCCCGCCAGACTGAGGATTCTTTGGGAAGCATGTAAATTTTCACATGATTTGTTGTCTCATGCAGGAATGAATAATTTCAAGTTTTCTCCTTGTTGGATGAGATTATAAGAGTTTGTGTGCATTTTTCAGTTAATTTTTGAGCTTAGGGACTACTTTGTGAAAAATTCATTTGTGCAAAGAATTGTTTTGTGCAAACAACTATTTTGTGCAAAATACAGTTTTCTGTAGTTGACCATTTTCTCAACAGAGGGTCTTCATGTGTATATTTTAAATTACTGTAACGTTGTTAATATATTTTAGCTATATTGTAATCATTTTCATATGTAAGCTGCCTTGAGTCTCAATCTTGAGGGAAAAGATGGAGTATAAATAAAGTGAATGCTGCTGCTGCTGATATGATGGTGATGTGTTGAGACACCCATTCTCACTGAGGACATGAATTTTTGGATTTTTTACATCACTGCTTCTCTGGTCACATAGAAAGTGTGCATGGAAGCCAGTAAGTACCAAGTATGGCTAGATTGCGAGATGTGGCACATGGAAGTTACAGGTTTTAGAGACTAAGGCTAGACAGTCTTGGAGGAATTGGATAGAATGGTTCAAATGAATGATAATGGCTGTGAGTTTCCTGTTCCCTTAACCCAATCTGCTCTTTTAGGTGGATGGCAGTTGGGGGAAATGGGCACCTTACGGCCAATGCTCCCGGACCTGCGGTGGAGGAGTCCAGTTGGCCAAGCGTGAATGTGACAACCCGCCTCCCACCAATGAAGGGAAGTATTGTGAAGGGGTTCGAGTTAAATACCGCTCCTGTGGGCTGGACCCCTGTTCTGATTCAGGTAAGGCCTTGTTTGGGGTGAATTTGGGGAGAAGGGGTAGATCGAAAGATTGCAGTGAATGTATTTTGCAATTCCTGAGCACCTGCATTCTTGAATCTAAACAGGTTTTGGGCTGCTGCGTGTCAGAATCTGGACAAGTTACTTTTCATCAGCAATGGCCAGAACTGGATTTTGGCAGTTGCAGTCCCTTTCCCCAGTTATGACATTTTCCAAACTTGGATCAACTTTTGGATGAAAAGCTACTTATGAGAGTTCCTGAAAGAGGAGGATATTGTACTGAAGTACATAAGAGACATGAGATAACATTTAGACCTTAGTCTAGCTTTGGTCTCTTGCAACAGACTGTACCTTAAATATCAGTACTCAGAAAGAATGAGTACTATTTTCTCTGTTGTAATCATCATTTTACGTCTCCAAGATTTAAAGGTTAAACAAGGAGTGCACTCATATTAGTATTTTCTTCAGAAGTCAGAGGTTCTTCTTAAAATTATCTGCAAATTACCAGCAGAACAGAATCTACCAGCAGAATCTCTTGGCAGATTTTTCTGTTAGCAGATCTCTGAGATTGGCTGGCAGGTGGGGGTTCTGCTGCCTGAAGGCCATTTCTGCTGGCAGCACATTGTTGTGTTAAGATTGCACTGCTAATCTTTGCTGTCAAAGAGTTTCATCAGCGTATACTGACAATATTAGACATGTGTTAACCCAAGAGCGGACAACCTCAATACATCCAATATTCTGCCTTGGTACCTTCTAGTGGATAGCTCAAAATGACATCCACCCACAAATATAAAACACAGAAGTGGATGGAAATCTAACCAGTTTTGAACATCTAGTTTTGAATATTTGAGTTTTAAAAGTATATTAAACAATGCAGTGATACCTTGCAACCCTTTGAAAAACCGAATCACTGCTCCTGGAGGCAGCTGAGTCTCTTCTTACCATCAGAAAAAATGGCAGTCCAGGAGACTGTGGGTTGTTGGGGCTGAAGATGTAGACAGATTGGAAAGCTGTATTTCACTCATCTCAGTATTATGCAGCCATTGCAGATAAAAATCACACCTCTGTTCCAGTACTTTTCAACAAAGAGAGTTCAAACGTTGAACAGAGGGGCCTTGTATATGTGATAAAATGTGCGTGCGTGTGTGTATGTGCCTTCAAGAGGTGGTTTAGTGGTTTGAACATTGGACCATGGCCCAGGTTTGATTCTCCACTCAGCCATGGAAACCCACTGGGTAACCTTGGACGTATCACACACTCTCAGCCCCAGAAAACCCTATGATAGGTTTGCCTTAGGGTCGCTATAAATTGGAATTGACTTGAAGGTACACAGTAACAACAACAATGTGCCTTCAAGCCGACTTATGGCAACCCCATGAACTTATCATTGGGTTTTCTTAAGCAAGGAATTCTTACAGGTGTTTTGCCAGTTCCTTGCTCTAAAGTGGAGCTGGGAGTGGTGTTCATTGGCAGTCTCTCATCCAGGTGCTAGCCAGGGCTGACCCTGCTTGTCTTCCAAGATCAAACAGGATCTGGTTCCTTTGGGGTATTTAGGCACATGTGATGAAATACCAGGGGGATATTCCTGCCTGTGTGACACAGCCCTACAACATGTTTTGAAGAAACTGAATTCCTGAAAGCTACTTCTTTCTTATAGTTCCAGGAAAGAGTTTTCGAGAAGAACAGTGTGAGGCTTTTAATGGCTACAACCACAGTACAAACCGGCTCACTGCCACAGTGTCCTGGGTCCCCAAATATTCTGGAGTTTCCCCTCGGGATAAGTGCAAACTCATCTGCAGAGCCAATGGAACAGGATACTTTTATGTCCTGGCACCAAAGGTGAGTGGGAACACTATAATCTCTTGGTGGCGCTAGTGGTTGTTGACATAATCTTCCTCTTTTTTCTTTTTTTCCTCCTTCTCTCCCCCTACCAGTAGTGAGCTAGTCTCTGCCAAAGATGGCTTTTAGAGTCCTTGTTAGCACCATGGCCAAAAGTTAACAGCAAGTCCAGTGGCATGTTATATTAGTAACCTTGCAGGACATTTTTGCATTCGCTTTGCATTTTGGGGATGGGAAAAGATATGAAAGCTGAGAATGGATTGTGGGAGTGAATCTTTTTCTGTTGCTAGCCTGCTTATGCAGTCCTCCTTGCTCTTAGGGAGAAGATGAGTCTCACTTGCACACTTTGATAACCCATTTTCCACTGGTGTACCTCAGCCCAAGAGGTTTTCATACATCCAGCAGTGGAGATTTGAATTTGATTGCCAACCAAGGGATTAGTCTGGGTAGAACTTGTTTGGGGGTCCATTGACTGTGAAGGATGCTGGACCCTATTCAGCAAAAGGGCTGGAATGTTCCTCTGCTATATGCCATCAACTGCATCATGTACCATCAATAAAGCTTATGCTATAGTAGAGATATATGTCATCACTGAAGGAATCCTTGGAAAGGCCTGGAACCGTTAGCTTCCATGCATAAAGAGTATCACAGTCTTGGAAGGGTCAAAATTCTAGGTGCTTTGGTATCTTCCAATACAAATAGAACATTACCGACAATTCCTCTGGAGCATAAGTGCCTGGTGGAGTGCCCTATTTTTTCCCAATTCGCCACTGGACCTTAGTGCACTTCCAGAAACTTACTTAGTCCACAATGAAAATAGGAGGTACATGTTAGAAATATCTACAATATACAACAGGGGAGAAAGTTCCACTAAAATTTAAGTCATAGGATCTAACAACAAGGCCCATATTGGGTCAGACCAAGGGCCTATTTAGTCCAACTTTTGGTTCTCTCAGTGGCCAATCTGTTGCCTGTGGGAAGTCCAAGAGCAAGACACAAGTGCTTCTGCATTTTGTCTTATGTTCCCCAGCACTTGATTTATAGAGGCACGCCCCGTTTGATACTGGTGACATGTAGCCCTCTTGACTAGTCAGTGTTGATGTCTCCAACCTCCATGGTTTATCCACTCCCCTTTGGGGCACCATTGCAGAAGTGTAGCTGGTCACCAGTGCAGCTCTGCAAGGATGAGGGAAACATTGCTAGGTCCATGACTGTTCACTCATTCACATGGAACAGCTATCTGTTTTGTTTATTTATGATTAAATTTTTATATGACCTTTCCATAAGAAAAATGGCATTCAGGGTGGTGACAGAGAACTAAAAACAGCTAAAGGTTAACACCATTAAGGTAATCACATAATTTTTAAAGAGCTAGAAAAAAAGATGTGCATTTGCACCCTTCGTAGAAATGGAGCAAGAGAATGAACTGATCACGGTTCCAAGTAGAGTGTATAGCCTTGGTTCAGAATGTCAGCTTCCATCCCTTGGAGTGGCTCTGGATATACTGTTCACAGGTAGTTTCCTTTGGACCTCTCAGATAGCTAAGCCAATGCTGCATAAGCAGATGGAACTGTATATGTCCCTATATGACCAAAATAAAGTTGAATGCTTTTCCTCTGCCTTGGTGATCTCCAGGTTGTGGATGGTACCCCATGCTCTCCAGACTCCACCTCACTATGTGTCCAGGGGAAATGCATCAAGGCCGGTTGTGATGGGAAGCTTGGTTCCAAAAAGAAGTACGACAAATGTGGAGTCTGTGGAGGAGACAACAAAAGCTGCAAAAAAGTCTCTGGCTTGTTCACCAAACCCATGTGAGTGAGCAAATCCTTTTCAAACTTAGTTGCATTTAGAGGAGTAAGGAAGACACTCAGTAAAGGAGCCTGTGCTTTGCATACAGAAGGTCCAAAATTCAATCTTTGGCATCTTCAGGCAGGTAAAACAGGGAAAGACCACTGCCTGAAAATCTGGAAATAATCTATACAGAGATAGGTGGACTCTGTGTAAGGCAGCTTTGGAATGTCTTATACTGGAGGACATTATGAATAAAAGGAGCACTCACCTTTAGAGCAACAGGTTGAGAATAACTGCTATCTGCATTTTTGTTCAGGCTTCTCAGAGAGAGGACATTATCTGTGTTACTGAATAACTAAGAATATTTAGTCTACAATGAAATATTGGCTTCAGGGTCACCTTTGCATGGGGGGTGGGTAACAGCATGGAAGGTGGGTGAACTGCCATTTAAAATTCCCATAATGCCATGGGGCAGTGCTTTGTGTGGAGTATTGGGGGAAGCTTCAGTGGTGGGTCGCACACCAAGTTTCCTAACACTGATTGGAAAGTCAGGATATCACTGGTAGGACCTTACCAGAATACTGGAAACATGGATGCTGCCAGATGATGCCAGATAGATAGATAGATAGATAGATAGATAGATAGACTGATTGATTGATTGATTGATTGATTGGTTGGTTAATTGACCACATTTTTTAAGTTGTCCCACTAACCAGAATTCTCTGGGCAGTGTACAGCATATTAAAAACATAAAAAAGAACAAGATAATAATGGAACAGTCACCAGAGATAACAGGAGCTGAAACTCAAATACAATTAGCATTAGGGGATAAAATGATTACCGTGTATAAAGTCAATTGAAAACCAGCAGGAAGAGGAGAGAGCAAAGACGTTAAAAGCACTCAAGGAATTGTTAAAATACTTGGGAGAATAATTTTTACTTGATATCAAAAACATAATGCAAGCATACTCTTCTGGAGGGGGCAGTACCCCACCATTGAGACACCATCACTGGAAAGACCCTGTTTTGATACTCAGAGTTTGGAAAAGTTACTTTTTTGGATATTTCCTAGGGCCTTTCTGCACTACACTGTTATTATAGTGCTATTATTCCACTTTCAAAATCCTGTGGATTTCTGGGGTTTGTCATTTACTGAGGCCCAAGCACTCTCTGACTGAGAATTCTAAATGTCTCTCCCACAACTGCAAATCCCAGGGCTCCATAGGATGTTGAAAATGGAATAACAGCACTATAACAGTGTAGTGCAGAGATGGCCCTGGAATCTCCCAGACTTTATGACCACTGGCCATGCTGGTTGAGGTGTTCCAGGAACTACAGTCTAAAAAGTAACTTTTCAAAGCTGCGTTGATGCCAGCCCTGACTAATTTGAAATCTGAACTCCTGTAATACTTTTCATGTAGGATTTCTGGTGTGTGATTCAGGTAGCTCACATCTGAATTTATGTTTGTTCTTAACCCTTCAAGGCATGGCTACAACTTTGTGGTGCTCATCCCAGCTGGGGCTTCTAGCATCGACATCAGACAGCGGGGCTACAAAGGCCTGATCAGTGACGACAACTACCTGGCTGTGAAAAATGCACATGGCAAATACCTCCTGAATGGGCATTTCATTGTGTCAGCCGTAGAAAGGGACCTCATGGTGAAAGGCAGTGTTTTGCGCTACAGTGGAACGGGGACGGCTGTGGAAAGCCTCCAGGCCTTTATGCCCATTCAGGAGCCGTTGACCATTGAAGTGCTGTCCGTTGGGAAGATGACTCCGCCTCGGGTGCGCTACTCCTTCTACTTGCCGAAGGAGAGCAAAGAAGACAAGTCCTTGTACCGGAAGGATGGGAAGCGCCCACCGGTCCTCACCAACAGCATCCTCAGCCTCTCCAATCGCCTGGACACAGGCCGGCCGGATTACAAACGGCCCTCTTACAAATGGGCCACCACCAGCTGGGAAGACTGTTCTGTCACCTGTGGTAACGGGCTGCAGAAACGCATGGTGATGTGTCGCGACACCCTTGGCCAGCTGGCCTCTGCTTGCGACACCACACAGCGGCCCATTGACATCCGGATATGCGGAGACCCGTGCCCTACCTGGGAGGTCTCGCCTTGGTCGTCGTGCTCCAAAACCTGCGGCAGGGGGTTCAAAAGGCGGATGCTGAAATGCACAGGGCGAGGTGGCACTCTCTTGCCCCGGGACCGCTGCAACCTCAGGAAGAAACCCCAGGAGCTGGACTTCTGCACCCTGAGGCCGTGCTGACTGGGCTGGACCCGTTTCTGACCTAGATGTAATGGGCAGCATTCCGGTTTTTGGTGATACAGTGGTGGAAAGTGTAAAAAACAAAAAACAAAAAAACAAGATGTCAGAAGCCTCCAAGGGGGAGGGAAAGGGAGTCGACTGAGTGAGGGATGGGGTCTGTTACATAGCACATTTCAACAAAAGGATTTTAAATGGTGAGAAAAAGAGAAAGAAAGAAGGAAACAGAGAGAAGAGGAGAAAATACCAGCAAGATGAGGCTGAGTGGTGGGGTTTGGAGGATCTGATCCCTCAGTGGTAAAGCAGGAATCAACAACTACCTCGAAGCTGCCAAACCACCCCAAACTCTGTCACAGCCTAGTGGTGCATTCTGGGGGCCTGAGAGGAAAGAAAGGCAAGGCCAGAATTGGAAAAAATTGCCGTCCAAGATGGACCAAAGACACTCATGGCCCCAATTTCCTACAAAATGAAAAGGGGTCATGTCTTATTTTCTGGTAGGGGCAGGTAGAAGACTTACTCCCTTCCTCTCCATCACCCTAGTCTTATAGAGGACCATCAGGAATCACCATTAACACCTGCAACGAAATGCAAGGCTTAACAGCTGGTACCACGTGGTACCTCTGAGGTGAAGCAGCAGGTGAGGCCCCAGCCCTGATGCATTGCGGGTATTTTGGCACACGTGCTGTTTGTTTGTTTTGTTTATTTTTGGCTCTCATGCTTTTATGAAGGGCTGACAACCAGTCACTGATTGGTAGCTTTATTTCTGTCAACATTTATGGACCAAACAGTATACTTTTTTAAAAAAGGAAAGGTGCTTGACCCTGTTTTCTCTTGGCCCTCCTTGGCTGACTAATTTGCCAATTTTCCTTGTTTACTTCCATGATACTGTGCCATATGCCATGGGGTGAAAGTACATACAACACACGAGATTGAGAAAACTCAGATTGATTGATTGATTGATTGATTGATTGATTGATTCCTTCCTTCCTTCCTTCCTTCCTTCCTTCCTTCCTTCCTTCCTTCCTTCCTTCCTTCCTTCCCCTTCCCCTTCCCCTTCCCCTTCCCCTTCCCCTTCCCCTTCCCCTTTCCCTTTCCCTTTCCCTTCCCTTCCTTCTCTACAGTGAAATCTTAAAACCACATGCCTTCTAAATTCATTCTTTTGTCTGACTTCCCCAAAGATTCCCCAAAGACTTCCCCAAAGATTGCTGTGAGCTTGTGCAAAATCCCCACACATCTGAACTCACCTTTATCGGCAGTGTTTTGCAAATTTGCCCAACTGATTCTGTACTATGAGTGAAAAATCTTAAGGGTCAAGTTAATGTTTTCATAATGATCCCTGTCTGCTACTTGAACAATTTGAGCAGGTTGGTTGGAGAATATGTTACTGGGTGAAAATTACATCACAGCTGCTATAATGTCCGGGGCCAAATCAGTGGGTACACAAAATATGATACAGAAGAGATTCTTTCCCTACTAGACTATGGTATCCTCATCTAGGTGCTTATGAGTAGAGTGGCACTGCATCTTAAAGTTTTCTACCTTAAGTATCTGTGCTAAAATATAGTGGTTGTTGCTTTCCAATGAACAAAGTGTGATCTACATGCTGCACATAAGCCCAAGGCCATTTTTGTTTTTTCTGGGGCTTTCCCAAACCCTATAAAGAAAAATCAGTTTGTTCCTGGAAGTCATGAGGAGGAGTGATTTTGTGCTAGAACAAGGTGCAGGGCCTTAGATCAGTGTGTGTGTCGGAGGGAGGCTTTTGTTTTCTTTTGTTTGACTAGAAATGAAGTTCTGATTGCTTCCAGGCTCGAACAAAAGGAGGAGGAGATATTCGAATTTTTTAAAAAAGGATGCAGCTGTAACAGGTAGCTGGAGGACGAAAATAATCCCAATAATCCCAAAGAGTGGAGTTATTTACAGATTAGAGACATGGGCTCGCAATAAGGATTGTTGTACAAGCTTTGACTTGCTGAGCTAAACATAACCCTGCTGTGTCCTGTGTTTATGAACCAGGGACTGTTGGACAGGGATTCTGTGCTGTGCAGGCCTGGTGTCTGTAGGCAATGATTTTAAACCCCTGTGAGGGTCTTAGCACTCTGCCATGGCTCACTCACACTGGGCCTTCTAAAAACTAAAAAGCGCATTGTGTTTCTACAGATGACCACATTATTTATTTTTGAGAATGTCCTGGAAGGCACTCATCTTGCAGAGAGAAATTCACATGCATAGGGAGGTGGAGGATAGAAATCCACATGTTTTTATGGGTGTCAGGTCCCTCCCACCAAATGCCCTAGAACAGTGGTTCTCAACCTGTGGGTCCCCAGATGTTTTTGGACTTCAGCTCCCAGAAGCCCTGAGCATTGACCATAGTGGCTGGGGCTTCTGGGAGCTGAAGTCCACAAACATCTGGGGAACCACAGGTTGGGAACCACTGCCCTAGAAGATGACTTGACTTATGGAACATCGTATGTGAGAGGTAGAACAGCTTCTGCTTGGAGCTGCTGCTGCTGATCCTAAGCTAAGCTTGTCCCCCATGAACTCTTGGGGATGCAAATCCTTGACTACTTCATCCTCAGGTGCAAGGACCAATAATTAAAGTAGTTTGCTCCCTTGCACGAGAGAAAATGAATATTCCTCTGCAGCATTCTCCCTATATTCAAAGAACTCAAAGTATTGTTCAGAAATCATTCCATGGAGAAAAACATCTTTTCTTGCACACACACAAAAAAAATGTTTTCTGGGCAGAACCCCTTTTTTTCTGAATAGAAAATGATTTTTTTAAAAAACCTCCACAAAAACATGTTTTTCTTTGCAGAACAATTCCTGAGCAAAACTTCAGGACATCAAATATTAGGAGAAAATTGAAAATATTGTTCTATTGTTCTTGCTAACAGAGGTTCCTGACTGTTGGTTAATCTGGGAATGAATAATTACAAATATTCTTTCCTTTCTGTGCACCAAGTGCCAATTTGGGTTCCATTTTGAGAAGGATCCACTTGAAAAGAGTCCCCTGTTCCCCACAGAACTGGGCCAAAGATAGATGAAGAGGTCTTCTTGCTCCCATTAGTTACAGTGGATCAGGTGTTGCTTTCTGAACCCTGTGGGCCTTTTGTTTTGAGGTAACTTGCTACCAAGAAGTACCCTTGGTTGCTCTCAATCAGACTGTTTTGAAGTTGGTGCTGCTCTACAAGAAGCTGGGTGTGACACCTATAGATCAAAATGTTGTGGTCATTCGGGTCCTCGAGTACTATCGTGTTGAAGGCCCAGTGTGCAGGAAATATGGTAGGACTGTGTAACTTGTGGTAGGCTGCCTTGTGCGGCTACTGGGATGTATGTTCTTTACAATTATACCCTCCAACCGTTCAGCTTTGGTAGGGACGGTTCTGATTAATTTTCTTTTGTCCTACTTTTTCTACTGCTTTTAAATTATCCCAGTTTCTCTCTGCTCCTTTCACTTCCCTCTTTATCCTCAGTTTACTTCACTTGCTGTAAAATGAGTCCAGTGTACAAGAGAAGTTTGTACTCAACTCAATTGGGGAAGAGAAGAGAAGGGAGCAGAATTTTGCTCTTCTCTGTAGAAGGCAAAAGCAAACTGCTGCAGCCTGACCTCATCAATGTGTTTTTCTATGTGAATAACTTCTGCTATCTTGGTCACACTCTGATATTGCTTGGACCCAGTTTTCATATGTGAAATGTTGGGGGGTGTACACAAATTGTGCAGGTCTGTTTCCGATCCTCTCTGCCTTAAATTTCAGTTCAGCAAATGCTGTTTTTTTACCTCTGCAAACCACAGATGGGTCATCACCACCACCTTTCTTCCTCGAAAGGATTCTGTTTATTTATCCAGGAAGAAATATTGCCAATTGCTTTGTTAATATGTCTGCCACATGTAGCAAAGAGAACACTTCTTTTCAATATGGTGCTCATTCTATGAGTGTTTGAGGGAAGATTCCTGTAGACTCAGAGGTAGCATCCCACTTCCTCCTTAAAGATTGTTTACAAGGTTTTAAAATGGTATTAAATGCAAGAGAGACTATGAACTGAGATACACTGACCTGATATTCTCCTTGTTCACAGACTGGCAAAGTGGCTTGACTAAAATCAGTAGATTTGCAATGGTGGTAAAAGAATTTGAGAATGGAATTGGGCCTTGAGGATTTCCTCCTACCCTTTGAGATCTTATGGAGGGACACTTATGAAAGCATGATGTTCAGATTGCAAAAACATGGGGAAACATGTCTGGTTGGAATAGAACAGGGATGAGGGTTGGTCCACCAGATGTTATAAATTTCATAATCCTTTACCATTGGCCATGCTGGCTCACACTGCTGGGAGTTGAAGTTCATCAGGAAGAGCATAGTTAACTTGCCATGGGAGGGGAATATTCTTAGCTGATACTTCCTTCCAATGGCCCTAAATTGCCAGGGTTCCTGACTAGAGCAATCAGAAATCTAGACTTCTGCAATATGATAGAATGAGAAGGTGAAAAGAGATCTAAGCAAAATCTGCCTAGTTCAAGTCAGATCTGGGATTGATTACTCATGCTGTAAGCACAAGTTTTTGTGATTTCTTATTACTGGGAATATTACACTTAATATACATTTGAGAAGTGCGTACATTTTTTTTCTTTGAAACTTTATCACTTTCATGGTCATTTTGACTAGACAGAGCCAAATAGTTTCAATGTGGTTTCTTAGGCTGTAATCTCTAATGAAGAACATTCAGTCTCTCCACCAAACAAGAGTTGGTAAGATTTATTGCAAGATGCCATGGCAGTTTAACCAGAATAAACCTAAAAGAAGTGTACTGTGTGGATATGCAAGTAAGACATTGGTTAATCCAGATAGGTCTCTCCAGGATAGTTCTTTGTTGCAAACATTCACAAAGGAGTGTAGAAGGAACTCAAAATTTAATACAGAAACATTTTAAGTGGTCTTCTATTCAGAGGTGTCTGGTGGCTCCTTTGTCAGTGAGACAATGAATCGGGTTCAGGTTCCAGTTGAAACTTTAAAGGAGCTAACCAAAGTGCTGGACCTATCATAGGGATAGGGCTCAGCCAGTAGTTTCCCTGGCCCAATAAAATGAGAAGCAGCAGCCATCCCTCTGTCCACTGCATTTATCTCTATTTCTGGGAATGAGGAGCAAATCCTAGAAAGCTGTCTTTTCCACTTGTTGCATCTTTGGAGAGATCTGACTTCTATAAAAATTGACTAAATGGGCAGTCTGTGCTGGCTGATTGGCTTTAGAAATTATTTCATAGCATCCTCAGTTCACAGTTCAAAGTCTCAGCTGATCTTGGTTGCCGTGACTTGAATTCACTGTTTCCTTGATCTCAGGGGTGAGCTGTGCTAATCTAGGTCAGCCAGTAATAATCAGTCATTGGCTATGAGACATTGTGGCTGTATGTTACTAATGAATGCCCTTTGCCAGACAACAGAAAGGACAGGTGAATATCTTGCTGCTTGCACGCCTCTCCGTGGCATCTGGTTGGCCAGTATGGCGACAATGATGTTGGATTAGAGGGATTATTGCCCCGATCCAGTATGGCTCTTATGGTTTTACAATGCCCTTGGAGGTGGATACTGTGCAGTCCTCAGTTGTCTGTATCACAACTCCCAGCATTCCTTAACTGCTGCTAATACAATGGGGAGTTGGAGTTCACCAACTTCTGCAGGGTCACACAGTTTCCTTCTGCTCTATATGCTAAGGGAATCTTGTAGAAACAACTGATCATCAAGGTAACCAGATGTCCCGGGCTTCAGCTGATGTTCCTGGTCAGTCCAGTTTCTGAGTATGCACCAGAAACTTGTATCAACTTTATAACCAGTTTCACAGTCACTGCTTCCCCAACAGATTCATGTGGAATTTGGGAACAAGGAGTGATGACAAGTCCAGTGTTCCAATGTCTTGGAGAAAGGAAGAGGAGACTAAGCCAATTTAAGTGTGTATATGTGTATGCCGTTAAGGAGAGCAAAGGGAAATAGCTGGAAGAGTATTCTTAGAATTATAGAGCTGGAAGGGCCATCCAGTCCAACCCCCTGCCTTGCAGGAATACATAGTCAAAGTTCATATGACAGATGGGCATCCCACCTCAGTTTAAAAGCCTTCAAAGAAGGAGACTCCAACACAGTCTGAGGCAGCATATTCCACTGCCAAACAGCTCTTGCCATCAGAAAGTTTTTCCAAATGTTTAGGTGGAATCTCTTTTCCTGACATTTGAAGCCATTGCTCTGTATTCTAGTCTCTGGAGCAACAGGAAATGAGCTTGCTCCATCTTCCATATGGCATCTTTTCAAATGTTCAAACATAGCTAGTTGTCTCTTAACCTTCTCTTCTCCCAGCTAGACATACCCAGCTCCCTAAGCCACTCATATGGCATGGTTTCCAGGCCTTTTACTATTTTGGTTGCCCTCCTTTGGACATGTTCTAGCTTGTCAATATCCTTCCTGAATTGTGCCCAGAACTGGATACAGTATTCCGGAGTGGGTGAGGCTGTCTAACCAAAGCAGAATAGAGTGGTAATATTATTTCCCTTGACACTATGCTCCTCTGGTGGGTTAAGAGATACAGAGAACTAGCAAGGAAGCTGGATAACAAAATGATGTTACAGGATTCAGACCAGCTGCAAGGTTTGTAGCCCTGCAGACAGCCTCTATATCCACATTTACCCTTGTGGGGACATTCTACCCTATAAACCACAGGAATTTGGCAAAGGGGTTGAGAGTTATTTGTGAGAGGTCCCTATTCTAACCCTCCACCCATCCGCACAACTGTAGTTCCCAAGTTCCCTTGGGGAGAGAGAACAGCTGTTAAGCAAATTTAGACCTGTTGTTTAAAGATGTCATTCAGCCTCAGCTGTGCTAGCTTTCCCACTCTCAGATGCACTGGAGATCATCCTTAGACTTTTCTCAGGATCCAGACATAGATCATCAATCCCCATCTTCCCACAAATCTTTGTGCAGTTGTTGTCAGAGGAGCTGTCCTGTCTATTTTTCTTTTCTTGGGTCTACACATTTCTTTACTGTGTGGTTTCAAGTCATCTCTTGAGTAACAGCAACCTTAAGGCGGACCTATCATGGGGTTTTCTGGGACTGAGGGTGGCAATTGGGAATTGAACCCTAGTTTCCAGGGTTGTAGTCCAGTGCTCAAATCACTACACCATCTCTGTGAAGAGATTACATTTCCATATAATATCACCACTGATGATCCATTAGGAGCAACGTCTGTGTCATAGGGTGAAGAGAGTACTGGATCTGACTCTTGCAGCTTCAAGTTTCAACTAAATTTTCTTTTAATTTGGATTAAGATGTATGAAGTTCCACTGGCCATCCAGATATTTCTTTCCAAAGACAACAACATAGCTGTTGGTGCTGTAAGTGAAGGGTGGGAAGGTTCTGTCTCTTCAGACATTTTGAGCTTCAGCTCCCATCACCTCTAGACAGGATAGTCGGTGGTGAAGATTCATGGGAACCCAGATCTTTAGTGCATTTCTACACTGCAAACCAATATTGAATTTATACCACCTTAACCAGGCTGCCAGGTAGCCTCTTGTCTGATCTTCTGTGATGGGTAAGAAGTACCTCTGGGTGATTGCCCAAAGTTGTTTCTTCTGTTTTCTAGTCCAGAGGTTCTCAGCCTTGGGCCTTTCAGATTTCTTGGGCTTCAATGGCCAGAAGTCCCAGCTAGCATACCAGTAGCCAGGAGCTCTGGGAACTGAACAACTGGAGGACCAAAGACTGAGAATCACTGTTCTAATCAACAAAGGAATTATGTAGATACATGTAGCATGGAGAGCTAGGACACTTTGTAAAAATACCATGATGAATTGTGACTGTGGCTTCATTCCAGAGTCCTGGAAACTGTAGTTTGGTGCTTAGGAATCCGATAGAGAGCCTGGTTTTGTATAACTACAGTTCCCTGGGAAGGGCACAGAAAAATATATTTTATGCTGTATATATGGGCAGAATATCTTTGCATTGCAAAGATCTAGTCCTGACACCTTGCCCTGAAAATGCATTTTAAAATGGTAGTTTTTCATTGTCTTCTCTGTCTTACTTGGTAATGCATTGATTGGCTACTGATTTTCCCAAAGGCTTGCCTTAAACATTATAGGATCAAAATGGTTGATTTTCCCCCAACACTATACGACATCCTTTTCTGTTGAGGTGTTATTTGGGGTAGGGAGGGGCTCCTTTTTTTTTGTTTTTAAATATGGTTCTTTTGCAAAATATACAGCAAAAGGATGGGAATGCCGATTGTACTGGCTGCTTTGTGTATACCATGTATACTGTATGTTGGTCTCTGCTGTTTGTGTGTCAGTGGCAAACCTTAAATAAAACTGTTAAATATTTAAACAATTTAAATTTTGTTATGTTCTTTGAGTGGTGGCTTAAGACACACTGTAATGCAGTAAGAGTAATACTCATGTTAAGCATTTGCAAAGTGGATTTCCAGTGTTCAGGAGGCTTTGTATGCCTCAGATCCACATGAACATAATGTTTAACTAATGCTTATTTACAGACACATGCAGAATGAGTGAGAGAGAAGGAAAATACTCTTGGAGAAGAGTATCAAACTTGAAACTGTTCAGGTTGTTTTGGAAACCTGTCTACTTCCACATAAACTACGAAAGGACATATGCAAGCATCACATGCACTTACACCTGTGTGTGCCACTAACACAATGCCAGCTATCAAGTGAGAAGGACCCAAGTGATTGGTCCTGCCCGTTTGATGCAGGATGTCTAAATGTCATGATATGGGAATGATTTCCCAGTAAGGAGACTGCTATAAAGGTCACCATTAAGTCTCAACACATGACAATAGTAATAAGAGCAGAATTTGGCTCTTTCCAGATTCACAGAAGTATTATTTAATTGTTCTGTGATGACCCTAAGGCAAACTTATTGCAAGGTTTTCTTCATCAGATTTGTTTGGAGGAGATTAAGCATGGCCTTCCTCTGAGGCTGAGAGAATGTGACTTGTCCAAGGCCACCCAGTTGGTTTCAAGGTGGCCAAAGAGGGATTTGAAAACTAGTCTCCCTAAGACCTCATTCAACATTAAAACTAGAGCATCATACTAGTGGGCAGATTGTAAAGCTTGCTCAGCATCTTCTTACCTCTTTCCCAAGACTTCTTGGATGACTTAGCCTATTCTTTGCAAGTTATATCACTGCCAGCCTTGAGATAAGACTTATAGGTTATTTCAGTACATGTCTATTCTGAGAGGTCTGTCCCCCTGCCACACAAATAAAAGGATGTTCCCGGACTTGTTCTCCTTCTCCTGCTTCTGTTGTCCTCCTCCTTCCTTTTCAGAAAGTAGCCCCACCCCCAAACATGAAAAGCTATCATTTTGAAATTGCTTTAGCAAATTTTGAAGTCCTCTCCTCTCCATTTTTAGCCAGAGAAAAAGATCTACTCATTTGAGTGGGGGAGGAATGGATATAACAACAATCCACACATTCTACTTTTTCAATGTCAGGAACAACTTTCTACCAACATTGTCTCTGAATGATTCACCAGAAGTGATGAATTGTTTTGTCTTCTGTCAAAATGATTCCATTTCTCTTCCATTCCGCTGTGGCAAACGGCTTTATTGAGAACACATGGCCATTATCTTCTAGCAAAGCATGCGGAAGGTCACAGGTTCAAAGGGCTTATTAAAATAGGGTCAGGAGGACATGTTGGACTCAAAATGCCATCAGTCACAGCCAGCTTGGCCAAGAACGAAGAAGAATGGGAGGAGCAGTTCATCAGCTTCTGGAGGGTTAGAAGTTCCCAATCCTTTCATTAGAAGTAGCAAGGCTGAGACAAATTCTGGAGTGCCCATGCTAGTGAGAACCAAATGGAGGCTAGATGGAGGATGATTGCTTCAATTCACTTTAAGACAGGTTAGTATATAATCTTCTTTGTGACATTGAGGACAAAGGAAGCTAGACTTCTGTGTATGAAGGAGAGTTGCAAAGGGAGGGGCATATAGGCCACATGTAGATATTAGCATAAGAGCAGATCATTAATAAATTCTGTCTCATCTGTGTGAAACCTCCATCATGAGGGTGAATGTCAGGACAGTGGCGGGGAAAAAAAGACATCAGGCCAAGATGTTAGATGGAGTAGAGGAGTGCAGTTTGCAGCAACTGAAGCAAGCGGAGGACAAAGGTGAAGAGGAGAGAGAAACTGGGCATTTTAAAACAAAAAAAGTGGGACAGCAGGAGATTAACCACAACAACCCCTGCCAAATCAGGACTGTTGGAAGGAAGGGAACTGTATGTGCTGTGTGTGTAGTTTCATGCCTCTCAGTTCCCTAAGCAGTAACCAAGCCCCATAAGGCTGCTGGTCCAGCCATGAAACGGCTATAGATGGGATGAAGGGAGACAATTAGCAGCTGCGGTGGTGTTTGTTCCCTTGATGTTTGCAAGAGGAGGGAGAGTAATGACTCCGTAGTTGTCCCTCTGCTCTACTCTTTCTCTCTCTCTGCCTCTTGCAAACTGAGATCCTTTCTACAGCTTACCTTTTTGCGAAGCTGGGGTGTGGGAATCGCACAAGCAGCCTCTTGTGAGAGGCTCTCATGTCCCCATTGCTTCAGCTCCGCAGCTGCTGCCTGCTCGCGAGCAGGTCGTGCGAGAGCCCCTCCTCTTCCTTTCACAGTGCACCCTGGGATTTTCCCAGGCTGCACTGGGGCAGGAAGAGCGAGTGCCACGGCTCCGGAGCTCCACACGCATGGCAAGTGCACACAGGGCCCTGGAGCAATGTGCGATCACGCAGCATTTTCAACTCAAAGCTGAAAATGAAATAGTGTGCGATTGGCACCTGCCAGCCCCTGGAGCGTCACGCGATTGTGAGTGCATTGTGTGGATCACTCCTCACAATCACATGACGCTCCAGAGGCCCTTTCGCATGCAAATGCCGTGTGAAAAGAGGATGTGCCTGCTACCCAGCCACCTCTATCTCTCCTTCTCCCTCCATGGTAGTGGCACCATGGTACTTGGCTGCTTTGGGGCGAGGATTGGATGGGGGGCAAACGGCTAGGGAATAGCTTCTTGCATCCTGCTCAACAAAAAGGATATATGAACACATAAAGATAAAGCATGTGTATGTCTCTAACAGGATGCTGACCACCAGTTTCCAAGCTAGATTGGATAAATGTTCCAAGTATAAATAGGTGTAGGAGATTAGAGGGCACACAGATGTCCCCTTTTATTTAGGGACTTCTGAGAACTGTAGATTTGTGGGAAGGAAAAGGTTCTCTAACTGAATTCTTTGTAAACATTCCATCTGAAATTTCCCAGGATTCCTTGGGGAGGCCAAGTTTAATAGGCCTACTATTGTAGGTCATCCTGACAGTCCCTCTTTCCCTTCTTTCTACTCTTTTTTATAAAAATGCAGGCTGGTATTTCCGTCTTCTCTTCTCACTGAACGAAATCCCCTGAAGTCCTTGTAGGCCCACTCCATGGACACTGTGCGCCTGGTAAAAGTGGTGAGGAATCAGAGGAGAGTTTGAATTACGAGGACATCTTCTATTGAGACTTCCAGAGGGCTCTAGCAGATCTCAGAGGAAGATCTAATTGTTTCACATCTGGCTAGTTAGATGTAGCCAGATGCTTCTCTGATTAAACACCACTCTCACCAGGCAAAGAATGGCTGGGGAAGGGGGCTGCAATGACTCTATGGTCGGGGCAGACTTCAGTGAATGCCCAGCTGTAATGTAGTTCTGCATATGGGAGTACTACACTCTTCTGGGTCATATATTATTGTGACCACAGTGTTGTAGACCCATGAACGTTTATGTAAGATTTGTTCCTATTTCTTTACTGCCAGGCAACTCAGAATGAAAGAGGAAATTACAACTCCTTTGCATTGTAATACAGGGAGGAGTTTTATGGTGCTTGAGGTGATAAAGCCTCTGACAGTGATTGGATGAGTGCCCTGTTGTCACAGAGTTTCTAGGACCACTGGTTCAGCTGCTCAGATCCTGTAAACCAGTGGTTCTCAACCTGTGGGTCCCCAGATGTTCGTGGACTTCAGCTCCCAGAAGCCCCAGCCACTATGGTCAATGCTCAGGGCTTCTGGGAGTTGAAGTCCACAAACATCTGGGGACCCACAGGTTGAGAACCACTGCTGTAAACAGTCATAGCAGGTTGAAAGGCCTGGAAAAGATGGGGCAGGTGATCTGTATGCCTAAGAAGGCAGAGGTCCATGGGAACAACAGAGCTTTTATACAGTAAAGGCTGGAATTTGGATCTGGTAATGTCCCAGACAAACAAGGAGAAGAGATTAAAAACTGAAGAAAGGATTTGGAAAGAGAAGGAAAAGTACAAAGAAGCAAGGAAAGCCATGTATGGTTAAGAGCTGAAAATTCAAAGAATGCTCAAATTTTTTTAAATTGATTTCAAGCCAACCGCAAGTTAAGACTTTGACTTAAAAATCTAGACCTAGATATTATGCTTACAGAGGATGAATTCCAATGTCATATTTTTCCCACTGCAGGGAACTCCTGTGGAGAAATCCATGGGAAAAAGCATGTGGAAAAATGCAAAAGAGAAAGGAAAAGAGAGAGAGGGAAAAACCCAAATGCAGTACCCCTACGAAGATCTGAAGACAGAAGCATGCAGGCATCCAGTCTCCTACTCACAGAACTTTCTAGTTGCATTCACACATAACGGCAGAACTCTTATATTGTGCTAGCAGAGCACAAAGCTCCTCTAGGGATACCTCCACTCCCTCTGTCCTTCCTGCAGGCTTATCATCCTGCAGCTGGGCAGCTAGCCGGCCCCTCCTGAAACTGCAAACCCCAGGATTCCATAGAATGTTGCAAGTGGAATCATAGAGCTATAACAGTCTAGTGCGGAAATGGCCAAAGTGTCTGGGGAGAACAAGGATCGCTGAAGCAACATCTAACTGTATTTCTCCAGGTGGAGGTCTTCTCATGGACCTTGTTGATGTTCTCTTTAGATCCCTGGGAGGTCCAGGTGAATATCTACTGGTTATTCTTCTGTCTGGCCACCCTCTGTCCTGCCCTGGCCACTAAACGGCCATGATGGGGGCAGTGACCCAGCTTTAGGATTGCAAGTAAAAGGCATGGAGAGTCCCTGTAGATGTAGCTGCAGAGTGCCTTCATCTGCAGTGATGGAAAAACAATATGCACAGATACAACATTAATTTACATCAGCATATGTCCCAACTGGAATGCTGGCCAAATGTATTTCTAAGTAAGTATTCATGGAGGAGAGTGAAAGATACTTTATAGTAGAACCATCCTGTGAATAACCAGAAATTTTGTTTTCTTGCTTAACTTCCCTCAGCAACTGCAAGGAAAGCTTATAAGCTTTTCTTCATCTAAATTTCCCACTGGATTTTACAGTTTTGAACTGTCTGGTTTTCTTTCCAAAGTGGAACTATGGTATTAGAATTCATCACCAACCCCCACCAGTTTGTGTCAAATCCTAGGTCCTCTCTGGTGTTATTTGACAGGAGTGTTGGGTTGTGGAGTTGCCATGAAGTACAAGCCACAATTCCTTTGCACCCCCACAGAATAAAGTGGGACATGTGTGGCTACCTGTGCCCACACAGTTCTGTGTATATGATTTATTCTTTTCAAAAAGCTACAGGTGCAAAATGGCATTCTATTTCACATTGCAGGTTTGTCAAGTTTTGCTAACATAGTAACACAGGCAGTCTAGAAAGTGATGGATGCCAACTGGGTGGTGCCACAAGGGAACTTTCCTAGAGGACCCCCTTTGGCAGTTTGGGTTGAGGGAGAGCCAAACTCTTCTCTTAGGCCACCTGGCAGCCATTGTGCAGCTGAGGAAAACCTGTTGCACAAAGAAGTACTGGAGACCTCCTTGAGTGACATCCAAGAACATACCGATAGTAACACAGCCTCTGGTTATGGCAATGTAAGTCAGTAAGAGGTTTCCAATTACATAATCCTAATGGTTTTGCTAAGGCAGAGAGGTTCAGAAATCTAAAGTTCACTGAAAAATCCAGATAGGGTAAATTTTTTTAACAGTTGAGACAAAGAACATTTGCAGAATAGTCAAAAGAAGTACAAGCTCTCCTGAGATAGTTCCTTGGATTTTGCTAGGTTTTTCTGGTTGTTTTGGCTTCCATATTCATTTTTTCCATCTTTCTGGGGATCTGTTTCTTGGATCTGCACTAGGACTCCTCCAAATATTTTTTAAAAAACAAACAAACACACAAACCAGGATGTGGTTTGCAGAGATTCTCTTATGGTTTGAAGGGGAAATTTTCTCTTCTCTGAATTTTTTAGAAATTTTTTTTGCAGTTATGGTGCTGTAGTGAAAAAGTACCATTTCACTGATAATAGACTACAATAATATAAGATATTTGGGGGGGGAGGAAAGAATTTTTTGTTGCTTTTGTTCAGATTCACTTTAGAATAATAAAAAAAAGCACTATTTGTGGGTGGGAATAAAGTGTTGCAGCCAGTGCCAGTTCTGGATCAAAAGTCTGGGACAACAGAAACATGATTTGAATGTATTATATTCAAATATATTAAATCCTCAAGTACTACAGCAGCAAATACTACAAATTCCCAACAAAGTTGCCTCATTTGGAGGGGTCCAAAATTCCCCTCCTCTGCTTTTCTCCGTGGATTTGGTGTCACGATGGGCCCCACTCAATGATATGTAGAGAAGGCCCCCTTACCCACTATGGTGGCTTTATCAGAATTTCATTGCTCTCTTAGAAGAAGAAGAAGACCTCTTAAGAGCTGCAGGAGGTCTTAGTACAGACTGCAAAAAGGCCTCCAGAGAAGGAGACTCCAACACTTCTTTAGGCAATTGGTTTCATTGCTAAACCACTCTTACTGCCAGGAAGTTTCTTTTTATGTTCAGTTCAAATCTACTGTCCTGTAATTTCAAACCTGTTCATACCCTTTGGGTCAGTAGTGAACAGGTTGAACTCCTCCTCTCTGTGGCAGCCCTTGAGATATTTAAACAGTGTAATCATGTCACCCCTGAGTCTTCTCTTCCCCAAGGTGAACATGCCCAGCTCCTTCAGGCTTTCCTCATAGATTTTGTTCTCCAAGCCAAGATCAACTTGCTAGCAGTTAACATCAGCACAGCAACAATGGCTACTTCTGGAACATGGCTTCCTGACAGGTCTCACTCAACAGAGGTAATGTGGATTTTGGTGGGAAAATGGTTCTTTGCCCCTGGAGTAGTAATAAAGTCATGTGAATGGAAAAAGTCCTTAAATGACCATATATCCAGAACTCCAGAGAGGAAGGGTGGGCTCCATGTCTAATAATAATAATAATAATTCACAGGAAAGCCAACTTTTTATGGAAACTGTGGGATGAGGGAAAAGATGATTCCTGTAAACCATTTCACCAACAACTGAAACAGGAGTTCATTGTATGTACACAGCATGAGTGACTCAGCTGGAGGTAGGTTTGGGAAGCCCATTCTTCAAGTGTTCTTGTTAAACAATGAAGATCATGACTAACCTGGGTGTGAGCAGCATTGTCCACAGATGAAGTGATTCAAGTTATTCCCAAGATGCCCTTTCCTTTTATTTGGGACTTTCCATTGATTGCTAACTTGGGGACACTGTTGTGTATGCATGAGATGCCATGGCATTATTAGTCATTGCTTCTCCATTGGACCTTCTTGACCTTCACTTTGGATGTTGGTGCTAGAGGGCATCACCATGAGGCAAGGGCCTTCTTGTGATGGAGCAGAGGTCTTAATAATGTTCCATTTTTAAAAAACTGCAGCAAATGATTGTTTCATTTCTTGTTACTGAACGTTTATTGCTGTGGGGAGATGGAAGTGTTAGTGAGATTTTCTAACATTTTGCTGCCTTTTCACGACCTCCCAAACCTGCTGCCTGAGGCAGCTGCTTTACTCTGCCAAATGGGAAGGGTGGTTGGCCTCAGGCTTAAAAGTAAGGACCACACTGCTTTGTGGCCATCCTTCTGGGTCTTTCACGTTGTAGGTGGGTAAGCCCAGTCACATAAGTAGCAGGGTAATCCGTAAAAAAGTGGGCAAAGTCTGAGATAAAGGGGCTGTAGCCACTTGCATAACCCCTGACATAAACCACAACTGATGTACACACACATGCATCTGTTCTCATGAATATTACACACTCATTCATTTACACAAAGAGCTCACTTTTCTATGGATTGGAAAGTTACTTTGAAAAAGTTATTTGTTCCCATTAGCCAACATGGTATTTAAAAAGTTACTTACTGTGTTCCTGACTGTGTTCCTCATGATTTTCCCTTTATTTTCTGTTACTTTTTAAAAGTTAGGATTGCTGAAATAATGGTATAAAATTTGGAACATTTCTTTTCTAATCAAAATGCTTCTAAAATGCCACGTTGTTGCTGCTGCCATTGGTGTGCGGCAACAGGGCTTTGCAGACTCTCTGGCCATTTCCGCACTGGGCTGTTAGAGCACTATAATTCCACTTTCAGCTGGCCGGCCCCTCCCTAAACTGCCAACCCCAGGATTCCATAGGATGTTGAAAGTGGAATCATAGCGCTCTAACAGCCCAGTGCAGACATGGCCTCTGTGAGGGCTCCTGGAACCCATCCTCAGAACCTGGGTTAAGAACTACTGTTATAGTGCCATCTACTCTACATCTACCTTTTGGCCTGAAGCAAGCAAGCTAGATTAAAAGTTCCTTATCCTGACTCATTAAGTAAATGAGTAGGAATATTCCCTTCACTCTGAGAACAACACCTTTAGCTAAGACTTCTGCCTTAGAAAAAGATGTTCTCTCTCTGTGTGATAGAAAGATAAGCATAGTGTCATTGAGCAACAGTGGTTGGTACTTAATGTGTACTGTTCAATGCAGTCCCTGGGGCTATTCCTACGACTTAATCTTGGACTCAGAAACCACAGGGTCTGGAATGATCCTGAACTGGCAACCCTACCTAAAACCACTGATTATATTGGGTATTGTACTGGGTTTATGCAGATCACTGCTAAAACGGCGAACACAGGAAAGTGCAGAGCCTGAGAAAGCTAGCTGAGAACTACGAACCTTGCCACAACACCTCCAACTAGGTTCCAAATGCTCTTTCTGGCAGAATTTGATTTCCAGACCTCTCTGTTCACTCCACAAGGCCTGTGAGCCAAAGGTTTCCACTACTACCATGGAAGTTTGTCCTCCAAAACGTTGCTTTTGCAGCCTTCTGGTTTCCTGTATTCATCCTATTTTCCTAATTGCACAACTCTTGCATTAATGTTCTTGCACTCTTTTTCTATTAAACTTCATGATTTGAAGCTATCAAATGTGCTTGGAAGCACCATAATGGCCAGGAAGTCCTTGAATGAAACATACACAAGTTACTTTAATGCAGTTTTCATCTGTCTCTCTCTCTCTCTCTCTCTGACTTCCCCTAGTCAAGCACTTTCCAGTTTGGAATCGATGGAGCAAACTTTGCAAACACAATCTGTTTATCATAAAAAGTAGAACTTCTTGTTCTGTTCTTCCACTGCAAGGTCAGGATAACCGCATGGCTTTTCTCTCTCTGTTACCCAGGCCAGCCTTAAGAGGCCATACTTTTTTGTCCATATTCCTCTTTCGCTTGGCTTCTTTTTTCTGCAGCAAGACTTGAGTAAATCACCAAGCAAAGTGGAAGCAAAGTAGGGGAATAAAAGACTGCAGCTGAGATCCATCACAACTTTGGATTTTTTTTTAAAAAAATCAAACCCCATCATAATGGCCCTTGAGATTTACATTCCTATTTGTTCATTCTGAAAGTCCAGATATTTTAATGCATCTAAAGAGAGCTGATGCTGTGGAGGTCAAAAATCAGCTACAAGAAGGTTCAGAAATTTTACACGATACTTTCTAAGGTGTTATTTATGTATCCGTTTATTACATTTTTTTGCTTTGCCATCTTCCCACTTAAACAGGCAGGTGAGGTGTCAGCCAGTAAAAGAGTGAAATAAAACAAAGCAAAACGAAAGCTTAATACCAGTAAACACCGGAGCTTAACCATAAATCAAATCAAGTCTGAGAGCTAAAGTTAACACTGAACTCAGAGAGTGAGATGAAATAAGAGAGAACAGCCATAAAACCCAGCTGGGATAAAACAGACATTATTATCCATCTCAAGTGTAGTAATGAGGGGAACCAACCCCAGCTCTCTTTGGAGGGTGTTCCACAATCAAGATGCAACTCAAACAGTCTTGCTTTGAAGTGCTCACCAGCTTCACCACGAGAAATTTTAGCTTTATGAGGAACATCGCAAATAGGGCAAAAAATCCACAACATTAAAAAGCTGGCGCCTCAGGGAAATTGCAAAGTTATGGTATACACTAGCATTGTACATTAGACATATCACATTCCTCCCCATAAGAAATAATGGAGATCTATGTCCAGAGGATCTTGCTTGTTCTCAAAATAGGTGGTTCCGCAAACACCCTCTTGTATTACATGGCATTCTTTTAACGTATCAGAGCCGTATAAGTCAGGTTGTGCCCAGGGTCAGGGCACAGCTTCATGCAGAGAATTTTACTCTGTGTGTACAACTCAGTGGCTTAAATATACGCTGGCCATCTCTGTCCTCCACTGTTATAGTGCTATTATTCCACTTTCAACATCCTGTGGAATTCTGGGGTTTGTAGTTTACTGAGGCCAAAGAGCTCTTGGGCTGAGAATTCTAGATGCCCCTCCCTAAACTGCAAACCCCAGGAATTCCACAGGATGTTGAAAGTGGAATAATAACACTACAACAGTGTAGTGTGGAAATGACCCCTGTGTGATCTTGGAAGCTAAGCAGGGTCAGCCCTGGTTAATGCTTGCATGGAAGACTGTTAATGAATACTGGATACCATAAGCTATATTTCAGAGGAAGGAACTGGCAAAACCATCTCTGAGTATTCCTTGCTTAAGAAAACCCTAGGAAACTCATGGGGTCATCATAAATCAACAGGTGACTTGAAGACACACACACACACACACACACACACACACACACACACACATGACAAGTCTGGCCCTACCAATAGAAAGCCTCAGGTGGCAGATGCTGGGAGGCAACAACTGAGATTTCTCATTTCCCCAAATGTCAATAGATGTCTATCATCTATATCATCTGTCTATTCATCTATGCATAAAATGAGGTATGGAATGGAATGGGGAAGGAGTTAAAATGAAGCCCAAAGCATTTCAGTTAATAGTCTAGTTATGTCATTTCACAGGGAGAATAGCAGACATTCCATAGAGGATGGGAATATCCCCTGCTCATAAGCCAGAGAAACCTGCTCTTTAGGCAAGACAGAAGATAACCTCATGGCCCTCATATGCCTTGGCCTCCTTGAAGACACAGCCAAGAAAGCTATTAATGATTGGCAACTGTGGTGGTGTTTTGTGGGACATACCACAACAGGATCTGGGTTAATTCCCAGCCATCCATCTAATGTAAACCCCACAACACTGTAAGAAGAGGGAAACACCCTTGTCTGGCTTGAGAAGCAAGTCCGGCCCGATTCTGAGCTGTCACCTAGATGCTGAGGGCCGCCTTCTGTTCCCAACCCCTCTCCTTGCTTTCCCATCCTCGTTCATTACCATCCCCCTAAGCTATTCAGTCTGGAATGTTTAAGTAATCATTCAACATGTGATTTTTGGACAACACTAGAAAACTGCAAATGTTTTTGAGAAGACTGCTCTGTGTTTTAACATCTTATTTTCCACTCTTGGAGGCTCTGCTACATCCTTGGCTCATCATGTGAATATTTATATATGTGTATGATTTTTTAAAGTCTGTCAAGTTTTACTAAGATGTAAGTGGATCTCACAGAAATATAATACAGAGGGGCTGGATCCTTTACCCCTCAAAATCTATTGGATAAAAAGTTTATACTCTTATTAGCGTACATCTTTAAAATAACATACCCTCCAGAATGTCCCAATTTGGTATGGACAGTCTCAATTAATCCTCTCTTGTTCTACTTTTCCAGATGGTTTTAAAACATCCCAGTTTCTCTTTCCTCCTCCCATTTTCCTTCAGCTTATTTCAGTTGCTGAAACTTTCAGAGTGCAAAAAGTAGTTTGCCCTCAATTAACTCAGGAGGAAGGAATGGAGAGGAAGGGGTAGAATTTTGCCCTTTCCAGTAGGTTCAGGCAAAAAGCAAACTGCTACAGCCTTTTCTTGCTTGTGTGCTTTTCTTCATTTATAACTTTTGCCATCTTTATGTCACCGAGGTTGCTTGGCCACACATATCTTGGTTTTCATCTATGAAATGCCGAAGAGTATGCAACGAGACACTAGGGAGTAAGCATCAAGGACTGTTAGCTGGCATCTTACTAAAGAAGATAAGAAACTTATTTAAAACCTAATGTTCTCTTTATAAAGTAGAACACACATCTTTTCAGTGATGCATTTAAGTCTTTTACTCTGAGTCTCAAGTCAAGTCTCTACCTTCAAGTCTCAAGTCGAGTCTCAAGTCCTTGAAAGATACTTTCAAGTCAAGTCTCAAGTTTAGGAGCCAACTTTACACCCTAACCTGTATTTCAGAATTGCTGGACAGAGCTGAATAAAGTCAGTTTTAACAATTTAAGTAGAGTTGGTCCTCTACTTTTGTGATTTTGCCGTCTGCAGCTTTAGAGGTGAGGAATCGGATCCTTCTTACTTCCCATTTGCAAAGCTGGAGGCTTTTTCAGAAGTGGGGAATAGGATCCTTCTTATTCCCCATTATTGAAGCTTCAAGAGCTTTAGAAGGAAGGATCTTTCCTCTTCAAGATTACTGCCTAACACATTTTCTGTTCCCTTCTGAGATACGTGCCCTGCACTCTGGGCATGAACCTTGCCTTCTGCTTTTAGGAAAAGTTTTAGAAAGCTCCTCCTATATGTAGCAGGGACAGGCTGCTGAGCAGACCTCAACCCCACCTCAAGCCCATTGCCTGACCCATTTGCTGTTCCCTCTGAGAAACATGTCCACACTCTGGGCTTGAGACAGATTGTCATGGAACCAGTAAGTTGTAAGGTTTCTGGATGAATGTGTTACGTTACTGAACCAAGGGCAGCAAGTCAGTCACTAACAATATGCAAGTCTCTAGTTGAGTCAAGTTAATGCATAATTTTTGCAGAGTTTTTTTTGTTAAAATCCTGACATGACAGTACTGTGTCCTGTTCTGGTCACCATATCTCCGACTATGACTGAGATTCCACTTTGGGGAGGCGTACATAAAGTTCCACCAAATAGAACTCTCTCATATCTCCTTTTTTCCTTGCTGAAAGTCCAATTTTTTCATGTTATTTCTCTGCCCAAACTGCTCCATGACACAGCCATATAATGCTTGGTGAAGAATGAGGGGACTGGTTGAGAAGCATCTGACTATGTGCCTATGGCCAGACCCACAGCAATGACATAATCCTGCAGCACCCCTGAGGAACTCCCATGAAGTCCCAGAGGATGTTTTTATCATTGTGTGTCTGGTCATAGGTACAAAGCCAGTTGCTCCTCACTCTTTCCCATATCTCCACCAGCTACTACAAGGCCCTGTCAGGGGGAACTAACTTCTGGCATTGTGGAGAGGAAGACACTGAACATTGTTCACACCTAGAACTTTTCTATTTGCTGTGTTCCCATTTCCTTGGTCCCTTTGCCTGACTCTTTTCTGTGGATGCCTAAGCTGTATTTCTAAATGCTCAATGGAAGTTTTAAGTTAATGCAATGCCAAAAGTTGGGGGACTGAAGAAATATTTCACTCAGGTGCCAAACTTTTCTTGGAAGGGAGAGGATGCCATCATTTTGCCTCCTCTGCAGCTACTGCCCTGCTTTATAGTGTCTATATTCCAGAACAATTACTGTAGCCTACTTTATGAGGCGTTACTCAACTAAATCAGCCCAGATGTGGTTGAATTTGGCCTGTCATTGGTCAGATTAAATGGACAAAATTCTGCATTCTTGCATGCCCCACCCTTGCTTGCTTCCTCAGGTGTGGGGTGGGATGCTGTCCCATCATTCATGTGGAACAAAGAACCAACTTCTTATATAGTGTGCGTTTGAACATAGGCTGGGGACAGTATTTTGTTCTTCACCTCAGGCAGCAAACTATCTTGGGGCAGCCTGGATGGCCATGATTTTACAGATGGAGGAACAGAGACTTCAGGACAAAGATATCAGGGAAAAAACACACTGTTTCTGTTCGCCATGCCTTGAAGAGAGAGCTTATATCTTAGGGCAAACTGTAACTAGAGACCTGTCCTCCTGTGCTTTTCTCCAAAGTTAGCTTCCCTTCTGTGGTATCATTTCCAAACTGCCAATTCTCCCTTGCACACAGATATGATTTATTTAATGGACACCAGAAATGGCTCTCAGGCAATTAGAGTGCCTTCCCTTTGCAGCTGGATCACCTCTGGGTGCAATGTCACTCCTGTATGACATCTGTTACAAATTAGTCCCATTAGTTCTCCCATGCTTTGGCTCTTGGCAAAAACAGGAGATGTGCAGGAGGAAGAGTTGTGTGGAGTGGGGAGGAAATAAACAGACCTAGCCTGTTTTGTCTGAAGTCACATCTTTGCCAGAGCTTTGCTGAGTTGACAAAACATACAAGCAAAGTTGGATGTTTAATATTCCAAGGGATGAACAGCTGGGTGGGTAGAATATAACCTGGACATTTTGCCTTGTCTCACAAAGGCAGGGCTGGGAAACAAGTGGCCGTCTGGATATTGGCTATTAAGTGATGTCAAGTGGGCTTTGACTTATGGTGATCCTACAAATGAGAGACCTCCATGAGCCCTGCTTATCAGTGGCCTTGCTCAGCTTTTGCATAATCCTCCTAGATTGAACCTATTCACTTGCAATGCAGTCTTCCTTAATATTGACTGAGGTCCTATATAAAGGAGATGGAACAAACATTTACACTCATGGACTTATATGATGATTGAAGTAGTCCCACTCTATGAAAGCTTATGCTGTAAACTTCTTTCTCTCAGTGAGTCTCAAAGATGTTACAAGGTCCCTTTGCATACCAACACTACATTATTAGTCAAACTGCAATGTTGCACAACTGTATGTGTAACCAAATGCATAAAGCACAGTGTGCATCTGGATATACAATGTTCAATATGCAATGAGCATCTGCAAGTGCAGAGGTGAATGGCACCACATGTGCAGTTCTACTTCCACGATGAACGCAGGCACTCCACATCACATCAGGCAAAAATGTCCCATTGCTTCAGTAGGGAAACTTGTGCGTGTGCATGTGCTTTCAAGTCACCTGTCAACTTATGAGGACCCCACAAAGCTCACAGGGTTTTCTTAGGTAAGGAATATCCAGAGGCAGTTTGCCATTTCTTCCCCCTGGCATTTAGCCTACAGTACTTGATACTCTTTGAAAGTCTTCCATCCAAGTACTAGCCATCCCTGATCCTGCTCAGTTTCCAAGATGAGACCGGGTCTTGTGTCTTCAGGGTAAATATGCATGCATAAGTCATCAACACAATTCTGACCTTTACTGGAGACTTGGTGCCAGTTGGAGCCAGTAACGTCACTTTCCCAAGGATATTCCAGACCTTCTCTGCAAACATTTGGCTTAAAAAGAAAAAAAATCTAACACAGTTTTCCCCAACCTCATCTGCTCCATCATCCTGGTCGATTACCAAAACTGGGTAAAACAGGGGAAAATTACATTCCAGTGACATCTGGAAGGCTGCAGGTCTTGAGCCCTGTCCTAAGGAAAACATTTTCTTGTAACCGTACAGATGTTTTGGGCCACAGCTCCCATCAACCCTGGCCAGTATGGCCAATAATCAAGGATTGTGGGCTTTGAATTTCTAAGTCTGATTTGCACATCTGTGTATTCAACCACCTTTCTGTTGAACTGGGGTTGCCACACCCTTTTCTCCCTCTTAAGAGCTTCTCTATATTTAACACAAATATCGCAGGTATGGCATGGTCTTTTCCATTCTGGAAACAGCTATACTTTTTAAATGTGGCCAGTGCTGATGAGGAAAGACTTAATTTCAATTCACAAATTGTATATTTGGATTGGAAAGCTTTAAAACCTTTTCTAAGGAAAAAAAAATCTCAATATTCTGGTGTCTAACAGCTTTCAGGTTAGCAAGGCGAGTTTTATTCCAAAAATTATGGGAATTTTCCAGGATGCTGAACATTACCCCCAAAACAGGTTCAGCACTTTGGATACTTCTTTTTAAGTCTGAATAGAAACTCAAAGAGGATTCACTATCCCACTGACATAGGAACCATTCTCTGGATATAGGAGAAAGTAAAACTGACAGATTTCTCCATCTCTATCTGGATTTCTGACATGTGGGCTGGTATCCAGTTAATCCGTTGTGATTTCATAAGTTAGGACATTGTAACTGCTTCCCATTCTCATTTGTGACTGCGGCAGCAGCCTGGAGGGACCTGTCTCCATTCTTCATTGCAGCCACTTACTGGCAGGAGGGGGCTGGTCATGTCACCCTGTGGTGCCCTGTTCATCAATAGCACAGAGCTCCATTTCTCAAGATGCCTGCCTGGCTTTTAAGGTGGGTTTCAGAGGTTGTCTGGGGACGTAAAGCATAGCTATGGCATTGCAGCTACGTTTTTGATGAAGGATCTCAGTCATCATCTTTGTTAGTCCTATTTGGAGATGCTGGGTATTGAATCTGGGACCTTTTCATGCCAGCCACATGCTCTACCAGCTTTGACTCTCTCACAGACTGGGACATAGGATGTTGCCTTATACTGAGTCAAGTATTTAAACATGATAGCCATGTTTAAATACTTGAAAGGATGTCATGTTGAAGATGGAGCAAGCTTGTTTTCTGCTGCTCCAAAGACTAGGACACAGAGCAATGGATTCAAACTACAGGAAAAGAAATTTCACCTAAACATCAAGAAGACCTTCCTGATGGTAAGAGCCATTCGATAGTGGAATATGCTGCCTCGGAGTGTGGTGGAGTCACCTTCTTTGGACGTTTTTAAACAGAGGTTGGATGGCCATTTTCTGGGGATGCTTTGATTGTGTGTTTTTGCATGGCAAGTGGTTGGACTAGATGGTCCCTGTGGTCTCTTCCAACTCTATGAATCTAGGATTCTGTGATATTTCTGGTTCAGTACAGAAACTGGCAATGGCTCATTAGGGTTTAAGGCAGGAGCCCCACACAGGGATTGAACTTGGGACCTTCTGCATACCAAGCATATGGTCTTCCATTCATCTATGGCCCTTCCCCACTACCTGTGTTGATTAGCAAAGCTTAACTTTAAAATGACTGTCGACATGACAGGAGTTAGGAGATTAATGCCTCTCTTCTGAAGTTTCGTCTCTGCTCTCTACTGAAGGGAAATAAAGAGGGAGGGGGAATTCAGGCAGCTGTTAAAGATTATAACTCTTAACTAGGTAAATCTTCCTGCAGTTGTGGTCAGGGCTGACTTTGGCGGACTTTGCAGTGAAAGCCCCCCTCCCTCCACTATTCCCTGTGTGGTTATTGAGGGTTTTGCATTTAGCATAATTGACAGTGACCTCCAAGGAGAGATGCTGAACCCACAAGGCTGTTAAATTCATGTAAGGTCAGCGTGAAAGTAATTTAATTTTGGCTCTGCTATTTATTTTTGTAATGTTCTGTATGCTTGAGGGGGAGGGAGAAGGTGAAGAAAGAGGAGTGCAAATGAATTCAGCAGTCCAAGAAGGTGCCAGACACAAAGTCGCAAAGATTGGCAAACCTTCTGTCTCTGTCTTTTTCTTGCTTTGGAAAGTATCTTCAAGGCCTGAAGCACAAAAGATCCTTGGAATCTGTGATGATAGACAGAGACCTGCACTGGCAAGCAATGGGTTCTTAGTAGGGATGTAAATCTTCCCATGTTTTGTTCTTCTAGGCAAGAAAGTTTAGTTTTACCATTTCCCCCCTCACTTTAAGAACATAGTCACAAACTGTGCACTTTTTGAAGACTAGGTGCCATTCAGGAACTAGTCTGTACAGATTTTTTTTTTTTTTGCACAGAAAACAGTATTTTTCTGCACAGTAAACAAGTTTCTAGATTAAGTCTCATACTGTGAAGATTTGTGCTTCTCTAGGATTCTCCTCATCAGGATTATCAGATACTTGATAAACCTGTTTTTCAATCATTTTTTTCAAGTATTTTGGAATATTTTTCCACCCCTAGTCCTTAATAAGACTTTGGGGGACATTTGTTTGGAAAGCAAATAGAGACATTGTCAGAGCCCTGCTCCTGCATTATCAAAGGTGAGATTTGGGGGGCACCTGTTGTTCTGTGGGCAGGATGGCAAAGATACTACCTGGAGAAGGGAGCTCTACCTTTATAAACCACATGAACCCAGCCAGTGGATTTTGCATCAGGGTTGTGGTAACTTTGTTCTGAGTTTTATCCCAGACTTTAAACTATGGGCTTTTTTGCACTTTGTGGGGAAAATGGGGTGTTCTGATACTTACCGGGCTGACGCACTCTCCCTGCTGATCCAGGCTGATCCGGAGCAGTGCGTGCCCGCGCTACACATTTCTCGTGCTGGCGCGAGCCTGCAAATCTACACATTAGTGCAGCGATGGACTGGGGCGCGCAGTGCTATTGAAAGGCCTCTTTTAAGTGGCCTTTCAATAGCATGGTGAACCACCAGTTCTGGGCGTTCTGGAGTGGGCTGAAGTCCGGGCATACATAAAGTAGTCCGGACCCAGTTTGTCCCCAAGTGCTAACGTCCTCGCCGGATGGCACTCTGCCCTGTCGCTAAATAAAAGTGCGGAAAAGGCCTATAACTCCTTTAAGTTTAAAGGACAAATAAAAGGATAAGAGCAAATCAAGCGCAAATTAGAAGCCAAAAATGACTAAACAGAGGCTATCGTATTTTGGGCATATGATAAGAAGACATGACTCATTAGAAAAGACAATGCTGCTTTGGTAAGATGGAAGGCAGTAGGAAAGAGACGAAGACCACATTACAAGTGGGTAGACTCAGTCAAGGAAGCCAAAGCCCTGAACCTGTAGGGGTTTAGCAGGCCTGTTGGTAACATGGTGACTTTGAGGTCTCCCATTCCTTGAAGTCAACTGGATGGCAATCAACAGCAAAAGGAACTATCCGAGGTGCTGAACTCTACCCCTACACAGGTTCAACAACTTCAATAGCTTCTTTAAAGTCTGGAATAAAATGGAGAACAGGTTTACCATAGTACTGAAGCTAACAGCTGCCACTGCATCTTATTCAGCCTGCAGTGAGGCAGACCACTGGTCTATTTAGCTCAGTGCGGTAAGCTCTAGGGGTGTGTGTCTTGTGGTTTTACAGTTGTGAGACTACAACTCATGTCGTCCCTCACTTTTGACTATGTTCCCCAGCTTGATTAGAGTTGCAGTGGAATAACATATGCAGGACACAAGTTGCTTCCTCCTGGTCTTCTCGAACAAGCAACAGTGCTTCAGGATTCCAGGCTGACACTCTCCCCACCGTCTGTTAGATCCTTTTCATTGTGCTCATACAGGTGGCTAGATCTCTTTGTGCAGACAAATATCTCAAAAGATGGGAGGCTTTGTCATCCCCCTTAGGTTATATTCTTACTCACTCTGCAGTGGCTGAGCTCCTGGACTGGAATATGTATTGTACATGTATAATAATGTTATGTTTCCCACCTACTCCCCAACCTTGCCTTTTCTCTGAACCTTTCCTGTAGGTTGGGAGTCTTAGCTATGTTTTCTCTTTCTTACCACTAAGCCTTACACTAAGTCAGTCCAATGGCCCATCTAAATACGGTTGGCTCTCCACATTTGCTACAGTTAGAGGCACAGGGCCCTCACAAAAGTGGAAAAATCACAAATATCAAAATGTGTGTGTGTGTGTGTCTATGGGAAGGGGACTGAGGCATGGTTGGGAGCATAGGAGCCCACAGTCCAAACCAGGTCAGGAAAAGGAGAAGGAAACAGAGTGCGTCAGCATGGTGGCTCTGCACTTTCTTTCTGTTGCTCGTCTTCCTTTCTTTGGTGTAGGAGGACATTAGGAAAAGATTTGTGATGCTGAGAAACTGGGCTCCACTCAATCCTTAGCTGTCCAGGCAGTGGCTGGTAGAGGAAAACGAGGAGGACCACAGTTGGGTTTTTAAAGGGTTGTGAGGCCTGATCAGAGCCACCTAGAGGGAAGGTTCCTTTGGAAGAGAAGTGCCTGGCGGGGGGGCGGGGGGAGGAGAGGTTGAAGAAACTTGCAATAATCCAATCTATGAAAGTCAAACCCACAAATACGGAAGGCCAACTGTACTGTCACAGTACCTCTTCAGGGTTTCAGTAAGCAGTCTTTTTTTGCCATCTGAGGAAATGCTAGGGAATGAATCTGGAAGTTTTAAAAAACAACAACATGTGAAGCATGTGCTCTGCAATAATATTTAGTTATGTCCCTTTGACTAAAAGCATGGGCTGAGATCCGACATCACAATCTATGCTTCATAACTTTATGAACCCATATGTATTTTGCAGGAATGGAACAAAAGGCGGTTAGTGAATTCTGAAATTTTGAGACCTGGGCACTTCTGCTGCACATTGGGCATTCCTGTTGTGCACCAGCACGTCCTCGGCAGTGTTGGGCCCTGGCACCTTGGTCATTCCACCATTATGCAATGGATGCCCATAGGATGTCACATCATGGCAGCCCCTAGGGAAGTTTTGAAGTGACTCAGTTCAGTTTTGCATGCACATAAGGGCATTTGCAAAGATGTAAATCCCCAGTAGAATGCCAGCCTTAGTAAGATTCTGGTCCTCATGGTTCTGAATAAAATATTAAATTGAGTAGAACATCAAAAGTCGTGTACACTGAGTCAGCCCATTTGTCCATCTAAGATAGTACTGCTTACACTGATCAGCAGCAGCTCTCCAGGTGTTCAGTCAGGAATATTTCCTGTTCCTATGTGGAGATGCCAATGTTACAACTGGACATCTCTCTCCCCCTACTCCTCTCTTTTCCCTGCTCTTCTTCTCTTACTCACACATACACAAAAGTCACTCAGACTTGTTACACCTGTCGCAGACATCCCCTGTGGATATATGAAGTGACCCTCTCTCAGGATTTCTATATGTTTTGCTAGCCTGGCTGCTTTGCATGTCTTGGGACTAGACACCACTTTTCAGTGAAGAGTCTGGAAGAAATGATTTTGAAGTTTGAAAACTGGCGTTGCTTCCAGAAAAGGGGAAGAGAAAGATTTGGCAACTGGGCCAATAGGAAAGAAACAGCCTGGCTGTGATCTAATGGCATGCCATTTACTCTCAGGGGACTGGACTGAAGCTGTTTGGATCCTAACACTGCCTGCCATGTTGCTTGCCTGTTGCCTTTCGCCAAGTAGAGCTAACTGTTAATGAACAGATGCCATTTAAAAAGCACTGGTTTTCTCAATCTCTTTGCAATGGAAGGCCATGAAGAAGTGCTGCTGCCTCTTGAAGGTATGGAGACAGAACAGTAATAGAGGGGTTGGAATTCTGTTGGTGTCTTCTGCATGTATAAGCTCCTTGAAAGACGCAGTTGGACATTGTTGTCTGATGCAGAATGACCAAAGGTTGCAGAGGCGGAGATGTACATGAAATGACATTGTGCGTAGATGTACACTGCACGCAAATGCCAAATGCACACTGCACATGGAGAAGGCTGTGCACTGCATGTTGCACATTTATGCATTGCACCTCAGTTCAGTTCAGCAATGTTGTCATTCAGCACAAGGCTGACATGGCACAATAAATGCATAGTACAAGCCTGTTTTCCCTTTAAAGTGATTTGATGCCAGCACATTTTATAGCAAACAAATTGGCTGAGATCATATGGGTTGCACAGCATAAATGTTTGTGGTACCCAAACACACACACACACACACACCATTGTGTCTGCTTCCCTACGGGTGTACATGTGCATCCAACAACTTCCGGTAACCTCTGAGAGTCTCAGCGATGTAATCCCATTGCCAGATGGCAAGCATCTCAGCAAAGACAGATGAATACAGAGTAGATAAGCTCAGACTGGAAGGGAGATTAAAACCCCCAGTTTCCACATGGCCTTGCAGCATGCAAGGAAGTTTAGGATAAATAAAGGCCAGTACTATCAAGGAGGCAAGCAGAAGTCTTTATGGTGTCTGTGATGGATACCAGAAGCACAGTAGGCCAGGGCAATCAGGAAGACAAAGGGAATTTATGCTCTCAAGAAACAGAAACTTTGGAGGCCAAAAATGAGTTCCTTTCTCTGCCACTGATTCTTTTTGTAGCCTTTGGCAAGTCAGGTAATGAGGAAGGGAGGTCTGACACACAAAGATGGCAAGGTGGAATGCAATAAATAGTGCTGGCTCCAGAATTTTATTTAGCAAGGAATTCTCAGAAGCCCCCTTAACCTGGACAAATCAGGGTGTGTTAAGTAGGAAAGTAAGCCTTTCTGAATTCCTTGGGCAAACAGTGCAAACATCAGTGTGGTCTGGACATTTCTTCCTTTTTTTTTTTCAATAGAAGTATGTGAAGCTGGCTTTCAAACAAGCATAGTCCAATGCAGTCTTTTGAAAAACCAAATGGATTTTCTTGGGCATACCTTGGAAAAAAAAAATTGGACTACAACTCCCAGAATTCCCCAGCTAATATGCCCCTTGTCCATACTGACTGAAGGATTCTAGAATCTCCCCTCCAAAAAAAAAAAAGAAAAAGAAAAAGGAAAAAAGAAAAAAAAAAGGAAAAGAAAAGAAAAAAAAAAGAAAAAAAATGTTTCCCAATTCTCTTCACGGGACCCAAGTTGTTTAGTATTTTCCAAGGCAGAATGAGGATACATGCTATGCAACTGTTTAAACCAGCTTAATCCTATCATCTTTATTAGAACCAAGTCCTCTGTATGATAATAAAGCTGTGAACCTAGTTTCCCCCTTTTTGCTTGCCAGTGAGGGCCGTTTTGAAGAGCCTAACACAGACAAAACAGCAAATGTTTCATTAGAAATCTTCTCTCTTTCTCCCCTGAAGTGTCAAAATAGACCTTAAGACCACCAATTCCACAATGCAAAGACAGTGGAGACTTTGTCCTTCCTTTTCTAGCTGGGATTTCAGTGAAAACCATTCTCCTTCCAGCATGGCCATGATGAGTATGCACAAATATGGCCATGAGCATGTGTGCATGTACCAGCACACATATTTCTTTTGATGCAAATGGGAACATCTTGGGCTAAGATTCCTAGACATATGGGGTCGGGGGATATTACTGGGACAACAGCTGGAGAGATGAGTGTTAGTTATTTATTTAAAGTACTTATTGCTTTTCTGACCAGCAGAGGTTCCAAAGTGTTGCACAACACAACAATGAAAATGTTGGCAGTGATCTTATGTGTAGCTGTTAGAGATAAAGGTCAGAATCCTGTTGGAGAGTTAGAAATGCATAATGGTTGTAATAGTTTGGTTTTCACAACCCTTCCATATTCCCTAGTTTAGGGGAAATGTAAGAATAGTGGTTTGCATATTGGACTCTGACCTTGGAGACCAGGGTTTGATTCCCTGCTCAGCCACAGAAATACACTGGGTGACCTTGAGTACATCACACACACTCAGCCCAGGAAACCCTGTGATAGTTTCACCTTAGGATTGCCATTGGTCAGAAACAACTTGAAGGCACACAACAATAAGGGACAGCAGAAGTCCCTCAGTCCCTACTTACAAGGCAACAACCACTATGATCAGAAGGTCCAATGGAGTAAGAATGTCAGTCATCTGATTCCTGAACAAGAGGGGAACAGACTTCTATCAACTGCAGCAGCTGCTTCCCAGCAAGTGGGGATGGAGGAGGTCAGGCCAGCAGTCACGGTATGACTGTGTAGCTATAGTAGTTACACATTTGTAACTGACCAATAAGATTCTAGCCCATGCTGGTGGAGCATAATGTTTTGTGTTCATAACTCTGTTGTGGGGATGATGTCGTGAGGATACATTCACATTCTGGGGATGCTGCCATGTGATCATGCAGAAGAGGGGGGCGGATGGTCTCCATGGCAGTGTAATGCTTGGGGATGCAAGCTAGAGTGGTGTTCAGCCTCAGTTTTGGAGATAGTCAGTGAGAGAAGGCATCACTGACCCAGATCTTCTACTGAATCCTGATCTCCACCAAGAACTCCATCTTCAGTGATTTCCAGTGTTCCTGCCCTCCTCTGACCACTAAATGGCCTCCCTCATCAAGGCCACTGTTTTCCTCAGGGGAATGTATGGAAGGAGGTATGAAGCTAAACAGGGTCAGTCCTACTTAGTACTTGGATGAGGGGCCACCAATGAATACCAAGGCTATTTCTGCACTAGACTGTTATAGTGCTATTATTCCACTTGCAACTTCCCATGGAATCCTGGAGTTCGCAGTTTAGGGAGGGGCATCTTTGGCCTCAGTAAACTACAAACCCCAGAACTCCCTAGGATGTTGCAAGTGGAATAATAGCACTATAACGGTGTAGTGTGGAAATGGCCCAGGTCTTGCAGGCAGGCTATATGTCAGAGGAAGGAACTGAATCTTCCTTGCCTGAGACAACCCTGTGAAATGCATGGGATCAATATACGTCTACAGAGGACGTCAAGGGCATACTGTGTACACACAGAGAGTGAAGCCTGTTTCCTCCATAAAATGACATATACAACTATAACCCCAGTTCATGCCCACATGTGTCACCAACAGGCATTTAAAAAACAAAACAAACAGCTTTTTTGAAAGAAAAATCAACCCAGTTTGAAAGTGAACATTCTTGAAAAGCAGATTAAATACAGTTTTATGAGCCAGTTGTATATTCAGGTTTAAAGACAAAGGCCATATGAATTAATATTCTTTGGGCTGCCTACCAAAAAGACAGCTGGGATGGAGCCAGCCTGGGAAGAGATTTCGCAGCTGAAGAGAAGCAACAGAAAAAGCTTGTATTAAACCTCCCACTCCCATACAGTTATTATTCTGGTAAAAGTTGCATCCATATGCCAGTTATTAAATTAAAACAAACCAGAAAAAAATGATTTCTAATGATACGTTTAACTTCATACCCAACTTGCCTCTCATGCTAAACATGTCCATAACTAATGGAAATATCTAGAACAAATAATTGGAACAGGATGTAATGTATCAAACGTGTATGTAAAAATAGTAACCCAACGTGATGATACAAAAAAAATGGGATAATTTACAAATACCAAAAGAACAAAATAGAAGTTGGACATATGACATGGGTAACAAGTCAGTAATCAGAGATTAAACTGATAAATGAAACCAACAACTCTGAATCAGTACAGCAGTTATCATCTGTACATCCCATGCAGGTAATAACTATACAATGGCACACAATCACAGAAAGGTAGGCATGAACAGAGTACCAGCTCCTCATAACAGACTGGAGAAACACACAGTACACTATTAACAAAATCTGTGGAAACAATTGGTAAATCCACCTTAATAATCCCTGGTTGCTGGCAAAAATTCCAGATGTTCATCCCAGACAAATAACAAGTCAACCATGGCTAACAATCAAAGCCACTGAAGAATAATTTGCCCTTCGATCACTTATTCCTTGTACAGTCAGCCCTCCACATTTGCGGGTTTCACTTTTGAGGATCTGATTATTCACGGATTATTTGCTGTCACCTCTGCTGCCTCCCTAGGCCATTTTTAATAGGGACTGCAAGCCTCGCGAAACAGAAAAACTGCCAACGAGGCTCGTAAGTCCCTATTAAAAATGCTGTGGGGCAGCAGTGCAGGTGGCAGTCAGCCCCACCAGCCACCCACTTCTGCCATGTGAAGGAACCCTGATGCCTCAAAGGAATCCACAGTGGGCTGAACATGGTGATCATACCTTAGTGTGTTAAATAGGGCTTGGGCGAGCCTAGGGTTATCACAGTTTTTCCACTTTCACAGGGGTCTTGTGCCCTTAAACCCTAGTGAATGTGGAAGGATGACTGTAGAATTAAAACATGTGGGATGAGGGTAGCAATTGTCACTCTGATCTATATGTGTTGGTAGTGAGATCAGATCTACATGTATTGATAATGACATCAGACTCTCAATGGTTTTATGTGTCAATCTTTCTCCAGATTTCTAATGAGTGCCCATAGACGAGGTTGCAATGTGAGGCAACTACCTCAAGCAGGAAATGCTGGGCGGGTCAGTGATGATAGAATGAACTTATTCCTTCTAAACTCCCTGGCAGGAAAAAGCTATGTGTGCCACAGATCCTGTCCTGAATTCCCTACACTAGCATGCTCTCCCCCTCCACAGGTGGGCTAGAAGACCCTACCTCATTGCCAGGACTGAAGTAGGGTTTGTGTGCCAGTTTGGTTAGCTTTGGTACATGGAATAGATGGGGTGGACATCTCATATTTTTGCTTTGGCAGCAAAATGTTCTGGGCAAGCCTTGTGTCCAGTGTGCTACCCCTTCTATGTAGATTCTTTCTACATGGGACAGATGTCTACAAGAGGCTGAAGGATCCCATTGAAGCCTCGTAGGAGCAGTAGAAGTTGCCAGTACTTAAATTAACTGTGGGCAGTTGTGCCAAAAGATGCTTCCACCCCTCATTTATGTTTTCAGGGAAAACAAACAAACAAGCCCTTGTACATTTTACAGATGAAAACCAGGATATGTTGTCAGGCAACATCAGAGTATGGTCTACATGGCAGATGTTTTTAATGAGGAAGCACATAAAAGCTAGGAGAGGGTGCAACAGTTTGCTTTTGCCTTTGTTTACTGGAAAGGGCAAGATTTTCTCCCTGCTTGTCTTCTTCGTTTGCTGAGTTAATAGATATACAAACTGCTTTTGAATTTTGAATATGCTTTGCAGTAATTGAAGTAAGACATTACAAAAGGGGAATGCGGGAAGAGGAGGGAAAAATCAAGATATTTTAAATACAGTTGAAAAAGTGAGATGACAAAAGAATGACTGGGACTGTCCCTGTCAAACTGGGGCAGTTGGAAGGTATGCAAAAAGTGGGTTGTCACTGTCAATTCAGTTTCACGGAAGCATCTTGTTGGCTTCTTGTGTTTTGTTGGCCTGTTGGCCTGTTTGCTTGCTTGCTTGAGGGAATAGAAGGCTCATGCTGGGATAGGAATTTCCTTTTCCTTGCAAATAGAAACCAGAAAGGTATTTGTATTATTGTAAGGTGGTGGTGGACGTATTGACCAAAAAGAATCCCAGAGGGAGAATTTTGACACATTTCAGCTCAGTGCCTGCTACAAGTAGTGGAAGTCTTCCTTCCATGTGACACCTTGTTAAAAAGCAAAAGGTATGAACTGGGTCACCATCTCAACACCTAATTCCCATTAAGCAAACCAATGAAAGTGAAATTGCTACAGGTTTGGAGGGTGGGGCAGAGAGACCGAGCGCGCAAAGCTTAATTAGTGTCAGCTCACTGGAAGGCATTTCCTTGCTAAGAGCCAACTTTATAGCCTCCAACATTTTACAGATGACGTCTGGGACAAGCGTGACCAAGAAACTGTGAAGATGGTCAAGGTGGCAAAAGTTAATAATGAAGAAGAAAATGCAAGCTAAGAGAGGCTGCAGCAGTTTGCTTTTGCCTGAACCGAATGGGAAAGGCACGATTCTGCCCACTCCTCTCTCTCCGCCTTCCTGAGCTAATTGAACGTAAACTACTTCTGCAGCAACTGAAGTAAGCTGAGGACAAAGAGGGAAAGGGAGAGAAGGAGAGAGAAACTGGGGCATTTTAAAAGCAGCTGGAAAAGGGGGATGAGAGAGGATTAACTTGGACCATTCCCACCAAATTAGGACAATTAGAGGATATGAACTCTCTGGAACCTACAGAGCTGTAGGGCTTCTGAGCCTGTGCTATCTTCTCCTCCCAGGCACATGTCTTTCATCACTCCCATGACAAGGAATTGGGAAGTTTCCAGGTCACAAAGTGTCAGGTTGACCCCAGCCTTTCGTTACCCACCCCCATCCAAAAATTTAAAGCACTTGCAAGTTGTCATGCCTCAGGATTTGTGGCCTATTATGACCCTGTCGCTATCAGCAGCCCAGCTACTTTCTGTTAACTAATTGCTTCCAACTGGGAGCCATTAAAGGCCCAGCTTGCTCAGACTGAGCCAACTATAAATGAGTAATGAGGGGGTGGTGGGAGCTGTTTTACAGGGAAGGAGGGACGGGTTTGGTACGTTCAGTGGGTCAAATGAGCAGGCTTCCTGGGCTGAAGGGAGGGGGTGAGGGATGAAACAGAAGGCTTCTGGGGATAGTTGAGAGAAGGAAAGCTTAAGTCTGGGGAGGAGGCTACAGAAGGTTGCCGAAACTTTGGGGAAAATAAAGGGAAAAGTTTGGGTTGGGCCTGTTAAAGAGAGGTCAAACTGATTAAAGGTTCTGTGAGCCTGAGAAAGTGTGTGTAAATTGGTTACCCTCGGGAGAGATCTCTGGCAGGGCTATGCATGCAATAGCAATCAAGAACATTTCAGTGGTTTAACAGATTGCAGAGGGCTGGTGTCGATTTGGGGAAAGATGAGGAAGCACGCTGGGTTAGGGAGGATCCACACATTGCAAGTGCTGAAATGCTATTTATACCCTTTTAAACAGATTTGCGTGTTAGTGTTTGCAAAGGGGAGATTTGCTGGGGCGGGGATGAACCTGAACTTTGAGCAGCATCAGTGTAGCAAAAGGCAGCAGGAGTTTGATGCTAGCGTTCCTCATATGCTTTTCAAAACTTACTCTCACTGTGCCAGCCCAATGGGTGTTTGATAGCCTCAAAGCTCAGCAAAGTTAAGAAAATAGAGCCGGCTCTACCATTAGGTAAAATGAGGCTGTTACTTCAGGTGGCAGATACTGGGAGGTGGCAACAAAGTGTTGATGGATCTGCTGCGCAGCTTGCCCCGTGACCACCTGAGCAGGCCTTTTCCAATGCGGTTGAAGGTGGTCTTGCATTGCTGGTGCTGAAGAAAGATTCCTCTAGGACCTCTGGCTGATGATGTCATTGCTGTGTATCCAGCTATGGGAATTTAGCTGGACACTTCTCCAGTGCTCTCCAACTGGCTAGTGTACAGCCATATTCAGAGGTGGGGTGGGGGACTGGTTGTTTTGCAGTTGGTAAAGGAGTCAAACATCCACAAAAACAAAAGTGAGTTGCAGAGATGTCAGCTGGATTTACATTTGCATAACTCAATATCAGTATGCCAGTGGACGTCTTCTGTGATGGATTTTGGCACGGATTCTATCAGAAAACAAAGCAACTGCCACAAGCTTGACATTAATCTATTTCTGGTCTACAGAATTGGACCATGGCTTTCTGTGAATCTTTTCCAATTCTACCTAGATACACCAAAGAGTGAATATGGAAATATGCATGCAAGATGAGTCTTTTACCACTCAGCTCTGTGGCCGTAACTCTTCTCACTCATCATTCTGTCATACAAGGATGAGTATTCCCCGTAGCATTCTTCCTGACGCAGGAGAAAGGGAAGATATCTGTGCAGTTCTTGAAAAGCACTCATACTTTGTGAACTCTTTTAGTGAAACATTCTGTGTAGAGCTACTCATTTTTTTGTTGCAGAAATGTGATGGTGAAGGTCTGAGCAGGAAACAGTATTTTCCATGCAAAACACACTCTATCCTATGCAGGAAATTATCTTCTGAGCAAAAAGCACATTTTCTCTGTGTTTTTGTGCAGAATCATTTCTCCAAATCCAGCAGAGATTTTTTGGATGCCAGAAAACCTATTATTCTGCAAGAAGAAGAAGAAAAAAAGAATTAAACTACAGTATTAAGACATAGCATGCCACTTCACATATGCCCCTGCCACATATTTAAACCTCAAAGGCTTAACTGAATAGGAAGGACTTCTCTTGCTGATAGAAAGAGAGCAGAGAAGAGGCTAACAGGGCCTCCTGTGGAAGGGTTCTACAGCCTGGGAGCAGCCATGGAGAACGTTCTCTCCCATATCCTCACCCAATGTGCCTATGAAGGTGGGACAGAGAGAAAGCCCTCCTCTGCTGATTTTAAAACTCCAGCTTAAAACAGAGATGTAGGATCTCGGATATTAATTTTAGTTGCAAATGCATGTGTTGATCATTAGATACCTTACTGGATCAAAAATAATTTCTTTGAAGAATTCATATGCAAGTAAAAAGGACTGATTGCAAAGTAAACATGTTGCTGCTGTTGATCTTGCATCCAGACTGCAACTGCTTTTCCTGGATGTAACTCCAGCATAACATTTTTCTATTTATTTTTCATGAGGAAGGGATTTGTGTGCCATTCGGGCTAATCTCTCTTCTCTGAATCTCCTCGGGGCTGACAGTGGGAACTTTCCACTGCTTCCGACATGTTGCTTTTTCTAGATTAAGAAAGAACTCCTCATGGAATCCTGGCTTCCAATAATAGAGGTGGTTGATGGAGGCAATGCTACTTCCGAGAGGTTCAGTTCTCCCCTTTTGTGACATGCTCAGCAATCTGGGAAAAAGAAAGGTCAGATGTGTTTGCCGGGAATCCGGAACAAGGCAGCTAAACAACAAAGCTGGCTGGCTCGACCTCCTGCTAGGGAAGAAAGGCTCCTAAAAAAATTGCTGGGTGCTTAAAAAGAAAAAGACTATAAAGGATATGGCGGGAGGTTGTAAAGTTCTCGATCTCTGTGCAACATGCAAGATCATTGTCATTTTTCCTTCTGATCTTTTCATCAATGTCTATTTGACCTTTTGGGCTTTTCTCCAGCACTCCAGTTGACCTAAATAAAAATTTCTGCCTGAGTTGCTCTAAGAAACACTGGTTTCTTTTGTTTTAACTGTGAATCACCTAAATATAGCACTCTGTGGATGGTGCCTGTAATCTATGGCACTGTTAATATGGGCACCTTCACTTATCTTGTGTGTGTGTGTGTGTGTGTGTGTGTGTGTGTGTGTGAGAGAGAGAGAGAGAGAGAGAGAGAGCGCATGCATGAGAGAGAAGATTGATTCTCTGAGACACCCATTTGGCATACCAAAAAGATGAAAAGCAAGAAGCCATGATGGAGAGCACCTGGAATTATACGACCAAAGGTGAGATTGGGCTGCAGCTCCTGTTCTGTGGCAAGGCCAGCAGTGCATATGTGAATTGGCCATTCATGGGTAGAAATCATGCAGCCCTCCAAGGGCCTTTTCACATTACAACTATAGCACTATTAGGGTTGTCAGAGCTCAAGGTCTGGCCCTGAGGCTCCAGTATTCGTGGGTCATTTCTAGGCAGGAGACAAGGGTACAAATGGTCCAGTTTTTGGTGTTCATCTCCAGGCAAGAAGAAAGGACTGTGCACAGATCTCCAGCTTGGCTGGAGTGGTTCCCAAACTTTGGTCCTTCAGCTGTTTTGGACTTCAGCTCCCAGGAACCCAGCCAGCTTGTCCAACAATCAGGTATTCTCAGAGATGATGTAACATCTGAAGGACCAAAGACTGGAAGCTGCTGGCTTAATGGGTTTGTTGCTGCAACATGCAAAGACTCTCCAGAACATCTATGTATTAACTTAGCTTCCTCTTTCTCCCCAATCATTGTAGAGCCAGGGATCACCCTCCACTCTACTGTGCATCCTCCATCAGGATAGAAGCAAGTGAGCTAGATTTAATGTTCCTTATCCTGTCTCTCCCTAAATAGGTTGGAAGGAATAATCTCCTCTGGAAACAACCTCTTAACTAAGATTTCTCTATTAATTTCCAAAGAATAACAAGCTGTGAGCAATGTGATTTGTACTTAATACACAATACTAAATGACATCATTTGGGTCACCCCTTATCTCAGGTTTTGGCTTGGAAACCTCAGCCAACCCTAAGCACTTTAGTCCTCTTTCACTGCCCTGCCAACATCCTGTGCAATCCTGGAATTTATTACCTGTTTTATTTCTTGATCAGAATGTTTCAGTTCTGCCCTTTTAGTGTAAGTATTTGGGACAGCAAACAGGTTAAACATGCTCAGATTAAAATCAATGGGTAATTTGGACAAGATAAAAATACATCAATGCAAAACACATACTTACAAGTAAATTAGGCCCCCAAAGCTTTTAAGAAAAAAATGTGTTTTGACCAAGCTCTGAAAAGAAAACAATGTCGGCACCAGTTGGGCCACCAAGGGTACAGCATTCCACAAGTTGAGTACCACAGACGAGAAAGCTCTCCTCTGTGTCCTTTCCCATCATATTGTCCTCACTGGTGGTACGCAGAGGAGTGTCTTTCCTAGGATTTTGATCTTCTAAAAGCATTTAGAGGCTTCTTTATAACATGGGCAACTACGGAGGGGGTGGGGGCTGTTTCTTCACACCTGTGTCCCTCCACCTGGCCGCACCATCACATTTCTCCACACTGGAAGTGGTATGATATTACTGCCAGCCACTCTTTTGGATGATTTGAGGCCTTGTTTACTTTTTTCATTTTTTTTCTTTGTTTTGTGCAGGAGGTTGGGAACTCTGAGGGGGACATACTTGTGGAAATTTTGGATGGGTTTGGGGGACAAAAATCACTCAAATATCACCATGTTTGTTTGTTTTTAAATTAGTGGTCTGAGGGCTTCGGAGGGGGGCTTCTGGGGTCCCAAGGGCTACATGAGATCTGTGGTCCACACTTTACTCATCCATGCTCTGAACTGTGCTTTATGTAGTTTGCACCTAATCCAGCAGTGTGTTCAATAAGGGAAACAGCTTGGTGGCAGAGCACATAGAATTCATAGAATCATAGATATTGTAAAGCTGGAAGACACCAGAAGGGCCATCCAGTCCAACCCGATTCTGCCGTGCAGGCATACACCGTCAAAGCGCTTCCAACAGCTGGCCATTCAGCCTCCATTTAAAAACTTCCAAAGAAGGAAACTCCACCACACTCCAAGGCAGTGTATCCCACTGTCGAACTGCTCTTACTGTCACAAAGTTCTTCCTAGTGTTTAGGTGGAATCTCTTTTCTTTTGCTTTCAGAGATTCACTCAGCTGATACACAGCTGTGGATCTTGCTTCCCTTGAAATGCTGTGGGACTGCAACTCTCACCATTCTTCATCATTGGCTGTACTGCCTAAGGCTGTTGGGAGTTGCAGTTCAACAACATCTGGAAGAAGGCATCATTCTCACCCTGGAGTTAAAGGTTCAAATAACTCCCCCAAACCAAACATTTTCTCCTTTATGTACACAGTTAAATCAATCTTAAACAAGAGGCAACAAAGAATGAAAACACTGCCCTGAACAGACAGAAGAAGAAGCACAGCAGAACGGCCAAAGGACGGGCCACAAAGGACTGTGGGAAATATCAACATCCCCTGGCAATCCTGCTCGTGCATCCTGAGACCCATTGGGCAGTGTGTTTATTTGTAAAATGTCATTGCCATTTCAGACTTCATTACTGTATATAGGAAGGCTGCCCTGGATGTTCTCACAAATGGGGAGGGTTGGGAAAAATGATTGCATGCAGGAGTCATGGCAATGGAAAAGAGATTCCAAACAACCCTAGCTTTTCTCAGGGCTGAGAAAATTACAGGCATTTGAGTTTCTGGAATGGGGTCTCTCTGATACTTCTGCAAATACCTTTTTAAACCCACAGCAAGTTGGCTCCCACAATTGCTTTGAGTCCATAAAAGCACACATGCACACAAAACAAATCCTTTATTTCATAGTCTAGATGAGGTAGGATAAAAGACCAAGGCTTACAGTTGTGAAAACCCTCAGGATAACTTCCCTTTGCACAGTCAAAATTGTCCCTCCATGGATACAAGGTAACGTGGGAGTGAAATTAATTCTCACCAAAGGCAGCAAAATTGCTTGGGAGACTCAACCCTGGTCATGATTAAAGTCCCCAATGACTTAGGAGTCTCAGCACACTCAGAATCAAATTGTTAGGGGCTCCAGTTTACATAGGGAGATGTCCAAAGATTTCCTTTTGATGTGGTTAGTCTCTTTCCTTCCTTTGAGTAAGAAGATTCGTCTCCAGGTTGTAAAAAGGAGGGAAGTGTTTCTGTACTGGTCACAGGCCACGTTCTCTTTCAAGACACCCTTCAAAGTGATCTTTTTCTTTCATGCTTTTGAAGTGTCATCGAATCTAACCGTGCCTCACTTCATCATCTTCTCCTTTCAGGCAGGTCCAAATGCCGAGTGTTGGAATTCGGGCATCGCCCTGGTAAGCAAAAGATGGCTCGTCTTTTGATGCAGTGCAGGAGAACCAAAGTGCTGGGCCTGGGCCTTGCCTTCAAGAAAAGATCAGAGAACAGCTCTGGCCCGGAATTGTACCAGAAGAGAGATAACATAAAAACAAACTGAGCCTCTGTGGAGGACCTCCAAAGTCTGTTTCCTATTACTAACCACCTTTCTTGATCAACAGTTGCTGCAGAAGCCAGTGAGCTGAGTGAATAAGTTTCTTGGTGGGCCTATAACAGGTTGTAGGTCTTGGGCAGATCACACCACTTCTGTATAGTCCTTGTTTTCAGAGAATAAGTCAACATTAAAAGAATATGAGATAGAGAAGAGGTGCATTCAGTTGGAAAATCAATCGACAGCTGTCTCCCAGATGGAGTTCCTTTGGTATTGGTGGAAATACCTCAGACTTCATCCTGAGTCTCCAGTTTCTTGGAGTAAGGGAAGGCAGAAGGCTGTACTCGAATCAATACTAACAATAGGATTTAGGTTGCAGTTAAAAAAAGCAGAAAAAAGCAGAGGTGAGCACTGGTTTCTCCATTCCCAGTCTTCCAAATGGGAGTGTTCTAATCTTGTGTGTGTGTGTGCGCACGCACACACACACACACACACACACATCTAATTTGGTTTTCTTCACTTTGTTTCCATAATGGGGAATTCAGTAGGGGAACCAAGCTGGAAATTCAAAAATAATGAAAAACATGACCTTAGCATTCCTGGCTAGGATTTCAAATACTGGAAGCTGTAAAAATTGAGCTAATTTACTGATCAACCCAATCTACCAATTTGGGTGGCAACATTTAATCTATATGGTGTGGAATTTCAGAATTCATGTTTCTCCCAACTGCCATGTGCTAGTTGGCGACATTTTGTATCCCACACAATGCCTCTAAAAGCAGGGTATTGTCATCCTTTCTACACAAGGGAAGCTAGTGTTGCCTTGGTGGCATATTCTTTTAGCTACTTGGTTTTAAGTTATAGCGTAACCATTTTTGGGTGCTGTGCTGGAGGAACTTGTTCCTGTGTGTGTTCACGTTGTTTCTGACTTCTAGAGACCCTAAGGCAAACCTATCATAGGTTTTCTCGGCAAGATTTGTTCCAAGAGGGTTTGCCTTTGTTTTCTTCTGAGACTGAGAAAGTGTGACTTGCCCAATGTCATCCAGTGGGAAGGGGGATAACAATCAATCAATCAATCAATCAATCAATGAAGCAAATAAAATACAATGTGCTTTACACCACGTTCCATGTACAATAGACCAAATCTAGACGACTTCTCCCCATGAAAAAGCTTAAACACAAGAACTTGCACAAAAATGTTCTGGATGTGAACCCAGGTGTAAATACCGTGCTTGCTCCACATCAAATCAAAAATATACATTCTAAAGCCAGACAGAAAGAAATCCAACGTGTTTGCTCAGAGAGCCCCCAATGTAGTTCATGGATGGGGTCCAAATCTTTACTACAGTCTCTGTTTGGTTCCCATAAATAACATACCATGGCTGATGCTGCACTCAAGCCTGTGGATTTGTCTGGCATCACAGCCAAACAAACAGAAAACAGATACACATTTTAAATCAGAGTGTAAATGCATTACTCATCTCTTAAATATAGGCTGGCACCCTGTTCAGCATTTACGATGCTGTAAGCTAGACTTACGACTTTGTAAATTGTTCTGTTCGTGTTTGCAATTGTAGCACTCATCCCATGAAACCCACCTTAAAAACCAGGCAGCTGTACAAGCCAAATGAGTTTTGCCATGCTGGAGAGGGGGGCATTGAAGGTTGATGTGTTTGGGCCCCTCCCACTGGCCAGCTGTTGTGTGGCAAGCAATGACAACAGGATGGAGTCCCTGCCACTGTTTCTGCACTTTGGCTCTCTGGCAAGGTTGCCCTGGTAGGTCATGCTCCAGCGCCTTGGACACCAGCAGCACGGAACTCTGTCTGTTGGTATGGCTGCCTGGCTTTTAAGGTGGGTTTTGAGGGGTTGGATCAGGAGCTGGATCATAGCGACATCATTGTAGCTGTGTCTCCATGCAGGATGTTGAGTGTAATTCTGAAAGGTAGCATTCATTGGCTTTATGTAGAGTAATGCATTAATAATGTGTCACAAAGGTGTTACTTTTTTTTGTTTCTTCTTCAGTAAGTTTTTTTTTAAACACTCTAGAAAAAGTGTTAAATGGTCCAAAACCCTACCAAATTACCTTTTCAAAAGCAGTGTTTTTCGAGTAACAAATGAAGAGCGTCACACGGAAGTGTAACAACATTAGCAAGCGGTGTGTTACTTCTTCAAAGTTGATGGCATCGGAATGCCATTACCAGGGGGAAAAAATCCAATGTCACAGGTAAGTGCATTGCTTTCAGTGTGTTACCTCCAAAATCTGCCAGGGGCAGGCAAAAGAAATCAGCAAATGAATTTCTCACCCCCTCTTGACTCCTTAATCTCCCCAAAGCTGAGCTGAAAGTTTATAAACCCTAAGTTTTGGACCAGACTTAGGTCAAAATCTATTTTTCACATGACTGAAATAGAGTGCACTCAACCTGCTCTACTGACCTGCTTTTCAGCTCCATACCCTTGAAAATAACCAAACCAGGCTCTTTGGGAAAATGTTACATTTGCCGTGCACTCCTAGCAACAACAACCCCCCAAAATGCACTCATTTGTTTTACTGTCAAACTGACTTTAAACAAGCCTGATGTGAGGAAACATGGAAATGCCTCAGTGGCCAGGAACTTTGCAGGATAAGGGATTTATACGTGTTAGGCAGATGTTTTTGCTTAAATGGAGAGTGGTTGCAAAGTCAGAAATATGTGCAGTTTGCAAAAGAAGCAAAGAGACATGAAGAGCTGGAGGAGTGCATGGGGGGCAGGAGGTGAATCCCAGACAATGCCATTCTTGGACAGTAATCAGGATGAAGCTAGTTTAGACACTGGGAACTGGGTTAGTATGATGGACTTTGGCAGTTGGAGATCACAATTTAGATCTGCATCAGTGACAAAGCTCACTGGGTGCCCTGTGAGCTTAAGTCTTAAGGGCCTACTCATGGTGATAGCACTATGACTCCATTTTAACTTCCATGCCTGCATTCTATGAAATCCTGGGGATTTATAGTTTGATGAGGCACTAGAGCTCCTTGGTTGAGAGTTCTAAATGTCTGAGTGTCTGCGGATGCATGCATGATACATATTTGATTTCGCCTTTTTCTGAAATATAGCCGACAGCACCTGATATTCCTTGGCAACCCCTCATCCAAGTACTAACCAGGCCTGACCTTGTTCAGTTTCCAAGATCAGATGGGATCTTGTGCCTTTGTATTGCCCCAAGTGCAAATCTTAGGATTCTATAGGATGTAATCATGGTAGTTAACGTGGAATCATGGATTTTTAAAATCTGTTTTAAGCCACTCTGAGTCTTGAACTGGGAAGAAGGTAGGATATAAGCCATCATCATTGTTGTTGTCATCATTATCATCATCGCAGCACAATAAATGGGTAACATGAAAGATTTGCAGTGCCTAACCAACCTAGCACGATTGTTGTGAAGGTAATGTCCACATATGCCATCTGTGGTCTCAAGAAATAAATGTAGTGTTAATGTCATTGAGACTGTATTCCTTGGGATTCAAAAAACTGATTTGTGATTCACTGGTATCAGAGCGAAGACCAATAAGATTGCTAGATCTAAGGGCCTACCCCCTTTTTCCATTCTGCAGGTTGGGAAGGAATCTTAGGGCAAGGACATTGTATTGAAAAGTCAGAACGGATATATGTCAGCTTGGATGGTTTTTTGTTTTTTTTTGATGAAGAAAAATGAATGGCAATACTCTCTGCAGCTGTGGTTGTTGCTTAAGGTGTCATGTTGCCCCTTGCAACATCAACAAGGCTAGGTCCCCACGACATTACATGAGGGGGTTACTAGTCTCAGGTTTGGGGCCTATAATTTTGGATTTGACCTAACTACCCTGAGAGAAAGACCAGTGTCCACAAAGACTGTAGTGCTATCACATGGCAATTCTAAAATGGTAGCTGGGGGTACTGCCTGGGCACATGCACAAACATAAGAAGTGATTTGTTGGCTAAAACCAGTGGTATAGAATCATAGAGTTGGAAGAGACCCCAGGAGCCATCCAGTCCAACCTCCTGCCATGCAGGAACACCCATCAAAGCATTCCCAACAGATGGCCATCCAGCCTCTGCTTAAAAACCTCCAAAAAGGGAGACTCCATTACACTCCAAGGCAGCAGATTCCACTACCGGACAGCTCTGACTGTCAGGAAGTTCTTCCTGAGGCTCAGGTGGAATCTCCTTTCCTGCAACTTGAATCCATTGCTCCTTGTTCTAGTCTCTGGAGCAGCGGAAAACAAGCCCACTCCCTCCTCAACATGACATCCCTTCAAATATTTGAGCATGGCTGCCATGTCCCCTCTTAACCTTCTCTTCTGCAGGCTAAACATCCCCAGCTCCCTAAGCTGCTCCTGATAGGGCAGTGCTAAAATACTAGGATATTGTTGTTATTACTGTTCTTCTTCTTATTATTGACAATGACATCATCTACCTTTCTTCTTATATTTTGTTATTCTCTCTGAGCTTATCTGCAAAGAGATAAGCTCAGAATCTCATTGGATACTTTAAACTGATGTGTGGGTGTCTTTCCATTTCTCATGCCATTTCAAATCTGGGATAGCTACCACATTATCCTTTGTGAACTCAAAGTTGCATGGGTCACAGTTGACCCTCATAGACTGGGTATTATGCTATCTGCTCTTGCTCTTCAGTGTCTGTGTACACACATACAGACCAATATGGATCCATGCAGCAGTCTGCATTTTTTTTTTTTACTCTCCTTGGGGACAGATGTGTGACTAGCTTTTAGCTTTTTAAAGTAGTTTGTAACATGTTTGTGTTCTGCCTAAATAACAAATGAAAGAATTGATTTCAATTAGGCTAGCTATATATTTCTCTGCAAAATTAACATGTTGTCCAGATTTGTAAATTGTGTCTTTATGAAGGGTCCACTTGCACCTCCCAAAACAGACTTTTTCAGTATCTTGCTGAGTCTATATAAAATGAAAACCTTTTCAGTGCTATAATAGAGAACATTCCTGATAATAAGGGATATCTGCTAGCCCTATAAGGGAGAAGTTTTCTGGACCTCAGATAAAAGACACCTGGCAACTCTGCTCCAAATACACAGAGGTCATATAGTTATGGTAGCAAACTGTGATTTAGTTTGTCCATCAGCGCCATTATGTTTTCCTCTGTCTCTATTCTCTTCATTGCAATGGAACAGCTTCAGAAGTCAGGAATGCCTTCTGTAGCTTAACGTAGTGGAAAACTGAAGCCACATTTTAATTCTGTGTAGCATTATCCATTGCTCCTTTCTGCCCTAGACAAAACTGCTGACTTTCGTAGTCTGACCAAAAAAGCCAATTAATCAATCAATTATAATCCCCTGCAGCTCCGTGAAATTGCTGACAATCACCATCTTGTGAAAAGAATGTCTGCCAGATCACATATTTGACTTTTGAGGGCAGGACTCAAGGTCAAAAATCTGCATTGAAAAAAAATTCAAGGAGAAAGTGTTGTTTCAGCTCTTAGCTTCAGCCTGGTGAGACATTTGCGCATAAAAGATGATTGTTACAGAGTGGGATAAACATTTTACCTGGATTTGACTAAACCAGATTTATTTAAAGGACAAAAGAGATCAGTTATGGTTCCTTTGCAGAGAAAGAAGTCAGTGTCATACCTCTTCAAATCTGAAAGTTCTCCAGACCTCCAGAGCTGCTGGATGGATGCTCTGAAGTATACAATTACATTCATTGTGAGAGGCATTTTAAATGGGTCGTTTGGAGCCCTGTGCTATGTCAAAGGAGCTCTTTTGCTGCTCTGCTAGGAACCAATTGCTTGCTTGTCTGCAAAGAATAGGAGGCAGTCTATTATATATAGTGACACAAAGTAGAGGGATGATGAATCAAAGAAGGTCATCAAGACTCAAAGGGAAGACATAATTTTCAGTTTGCCTTCTCTGTCTCTAAACAAGACTGCACCTCAGCCACACATATCTAAAGTCAGTCTGAGACCCGACTGACATGGAGTCCTTAATTTTTCTAAAATTTTTATCCCTCAGTGTATTTTCAAAGGGGGAGAAAAAAGGAGAACATAACGGAAAACCCACAAGGGCACAGTAAAAAGACAGGAAAATTGTACACGCAGTTTCAGGCAGGGCGTTATCTCATGCAATGGCCAAGACTTCCTGCTTGATGTTCTCAGAGGATTTAATTTTGTTCCAGCAAACTATAAAATGCTCTTTGCTGTTCTCAGAGTGAAGAGTGAACCCTCCCCACACCAAGGCCTTTCAGATGTTTTGGACAACAACTTCTATTGCCCTGTGGCTCTTTACTTGTAGTCTTTACTTTTTTTTTTTTTTTTTTTTAACTCCAGCCTCTTTTTAAAAGAGCAAGTGTCTAGCCCTCATTCTCGTAAAATGCCCTTGAAGATGTGTGGACAATGCTTTGGAAATGTCTAAAGCCAAAAGGAGTTGTGCATAATAAAGGGTGTTTCTGCACTATACTGTTATGGTGCTATTATTCCACTTTTAACATCTTATGGAATCCTGGGGTTTGCAGTTTAGAGAGGGACATTTAGAATTCTCAGCCAGAGAGCTCTTTGGCCTCAGTGAACTGCAAACCCCAGAATTCCACAGGATGTTGAAAGTGGAATAATAGTGTTATAACAGTGTAGCACGGAAATGGCCAAAGAAATGATGCCAAGGACTTCACAGCTGCCTTGGGGAGGACAGTGTGCAAGGGCTATAGAATGGCTTATTGTGTACCATTCAGAAGAGGACATATGCATCTATAACCCCAAATTGTGCATGTGTGTGTCACCAAGAGGATTCCAGTCAACACTTGATATTCACAGCCCTGAAAAAAGGTCTACTGAGAGTTTTAGAAGCCAGTCAGGTCTGTAGCCCTTGTACACAGTTACCTAAGATTAAGTTTCAGTCAGTTTAATAGGGCTTACTTCTCTGTAGACAGAAACAGAATTGTGCCGTATGCAAGAGATTAGAAATTAGAGAAAAGCACTTGGATCACAGATGACCAAAGTGTGGCCCTCTAGATGTTGTTGGACTATAACTCCCACCAGCTTTAGCCAGAATAACCCATCTGAGGAGTTCTGGAAATTTCAGTTCAGCAACATCTGGAAGATCACACTTTGCTTCCCCTCCATACTAGATTTCTGATTATCATGATAACCAACAAAAGAAAGTTAGACTCTTCCTGTCCTAGTTGGGGGACATCAGAACAACCTCTGCCAACTTGGATCCCCCTAGACTTTTCATCCTACAACTCCCATCAGTCTCAACTAGCAAGGCCAATGTCCAGGGATGATGGACTCTGTCGGCCAAAACATCTGGAAGGACCTAACTGGCCTCTCTTGGCAAACAAATGTTGGACAACATTGTTACTGGCTTTGACTGGACAAGGCAGTTTTTGTGGGTCTGAAAGTGATCTTGTTCATTCAGGTCATATTTCAGAGGGACGTTCTGTAGCCTGCTGATAGGAGAAGTGGCATTGCAAGAACTTGGAGCTCTCAAAAGAGTTGACATCCTGTACTTTGTGCAGCATAGTAATTCTGTTGTCTTATCTTTAAGCCACTGTGTTCTTTTCCCCACAGCTGGTCTCATTTCAGTGTAAAATCCAAGCGCAATATGAAAGACAGTGCATTGCCAAGTCCATTCAAGACACCAAGAGACAAGAGTGCTTTTGGAATATTAAATGATAGAATTCATACCATTTGCATTTATAGAATGCATAAAAAAATACAACCAAGAGAAAACCTCTATGAAAGTTCCAGATAATGTTGATTTTTTTTTTGTGTAAATTAGAATCTTTGGTGAAACAGCACCCATTTTTCATCAAACTCCTTGGCATACATCACCACTTAAAGAAGGCTCTGAAAAGGGCCCCAAAGACAGCTAATTCCAGGATTGGTACAGTCTTTAGGTATCTGCACCACAGAGTTTTATCACTTCCATAGCAGTTTAATTGTCATGGCTGCATTCTAAGGAACCATGTGATTTGTAATTTAGAAAGGCATCTAGATGGGACCAAGTTAATCTGAGAAGGATTGAGAATTCCATCAATTTATTTCTGTTGTGAATATGAGCAATCTTGGTTCCGTAGAAACTGGAAGTTCAGAAAAGTGCAGGAGAATTCCCTAGCACAGAATTCTAAGTACGACACCAGACTAAAATCTCAGGATTCCTTTGGATGAAATCATGAAAATTAAGATGGTATGAAATTAATGTTACTATGTAATGCAGATACTCCATGTGAGATCCACAAAGCACTACCTAGGAAATCTTCTTTCAGAAGAAGGGCACCATGAAGGCCATTTCTGCACTACGATGTTATAGTGCTATTATTCCACTTTCCACATCCTATGGAATACTGGAATTTTCAGTTTAGGGAGGGGCATTTAGAATTCTCAGCCAGAGAGCTCTTGGACCTCAGGAAACTACAAACCCTGGAATTCCACAGTGTAGTGCAGAAATGGCCGAAATCTCAGTCCCCGCCTGATCAAGCACAAGGAGGGTGTCTGACCACAAATGACTTAAAACTGACACAGTACTATGTTGCTCCTTCTGTCAAGCCATCCTGAGTCTATATAACTAGTAACAGCTCTGTCTCTATCCTATCCATTAGGGGTAATGCTTCTGCATGTTCAAGGCACAATCCTAACTGCTAAAAATGGAGAAGAGCCAGTTGCGTTAACAATAAGCCAGTTAATGTTCAGCTAAAACCAGGTCCCTCCCATCTTAGGCCCTTTCCGCATGTGGAGGGGGAAACAGGGGAAAATGTGCTAGAACGGAGCTTACCGGCAGCCAGGTAAGTCTGTTGCCATGAGGAGCAGCGTGAGCTTGCTGCTCCGTAGTTCTCCGGTGTCCAAAATGGCGACTTCCAGCTGGCGGAGGCTGCCCACCCCTGGCAGATCTGCAGGCACGCACTACTGCGCACCTGCAAATCTGCACCGGAGCACGGCGACAGAACCTCTGAAAATAGGTTTTTAAAAAACATGCTGAGCCACCAGTTCTGGTCGCTTTGGAGCAGATTGAGGTGTGGAACTACAAAAAGTAGTCTGCCCCAATCCACTCCATGGTGCAGACCTCCATCGGAGGTCGCTCTGCACTGTTTTAATACCCCACTGTGGAAAGGGCCTTAGAACTATCTTGGCCATGGCTTAACTTTGTTCTGCCATTGTACCTGTGTCCCAGGGATGGAAGACATTTTACTCTGGTAGAACTTTGCTTCTTCCTTGCCATGCCCCTTCTCTGCTCCACTTTGTGTTTCTGCCAGCAGATCTTGGCCAGCAGAGCAGCTCTGCTGGCCGACTGAGCTTTTTATAGATTTCTGAGCTCAGCTGACAGAAAAGGATTCTGCTGGCTTTATCCTAATGCCATGGAACTTATGCATCTTTGAATTAGTATTGTTGTGCCCTTCAGTAGTGGTAACATAAATGAAGTCAAGCATCAGGGCTTGAAAACAAATTAGAGTGTTTATTCAAAAATTCAAAGCCGCCTGCTTTCTCATAAGACAATTCCTTACCTAGGACTGAATGAAAATACTTCACCAAAATTCCCTGACCTCTTTTGCAGGTGGCAAAGTCAGGAAGGCCATTTCATTATGGCTTCAAACTACAGAAGAATAGATTTCATCTAAGCATTAGAGGAACTTCTGACAGTAAGAGAATTTCAACAGTGGAATAAGCTGCCTCAGGATGTGAAGGAGTCTCCTTCTTTGAAGGTTTTTAAACAGAAGTTGGATGGCCATCTGTCAGGAGTGTTTTGATTGTATATCCCTGCATGGCAGAATGGGGTTGGACTGGATGGCCCTTGTGATCCCTTCCAGCTCTACAATTCTATGATTCTATTCCACATAAATGATACATGATTTGGCAGACATTGCCAGTTTGGATATAGTGAGATGTCCTGATATATATTATCTTAGTATTCAAATTCTTCTGGACTCCTAATAAGACAGAACATCAGGGTCCTGGACTCTTTGTTGATTCTGTGAGCATGGTGTTCCTGATGCAAGCCTGAGAAGCCAGTATGTCCCAGCTGTAGCAAGGAGCAAGAGAGGAAAGTCATAAACAATGAATCAGCTAATCCAAACCAAGCTTTAATAATAATACAAAATGAGGGCCAGCGGTTGGTTCTGTGGAAGATTACAATCTTGAAAAGCAACGAATCTTCTCAACAAAGATAGCAGATACATAAAATAAATAAATGAACCTACTATTAGCAGTAATTGAAGGTCAAAATCAGGACAATCAGCTTGGTTTGCCCGATTCTGAAGTTCAAGTTTTGACGTTAGAACAGCCTTCTCAAATTTGGTGGGAAGACGACTACCACTAGCACTAATCAATATAAGGAATAGTCAGAAATGTGCAAGATATTGTTACCCTAAATTGTTGGGGACCTTGAGGTCCACCAGCAGTGACACCATCTCCCTAGGATTTGAGGAATTATTAGCTCAAAGGAGGCCCATAAGAGGAGGGTAATGGCAAGCACTTTTCACCAGTGTATACCTTTACTAACTGTAGAAAAGACTCCAGTTAAGAGATAAACTGAGAATTTTGTTGGGAATTAATAGACACCCCCCCCCCAAGCAATCTCATGAACCATACAAGTCTATTGAAGGAAAAGGTGAGAAATGTTGGGTGGAAGAGGTGATATTTACTGGTCCTGAAGCAGAAGATTGAAGTGGGGTGGCTCAAGCAAGAGTTTGAGAGTAGCACAGAGGAACAAGAGCCTGGAGTGCGGTGTGACACCAAACATACTACGTACTACAAATTGCCAGTGTCAAAGCTAGGGTTTAAATACCCTTTTTTCTACCCTGAAGGGATGAATGTTAATAGCTGTCTGGCAGAGTAAACAAAAGGGGTCTGGAATGGATGGATTGCCTTATTTTTAGGTGACAAAGCATTGATGGGAGTCATAACAGTATCTTAATGTTTGGATAGGTAAGGGGACAAAAAGGAAGTTTCTGCAGCGCAGGGTAACAGGATGTTGGTCTTTAATTGCTTCACTTGGGGAGTTTTGTCTCCTATTGTCCTAGTGGCCTGTACTATTGAAAAGATTATTGGAAGCCCCTTAATGCTGAGTATCCAAAATCCACAAAAGGCTCAAGCCAATGACATATGGCTGAATCTCCAAATAGGCAATCCAAGATACTGAGAACTACATGTGGGTGACAACTGCAATCTCTCTGAATTTCAGGGAACATTTCTGACCTCATTTCAGGATGCTGTTGTAGGGTATGCTATATGTGTGCCTGTTTTATGACAGGCTAGAGGTGCAAACTTTTCTCTTTTCTCCTGAGTTGCTCTCCCCTCCTTCCTCTCTCCCTTGCCCTCACCACCCACAGCCTTCAGGCACTCTCAGAATTAATAAAAAAAGAAAGAAATCAAATCAAATAAAAAATGACAAACCCTGCAGCAATTCACCAGCTCTAGCTTTGGTTTTGGTGGGTGTTTTTTCACTCTAATCCCAGAGTTTACATAGCTGAGCCCCAAGCCAAACCTAATGGCTTCAGGAACCTGCCAGAAACCTCATATTTTCCTAAGTCCTATAAACAGATTCTTGCACCTGCTTTCCCTGTTCTTCATAGGGCTCCTTGCACACCAGTGGCAGGCAGTGAGGTATGACAGTGAGACCCCCAAATACAAGGGAAATACTGGGGGGAGAGCCAGGGTAACCTGAACAACGATCCCACAGACTTTCTCCCTTCTCAACTCATAGGCTCTGCAAGCAATCACTTGGCAGGCTGTGCTCAAAACTCTTGATTTCTGTTGAAGCAGGAGGCCTCATGAGCTGGTGGGAAATGAGCTAATTACATGAAGGGCAGCTAGTCCCTAAGGTCAACGACGTTTTTCCTGGCAAACAGGGCACTCCGCGTTTCCAAAAATACATTCCTGTTTCTTGCTGGTCCTTGAATTTTTTTTTTTTTTTTAACATTTATTTTTGTATTTCAGACCTTTCCTCAGGGAGGCGGGTCATGAGAGGTTCCTTATTCAACATAAACAATTCATTTTCTTATACAACAGTTTTGCATATAGTACAGGCCAGGAATTCTTACCACACACACACACACACACACACACACACACACAGGGGGCATATTTTAAACTGAAGAAAGGTAAGCCACATTGACTCTACCCACTGGCTGTTTCCAAGATGACTTAAAATTTCCCAGATAAGTTTAAAAAAGTAATATGTATAATTATTGCAAGGCCAGCCACATTGAGGACTAGAGCCCTTTCCTCAACTCACCTTTTTGTGGAGCTGGGGTGTGGGGATCTTGTGAGTAGTCTCTTGTGAGAGGCTCTCGCTTCCCCGTTGCTTCAGCTCCGCAGCTGCTGCCTGCTCATGAGCAGGTAGTGCAAGAGCCTCTCCTCTTCCTTCCGCAGTGCAGCCTGGGATTTTCCAGGCTGCGCTGAGGCAGGAAGCGTGAGCACCACAGCTCCAGAGCTCTGCACTCACAGCAAGTGTGCATGGGGCCCCGGAGTGATGCGCGGTCATGCACCATTTTCAGCTCAAAGCCAAAAATGAAATAATGTGCGATCAGCACCTGCTAGGCCCTGGAGCATCACACAATTGTGAGTGCATCATGTGGACCACTCCTCGCAGTTGTGCAATGCTCCAGGGGCCCTTTCGCATGACAAATGATATGCAAAAAGGGCCCAAGAGATTAAAGAGACCTTTGAAGCCAACTTATCTCTGGTGGGAGAAAGCAGCCGAGATGCATGCTGACTAGGGCCATTTCCACACTACACTATTATAGTGTTATTATTCCACTTTCAATATCCTGTGGAATTCTGGGGTTTGTAGTTTACTGAGGTCCAGGAGCTCTCTGGCCGAGAATTCTAAAGGCCTCTCCCTCCACTGCAAACCCCCGGATTCCATAGGATGTTGAAAGTGGAATAATAGCACTGTAACAGTGTAGTGCAGAAAGGCCCTAAGAGTGGTCAAATGCCAACACATTAACTATGTAAATGATTAACTATGTAAATGATTGTTTAGCTAATACTCTCATTCACAGAATCTGTAGGGAATATTTGATCCAAGAAAAAAATTCTGCAAAGAAGGACTCTGTGGAGAATGCTCTGGGGACAAATGAATTCAATGATTAGTTTAAATAAGATATTTAATCTGACAACTTGACCTCTAGTGTCCTCCATGTATTCTTTGGCCTAAAGAAAAGGGAAAATCAATGGGAGCCAGGAGGTTCAAATGCTTGGCACCTGAGCATCATAGTGATATTCTGTAATGCACTTGAATGTGTAAGTTAAGTCTCTTAAGAGTCTGGATCTAGACAAGCTTGGAAAAGTTATTTTTTGGACTACAACTGTTGGAATCCCTTAGCCAGCATGGCCAGTGTAGTCTTTAAAAAAGCAATGTTTCCAGACCCTGGGACTGTGGTGCAGCTAAAATTTGTTGAAGCCAAGCATGCCAAGAAGAGAAATTCATGCATGCCGAAGAAAGCAAGAAACAATATTGCCTCATACTCCATGTGTTTTGTCTTTGCTACGCTTTCCTGTTAGCTTTAACTAATACATGTAGAGCAGATCACACAATGCTAATGCTAAAAGTATGGTTTTCATAAACAAGTTCAACCCACCCACCACCACCCCTTGGCCTATGGCTATATTAAAAACTCAAAATTTTTTTTGTTCAGTTCCACAAAAGTTGAGATGTTTGTTCAAGAAATGTTTTTAGGATGTGATAGAAGAGGAGAAGGACAACGAAGATCTTACAGAGCAGCTTGAACAAATAGAAACAAATGTTTTATACTGGCTTGTCTCTGTATTCTGCAAGTCCATGGAAGGTATAAGTCAAGCTTACACTTGTGCATATCTATTTTTGGTTGATGAGAACATCCCTCCACAGCGACCAAAGATCCCACCCCCAGACCTACCATAGGGCTACTGAACCTCCCCCAAACATGTACAAACACACACACACACACATATTCATTCACTTATTCCATTGTCAGTGGAGAGCAGGAACTGGAAATGGCAGAAGCATCTGGCTGTGTCCCAGCAGTCAGGCATGAAATGATTGCATCAGCTGCTGAGGCCTCCAGCAGATCTCAGTGGATGATGTAGTCACTTTGTGTCTGGCTACAGGGACATAGCCAGATGTTTCTATGATCCCTCCTCATTTCCACCAGTCACAGAAAGACCATGAATGCGGAGCTTCAAGAGCTCTATAGTATGCCCACAGGGTGGTAAATGGCTCAGCATAGTGTAGTTCTGCATGCAGGACTTCTATTCTACCCCAGAGCATGCCAGAGAGTGGCCTTGGTGTGCTATCTAACCAGACCAAAACCAAAACAACAGTACAGTCTTGGATCTGATCCATCCAATATGTAAGATAGGGAAACAGCAGGCGTATGAACATTTCAGATTTCTGTATGTGGTCCCTAAAATGCATATTTATGAATGAAGTGTGACCAGATTTTCTGGCTAGGATCCTACAGGCAATTGGCAGAATGTAACATTCTGCCGTCACAGTTCCACCAGGCTACCTTACTTTCTGGTGAAGAAAGCAGGTTGCCCAGTGGAAAAATGCGTCTCTTGTAGCCATGTAAGGGCTAGGGGAGGGCAGAGTGTAGTTTTGCAGCTGAGTGATGAGAAGTCACCTTATTTTCCCAGATATCTACTAAGGAGATGAATACATCTTTCCGCACCTACCATAACATGACATGAGGAAGTATAACCCCAATTTACACCTGTATATGTCACGGGCAGGATTCTAGCCTATATAAATACTGAGGTTGACACTGAACATTTTTGTATAAGTTTCAGCAAACTTATTTTTTCCCCTTGAAAACTGCTGCTCGGGCTCATTTTTCAAATGCATTTGATGTGAAATAAATTTTAAGAATTACTAGTGAAGCTTTTGTTGCACTCAGATCATAAGGAAAATCTTCAACATCACCTTGAACAATGCCTTCTTAATTTTCTAATGTATACTGTTTTTGCTGCATTATTTCACTAACCATACTGTTCACAGAAACTGGCAATTAAAATCAGTGGTACCATCAGGATAGTTCAAAGAGGCAGAGCTACAGGGCACCATTTAACAGAATGAGGAGGAGGGCCCCAAAATGCATGAGGTGTGTACATTACTAGCAAAAGCAAAATTACTAGCATTATGAATCTAAAAATTGCTTACTTGAACTACCAATTATAATGCACAAAGGTATAGTATAATTAGAGATACACTAAGATGGATAGAGGGCAGCTTTATTCTAGCTTGGGAAACAGATTATACTGTTCAGGCTTCGAGATCGTCCTTCCAGGAGAAGCTGAAAGAGCTTCAGATGGACTCAGGCACTGGTTGATAGCAAAGCTGAAACCTTTCAGAACTAGTTCTTTTGCTTTTCTGAAGCTCCTGGCCCCTGTCAGCTTCAACAGATCTTCAAAGTGTATTGGCAACGGCCAGGAAAGTCTACAGAACTGGTTTTGTTTCAGGCATCCCATAAAGCATACAGTTTGGCTCACTAGAGAGAGCCATCCAGAATTATTCCTCCCTCCTTCTCTCCTCTTACCCAGTACTTTCTCCCACAGCTTGTTTGACCTGTTTGGAACACATAGACATTTGTATACAGTAAGGTGATCTCTTCAGACTGGTGAATAGATTATTTGTGACATCAAGGAAAGTAATGGTACCACTTTGTTTTGCTAGAGTCAGACCTTACCTGGAGTCCCATATCTATGTTCTACAGACAAAATTTAGGGCAAGGACACCACACACACACACACACACACACACACACACACACACACTAGTTATGAGACCTACAAAATGGCTTCACTCTGGTTCGGCATTTTAAGATAGCATCTCTCACTCAAGTTTTAAATTTCTAGCAATTTGGGGACCAAAGGAAAATTCCATAGAGGGAGGGGAATTCTTATACTCTCATTACTATCATGTTTACAGCAGTACAGGCAGTTACTCACAAACAGCACAGCTCCTATGTACAAGGTGAGAGTCAGAGAATGTCCAAACAGAAAAGCAGCTGAGAGCAAACAAATCCAAACCGTAGGCCAAACAGGCAGAGTTCCAAGACAACCAGATCCAAGAGCACAGCCCAAGATTTCAGGACCAAAGAGACCAGTTGCTGACCCTGGGAGGAAAGGCCAGTTGGAGCCCTCTTTTATCTATGGCTGTTGCCACCACAGGTGTTCCCTCATTAGAGCTCGTTTACTATTTAAACAGGCCGAGCAACACAAGCCTTCCCTTTCACAGCATCTCTGCTGCAAGGTAGGTGTGTCAGCTATGTCTTCCTCTATTTGTTGCCCTGGCTCAGGCCCATGTTGTTGTTGTGTATTAAGTCCCTCTAGACCAGCTTCTGGGGATACTTCAGCCTGTGAGGAAGCCTCAGAGTCAGAATCCTCCTCCTTGCTGCCACAGTCCCCAAGGCAGGGCATGACTATTACCACCAGAACCCATTGCTATATCCCCAAGGAGCGTATTTGCATGGCAAGAGCTAGAGGCCCACATGTTCCTCACCCTTGCTACAGATGATTGGATATGTCCATGCCCTACAACTATCCTACCCAATCAGAACGCAAAATAAAAATCGATGGGTCTTCAGCATTATTTATGACAGCTCTGCTTGAGTGAAAGGGTAGAGTGAGACTTTACACTCAGCCTGAGGCACATATTGCAAACCTGATTGCATCTGTAAAAGAAAACTTCAAAGTCCTCCATTCACAGATCAGTCGTAGAGTGTCTATCCCATACGGAAAGTAAAAACCACATTGTTTTAAAGTGCTTCATTAGCCTTTATAGTTAGAACTTGAGAGTCCATTGCAGAGGGACATAAAGCTGTTTCCTTCTTGTATAAATCAGCCAAATGTTTCTAAGCTCTCTCCAAGGCTCTCTGGATTCAGCTTGTGGCTTGGTAATACATGTGGGCAGCTGGGTCCATAAATCAAAGGCAAAAGCACAGAGCTCCAGCATTCTCAAGGAGTGCTGATGTGTTTCTTGGGCCAATAAATCAGCATCAGAACACTACACTCATTTTCTAACTAATATTTTTGCAAGTGGAGCCATCTCTCATGTAAGGAGCAGCACTTTGACTTGTTACGATGTTCACAGGCTGCTCCTGCTGCTTTTGTAGGAAGCGATGGATGGAAGGATGGCCTACTTGTTAGCGAAAGAAGCTGAAACAGTCTCCTTTAAATAGAATTGCCATTAGCCCTATAGAGTTGCCAGATCTCAAGGCACCAGCTGAAATCTTGGGAAATTGTTATTCTTCTCCAGGATGAGTGATCCTTGAGGACACACAGTTTGCCTTCACTTTGTGAGGTGGCTTTATGAAGTGGCTGGTCGTCATGTCCTCTTAGTAACTCTTAATCAATCAAAAGGCAGATGAGGGGTCAGCATGGGTTTGCATTCCCCCTTAAATCTCTGTCTCCACAATCTGCACCTGCTCCTGCGCTCAGCCTTGAGTCTGGATGCCCAGGTCAGAGCAGTGGTCAGGAGTGCATTTGCCCATTCTTGGAGGTATGAGGTCTGGCTACGGTGGCACGTGCCACTTCCCATTTGGATTTCTACAGCAACTCTCGGGGAGGGTTATTTGAAAAGTGTTTGGGAACTTCTTGTTATTTTTGTATGCCTTCAATTCTTTTATGACTTATGGCAACTCTATCATGCATTTTCTTGGCAAGATTTGTTTGGCGCTATTGCCGCCTTCTGAGGCAGAGGGTGACTTGCTCAAGGTCACCCCATAGGTTTCCACAGCCAAGCAGAGATTTGAAGCCTGGTCTCCCAGTGTCCTATTCTAGTGCTCAGACTATTGCCTCATACTAGCTCTGGCAGAACTCGAACAAAACTCTAACTGTAACAGGTTTGCAGGCAAGTATCAAAACCCTTTAATGCTGTTGTTGACTTAATTGTGTTTTGACTTTTTTGTACATTTTTACTGATAGGTGTTTTTATCTATACAGTGTGCTCTTGTCACAACCACAGCACACATTAATAAGAGCTCGTTATAGAAATGGATGCAGCACGCGAGTGCCTGCATGGACAAGGGTACATACAAACATGTTACATCCATTGACTACAATGGGACATGACACTCATGGTTTTTTGTTTTACACACAGGTTCCTGGAATGGAAGTCTAACATATACAGAGGGCACACTGTACCTATTTTAACTGGACAAGGAAGAGGAGGAGGAGGAAAAGGAAGAGGAGCTGCAACATTTCTTTGTAGGAGGCAGGGCTGTGGAGTTAGAATCCACAGTTAGAATCAGACAGAGTAAGAGTTCGAATTAGATGCAATTTTGGGTTGAGTCGGAATAAGAGTCAGAGTTGGAAGAAATGTGTGGTTTCTGACTCCGGCTGCAACCTATAATATTACAACAATAGATGGTAAATGTATCATTTTATGCTTATATTTTACTTTTTCAAAAATGTATTTATAGCCAAGTTGATCACATACTGACTTTTATAGCAATTTAGGAGCCTTTTCTTGCTTAGAAATCATAATAAATATATTGAAATCAATCAACCAATCAAATAAATTTTGTTTTAACATTTTAATGTGCAAGCCCCTTGGGATCTATATGGCTGGAAAGCAGGTTATAAATAAATAAATAAATAAAAAATATATTTTATGTTCAGTCAATCTAAATAGCTTGATGATTCATGTGGTGGTGATGAAATGCCTTGTTTTACCATTTAATACACTAAATTTGTTACTATCTTCTAATGTACATTTGCCATTTATGAAGAGTCAGAGTCAAAGGTTTGGTTTATTGACTTCACAGTCCTGGTAGGAGATTTGCTTAACCTCTTGCTAATGTAGTTGCTTTCTTCCCCATCTTCACTGCTCTACCATATCCACATAAAGATGCAGCAATCAGAACTTTACACAGATACTGATCTTCAGACTGAACAGGGTTGTTTTCAGGGCTCATTTGAGCTGCACGATCCCTGTTAAAGCCTCTCCATAAACAACCCATCTTCATAAAGAGGATGTTTGTGTATTTATGTAAAATTCATCAGCTGAAAGGGCTTAGAGGTGAAAACATGTTTTCCCAGAAGAGAAGGAATTTAGAGCGGAAGAACATGATAGTAGGGGTCAATTCCTCTTGATCCAAAGGGTCCAAAAACTGGAGTACCTGATTATAGACTGGGAGGAAAGCTTTGAGCTTTTGTTTGTTTATTTTTAAAATCCTCAAATATTGTAATATAAAATTTGAAGTTTGCTTTCAGAATAGTCAGTGGAAATTACATTCTTTAATGCTGTCATATCCCTGAAGTTGGAGGATTTTTTGTTGGTCAGCTACTATTTAATGTAATTTTCTCAATGAGCCTTCATGGCTTGTTCTCAGTGAACTCTGATGACTGGTGAGTGCTAGCTATGGCATCTGCTTAAGTCACCTTTGGAGAGACATAACTTGGCTTTGGAATGTAGCTGGCAGAAGAACAACAAGAAACGTTGGAGCCTCTTCCTGTACATTTCTGTATTAGTAGATTTGTGGGGTCACCATAAGTCAACAGGTGACTCAAAGGCACATAAAAACAGAGATTTGACAAAGAAGCCCATGTCTACAATACTCTCTTCTCATAAGGGTACTGACCAACCAGCCTGGGAAAATGAGGAGCTGATCATAAAACAATGTGTTTAATCTGTCAAATGGCTTATCAGTCGTTTGTGGGGGAAGAGCCTGCTGCTAGGAAACTGCAAGATAAGAGAGGAAAACATTTTACACAGATATGCTCAGCAGCAATAAGGTCATTGGGACTAGTGATTCTGCTTTGTGTTTTAATACACACCTTAAAGGAACCATCGGAGGTACTGAAGCCTTTCTTTCTTAAATAGATCAGAACCTTAGGTCACTGTTTTAACATTTGGACTAGAACAGTGGTTCTCAACCTGTGGGTCCCCAGATGTTTGTGGAATTCAGCTCCCAGAAGCCCCAGCCACTATGGTCAATGCTCAGGGCTTCTGGGAGCTGAAGTCCATGAACATCTGGGGACCCACAGGTTGAGAACCACTGGACTAGAAGGTAGAGCAGATTCACCATTTCAGTGATATTAGAGGCATCAGCCCTCACTGGATATCCTGCTTTCCATTGGTAACCCTGTCTCGGAAGTGGAGAACATGTAGCCTTCCAGCTGTTATTGGACTCCATTTCCCATCAACCCAAGGCAGCATGGCCAATGGTGATGGGTGCTGGTGTCCAAAAACATCTGGGGGCCTATATGTTTCCCTTCCTTGCCCTGTTCTTTGTTCAAATACCATACTTAGAGTGCCTCTAGATCAGTGGTTCTCAACCTGTGGGTCCCCAGATGTTTGTGGACTTCAGCTCCCAGAAGCCCCAGCCACTATGGTCAATGCTCAGGGCTTCTGGGAGCTGAAGTCCATGAACATCTGGGGACCCACAGGTTGAGAACCACTGCTCTAGATGGAAGGAAAAGTCTGTGGAAGTCCCAGGTCTTGTTCCTGTACAACCACCTTTATTCTGGAGATCCATGACATTTTCCTCATTTGGAAGTATTTCCAGGGAGCTCCTGACATTACCAAAGACTTTTCATCCTCAGTCCCCAGGTTGGCTTAAATTAACCTAGTACGTTCCAAAATGAAATGTTATCTGTACTTGAATAGTAAAGGTGGCCATCACTAAGTAAACACAACTGTTGTTTCCAGGACACAGATTCACCAGAGATCAAATGAGGGAAAGAGGAATGTTAGCATGAACACAAAATGATTCTAATGTGTCACTAGTGTAATATCACTGAAACATTTTAGCACTTCAGATATGATTTCAGCATAATAATGAAAAGACTCAGTGGAAATTAGTGAAAATTTGTTTCTGAAATGAAAGACTGGATGAGACACACGATCAGTGAGAGGGGGAAGGGGAAGGAGGGAGAGAAAGAAATATGCAATATTTCAAGAAAGTGATTGGAGGTAAATTTAACAATATGCAGATACAAAAAGAATTGAAAAATCTTGATACCCGTAGATGCAGTCAGAGCAATGAACAATCATGTCTAGGGGTAAAATCTTCAAAGTATTTTTATTTTAACTACAAATCTCAAGATTCTCCAATCAGCACAGGCCATGGGACACATTGGGAGTTGTAGCCCAAAAAAGTATGATTTCCAAGCTCTGCTGGAAACCTTGCTAGGATTGTACTTGGATTGTGATAATTATTGGAACAGATTTAAGATGTAATATCAGTGTAAGATGACTGGCGGCAAAGGAGAGCAGAATGGATGGCCCTCATTTAAGGAGACTGGCCTATCCAGATGATTTTTAAACTGTGAATTTTAAAGTTTATACTGATTGTGTTTAATATGCATTGGTTTTATATTTTTTTTTATTTTAAGCATGAGTTGGTTTTAGCTATCTTTTGTGTTTTATTTGTTATTGTTCCCTATCTCCATCCACAGGGAGAGAAAGGTAGGACATAGTAGTATAGTAATAATAATCAGTGCAATTAACAAATATAACTTCAGCGATGAGCCATGAACTCCTTGGTCAAGATCCTATATGGTGTTTGTGTACTATAACTCCACATTCATGTAGCTGCCTGGTGAATAACTTCTGCTGAATGCTGATATTATTTAACTGATTGTGTATCTGCCAATCTCCCTGCCTATTTTCCCACTGAGCAATGGGGAAAGAACCAAGCTGGCTATTTCTGCAATCCCAGTGAACAAAGTGACACATTGCAGGCACTCAGTAATAGTTCCACACCATCCCAAACTGTACAACTGCATGGCTGAAAGTCCCAATTAGAGTAAACCCATTGAATGAACTCATTGGCCCTTTCCGCACCCCACTGTCTTCCGACGCTGGGGTGCAGGGATCATGCTAGCAGCCTCCAGCGAGAGGCTCTCGCGTCCCTGCTGCTTCAGCTCCACACGAGATGTCTGCTTGCATGAGAGCCCCGTCTCTTCCTTCCGCAGTGTAGCCTCGGAGTTTCCCAGGCCGCACTGGGGCAGGAAGCACGACCAGCGAGGCTCCGGAGGCTCCACAAGCCAGGTAAGTGTGTGCGGGACCCAGAAGCAATGCGTGATTGTGCACCATTTTTGGCTTCTAGCTGAAAATGAAAAGGTGTGCGATCAGCGCCTGCCGGCCCCTGGAACATCGGGCGATTGTGAGTGTGTCATGCAGATCGCTCCTCACAATAGCGTGACAGTCCAGGCCCTCTTTCGCATGACAAATGCCATGCAAAAAGGTCCACTGTTTCAGCATGTGGGTAAATATGATCAGTTCAATGGCTGTACTTGAGTCAGGACTAGCAGTAGGATTAAGGACCATGTGAAATGGTTACACTTGAGGAAATTCATTGATACAACCAAGAATTGAAAACATCCTTTGCGTGTTGTCCGAAAACATACAACTGCACATATAAAGGAACTTATACATATGTATGAAGCTATCAGGATTCCAGTTATGAGGTGGCTTTAAGTTACCACAGTCTCTCGCAGGCCTCTATCTCTGCTGTGGGAACAAGGACATGAGAGCATAAGATGAGTCTTGCTGGATCATAGCAGAGGCCTATCAACTCCACCATCCTGTTTCCCACAGAGGTCAGCCAGATGCCTCTGGGAAGCCCATAAACAGGACATGTAGGGTGATAACAGAAACTCCCATTCAAGGCTATAGTCAAGATTGCTGGGATGATGTGCTGTGAACAGTCAACAGTGTTTGAACAGATTAGTAACCATATGACTCTAGTGCAACCCTATGCACATTGCTATGTAGAAGGAAGCCCAACTGAGTTTAATGGGACTCACTAGAAAGCATGGAGGAGAATGAAGCCATAACCAATGTCACATACAAAGAAATAGGGAGGAGAAAACCTGCCAAAAATTAATGATAAATTTTTCAGTTTTGCATGCATTCTCTGCAGTCTGCGGAAAGAAAGAAAGAAAGAAAGAAAGAAAAAGAAAGAAAGGCAGATTTTCTGCTGGGAACATTTTTATATTTTTTAATTTTTTTTTAAAGTACATAGAAACCAAACAAAAATTAAATCAAAGGCAACAACAAATTATGAAAATAAACAATTTAAAAATAAACAGAAAGAGAAATACAGACAAAAAATAGATAAAATACTAAAGACTACTTACTAAAGACTAATTACAAACAATAAAAATATCTTAAAATGTGGTTTTAAGCTTTCCTAAGGCAGGCTCTAGTTAAATCTACCATCATCCCTCCACATTCGCTAGGGTTAGGGGCACAGGACCCCAGTGAAAGTGGAAAAACCATGATTAAGTCTAGGCCCTCCCAAACCATATTTAACACACCAAAAAGTATGCTCACCATCTTCAGCCCACCATGGATTCCTTTGAGGCATCAGGGCTTCTTCCCAAGGCAGAAGTGGGTGGCTGGTGGGGCTCACTGCCACCTCCACTCCTGCCCCATGCCTTTTTTAATAGGGACTTACTAGCCTTGTTCTCAGTTTCTCAGTCTCATGAGGCTTTCAGTCCCTATGAAAAATGGCATAGGAAGGCATAGGTGACAGCAAATAATCCGTGAATAATCAAATCTGCAAAAGTGAAACCCACAAATGTGGAGGGCTGACTGTATACGGAAAAAAAATTCTCCAATTACTAATGCCATTCACATCTTCGGCTGCTACTTATCCAAAAACGCTGATTATCAAGCCATCCTGCATTCTTTTTCTTGCAAAGAGCATATCAAAGATCTCATATTTTGCACAAAAGTCACTACTGATTTTTTTTCTCTTATCAGTATTATCAGTTTGTCCATCTCAGCTAGGTTGATCAATTTTAACAGCCGGTCCTCTTTCGTTGGTGTTGCTGTATTCTTCCACATCTGTGCATATAATAACCATGCTGTGGTAGCCATGTATCTTAATGACTTGCCATAATTCTTCTCCAGGTGATCTTCTACTAATTCGAATGATTATAGTTTCAGTTTCAATTCAGTTTTCACTTTCAGCATTTTGTCCACAACAGAATGGATTTGATTCCAGAAGTTTTTGGCCTTTTCACATGTCTGCCACATGTGGCAAAAAGATCCCACATGTTGTTCACATTTCCAACATCTATTAAAAACCTCTTTATGCATTTTGGCCAATTTTTCTGGTGTCAAATACCAACAGTACATAATTTTATAAAAGAATATGCAGTCCAAAGGAGAGCTATGTTCTATTTGTGCATCTATCCAGGACATCTGAATTAGCCTGGGTGGCTTAAAAAGGCAGACCAAACAAAGTTCTTAACCACTGCTACCAAATGCAACATTTCCACTTTGAGTAGCCAACTGCGATTGCCAATCAATCAAACAAAAATGGTGCAGCCTTCCTCTGTGCCTTTAGCTTGTTATGATGCAGAAATTAATAGTCATTGAATTTTCTGATGTGCTTCTCTGGTCTGAATTTAAAGTTATGTACTCAGACCTTGTGTGTTTGCTTTCTTGCTTGTTTTCTTTGTTATGGATACTATGTTGTGAGAAAACTGGGCTATAGATTAACCAAGCAAACAAATAAATAGTTTTGTGAATGGCTTTGGGTACCCTATTGGACTGAGAAGCAATATATAAATGCCTTGAGTGAATGATTTTTATTAAATAATAACTTTCTGTGCCCACTTAGCTCTCCAAAGGGATAGTCAGTAAAACCTTCTTGGCTGAAATCCTACATCACAGACAGAGGGCCTTGCTGCACTACCCTGTTATACTATCCTACTGCACAAGACTGTTATAGCTCTTTGATTCCACTTTCAACATCCTATGGAATCCTGGGGTTTGCAATTTAGGGAGGGGCATTTAGAATTCTCAGCTGGAGAGCTCTTTGGCCTCAGTAAACTACAAAGCCCCACATTCCATAGGATGTTGAAAGTGGAATAGCACTAGAACAGTGTAGTGTGGAAAGGCTTATAGTTATGGATGCATACCATCTCCTATCCTGATTCCCCAAAACTACTTTAACAGCCAGCAGCCACACCAAACAAGGGATGTCTGTTTTGCTGGTGATTGGGGTGCAGCAGGATGACATTTCCAGTCTCTTCTTCAATAATCTGTGGTGTGATGAGGAGTTGTGAGAGGATCTGATTTCTGAATGTTGCACTGCGGATTGCAGGTAGAAGGGCTGCAGAAATATCATCCCGCAGTGCCTCAATCACCAGCAGAACAGACTTCTCTTGACTGGTGTGGCTGCTGGCTGTGAAGAAAGGTTGTGAACTTGGCAAAAGTGCCACAATTGTACGCACAAATACCTATGGCCCTTTCAGCAATGCACCTTTTCACAGAGCTGGGGTGCGGGGATCATGCGAGCAGCCTCCAGCGAGAGGCTTTCACGTCCCAGTTCTTTCAGCTCCGCAGCTGCTGCCCGCTCATGCGAGAGCCCCGCCTCTTCCTTCCACAGTGCAGCCTGGGATTTTCCCAGGCTGCGCTGGGGCAGGAAGTGCGAGCGCTGCGGCTCCAGAGCTATACACGCACAGTAAGTGTGCACGGGGCCCCAGAGCGATGCGTGATCACTCACCATTTTTGACTCAAAGTCGAAAATGAAAAAGTGCATGAGCGGTGCCTGCCAGACCCTGGAGTGTTGCACAACTGTGAGTGCATTGTGTGGACCGCTCCTCACATTCGTGCGATGCTCGAGGGGCCCTTTCGCATGGCCAAAGAGTTACAAATGCATATGTCTAGCTTGCACATTTGTAATTACTCAACAGGATGCCTGTCCTTTATTTTTCTTTAAAAGAGATTAAAATTATTTTTTTAAAGTAAGTTCTAAAAACCAAAATCCAGAGACAAAAATACACTTTTGATCTGCCCTCATCAAACCTGAGCCAATTTGTTTTTCCCTTGATGTTATGTTTGTTGTCCTCCATCCGTTTTGCTGTGCTGCCTGGGTGGGAAGAGAAAGGCCATTTCCACACTAGACTGTTATAGCCCTATTATAGCCTCAAGGTCCCTCCCTAAACTGCAAACCCCAGGGTTCCATAGGGTGTTGAAAGTGGAATAATAGTGCTATAACAGTCTAGTGTAGAAATGGCCAGAGACAGAGACAGAGACAGAGAAGACATATGTAAATGGAAGGGGATGTGCATTTTTCTGGTCCTGAACAAGTGCCACATTTTTGTTCCTTGCAGCCTTCAAAAGCCTCTGACACAACCTTTCCAAAGCTCTCCACCTGCCACGCAGCTCAGTGACACCTGTATTTTGCTAACATATGCACATATTAATTAAAATGAGTGGGTCTGCCTGGGAAAGGTGGGGTTTCCTGTCCAGTCTTCATTCTCAGGCTTCCTCTCTTTCTTGCTGCTGGCATCCTAACCTAGCCCTTCAAGAGGACCAGAGAAAAGCGCATTCCTACATTATCACACTTCCACATTTCCTCCCTTCCTCCCACCCATGGTGCGCCCATGCCAGGACAGCCAGACTATGTGAAACCTCCTGGTGACCAGTGGGAACAGCTTCCAGAGAAAATCTGAGCCATTTCGGAAGCTTATCTCCCACCACCTGTTCTCCCAGTGAAAAGGGAGGAGGAGGAAGAGGAGGAGGAGAAGGAGGAGGAAGAAGCAGAGGCTTTTTTTCTGGTTTTAATTTGGGTTGGAAACCAGCCAAGACAATTCTGGGAAACAAGAGCATAAGAAGAGCTCTGGATCTGCTTTATCCGTCATGTTCTTTCCCGCCATAGCCATCTGGAGGCCCTCAGGAAAAGACATGGCATGTCAACCCTGTTCCTATCTTACCCATAAGGTCAAAGTGGGTTCCTGAAGAACCCCAGGAACCCACCAAACTCCCCAAACTCTCATTTCTAAAAAAAGAAAATGTGCAGATTTTCAGGCAATTTTCACCCCCAAATTGGCTTCAGATAACCCCCAAACAGCCACTGATGCGACAGTTTGCCTCCCTCCTTGCTCAGAACCTTCCAATCACTCTGAAAAACAGAAGAACAAAAATCCTATTGAATCCAAAAGTCCTACTGAACTCAGTGGGAAGTGCCACTAAGTGGACATATGTAGAACTGACTAATCGTTTGCTTCTTTTTCTTTTCTTGTTGGTTACCCTGAATGCATCTTATCTCATTTGATTTAAGAGTACTTGGGTGGAGGACCACCAGAGTGTACCAGAGATACTAGTTGAGGCCAGTCCAAGTTGACAAAATTGGGCTAAATGGACCAATTTGCTAAGTATAAAACAGCTTCCTCTGTTCCTAATAATACGAATAATTGACTGTATAAGTCTCTATATACTGGTAATATGGAATGATTTATAATTTTCACAAGGGGTCTGTAATTTTTAGAATAGGTATATTTCTACAAGCCTTGTCTGAAGGGAAAAAAAGGCTCACAATGCTCAGACGCTGCACAGTAAGAAGCAATGGCATTCTTCTTGAAATATACACAGTTAACAAGTGAAATGCTGGTCAGATTCTCCACAACAGTAAGCTGAAAATTATTAGAAATGGCCAGGTTTCCTCTGTCTACTCAGGCATCACGCTCAGGGAAGTCCTTTTGCAGAACAGGACAACACGTAATGAAAAATACCCATAAAATTAATCAGAGCACAATGTGCTGCTGGGGAATATCTTGGAACACAGAAACAGGATCCTCAGCTTGTTTCAGTTCACTGCTTTTGGCTGAACACCCTTCCAGGAGGGAAACAGACCCAAATTTCTTCAACCCCCCCCCCCCGGTTTGGGAAAATATTCTTAGAACATGAAACAGGAGATTTTCCTTTGAAAAACACAAACTACGTGCACTTTATCCGTGTGGGCCCAACAAACTTTTAAAATGAATACAACATCAGCTCTGTGGTGGCTCATTAGTCTCCATTTGGCTGGATTCAAGATCCACCCCTTTAGAGGACTGAGTTGTAAAGGAGATCTGTTATTGGCTGCTTCTAATTTGGACCTGCTCCCACACATTCATGGGTGGGGCTTATAAATGAGCTTCATTGTAGAAATGCGGGAATCTGCCTTACACCAGGACTGGCCATTGGCCCGTCTAGATCACTGCAGGGGTTTGGAGAGAACATTTCACTCAATGAACTGATCTGCAGTAGGAAGTGTAAGAAGGAGCACACACAGATGAGATGCTGAGACCAATATGTAAGAGAACTTCATGGCCCTATCCAATTATTAGAGCCAGCTATGGTAGACCCATTGAATATATGGGTTTTATATAAGTTTTTGCTCTCTGCTCAACAAATTCAATGGATCTACACTAGTTGTGATTAGCAATTAGATTTAGGCCCAGTTATTTAATGGAGCGGGGGTTTATGTTACATCCAATCTGAAGAACCACAAGACAGGGGACTCTCTCTTGGGTTTGCTGCATTAGACTAACAACACTACCATCAAGATCCTGCATTGAGAGACATATGTGTCACATGGAACTACATCTTCATAGCTAGATCTCCTGATGCTAGTCCCTAGAAACTCACTTTAAAGCAATCAGCTTGCCCTACAACACAGTCATTTCCATGCTGTCACAGACTGAGGGAAATGAGTGAAGATGTGCCCAATTATTTTCCTGTAGCTGGACATGCTGCAATAAGAATCTACAAGACCTTCAGAGGTCCACAGATGATGCCCTTGCAGTGCATCCAGCAGCAGACAAATAGGTGAACGCATCCCTGCTCATCCTCCCACTGTCTGAGAACATTGAAACAGCCCTGCTGCTTACAAGGTGATTCTTGAGAGGGATTTGGCCTGTTGCATCCTTGGAGCAGAATTCTGGTCTATGCAACACCCATAAAAGTGAGTTGTGATGGCATAAATCCTACTTACACCATTGTAAATTACTAACAGGGTGCCAGTCTTCACTTCTGCAACATGCATTTATGTTTGGAGAGCCATCTGCCAAAGATCTACATATCCACAATGTCTTTAGTTTGAAGGTTGAAAGGGGCCCAAATGGACTATAATAATTATCCAAGCAATCTGGACAAGATCAGGTTTTCTTTCCAGCTCTCTGTCTCTGCCTTGCATTCTGGATAAGTGTTTGCAGTAATTCAAATGAGAATTAATCTTTGCCATTTCTACAGGATGGGTCACAGGCTTATAGCAATTGTAACTGAGCCTTTAAGTTACAATAAGCATGGATCTTTCTAGGATCAATTTTGCTTCCTGACAAACAGACAAAAAGAAAAACAACTCTGGCAGAAACTGCATGACATTCACTAAAATAAACTAATAAGGGAGAATTTGATAGCTGCTCTCTTACAGTATACGCCCATTGCAGACCTAGGGAATATCTAAGATTCAAACCAGTTCACTGGTAATTCCCTCTCCCTAGGAGATTTTGAGGAGTTCTTAGGCATCTCCCATAGATGGTACTTACCATCAACCCCAAATTACAACCATGGGGGTCCATGAGTCATTATAAGTTTATAGAATGCCCTTATTTGCTTAGATGCAGACTATGTGAAAGATCATATTTCCCAAGTTTTAAGATGCTTGACAGAAGGTCTTCTTTCATCTGCTTACCTTCACAGGTCTGGGACAAAGGAGAGGACCTTCTCAGTGGCTGCTCTAAGACTGTGGAATTCCCTCTCATGGGCAGCTGGCCTGGCACCCTCTCTGCTCTCCTTTCCCCAGCCGAGAATGCAGTTTGATGATTCACAGGTTGTAGGGAGCCTTTTTAAAGTGTGGTGTGTGTGCTGTGTTTTTATCTTTATCAGGTTTTTAAATCATTTTATATTTTTTTTTGCAAATTAGTGGCATTTTAATATGCTAGCTTTGTTTAACTGTGTTTTTTTTTTCTTTTTTAAGTTTTATCTTATTACAAGCCACCTGGAGAAAAATAGGATATTTAAGTAGATAATTCATACACTGATGTATAGTGGCCGGCTTTTAGACTAGTGGTTCCTAAACTTGGATCACCAGGTTTTCCTGTATTTAAGTCTCCAAGCAATGCAGTTAGAGCATAGTACATGGTCCAGATTCTGGGAGCTGTAGATCAGTGATATCTGGAGACCAAGACTGAACATCATTGTGTTAGATCACCCTAGTTTCTTTCACAAAATTGCAGTTTCCAGGAAATCCTGGGGAAATTATGAATGAAGGAGACATACTATCTGATTTACTGTAAACTAGAGAGCACTGCCTTTCCTCTCTAGTTTTTTTACTTGATTTGTCAATTGTGAAAAAAAATTGTTCAAATGCAATTGAGACATGAAATGAATAAAAAAACATTTAAAATGTTAAACATAGTTTAAAATAGGCTGCTAATAGTAAAAGAAAAAGGCAGGTGCTTGACTACAGAACTCAGACAGACGTTCGATGTGCAATTATCTGGGGCCTGTCTGATAGAACGTGCAGGATATTGTGTTGCTGATGAGTGTGTGAATTTTTAATTTTGTATTTAAACATTGCTTTAATTCTTTTTGACTGTTTAATTGTGTTTTAACTTTTGTATTCTGAGGGTTTTTAACTACGTCTTTTTTATTGTAAGCTGCTTTGAATCCCAACCTGGGGGAAAAAAGTGGGGTATAAATCATCATCATCGTAGTTGTTGTCATCATCCTCATCGCGGCTTCTTTCTGTTCTATGCAAGGAACACTACAGTGGATGTACTGTTATTCTATAACCGGTCATGTAATCCCACAGTCCCCTTACCTCAAAATAAGAGATTTACTAATAAGACACAAAAGTAGTTAATTTTTTTTAGTTTTCCCAGATGGGGGATAGAATACATTCCTGAAGGAAGCGCTGCATCTAGAGAAGCATTTTCCTTTTTTACTGTTATTATTGTGGTTGAGCCGAACTGTAACGAGTGACTTTAAGTCTCTAGAACGAAGGATTTCTCGCTTTCCGGTAAACGTCAGTTGCCATGGAGAAGGGCCCTGGAACAAGCCAAACGTGAAATGCTGGAAACTACACCCGGACTGAGTGCAGCCATATCAAACAGCTAATTAGAACCGCTTTGCCATCTGTTTCCCATTCTCTGGAAGGGTTTGAATCAATTGGCCCATGATTTATCACCTGTTTTCTGTGCTAACATTTCGACTAGCTTTTTTGGTGCATGTGTTGGAAAAGGGATTTGTACAGCCGGAGAAGGAGAGAGAAGGGACAAGAAGGAATAAGGAGAGCCATTTCTTTTTTTTAATGATCCAATTACCAGCTCCCCCATTGGCCAAGATTAATCTGGGTGAAATAGGACATGGTGATGACAGAACATCTTTAGTTCCTGAAGAGATGCTCCACAAACCTCCACTGTAGACTAGAAGAAAGAGAAATCTTCACCGTTGCTTTGATATTGTGATCATATAGAGCTCTGTGTGTCTTGGGGATGTTGTAAGGGGAAGTGGATTACTGGACCACGATGGAAATTTCAGATGGCCACGCTCCCCCACTCCCCGCCAACTGATTCATTTCTCACTGTGCCTGAGATTTGTGTGGGGTTGGGAGTCTGGGCGAGGTGTCCAACTTTCCATCTTGACATCTCTCTGTGTGAGGTAGTCCACCCATAAGCTGCAAACACCTCATACGCCAGCGCAACAGTAGTGGAGATAATTCGGTGACATGGCTTGGAGTTAGAAGGCATTTGGAGGCAACAGGGACCTGCCAAGTTCACATATGGATCAAGATTTTCCTCCTCTGTGTAAGGAGAAAAGAACCTTGCCTGGTTCTGAAAACCATTGGAGACCTCCACCATTCCTCTTGCCTTGCCTGCTCCCCGGTTGAACCAGCTTTGGTTGGCACTGAATGAGGTGGTGTGAGAGATTTCCTGAGACTGGGCACAGGAGTAGTAGGGGCAAGAGGGCATGCTTATGTTTCCCTTCCCCCTTTTTTTCCTGGCAAAGTTAAATGAATTTACTAAGTTATGTTGAAGGTGTCAGTTACATGCCTTGCAACACCAACAGAGCCTGGTGATGACTTAAAGGATAAGAAGCTGCATTTGGCCTGAGCTTTCATGGATGGCAGCCTGCTTACCAGATGCATGGAATGCAGCCTTAGTTGGCATGTGTTTATGCATATGCTGCAGGGGTGGGGAGGGGGGCATACAGAAACAAAAATGCAAAAAAGGATCAGTAGTGGTCATTTAACAATGCTTGAGAGGCAATAAGGGCACTCTGCTGTGGATAGGGCTGCCGTTTCTCAGACAGTGGCCCTAATTCTTCAGTTTTCATGGGCCATCTCAAGGTGAGAGGTAAGGGTACAACTGCTCCAGATTTGGTGGGCTCAGCTCTAGGCAAGAGGAAAGGCCTGTGTGCAAATCTTCAGCTCAGCACAGAAGCAACTTGCCATGATTTGCAAGGTTTAATTGAGTCATTGCTGTAATTTGCACTCTCCAGGATGCTGTGCATTCACTTAATTAGCTTCCTCCTTCCCCCTAGTCACTGTAGCTCCAGGACTTACCCTCCATTCTCCTCTGCAGCCACTTTCTACCTTAATGCAGATAGGCTTAGGTTAAATGTTATTTATCCCATCCCTCTAAGTAAATGGGAAAGAACAATCCCTCTTATTTCCCCTTGATCTCTTTAGCTAAGAGTTCTCTTTTAATTTCCAAACAGGAAAGAAAATATACTCTCTGTGCATGTGCGAATGACAAGCTGTGAGCAGCTGTGGTTGATGCTTTAACACAAAATGTTTACTGACATCATCAGGGGTCAGCCTTCCATTTCAGGTTTTGAGATAGAATCCTCAGGGCCTGGGATGATCCTGAACTGGGAACTTGAGGTGTAGAAAGTCTTCCTCCAGTCCAAGTCCAATCTATAATAGACTCAACAATGTCCCCACCCTGAATATTTTTCAGCATTTACAAGCTTAGGAGCCTGTGCCTGACTGTCTAAATGTAGACCCCCAGACCTCTCAGTCTGGACCCCTAGGCTGTCTTCTAGCTGAGCTCCCTCCGCCCCTTTCACAGTTATTGATAGGGTGGCCTCTGTCCCACAAAGACAAGGAGAACAAGGAGAACATCTGGAAGCAAATTCCTCTCCTGCCTCCCCATTGCATATTGAACAAAGATTGCAACCCTGCCCACATCTGACAGCACAAGGTACCATCCTGTTCATAGCAACTCTCTGTGCCTATATGTGATAAGCTCATTCTCGTGGATGTCCATCAGATGTTGAGAGGGGAAAAGTAAGGGGCTTCACAGTTCTGGTGATGTACAAAGCAAGCCTATCAGGTCCTGCAGTTCCTCTTTCACATGCCATTTCATTCTGTGGAGAGGATCCTGTGTACTGCCTTATGAAGAAAGAGTTACCTCGAAGCAGAGCACAGGTTGATACTTCATACCAATGGTCCCATGTAGTGCCTCTCTAACACAGATAGGACACATTACACTATATACTGATTTTGATCTCCTTCTTGACTATAGTGTAGCCACCTTACTGGTTCAGAGCTATCTCTGAGTAGAAGTATGTCAGAACTTGGATGGAGAACATCTTTGTTCTAGCTTAGCAGTGTCATTTATCTGGAATGGCCTGAGCTGAGCTCTTAAAGTCTTGTTCAGGTGAAGACCACAATAAGGATGTAGACATGAAACTGACAAGTAGTATTAAGTTCCATCTTTTCTTGTATGAATAGGACACATTTTAAGAGGGATATCAGGCAAATAGAATGCTAGAGGAAGCAAACCAATATGGTGAGGGGGATGCAGTCTAGATGCTTTGAGGAAAGGTTGAAAAGGTTGTCTTGAAGAGAGATGAGACAAAAAACCAACCAGCTACTAATACTTGGAAAGCTGCCACACAGACAGTAGTTCCAACTTGTTCTTCCATACTCCAGAGGGCTGGACCTGAATCACAAGACCCACACTGCAAGAAAGGGGAATTTCAACTATATTTTACGAAGACAGCTTCAGAACGTGGAAGGCTTTCCTTCATCACAGAACTTTAAGCTGAGTCTAGATGTTCCTCTATCTGGAATGCTGTAACAACAGATGCCCTCCATGGGCAGGAAATTACTGGTCCCAGCAATCTGATACAGAGCAGTACTAACACCTTCACTTTCTTGGTCTACAGAGCTGGGCTATTCTACTTCAGAATATTCAGGCTATTTGGCTTCTATGTCCTGCAAATTTCATCTCCAGCCATGTTTTCAGGAACACCACAAGGGACCTCCAGGCTTCAGTTTTGGCCCCGGTTGAAAGCTACTTCAGTTTACAATTTAAAAGTCAACTGTTTTTTGTTCCAGCCAAGCCAGTTCTTGATGGCCCATTGTTTAATTTTCCTTTACTGTCAAAGAAGTCCCACAGGAGGCTTCTTTACTGGTACAATAATTAAGTCCCCTCATTTACTTTGTATATACTAGGAATTTCTCTATGATTAGCAAATCCTCCAACTATTCTGACTGGATATAGACAGTCCTGGTTAAAGCTCTGGCATTCCACTTTTTCAGGTGCTTTTAAAATGTCCCAGTTTCTCACTTCTATTCCCATGTCCCCCTTTCTCCTCAGTTCACTTCAGTTGCTGCAACCTGAATTCAAAGTGGAAAAAGTAGTTTGTACTTAGCTAACTCAGCTGGGGATGAAAGGAAAAGAGGACTGTGAATGTTGCCCTTCCCAGTAGCCTCGGGCCAAAGGAAACTGCTACAGCTTTTGTGTTCTTCTACATTAATAACATTTGCTAACTTGACCACACTCTGATGCTGCATGGCCATGGCAATATGTGTCTCAAAAACTGTGAAATGCTGGAAGGAATGCATTAGCCATTTCCCACACTTTAACCTACAGCTTCTAAACCACAAGGATGTGATGCCATTATACCCTAACTCTTGGGAAGGTCCTTCTTTTTCTCACCATAGGCACTGTCCCTAGAGGATACCTTGGCCCTTTCTGCACCCCCCTCCAAACCCACCATAGGGATGGGATGCTGTCATCACGGTCCCATCCTTCTCTCATCCCCAGGCAGTACAATCACGGATTGAATCATTGATGGATTTTCCCTGTCAATGACCTGTGATTATGCCACCGTTGTGGACTTACCTGTCCTGCAGAAGCCCAGGAAGTGCAATGGCTGTGATTGTGCCCCAATGCAGCTACCTAGCTGCGCTGCGGAAAGAAGAGGCATGACCATGGCACTTCCTTCACTACCAAGCTAGCTGATGCAGAAGGGAGCGCTCCTGTCATGTTCCCTTCTCGGCAGTCCCGAGGCTGGGATCCTCACTGGAGGAGTCCACAAAAAGAGAGGGTGCAGAAAGGGCCTTTATGTAAATCTACACCAGTGGTGGGAAAACATGCAGACCACATTGGTTTATCAAGCTACCTAGGGCCTTTTGGAGCCCCAGAGGATTCCCACAAGCAGAAATCCCCTTTTTGGGGGCCTTAAAATGTGTTGCATTTAGGACCTGCAGTTCCGTGAAGCAATAATGCAGATTCATCACATGCTTAAAGAGTGGAAGCTTTATTGTTGTAACTGAAAACCTGAGGTGGACTTACTCCACCCTTACTCCAGGACACTCTAACAAACATGCCTGGACCACGGAACAGATCTGTCAGAAACTGCAAAAGGGCCAACCACCCTACTCCTCAGAGGCCTCAAAGGGTTGGAACTGTCCATGTTAAGCCGATTCTACCTTGCATCTTTTGGGTCCCCTGGAATAGCCTCTGGTCTCCACATGTGTACGTGTGTGTATATATACTCATGTCATTGCTCATTTTTTAAATGAGTTTGTATAGGGAATATGAGAAGAAATCAGTTCTTTCCCTTCCAAGAGTAGGACTCAAAATACCCTTGGAGAGAGTGTGTGAGAAAAAAGAGCCATGGTAATTATTTCATGTTTCCATTGTTTGCCTCTCTTTAAAACAGTGTTTATGTCTAGTAAGTAGTCATTGAGGCCCTTGAAACTGCCAGTTTCATGTGGGCAAAGGCTACCTATCATCATTGCGTTTAATCGACGCCAGCATGTTGATTTTCCTTTTTCCCTGTCTCCCGTGGATTGTCTACTATAAACACATGATATTGCTAGCAATGCCAGATTTCACAAAAACCAGCATTTGCTTGTGTGCTTTTTAACAGCCAGCTGATCTGCAGACGTCAGCTGGAGATAAGGCTTATTTCCATGGTACAGAAATGTCATTTGCCAATTTCTGCAAATCAAGCTGTTGCTGATAAATGCACAGAAGCAGACTGGCTTTTCTTTCTTCAGGTCAGTTGGCAAACTTAGAGCTCCTACAGATGAGGGGTAAAAAATCTCTGAATGTTCGTGGTTTTGTCTCTCCACAAACTGATTTTATTTTGAAGATTCACATGACATTTTCGACATCCCTAAGTATTCCCTGGGAATTCCCACAGACTTTTCATTCCTAGTTCCCAGGTCAGTTTAAATTAACCCAGTATTTTATAAAATGAAATGTATCTCTACTTGGCTCTCTGTTTATATTATCCCAGAACTAGTTAAGATGGATGCTGCCAGTAAATGCAGCTATTGTTTCTAGGATATAGATTCAACAGAGATCAAATGAGGGAAAGAGGAATGTTTGGACCAAAAGAAATTGTGGTGGAAATGGGTGAAAATCAATTTCTGAAATGTATTAATTTAGATGTGACACGTGATTACTGGAGCAGGGGAGAGGTAGAACACAAGGAAGGTTAGAGGGAGGAAAACTTGGAATATTTCAAAGAAGGAGTTTGGATGGAAAGCTGGGAATACGCAGGTAAAATCAAAACAAAAAGAACTGCAAACTCTCAGTACTTCCAGAGACTTTTCCTCCCTTCTGGATCAACCATTAATGTGTATCTATACTACATCCTATGAAAGTGCATCCTACGAAGTCCTGGAATTTGTAGTTTGGTGAAATTTCTCTCGTAGGGCACTCACCTGATATTGAAGCTCTCAGCATGAGAGTTCTCTATGAAGCATTCTACAAATTTACCTATCAGGCAGCAGAACTGATCCTAGAACTGCAAGCTGGATCTGCAGTTCAAAAATAAGTTTTCCAAGCTATTCCTTTGGGTCTTTGTATACTTCTTGCAAGCAGTCAGTCCATTTTTGATCCCCAGTACTGAAGTCAGGGGGTTGTGTGTAGCTTTTGAGTTTATTAAAAAGGCAACACGGGTTTTGTGTTTTATTAATTTTTAACAGGGTATTATGTGCATCTCTCTACCCCAACCCCCTTTTGGCTGTTTGTTTGAGAAATCACTCCCAGGGGGTCAGCTCCACTTTTAAGTGCTTGGACGCCAGACAAAATGACATCAGATAGAAACTCAGAGGAATGGTAAAGAGAGAGGCAGGGGGTAGGGTGGGCTGGGGCATAGGCTTATTCTTAATAATTTTCTCTGGCAAAATGTATCTTGTGAAATGAAACACACCACACAGCACAGATCAGGGGTGATGTGGCCAGAGGGGAAGGAAATGCAAACGCATTCCTTCTTTGTTTCTCAGTGTGTGAGAAGACACACTGACCAACACGCACACATCTACTGGGTCCTGTGGGGCCATTTATTAGTGAATGTTTTATTGCAATAGTAATTTTAGTGTTACAATTGTTATTGCAATTGTAATTTTAAAATTGCAATTGTAATTTTATTACAGTTACAAAAAATTTAAACAATTTTCATATTTCTGTAAAGTTTTTCTTTAAGTCATAAAGGCAGCAGCAATACTGCCTGTTGTATACTTAGTCCAGCACATATGTAGCCTTCCAAAATTCCATGAACCTCAGAAAATAGCAGTGCAGGAATGGCTTACAGAAGCACTGTTGCTCAACAGTTATTGCAGGCACATTCAAATATGGGAAGCCCTCACCTTTTGGTGCCTTGTTATCTGATGGCTCACTCTTTTTACAGTTCTTTCTTTCTTAGGTCCTTTCCACAACTTACTCTTTCTCGGCACTGGGGTGCAGGGATCGCACGAGCAGCATCTTGCGAGAGGCTCTCGCATCCCCACTGCTTCGCCTCCACAGCCGCTGTCTGCTAGCGAGCAAGCAGCGTGAGGGCTCCTCCTCTTCCTTCCGCAGCACAGCCTGGGATTTTCCCAGGCTGCGCTGGGGCAGGAAGCATGAGTGCCACAGCTCCAGAGGCTCTGCACACACGGTAAGTGCGTGTGGGGTCCTGGAATGATGCGTGATCGGCACCTGCCGGCCCCAGCAGCATCGTGCAATTGCAAGGACATCATTTGGACGGCTCCTCACAATTGTGCAACACTCCAGAGGCCCTTTCACATGGTGAATGCCTTGCAAAAAAGGCCTTAGAAACTTGCCAGAGATTGGCAGCCAGCGACTAATGGACTGGAACTGGTCCATAGATCATCACTTGGAACACCACCGGATTAGACAACATATTTTTAGTAGTTTTTTGTGGTTTCTGTATTTCCTGCAAAACCTGGGAAATATTACTATGTTGTTGTGGTTGTGTGCCTTCAAATAATTTTTGACTTATGGTGATCCTAAGGTGAATCCATTGCAGGGTTTTTTGGGGGCTGAGAGCATGTGGGTTTCCATAGCTCAGCAGGGAATTGAAACCAAGGCTCCAGGAGTGCATTTCAGCACTCAAACCACTACACTGGGTCTCAGTGTTATTTTGGGGGACTATAATTCCCAGATTATCCTGATAGTAGTTGGCATGACACTGCAGTCCTCCAAAAGTAACTTTTCCAAACTCTACATTTCCTTCAATGGTGGGAAACATCTCCTTTCCTGGGCAAGCAGGTACAGTGTTTTCTGTCCTGTTCCATCCCTGAGGATGTCGAGTCTTTCCATAAAATGTGTCTTTTCAAAAAGATGACCAACGGTTAAGGTTCAGGTCTCCTGGAAGGCAGCCTGACAGCCAGAGTGGTCCTCAGTGTGTAGAACTTTGCCCTTGGAGGGGGATGGAGAGAATGAGCCCAGGGGCTTTTCCTCACTTTACGATTTCTGACACTGTGAATGGAGAGATTGGGAACAAAGAGGACTTTCTCCACCCGGGCTGGGCTGTTCTTCTCATGGGAGTTTCATTGCCTGCATCACAAACGCTTACGAGCCCCAAGCTGGCATTCCTGACTTCCTGTAAAAATTGTTCCATTGCCCTCTAATAAATAATATCACCATTATGTAAGCAATCATAAATCAGGGCAGGGAGTGAAAGTTTGATACAGAGAGCCGAGAGTGGTATTCAGCCGCCCCTCCCCATCACTGCTTTTAAATCCCTTCCTTACTTTTTGGCTCAGGGTTTCTTTTCCCAGCCATTGCAGAGTGTTGAGCGAAGATCCTTTTGCCAATCCTGCCTTATCGCCACAAATGTCCATTCGATACAGTGTGATCCCAAGTGTGGGAAACAACCTTGCCACCCTTGGCAAGTAAGGAAAGCGTGGGAGGGCAGAGCAGGGTGTGCTGGTTTTTCCCCTCTTCTTTTTAAAAGAAATGTATCTAGAGCATATTCTGGCAGCTGGAGAAATTTGTAATGCTTTCCTTCATCATCACAGGATGCAACTGGATGCACAGACTGACTTTTTTTTTTTTTTTTTTAAAGTGAAGGACTAAGTATGTGATGAAGGAAATGTGATGGATATGCAGAAGGGGTGGTCCAGGGAGCAATGTCACACCCTTGAGACTCACTTCAAGCTACAAATCCCCAAACCCAAAACAAAATCAGAAGAGCCTGGAGGTCTACTTCTAGTTCTTTCCATCCTTCTGAAAACACATATACATTGTCCTATCTGCAATAAACACCAGAATCCTATATGACTTCTTACATTATGTAATTTTGTGTGTACCTAGTTATGTAGCAGAAGCACTCTTTGCTGAATTGCAAAGATGTGTAATGGGACAGTTGCAAGAGTGCCCAATGCACATCACAACTAATGCATACCCATCAGGAGCAATGCACACAGGTCCCATGGTGCATTGGGCACAAATGTGCGTCAGATACTTCTCTGGCTGTGCTACATGGTAGGTGTCATGCCTCTATCCCAGGATCCAGGCAGGCCCTTTCTCAACAGCCACATTCTGACATGAGAGAAGTAGTACTTACAGCAGCTGGTATAGGTGGAAAAGAGAAAGCCCAGCCTTCTAGCAGTATTTATATAAGAAGGACTCATTAATTAGGCCCATAGATGGATAAGGCTCTGAGCCTATATAACAAGGGAGGAAAATGAGAGGAAGCTGTTGTAGCCAACTGGTCCTACTGGTGGTAGCAGCCCAACTTACTCCTGAATTCCTTACTCACACTCCTTGAACTCTTGATCTTTGCCTGGACTACAGATTTTGCCATCGGACTCCTTCTCTCTCTGGAGTTATGACAGACTTGGACTCTCTAAAACGACTGAGAGCTTGGACTGCAAAATGACCAGTTACACAGCGATGGCGAGGCGATGGGATGGTGCGCCCCCAGCGGCAATTTTTGGGGGGCACTGCAGCTCCTTGCTTGCCCTACCCCTGTGCATTGTAGCAAGGGCCCTTTCCTAGTAGTCACATTCCACACACAGTAGCCATGTCCCCCACACAGTAGCCATGCCCCTGCATGCTGTAGCCAAGCCCCTGCCCTTCTGCCCATCCCCACTCCACACACTCCAAGTTCTGCCACTGAAAACGCCTAAGACAAACTTTGCCTGCTAGGTCCTGATAAGAGCCTAATTAGACAGCTGGAAGCTGTGGGAAGATGCCAGCGCAGGGCAGTAACGTAATGGCAGCCTCTACTGGATATGAATGTTACGCAACTGCACAATTCCAATTCCTCCAAATGCTTGTTCCACTTATGAGGATGTAAGTCTCCAATAGGACTCCAGCCAAAATCTATACCTGCAACAAAACCAGCTTCACCACTTTAAAACAATTCAAAATATTTTGGTTTTCTTTCTTCTTTTTTTAAAAAATATTTTTATTGAGAAACTAAAAAGAACATAAAAAAACCTACATAACGATTTAACATAACTCCATATAATCTACACATAACCACCTACAAACATACTGGTACAAAACATAAAAATAATACACACAAATTATTTACGTAATTTAGACAAAAACATAGAATACTTCCCCCCTGGGTGAGATACAACCTTATTATATTTTCAAAAACATCATAAAGTAAACCTCCCTATGTAAGAAAGGGAAAAACTGGTATTCTGATTGTTACACATTTACGTCAACCTCTAATTATATAATAATTATATATTAACAATACCATTATTCACAATAAGTCCTTAAATCTACAACATAATGTTGATGGTATTCCTTCGCATCCCGATTCTATCAGAAAGAAACCTATCACATCAAAACTTCTCTTTCTTCCACCTCCCTCCACAATATAAAATATTTTGGTTTTCAAGGGTGGCAGGGTAGAGACAAGGCACTGTTTGAAAGTGTAGTTGCTGCTTCTGAAGTTTCCATGGTGGAGATGGAAATCCTTCTCTATTTTGTCCACTCACGCAGGGGGAGTGATTACCATAGTTTTCCCCCCTCCACACTTCTGGAGAAAGCAAATATGCCTGTACTGTTATTTCCCCTGTATTCAAGTGTCCTCAAGTATTCTAGGGGATTAGTCTACCTGGAAACACATACTTTTTTTTTTTTTTTACACAAAACTTATCTTTTCTGCACAGAAGACAATTTTTCTGTGTAAAAACGCATGTGATTTTTTGAGAAGTATAATCCTCAGAACACTTCGGGACATTTGAATACTGGGTGACTCCTGTACAAATATCTTGCTAATTGTAATTCTTCCCAATAGGGTTTTTGCTGGCTGTTCGGAAAACTAGTTTTTGAACAGGAAACAAATGACAACAACAACAATAACAACAAATAGCCAAAACCAAACCAGCAACAACCAAAATGTCTCGCCAGGAAATTCTTAGAATTGGAGCTGGGGTTTGGGAAGGCTTGGTGGGCTTCAAGAACCCACAGGCTGCAGTTTGCCCACCCCTGGCCTAGGCAAACAAGCCTATCAGTCTGAGATCATTAAAGTTCTTTCCACCTTGATTGTTAAGAAATTTGGTATACACATATAGAAATGTTGATATATTTACATCAGAAATGAACAGAGATGAGGTTCTCTCTCACCCAGACCTATTCATAAGTTTCATGATGTTGAAGTTTCTATATCACATTGGGTAGAGCCATTCCTAATTCCTAAAAGTGCCTTTTAGTAAAATCCTTGGCAGGAATAAATGATGTTACAATGTGTTTTCTGTTTTGGTGGAAACAGTATTTTGACAGTGAAATCTCAACAATTCACTGGGTGGGTCGTCTTCCTGGGTCTTCCCTGGAAACAAACTTAAGATGCAGCTCAACGGAATGTGTTGCTTCTTTGTCAAAAGTTCCAGATGTTCATACATTGTTATAACTTATTGTTTCTGTAGGACTGCCCACCCCTGGAGTGTGTACACAATGTTCTTCAAATCCATGCTGGTTTAACTTCACAGGAGACCACTAACATGAATTAAGGATGGTGTCCAAAATTGAGGCTGAACTTTGGTATTGATCTGAGCAACAGCTGTTTAAGAATTTGGTATGGCCCAGCTCATTGAATCTGCCTGATAGGAGGCTTTGACATTGCCTGGTGCAGTGTAAGGGTTATGCAGACCAAACTTTGTTATGGTTCCCCATTTACCAACACTAGGAGTTATAGTTTCACTGTGATAGATCCTCTGAATGGCCGTTCTGTGGCAGATAGAGAGTTGGAAGAAGATCAGAGAAGGATATGGCTACAGAATCTTCCTCCAAGATCTGCCAGGGTCTTGACAGATGATGTTATTTGTCTCTATTGAACTGTGGGTCATAGTGAAAATAGTTCTCTGATTGACTATGCTATCTACCATGCTTTCAACCATGGACTGGCCAGTCAGGAGGGCTATTACAGCAAAACTCCTGGCCCTTGCAAAAGGTGGAAGGGAACACCAGTCTCTGCAAGAGGCATACACAGGTCTAAGGAGGGCTCATACTTTATGACCCTAACAGGATGTTAGCTGTTGAAGGGAGGTCAGTAAAACAGCAATGGAAGCTTTCTTATATTCTTGGATCAAAACAAGTTGGCTGATACTTGGGACCAGCTGCAATGCTGAGAGGACTCTCAAGAAGGTGCTGTTTTCTCCTGAAGATGCTTTGGAAACTGACTGGAAAAAACAACAACAATAACTGAGGAACAATGGAATCTTGCAGGGAGAAAAGGGACACTGCTATAGAATCATTATGATCACTACTTCTTGCCACCCCCTCTTGCTGCTAGAGCACCCCAGAGAAGGGGTCTGTTGTCACAGAGGAATAGAAACCAAAAGCAACATTCACTAGAATCTGGTTGAAAATCTCTTACGAGAAATATTGGCCCAGCTTTAGCAAGAATACAGAATGTATGTGTGTGCACATGCATGTTATATATATGGAGTATGTATGTGTGTGTGTGTGTGTGTGTGTGTGTGTGTGTGTGTGTCTGAATCTGAGTCCCTTCTTTTCCTCACCTTTGAAAATTCTAATTCAAAAAGAGCTCTTTGCCACAAGAGAGTTTAGGATCAGACTGTATTCCCTGCTGAGTCCGTCCAACATCTCTTCCTACTGGCATTAATGGATATGCGAGCATGCCTTTATATGGCTGCTTGGAAACTGGAAGGAATCTCTAACCCCAGAGTCTCTTGGCTTTTATTGTGGATTACTGCCACTCATTTGTCTGATGCCAGGAGCTAATGGCAGGAGCGTAGCATAGGGCACCCTTCTGCAAATGTGGGTTGAAGCCTAAGAGATCATTACTGGCTAAGACCCAGGCATGAAGTTGCAATTTATACTGGGGCAGTTGATGCTACACATTGCGGAGGGCTTCAGATGTCCAAGCCTTTGAGATTTGAAGCTCCAGAGCTCTCACGCGCCAGTGAGAAATCTGACATCTGCTTTTTTCTTAACTACCTCCTCTTTTCAAGTGGCTCATAAACTGTTCACATAAGATTCCTTTGGGGCGAAAAGTTCTCCATGTTTGGATGGTAACCAAGAGTGTGTTTTATTGTTTGAACAAAGTCAGTCCAGGCATTTGGAGTTGTTATAGGTTTCTTCTCTTTCTCTCTCTCTCAAAATCTGTCTGTATTATATGGACTAATATCCATTTAGAATCTAACACTATTTGTAACACAGCCAGGAATCAAATGGTGTTATCCTTTCTCAGTTGGGCGAGAGATGGTAAGATAATGTAAATAAATACATATGAAACAGGCTGGCAATCTGACAAACAGAGATAATCAGTCCACACATGTACTTCACTTGGTATACCTAATAACAACTGGCTATTCACAAGCTAAATGAGCAAATTGGGTCACTTGAAAGGGATTGGATTGGAGGTGGTACAAAATCTCTGGATGGAATCCTTTTGATTCTTCCTAACTCCAGTAGACTCACTGAATGGTACCAATTGCTTACCAATTGCTGAATGGTAAGACAACACATTTGTTGTTGCTGTTGTGGTCTTCAATTGCTGTTGTGTGTCTTCTATCTAAGGCAAACCTAACATGAGGTTTTCTTGGCAAGGTTTGTTCAGAGCGGGCTCGCCATTGCCTTCCTCTGAGGCTGTTGCCCAGTGGGTTTTCATGGCTGAAGAGAGATTTGAACCCTTGCCTCACAGATTCCCAATCCAACGCTTAAATTACGACATCCCTCTGGCTGTCATGAGACAATGACCAGGGAAATCCAATTCATCAAATTAACCGAAAGTATGAGAAATGAATCAGAAGTATTTTGTTTGGTTCATGTTTTGATGAAACCTTACTAATGTTTGAACAACCCTCTGTAGGAAGAATGGAAAGAGCTCAAGATCTGAAAAGTTAAGATTTAAGGAAAAACTGGTGTCATGCAGTAGCTAAGATCAGGTCAGTAGTCATGGTGGGTCCTGTGGTTAATTTCCCCCTGCACCCACTGTTGAGGCCTGCAATACCTAATTTTGCAGCCATTTTGACCCTTAAAATGTCTGAAAAAACACAACTGGAAGTCATTTCAAGTTGCAGTTCCCTAGATCTTCAGCTGCATTTTGCAGTTTTGCAAGAGTTTGAGAATTAAAGGCAAGCTGCCATTCTTGGAGGCCTCCAGGAGTATCAGATCATGATTTGGTGATAGAAAACCCCTGGAAAAAGTCAAAGGGTGGGAAGAATATGGGGGCTTTTGAGAGGTCTGGGAAAATTTGAGAGCTGTGAAAAATCCCACACATCATATAATTCCCACTCCTGGGCTAAAGTGTTAGACTAGGACTTTGGAGATTCTGTTTTTATTTGTTGTGTTTAATTCTGCTCAAGTTCACTGACAGCCTTAAGCCCAAGCAATGGGGCATCCAATCACTCCACTGGTCCTCCTCACAACTTGGACCACAGCCACCAGTGGCTCAAAGTGGCTTACAAATAATCCTGCGTTGTCAGATGTGATTACAAAGATGGAGTTCCATTGTCGTAGTTACGTCTGACTGTGCCACCCCCTCCTAAACCATCCTGTACCCTTTCAACAAGTTCAAAAATCCATAAAACAGTGATGCCTTTATTGCACCAACTAAAAACCATGGAATACATCATGCAAGCTTTCAAGTTCCATTGGCTTCTTCATCAAGCAAGTTTTGTGGATTTGAGAATTTGCTGTATTTTGCTTGATGGCCAACATATCTACCTCTGAGTATGTTCCCTTTTCAGCCTCTGTATGGAACAGCCAACTGGAGACACTCCTCAGGGACTCAGGGACTAAGGGTCCTGCTGTAACTGGTTTTCTTACCACACCCTGTAATGGGAATAGCACTGTGGACATCATATCCCAATGCCCCAGTCTACAGGACCTTGGAAACCTTATGTCTGAGGATGAAAAGACGGATTTTGAGTGGTCACATTTAGTCTTTAATGATCATAAACATGAATCCCCAGCTTACAGTCTTATAACTACTGAACAGGATGCAAGTAAGAACAGTAAGAAATTAAAAACAATAGTAACATACACAGAGAAGGGGATCCTGCATGTTCACATAGCTCCATATACACAGTTCTGTGTCCCCTCCCTGCCTGGCATCTGTCAAGTACTGGGAGGGGCCCCTGCTGCTGTCACTGACTGGTGGGGAATGGAGGGAGCAGGCAATTCAGAGTGTGGCAGGCAATTCAGATTGTGGAGAAGCAGCTGGTCTCAGCTCAGTCAGAGGAGATGAGGATGTGCCAGTTAATGGAGCATGCCCACCTTTTCCTTCTCCCCAGAAGCTCAGAGCAGTCAGATCTTCTTGGTCTGAATTATGTATCCCCCTCTTTCTCTTCTCCTTGGTAAGAAAGTGCAACAGCAGCGTCTCCAGGACTTGATAGTTGCTTGGTGCAGGAAGCTTTTGGATGTAGAATAACCCCCTGTGCCCCATGCAAAAAAGAACTTAGGCACATCTGTGTACATGCATGTCAATTGCAGGATGTTGACTACAGAGGACGGTGAAACTCATTTGGTGACTTTGGCTCAGTTAGTCTCTATTAGCTAGACCTACTCTGCAGGGCTCTTGTAGGAAAAAAGGGAGCCATGTACTCCACTTTGAGCTTATTGGAGAAAAGGTGGAACGTAAATGTGATCAGCAACAACAGAAGCAGTAACTGACAGATGTGTCCATCCAGGCAGTTGAATGCTTAGTTTTCCAAAGGCTGCCTTTGAATCCACAAGCCTTCCACCTTGTTTGTTACCCTGAATGAGGATTGCCGCTTGTCTTTTTTTCCTGATATGTCCCTCATCTTTAACAGTGCCCTGCCAGCCAGGTAGAACATAGCCCTCTTCATGCTGGAATTGAATTTGGCCAGTGGAGAGAGCTTAGAATTTGAATCCATCTGTTTTTAACAGAAGTGTGTCAAAGTCACACATTTTTCCATAAACAAGAGGGAAAGAACACAGTTTTCTTAAAAGCATACACAGCAAACATCTGGAGAAAAGATAGACTCATTTGATCTTGATCCAACTAATGCAAGGGCTACCTTACCTAGGTAACAAGAGGAAGCAGTTGGCTTTCATACCCATCTTGGAAGCATCCTTGGGCTATCTGGGTGGTCACCGCTCTCAACAGAATATTAGAGTGGACAGACCTTTAGTCTGATCTAGCAAAGCTTCATTTATGTCTTTCCATTCCCTTTGGTGCAAAAGTGCTTTGCAATTCCTGAAGCCCCCAGCATGACATAAAGGGTTCACTGTGCAGGCAACAAAGAGAGTTATTTTGTATTCATGCTCTGCGTCTGTCACACAATGAACATGCTTGGCCTTGGGGGAGCTAGGAGTACCAGGATCCTGACATGGAAGGCAAAAACAAAACAAAACCGGGCATGCCCCACTACTTTCCCACCTCACTGCCATCTACCATCCACATTGATTCAATTAATCCAGGCTGCCCACATTAGAGAAGAAAGAATTCTTTGTCACTACATTGGCAAGTAGTCCAGCAAGTAGTAATAATATGATTGGAAACTGAGGCTTCATAGCACAGGACAGTGTTAGATATTGGCTGGAATCATCTTAGTGGTATCCGTAGCTAAGTTCCCCCTTATGTCTGATTATACCTTTTTTGTATAAGTTGGCTGCTTTGATTGCATTGTTCCATTTTGATTAGACTAAGAGGTGTATCTGGTCAGTTCACAATAGAATAAGCAAAGATTAAATCCCTGGTGCTCACAGTATCAAACATGCTGTCTCTCAGAAATACATTAAATGTCACATACATTATTATGTACCTTTCCCTTGTTGTGTGCCTTCAAGTTGCTTCCAACTTATGGTGATCCTAAGAAGAAGTTATCACAAAGCTTTCTGGGCTGAGAGTTTGTGATGCACTCAGTGTCACCCAGTGGGTTTTTATGGCTGAACGGGGAATTGAACCTTGATCTCTAGGGTTGTAGTCCAACATTCAAAACACTAGCTGTCATACCATTCCCTAACTTGTCTCACAACCCAAATCAGCCTTGGAAGGGTATACATTTGAGTGGAATTGTGATGGCTTGTCCCCTCCAAGTGTTATTTCCCCCCTGTTCTTAATCCCCACCCTGCAACAACTTATTCTCCCCATGGATACCCAGATAGTTCTTTAATGTTGAGAGAAAATCAATTAGGAATAGGCATCCTAAGCACAGAAAATGCAATTCTTGGTTGCATCAATAGGATCAATAGGAGTATGGTGTCTAGATCAAGGGAGGTAATGGTACCATTCTATTCTGTTTTGGTTTAGACCTCATCTGGAATACTGTGTCCAGTTCTGGGGACCTCAATTCAAGAAAGATATCAACAAGCTGGAGCCTGTTCAGAGGGTGACCAGAATGGTGAAGGGTCTGGAAGCCATGCCCCATAAGGAGCGGCTTAGCAAGCTGAGGATGTTCAGTTTGCAGAAGGGAAAGTTAAGAGGGGACATGATAACCATGTTTAAATATTTGAAAGAATGTCATGTTGAGGAGGGAGTGGGCTTGCTTTCTGCTGTTCCAGAGACTAGGACAAGGAACAATGGATTCAAGCTGCAAGAAAGGAGATTCCACCAGAACATCAGGAAGAATTTCCTGACGGTCACAGAGGTGTCTGGCAGTGGAATGTGCTGCCACGGAGTGTGGTGGAATCTCCTTCTTTGGAAGTTTTTAAGCAGAGGCTGGATGGCCACTTGTCGGGAGGGCTTTGAGGGTTTTCCTGCATAGCAGGGGGTTGGACTGGATGGCCCCTGTGGTCCCTTCCAACTCTATGATTCTAGGAAAATATGAATGAAAGGGGGAGGGGAGACCCTTTCTTTAATCTTCTCTATTCTTTTGCACAAACCCCAAACTTCTGGGTCTGCTTTTAGTTGTATATATAAAAACAGCAGGGGGAAGACCCACGCAACTGCCTTATCACACCTAGTTTGGGCCTCAGTTCCAAGTCTGAGTGTGAGAGGAGTGTGAAGATGGAGCACAAAACAGGCTTCCAAGAAAAGAGTGAAGACAGGATATTACAGATGAGTGTGACTTCCAAAGAAAGACGTCTGGAAAAGCAGGGGGAGAGGTAACAGCTTTGGAGATGAGGCATCTGGCTTTTTGCAATCTATTGGCTGCATCTCTGAAGACTTCTAAAGTTGAAGCACAAAAAAAGGTATGTTCATTCCATATGCTTGTAATTCAGAGAAAGACCCTTGCAGTTGGAAGTTTTCTAATTTGCTAGAATACATGGTAGGGGGAGTTGCAGATTATAGGGTACAAACAAGGGAGATAAGGTAGTGAAGATCACAATGGTATAATGACAAGAGCCTTGCTAGATCAGACCAAAGCCTGATCGGTCCACACAGTGGCCTACCAGTTGCCCATGGGAAGCCCATCATCAGGGCATGGGTCAATAACTTACTCCTGCTCTTGTCCCATAGCAATTGGTATGTAGGCATAGTACTAGAAGGAATATATATTGATCATTAGCCTCTTTCATACTACACAGTTACAACACTATGGTCAATGCTGTTGGCTCTGTCCTACAGAACCCTGGGGTCTGTATTTTCATGATATCAACAAACTGGAATGGGTCCAGAGAACGACAGCCAAGCTTATCAAAGATCTGGAGACCAACTCTGATGAGGAATGGCTTAGGAAGCTTGGAGAATACAGGAGTGACAGATATCTTTAAATATCTGAATGGATATCATGTAGAAGATGGAAGTTTGGTTTCAGCAGTGCCAGAGACTAGAACCAATGGATTCGAATGACAAGAAAATAGATTGCACCTAAACAGTAGGATGATTTTATTTTTTTTTTCTGTAAGAATTGTTCAGCAGCTAGTGGTCTAGGGTTTGCACTCCCCTAGTAAACCAGGAAGGCTGAAAAGCACGGAGGAATAACACATGAGTTACAGTAAGGTGAGCATGAAAGCCTTGTTGTTCTTGTTGTTGTTGATGTTGTGTGCCTTCAAGCTATTTCTGACTTATGACAACCCTAATACAAATCTATTAGGGGTTTTTCTGAGCTCTGAGAGTGTGTGACGTGGCCAAGGTTACCCATGGCTGACTGAGTTTCTGCGGTCGTAGCCAAACACTCAAACCACTATACCACTCTAGCTCTCAGTAGTCTGGGAAATTTCTGATGAAATTTTCAATCCTCCCCCTAATTTGAGGGCACATTTTCATCTTCATTCCTCTCCACAATGAATGGTCAAAATTAAACAGAGAGAACATTTTGGCGCATTAATTGATTATTTATTTAACTAATTTTAAAAGAAGGGCACTGGCAACCTGGTGCTTGAGAGGAAGGGCCGGAACGACAGCTAATCCAGCCCTCACTTGGTGGAATGTATTCCTGAAATGCGAGTTCCCCAGCCAGAGTTGTGTCGTGTCTGAAGTACTCCCCATAAAATCTTCCATCTGCCTTCACCCTGGGTGTTCATGTCACCGTGTTGTTATGGTCTGGGCTGGCTCTCAGTCTTGACGACGCTCTTAATTAGAGACTAATTACTTCCATACTGTATGGAAAAGATGCCTGCATTGCCCGTGCTTTCCCCTCAGTTTACCCTTTCCTCCTGCCATGTTACCCAAGATGGCCTTCACAGGCTCTGATTGATTCGAGCTCCTCATGGAGCATCGAGTTCTGAACACATGGGCTCCTTATTGTTCCCACAAGGCCAGCTGTCTTTCGGATGTTTCTTTGCAGCATTTACAGATTTGCAGAATTTATAATTTAAAAAACTGACAGGCTTCAGCTGCTGTGACAGAGCTACAATTGGCTCTTGACATACTGCCTTGTCAAATTCTTTTTAACGGCTCCTCCTAGAGAACCTTTTGGCCCATTTTCCAACAGACTTTAAAACCCAGAGAGCCTTTGTACTCTGATGTTCTGGGGCTGGATTGTTAAATGGCTTTTCTGTCTCTTACCTCATGGGGCTGTCAAAGAAGCCTCGGGAGAGAAAGTTCCTTTCCCTGAACTCCTTCTCTCCAAAATCTGGTCAGAACATTTTGATATGAGCAGAAGATTCTGCTTTCCATTTCTGACACTCTACACACGGGATGCTCTTGGCAAACGGAAATCATTTCTAGACATTGAGTTTCACACAAAACAGTGTCAACTAGGAAAGCAACATGAAGCCATAATTTAAGATTAAAGGCCAAAGCCAGACTTAATTGGAGGCTTTCAGCCAGAGAATGGGATAGTTGAATCTATTTCTTTTCCTTGGCACTTTTGCATGATTTTTAGGGATAATTCCATTCCCTTTCTGTATTAATCTGTGATTTACATCACCCTGAAAAAACAACCTCACCACAAAATACATATTTATATGTGCAAAGTTCTGTGTTTTTTAAAAAAAAGATAAAGTGTACTTTTGCTTAAAATATGCATTGAAATTCACATTTTCTCACGGAGAGCATATTTAAAACCATATTTTGATGTGTTTAAATTGCTGATGAGTATATGTCAACATTCACCAAAGTATACAAGCCAATAAATAGCTGAGTTCCAGTTTCCAAGTTAGTCTGGGAAGTGTGGAACAGTTAGTTTGGGAATTCTTCTAGTCTTTTACCTCAAGCATCCTTAAGTTCAGCTTCTGCTGCACGTGGCGAGTGGCCACTGGACTTTTAATTGCTGACTTTCCCTGTAGTATCTACACTGGGGTGATCAGCTTTGGCATGGCTGGGACCCCAGTGTTGCTCTCCCTCACTGGGTGCCACACCAAGGGGAAGTAAATAATTTTTTACAAATGGAGAGGGGAGGAAAATGGTAGTGGCATTCACTTCCAGTCTCAATGTCAGTGTTTTTATTTTGGCAAGGAGAAGAATTGCAGGTTATACCCCACCTGATCTGACTAAGCCCAGAAATTACAAACCCTGATTTTGGTCCCTGCTGGGAGTGGGGTCTGGAGGGAGGCACTGCTCAGAAGAAGGCTCTTATGGGCTGTATGTGTGCCAGCCCTAATTTAAACAGGGGATGGCTGGCAACCTCTTGGTTAGTCCCAATGAGACCAGACTCATTCAATCGATTGTTCAATGGTGAAACAATATATACAGAAATCGAATGGATTCGATGGGTCTATTCTAGCCAGGATTAACATGCTCCAGAGACTAGGGCATGGGGCAATGGCTTCAAACTACAGGAAAAGAGATTCCATCCAAACATGAGGAAGAACTTCCGGATGGTAAGAGCAGTTCGACAGTGGTATACGCTGCCTCGGAGTGTGGTGGAGTCGCTTTCTTTGGAGGTTTTTAAACAGAGATTGGATGGCCATCTGTTGGGAGTGCTTTGATGGTGTATTCCTGCATGGCAGGGGGATGGACTGGATGGCCCTTGTGGTCTCTTCTAGCTCTATGATCCTATGGCATGGGATTTATGTCTATGTTGTGCTGTGCCACCATCACATTCTGCATTTACACTCTGTCCCTATCAGTAGTTGCCTTTTTAAAAAATTAAATTATATTTTTATCCCACACTAAAGAACAAATTTCCCTTCCCTCCCCACAATTTAGTCCTTATCACAACTCAGTAGGTTTGGCTGTGAGATGGTGAGCCCCTCTAACCTCCCCTGGGAAGTTCTAAAATCCAGGGGCTGCTACTCACAAAGCCCTGCTTGTTTACCTGCCAGCCTAGGCTCTTGGGGTTTGTGGGTGTGCAGTGAGGTACCCACTGAAGGTCTCATATCACTGAAGTCAGACTGATAGACTATTGACAGAGATTAAACATAAATCTATCATCAACTGTATTTGATAATCAGATAGACTAATATCCTAAGAGTCGATGTGGGGAATATGACATATTTGGGAAACATCTGTTGAGATTGTTCTGTGCCGGATGCACCACTAGTCTGAATCATTGTATGGGAACTCTTCAGACTAAAAACCAAGAATTGTATTTTATAATGTGTTTTGAGAGACTATCAGAACATGCTATGCTAATGGAAAGAGTCTGCTTCTTCAGCTTGTACACACAGACACACATCTTGCAGAATCAGCCTTTGCATTTTTCTCTAGCTAAGCATTTTTAATCAAAATCCCCTTCTTGAGCACATTTTAAGTAACATTAGCTGATTCCTAAACATAGTCGGGCTAGCCCACCTGCTGTTGTTGCCTCATCCACTGAGCCTCCCTTCCTTGCCCCCCTCTTCCTTCACATAGTTTTCTGGTATGATTCTTCTTTTGGTTTCCCCCCAACATCTACACAGATAATAAACTGGACCTTAATCCCTGCTCTGCTTTGCTGGAATGTGCTAACTCAACAGTACAGAGACACAGCATTATTGTGAAGTCTCAGACCAAGGAGTCCAAAGAAAGACAACACTTGCCTTCTAGTTCCTTCAACAAACACTGATAAGATGGGAAGAAATCACCGGTGAAAGGGAAGAACATGGCATTCTTCATAATAATTATTTAAATAATGGTTCACAGTCACAGCTGGATTTAGGAATGCCAAGGCACAATCCTCTTCCGTTCCATCCCCCCCCACCTCTTGGGCCCCAGAAAGGAACAGATGTCCACACTCACTTAGGTTCAAGGTGAGTCATTCAAACCTTGCAAAAACAAGTGTCAAAACCAGGAACTAAAACCAGGGCTGAGATCCTGTTTAACACCCAGCAGAGCATAAAACTCTGCTGGCACATTTACACAGGCTGAGGTGACAGCAGCAATGGTGTTGTGGCTTATAGCTTCCCAGTTATTCTAGCAACCATTCTAGGAAAGTTTTGGAGGTTCTTCCAATTTTGGGGTGAGGTAGAGACTGAGCTGTGCTTTTGTACTGCTGCATGGCAGCAAGTGCGAAAAGGGCTTATTCCAGGAAGTATTTGGTACCTCCTTATGCAAGTATCTAAATCAGGGGTGGGGAAAATGTTCTCTCCCTTGAAACGATTAAAGCCTCCCAGAGATTCTCAAGCCCCCAGATTCTTAAAAAAAAAAGTCCAGAATCCTAGGCCCTTTCTGCAGGATGGTAGTATCTCAGCATGGGGACACAAGAGGACCAAGCCTGCAACAAGGCTTCCACATGATGTCATTGCAGTTCCGCCCTTCTCGTGTCATCAGCCAATGTGATCATGAAGTATATAATTGATGGGAAAACTCTGTCAATGATCCCCAATTGCTCAAGCCTTCCATCACTGCTGGCCATGCATAAGGATCAAAAGTGTGATCACGCGCCTCCTTCCACACTGCAGCATGGGAAGACAGGCTCACGCACCCTTTCGCATGGAACCAGTTGGGTATGGAGGGGAATGGTGGGGACATGCGCCCATCCTGGCAGAGGCACTGCTTGGATCATGCCCAGACGACAACAGAACAATTTAAGGTGCAGGAAGGGCCCTAGGTAACCTTTTACTTAATGTAATTTTATATGTATTTACCAAAGCAACAGGGGTTCTAGGAAACCCTATTAGTGAATTGTGAAGATGTATATCTGGACAATTGCAAGGGAGTTCAATGTGCATTAGTTCCTAGTGCGCATCAAAACCAGTGCACATTGGTTCCCCTTGCTGGCTCACCTATATAGTAGTGTAATATCAGTTCTTTACTGGATGTGGACATCATGGAACCGTCCAGTACTAATTCCTGCATATGTAAGTCTACTTACTAACACATAACTTTCGGGATTCCATCCATTGTCAGAAGAAACAACTGAAACACACACACACTGTGCACAACTACAAAAATGTTATGGTTCTCTCTTGCTAATCTCCCCAAACCCGTAAAAATGTAAGAATTGGTCATATATTGTTTGATCCCCCGAACTGGAAGTGATAGAGCATCACTTCTAGTCATGCTGAGAGCAGCCATGTAACATTTTATGGGCTTGCAGGGGAGAATGTCCCCTCTCCCTCTGCCATTGTGCACCCCTCTGAAGTTGGTTTAAATTGCACAAGTGCTGGTGTGTAATCAGGAGTTAAACTGGTGTAATGTCCCAAGAGGATTTTGGTCACTGTCTTCACAGTTCATACATCTACAGTTGTTTCAGGGTGCTGGATTCTTGTGACAATGGAAAAGCTTTATCATTCAGGAATCTAGGCTCATTACTGGATCTGAATCCCAATTTCTCTCTCTCTCTCTCTCTCTCTCTCTGTCCAGAGCCGCCTAAATGATTTAGGCAACATCATTCACTCGGCTGATAGAGAAGGAATGACTGATCTCCACTGGCAAAGCAAGACAAGGAGGAAGCAGGCCTGTCCAAAAATATGAGATCAAGAAACTCTTGTCTCTCCCTCACTGGAGTTTAATCAGAAACATGAGCCCTGTACATTCAAGTTGCTTCATTTGCACTGGTGTTATCGCCATCCCACCCAGACTAAATCTAGCAGAAGGTCTAGGAAATTAAACAGATGGCTTTGATGTGAAGTAACCAGGCAGCTTCTCTCTGTTTTACCTCTCCCTCTTGCTCTTTCTTCACATGTGCCAAATAGTTCTAATACATGCTAATCCCTCAGCTCCCATTAAAAACAACAGCTACACACACAGAAACCCAGCAATGCTTAGCAAGATAAATTGGTCACCTGGATAAATAATAATGCCAGCCACAATCCAAGATGGCTGAAAGAACTTCTCACATTGAGGCGCCATGCACCCAAATTAATCTTCTGTCCAAGTGACGCAGAATATCATACTCTCCAGCCTTTTGCAGATGAAAATCAGGACACATGTGGCCAAGCAACATCAGGGCATGGTCAAGATGGTGAAATGTCTAAGAATACCTTGTTAACTGAGGCATACCTATACTTAGATTTTAAGTTTCTGTTTGGAGAATGTGAGCAGACCTTTCACACATTCTGAGATAACAAATGGATTACATTTGTCCTGTTTATCTCTTCTGTGTACCAGTTGCTGGCTGGTGCGCAAAGCCCAGCTGAGAAAGAAGTGAGAAAGATTGCTTAAAAGTGTACAAACTGCCCTATTTGTGCAATCCATGCTTTTAATTTTTTTTTCTGAGAAAAAAAGTCCTGCTGAGAAGAACAAGCAGCAGGGAGGCCCCAAGGCTGCATACAAGCAGGGTCCCTTGACTCTTTCTTTTGGAAAAGGTTTGGAATGTCTAGTTTGCTGGGCCAAGTGTGATAAAGATAAAGTTGCTCTGTTTTCTACTTCCATAAAGCACCCAGAAACATGTGAAGTATTTGATTTATTTTGTTTTCTTTCTTCTAAAATAGCCAGTTGTGTTCATCACACCCCATTTTAATTATATTTCACGTGGGCTGCAGAGGGAAGGTGATTCTGGCTAACATGCTGAAGCCATCACAAAAGGAAAACTGAAAAGCTGAGATGCACCAGGTGGATTTTCTTGTTTGCATTTGTTATTTCCACGAGGGTTTAAAAATATTTGTCATTTTCACCTACTATTGAACAGTGTGGACAACTTTTATGGAAAATAGAAATGCGGATACTCTCACACAAGACTAAAAGGGAAATCAGAAGAAGACATTAATAAAGAGTGGAAGATTGTTACGGACTTGGGTTGGGTGTAGACAGAAGGCAATGCATAATTCATGATATCAATTGCAATACAGGGTAATAATCATAGAAATATCATGTAAAAGTAAAGTAGAGAAATATAGCAGGAACTAACGAATTAAGTTTGATTATTAACATTTTATTGCGATATGTGGTATAACAAATAGAGAAAATATTAATAATTGTAATGCAGGAAGGAAAGGAAGTAGAAGTAACATTGCACGTAAATATTGCAGAGATAATTGTCTGTTTTATTTGCTGAAACTTTAATAAGATTATATATAAAAAAATTATTTGTCATTTTCCGCTTGGTGGGCACTTGTTGCAAACATATTTGCATTTTTCCTTTTCTTGCTTTGACCTCAAAGTCCTTGCTTTTTGTTCGCTTACTTTGCCATTTAATCTGATTGGTTGTCATGGGCCATGTGATTGTTGATGACAACATAATGCTATAGCAGACACGATGACATCACATCCTGTGGGTCATCATAGCCTATTAGATGACATGACAGTGGGGGCAAAATAAGCCAGTGAGGGGTGAGGGGGAGAGAAGGAAAATGGAGCTGGGAATAAGCAGTTGCTAAGGGAGCCAGTGTATACCTAACAACTGGGTTAGCAACTGCTAGGTGCTAGGAGGATGCATTGACCCCTTCCAAGAGACTTTGCAGAACTGCACCCCTGCTGTGTCTCCCCTCACTGTATAGATCTGCTCCCCAGTCTCCCAAGAAATGTGGGGAAATAAACTGGCATGGTTTTGGCCCTTTCTGGGCCATTTTTGGTCCAGGAGAAGCCTTTTTTCCCAACAGGAAGTGGCCCAGAAATCAACTTTCTGGAGGACCCTGCTGCTCAATATGTATTTTCGTCTTCCTGCTGAACAGCTTTAGAATGTTAAATGCAGAGAATGCATGGCATGGTCCTACTCAAGCTAGCACTTACTTACCCAATAGCAAAATCATACAATTGTAGAACTCCTTTTTCTATTACTAACTTTTGCTCCTGTTAGGAGTCTCAGGGCCTCTCTCTCTCTCTCTCTCTCTCTTTTGGCCTTGAGATTCCTAACAAAATACACACACACACACACACACACACACACACACACACACTAACATATTTACCCAGCGTTGCCCGGGATTTTATTTTCCTCCTAAGAACTCACCAAACTGTCTTCTCCAGTACCTGTAACTTTTCCCCATATTTCCCAGTGCAATCTGTATTCAGAGTTATTTACATACACAGTTTGAGTTCCTGAGGAAATACAGTGTCCTCCTCCTAGCAACTGGTCTATTCCAGTACCTGTAACTTATTTCCATATTCCCCGATCCAAACTGTATTCAGAGTTGTTAACATGCAGAAGGTTTGGTTTCTGAGGGAATACATTGCCCTCCTTCTTGCTGTTAGGTGTCATCTCCATAGCAACCAGCCTGAGGCCCAAGAGCTCTCACCTGGTCATTCTAAAAACTGCTCCCTAAACTGCCAGCCTCAGGATTCCATAAAATCTTCACAACCAGCCAATCGTATGAGGTCTTCACCTGCTTGCCGCAGACAAACAGACAAACTCACAGACCAACTTTGACTTTGACTTTTATATAATATAATCTGCATCCATATATCTATATCTATATTTCAATCTGGAAATTGGGCAGGGGGAGGTTAGGGTAGAAAACAATGACCATTTTTGTTAGTGAGGGACTAGACTGATAAAAGTAGGTAGAATGGGTTATAAAAGGAACTTATTTCCAATGGTTATTAAATTAGCAATGCACTCCTTTATTGAAAATGAAATATACCTAATTTTGAAAAGCCCTGGTCATTTTTGTGGGTACCCAGAGAACGTCATCATCATTGCCATGACTGTGTCATTGAAATGCAGCAGTGTGACAACAGAAAAAATAATCTAGAAATGGTATTTTTCCCCACCTCTACTGACAAAAACGACACTCTCCCCCTCACTTATTAGGAAACCAAACTGAGTTTGTGAACTGAGGCTGAATCTACACAAGGCCTGTATCATAGCTCCACTGCATGCTAACCTTGCCCCTTTCTGGACCTGTTATTGTCACACACATCTGTTTTAATCCAAAATGAAAGCAGTTTGGAAAGCCACATGGGACCCCCATTACAGAGCCACATTGTACAAGGGGTGTTTCTACTGTGTGTGCGTTTTTGCCCCATCCATTTATGACATGGCCACAGCAGCTGCGGGTTCTTCTTCTTTTTTAATCCCCCCATGCATATATTTGCTTAATCAAATAGTCTTTGTTTTCCCTTTGTTCAGATTGTCTACCTGTACTTCAACAAAGTGAAACTGGTAGGAAGCAGGAGGTGAAATGCTGACTTGTGAATGTGGGCATACAAACACAAAACCCCAAAAGAGAGGGCAACAGCACCTTTTCCAAATGCCAGTGCAAACAAGGGAGCTACCCTTCCATGGCAGGAATTATCAGGTGACCTAGGCGACCATCTAGTCTAGGTGTCCACCCAGGGACCTGGCCCCACCCCACCCCCAATTCCACAAGGATCTAAATTTGGGGTTCAAACAGCATGTTTTGAAAACCCAGTTCTTCCCCCAAACTGTGGAGTAAACTGGTGGTTTTGTTTAAATTGCTTTAAAACTCTCAGGCATTGAAAAGAAGTGTTTTCACTTCTGGAAGGAGAGGAATGTTGTGTGTTCCAAGAGGACGGAGATCAAGGTAAGGACATATTATTCAGGGGGAGACTTATGAAAAGATACCTTGCATTTCCTGCATCATAATGCCTGTGGCTTAGAAAACATGACATTTTCTTTTATAGCTGACAAGAATGATGTCCATGCTCATTTTGAAAAATTAACAATCCAAAGGAAGTTGTGACCAAAGCAATCCCACGCCTTTAATCAGGTTGAAATTCCTGAGCCAAACGCTAATGTTGGTCTCATTTCTTGTTCACTTCAGCTGCAGCTTTATTTCAAGACATCTCAAAATGCCAAGGAGAAGAAAATAATAATAATCAAAGTTGCTTTGAAAAGCAAATGGAATAGTTGGCAGTGCAGGCTGGGTTGGCCCAACCTGGATGGAAACATTTACAATGCTGATGCATACAAGAAACCTAATTAGCATCTCCAAAGGCACCTACTGACCTGTGTTATACTAATTGCCCAGTAAAGCTCCTTCCACTGTTAAAAAAAAATAGAGCTTTATTAATTTATGGGCCGGTTTAGAGCTGCTTAATGAAAAAGCCGTGCCTCTGAGCATAGCCAAGAACAAGGAGGTCGGTTGTTAGGACCTCACCAATAGTTCTCCATAAAGAACATTTGAGTCAAAGGTGGAGACATATGAAGAGTCAAGCTGGGTCAGCCCACAGGCCTGTTTACTCCAGTAGTCTGTGACCGGAGTGTCCAAGTAAATCATTCATACCTAGAACTCTGACGTTTGCTGTGTTTGCATTTGCTTGCTTTGCCTGCCCTCTTTTCTTTCGATGCCTTAACAGTATTTTTAAATGCGCAACTGAAATCATGGCCATTTCCGCACTAGACACCATTAGCATGATATACCATTACAATCCCAGCATGGCCACTTGCACGATGGGAGCAGATTAGGAATACTGTTTTCTACACCCTTCAGCTGATGAATAGTGGTATTGCCACCACTGTTCTTTCTGCACTACAGTGTCCTTGGCCATCCCGTGTCCCTGCCTTCGTCTCACCCCACCATCCCTGATTGTTCGGGATTTCCCCCTCCCCCTTTGGAAGCCATACTGAACACACCGGTAGACTTTCATGCTATAATGCCTCAAACTGTCTTTCAAAAAAATTAAAAAGTTTTGACTCAAAGGAGAACTTTAAAATAAACATGAAGAAGTGATAGATTTCAAAGTGACCATGCCATGGGAGTCGCTGAGGGAGGGACAAGCTGGGCACACCCACAGCCTACCCACTGCTGGATCCATGACAACAGGAAGCGCTATTAAGCACTATTATGGTTCCGCAGTGAGCCAGCTGATGGGATTGAAGCACTAAAGGAGGTGTTTAATGGATTTTTTTTCTGGAAATAGAATATGGCAGTTTTGCAATGCTTGAAGATGGGATAGCAGCTGGATGGCCACAACGCTGTGGGGCAGCATGACTCCTGACCCAGAAACAACCTGCTGCTAAGGCAGTATATTGACATCCTGTGAAGATGGCCTTTGAGTTACTGCCATTCTAGAAATTTGGGTAAATTTCATTGGAGGAGCAGAATTCTTATTTCTGGTATGCAAAATCCTCATTTTGCCCTCACCTCTCTACAAGTGGAGATAGCCTAAAAGGTCTCAGCAGTTTGTTTCTGCTCTGAACCCACTGTGAAGGGGTCTCAGCTATCTGCTGCAAGTGTAAAACTCCACATGTGTTGTGCTGGTGAGTCTGTTAATATATGCTTGCTTACAGTGTAACAGAGAGGTGCCTTGAGATTATTTACTTACCAGAAGAGACAATAAAAGTATGGACTTTCTTCACTCTGAGTGGAGGATCTCCTGGTTGTGTCTCCATCTGCCCTCCAGGTGTCTGAAGAGATGAGGGGAATGGGAAGATGTCCATTAACACTTTTAACAGACCCACATTTCTTCCTCTTCCCCAACAGCATTTGCTCTGTAGGAGTGTGGTTTTTTAAAAAGCCTTTTTCTTCATTTTATGGAAAGGAAAGTTCCTAAGAGCCAGTGGATAACTGCTGAATAGGTGGGCATGCTAATGGGGTGCCATCATGCAACTCAGCCTATTAAAACAGAATTGAAACAGAAGCCTTCTAACATTAACCCAGTTGCTGTTAGCTTGGAGTAGAGCCTTCTGAATTATGTTGCTAGGAAACAAGAAAAGAAATACGTATGCATTTATTTAAAAGATCTTTATCTTCTTCTCCATCAAAGTTCAAAATAGCTTAGAAAAGCAGGAGGAAAAAAATTGCAAAGCAAAGAGTGAAATAGAGGAATATGGATGAACATTCAAGCGTGCTAAGCAGATGAAAGTCAACAACCATCCACAAAAAAATCATCATCATCATCATCATCATCATCATCATCATCATCATCATCATCATCATCCAAAATCTATCTGGTTTAAAATCTTGAGGAAAAACTAGTTTTGAATTATTTATTTTATAATGTCATGTTATTCGTTGCATATTAGTATTTATTTTATGTCACCTATATCTTTGCTAGCCACCTTGAGTGGTCAAGAAAGTGGCTCAGAAAAATAAGTGCGCAAAAATGTTGCTGCCCTGTTTAGGTCTTGAAAACTCAAGGCCAGAACTTCCTTACTTGAATCAATCCACCTGTATTGTGGTCTTCCTCTGTTTCTACAGCTTTCTACTTTGCCAAGCAGGATTGCCAGTGACTTACTTCATATGGTATGTCCAAAGTATTTCAGCCTCAGTTTAGTCTTCTTGACTTCCAGTGAGAGTTCAACACTGATTTGCCCATTAGTTTGTCTTTTTAGCAGTCCCTGTTATCCGTAGAACAAAACAATGTACCCAACTTAAAATACAAATGAGTAGAAGTGTCTATACTGGCAAAAAAAATATGCACAGGCATACCTTAGTCAATGGGGAAAATAAGTAAATATGGCAAAAGGCGTTGATTAATAGGCACATAAATGCAAATAAATTTCCGGATGGGAGGAAAGACCCCAAAGCTGCCATTCTGTTGGTGACATGTGCAAGCAGAAGTCATGCTATGCATCTGAAAGGAATTATTCACTATGGCCTAACAGATGTATTATGCTGAAAGATACTGAAGAGGGTTTGCATATAAAACAGTGTTGTGCATTGTAGTTGTGCATTGTGGGTGCTCATTGCACAGTGGCATCCAGTCACTGACATGTATTGCATGATATTGAGGGCTGTATAGTGCCGGTGTAGTGCATCTCCTCATGTAGATATTTATGCTGTGCCAAGGGGATTATGCTATGTTAAGGGGATGTTGGATTGCAGCCAAAGTCTTGCAACCTGGTATGAAAGAATGGTAAGAAATACAGGTGAGATCTGGAAAAAGAAATGGAGACAGGAAGATTTTCACATGTCTAACTGGGAGGAAAAGCTGGTCACAATAACCTTGGTCTCTGTCAGGGGGAGTGCTGGAATTTACTCATCCCTAGCTACCATCGCTGGTTCCTCCATCTTTCAAAAACACATATACTCCTTCATCCTCTCTGCAAAAATGTGTGTGGAAACAAGCCTGAGGGGTTTTGTCTTTTCTAAAACCACACAGTTGCTTTCTTGGGGGCTAGAGCCAACCCCCCACACACACACTTTAGACAGCTAAATTGTTTCATAGTAGACTTAGAAAGAGGCAGGCGAAGGCTGAGTGGAGAGGTTTGCATTTGCAAACAGGGGGGGAATTATATATGTATATTATTTGGCCAAGGTGCTGTGTTTGGGTTGGCTGCCTATTTAGATGTGGAATTAACACATATGACATGAATCTCCCAGCTCAGCACAGTCAGTCATTCCATGGAGGGGGAGGCAGCAGGAAAGAAAGAAAGAAAGAAAGAAAGAAAGAAAGAAAGAAAGAAAGAAAGAAAGAAAGAAAGAAAGAAAGAAAGAGAAGAGAGAGAGAGAGAGAGAGAGAAAGGACAAAGTTGGTGAGGCACACTGTGTTGTTCTGTATCTTCAAGTTGTTTCTGACTCATGGTGACCCTAAGATGAATGTGTGATATGCTCAAGATCATCCAGGGGTTTCCATGGATGACTGGGAATCAGACCCTAGTCTCTAAGGTCACAGCCAGGAGAGGAACACAGTTGGGAGAGGAATACCCTGAAATGAAATCCCTGGCAGGATTGGGACCAAGATGCATGCAACACTGGGCCAGATGTTGGAATGTTCCACAAACTAATCTGAATTTGTAGGTTTCCAGATGTTGTAGGACTGCAGCTCCCATCAGACCTAGCCAATGATAAAATGGTGAGAGTTGTCCTCCAACAACACTGGGATGGCCACCTCTTCCACATCTAGGATTGTCAGAGTAAAGATTGAGAAGTCTCTTGTACCTTTAATAGTTGTGTAGAAGAGGGGATTTCAGCAGGTGTTGCTTGTGCAATGACCAGTACCTGCTGAAATTCCCTCTTCTGCATAATCATTAAAGAGACAGAAGCCCTGTCCCTTATTTTATCTGGCAGCTCTAGACAGGAGTGAAACAGCAACATGATAGGGGCAAAAATGTGGCCACCTTTTGTGTGATCCATTCTGGGACATTGTGCTGAGAACAGCATAGGAAGTTATCACAGCAAACTTCAGGATATTCCTTCATCTCGAAACAACTTTCGGCTGTTTCAAGGGATAAATGTCTGAACTGAGCTGATAAAATGAAAATAGCCAGCCAACTGAGTTTTTTTAAATCACTATTTTGCCACAAAATGTGAAAGAAGGATCACGTTGTACTATGTTACTTCATAGCATTTTTGTCATCAAGTTTTAATTGTATCTTAATCTGGGCTTTAATCCATGCTCCCAAGCCATTCTGGGCAAAAGGGGAATTATACATAACATAAAATAAGTAAGTGCTAAAAGATGGATATGCTTTTTACCTGAGAGCCAGAGTGGTATAGTGGTTTGAATGCTGGACTAGAATTCTGATAAACCAGGGTGCAAATCCCTAATCAGTGATGGAAAATCTCTGGGTTACCTTGGGCAAGTCACTCTCTCACATACTGCAAATGATGCAACCACAATGGCCTCCATTGTGCTTCCTGTCCTTCTGCATGGCCAGGAAGGACTGAAGCATCATATAACTAGGGGTTATTGATGGAGTTTCTCCATCAATGATAAACCCTGTGATCACGCTGGCTGGTAACGCAAGAAGGGTAGGACCATGACAACATCATGCGGAAACATTGTTGCAGTCCCGCTCCTCTCGTGTCTCCATGCCAGGATGCCATCGCCATGTGGAAAGGGTCCAAGATTCTGAGCGACTCTGGTTCCAATCCCCTTTGGACACAGAAACCCACTGGGTGATCTTGGGCAAGTCACATTCTCAGCCTCAGAGGAAGGCAAGGGCAAACCCTCTCTGAACAAATCTTGTCAAGAAAACCCTATAATAGGTTTGCCTTAGGGCTACCAGTTGAAAATGACTTGAAAGTACACAACAACAGCAATAACAATACTTTTTCTCCGAATAGAAACAGTGAAGCTTCAAGATCTGCTAGGTTGAATGGGGGATTGGGATCTTGTGGGTTTAAAAGTTAGCAGATCCTGAATTAGAAGGATGTAAGGTAAACAATGGCATGTTTTCTTACTCCCCCAACCAAGCTTTTGGCTGATATAATCCTCTGGCAACATGGTTATTTACTGTTCAGTGGGAAGTGGGGAATGTAGCTGTGGAGAAGCACCCAGCTTCATTCCTGTAGCTGGATGACCACAGCATGAGAACAAATGTGCTGTGCGTCCAACTAAGGAAACAGAACTCACTGTGCCATAATTCCACCTGACAGAAATTTATAGTATGTCTTTCTGATTCAGGTTCCCCCAACTTTTAAAACTGCAGATGCCTTGTCCCCTATTCAGCCTGGTAACCCAATCACAGTAACCCACCTGACTCTCTGAAAAATATGGAGGTTCTTCTAAGCCTCTGCAATGTCTAAAAATGCCCAGGCTTTCCAAGGAGACGAACGTCCAGGCAAATGTGTGGGAAAAGAGTTTTTTGCTCTACCTCTTGCGATTCTTACTTTGGGAGGCAGCAGTTGAGAAAGAAATTGGCTTACTTTGCATGCTGTACATTCTTACCATCATCACCATGATCCAATGGTCTCATGTGCCAATCAAACAGAAACACCAGCACCGAATGCTTAGCTGGGAAATTAGGGCCACCAGCAAATAGACTCATCCTGTTTATTCAGATGAAAACAATTTTCTCTTACTTGTGCTTTCTGACAAGTTATGATCTGGAGGCCTCTTCACTCTTCCTGCCAACAACAATAAACAGGAGAGGAGGCTGACTGGACAAAGAAACCTGTCTATTTCCAAGCTTGTTTTAGGACTGACTGGCCTATGTGTTGAATTCCTTGTCTGAGGTTTAGATCTATGTATTGCAGATTTCTTTTAATTTTTAGTTTTGCATGTGTGCTTGTGCACACCCAGACACCTCCATTAATTTTCTAAATAATGAATAGGTGGTCCACATGAGTATTTTTCTTGGAAATTGAAAGAATGATGACTTCTCTAATGAAGTATCCTAGTGGTTCTACAGTGCTCTGAAGCAATCCACTCCCAATGATGGTGATAAATTCTGAGGGTCTCTTCTGTAACATGAGCCATATTTGATTTTGTATCCAGGCTGAAGAGCTTGAGAGGGCCTTTTTCTCCTCTTCCTCATCTACGCTGCCCTCATTTTCTGTCTTGTTGTATGGAGGTGACCTTCAGTTGATGAAGGTGACATCAGTGGAGTACAAGCTCTAGCACATTCTGCCAAACTGATCAGGATTTGGGTACCACTCCAGTTGCTAGGCTACACATCTACTATATGAGACATTCAAGCTAAGTATGGAGAGGCTCATCACCAAAAGGTTGGCCACCAGGTGATAAAATGGCTAGAGCAACTACAAACACAATGATGGTATGAGATAATATCAGAATTCTTTAATTCTAAATGTATGACTTTCGTCGCAGACTTTGATGAATAGATCTCAGGGTAATTTCCTGATTAAATCTTCACATCCCTCTTGGGCCTGCTCAGAACCTGAGCAAAGGCTTTCACAGTCAGAATCCATAGGTTGTTCTGGGTTTTCCGAGTTTTGAGGTTGTGTTCTACTAGTATTTTCTCCTGACATTTTGCCTGCATCTGTGGCTGGCATCTTCAGAGGATATGGTGGCATGGAACTGAAATAGAGTAGATATACTTTTGTAGTCCCCAGGCGGGAGGGAGCAATTTGCAGTTGGCCTATTGTTAAATGGGATATCCCCCAGGGTTGTATTGTTAGTCAGGGACTATCATTCCAAAAATCTGCCAGTTAGCCTGGCTCCTAAGCTTTTTAAAACTTGAATTCCTTCAGTCTATGTTTTTGCAATTTTGATAAATTCTTGAAAAGGGAATTGAAAGGAAAAAAAAATCAACCATCTGACCAGATTCAACAGGTACAGCAATTCCCAGTATGGATAAGACCATGTTCTTTGTTGTTGTGAGTTGCTGTGAGCTTAGCTTCAACCTATGGCAACCCTATGAATGAGAGAACTCCAGGTCACCCTAATATCAACAGCCCTGCTCAGATTTTGCAAACTCAGGCCCTTGGCTTTCTTGATGGAGTCTATCCACCTGTAATGTGATTTTTTCTCTTTTCTTACTTCCTCCTACTGCAGCAGGCATTATCACTTTTTCTAATGAGTCATATTATCTCATCATAAGCCTGACACATATGTGTTACAAGACGAGGATTCTATCAGAAGGAAAAAAAATGGCAAAGCTAATCATGGTTGACCACAAAGGGATTCAAGGTCCAACTTTTAAGAGTTTAGCACTTAACAGTTAAGCTGGGTGCACAGCCCCTTCCACCCCATGTTATAGATTTGTTTCATAGCTTCCTCCACATTATAATTTTTTTTTGTTTTTTAATCTCATGTCCTTTCTTTCCTGAATCTGACAAAAGTTGAAAAAAGTTGTGACATTCTTGCAAAAGAAACAACGAAAAGAAACAAAATTCTCAATGTTCCAAAAAAGTTACATTCCTATATTGCGCTGTACCCTAGAGTGGCTTTATAAGGTCTCTGGTGGAGGAATTTCACATCACCTGCTCCTTTAAAAAAAAAAGATGGGGATGGAAACTCAGGACTGAACTTGGGAATGTCTGCATGTAAGTTTTTCACTGAGATTTGGGACATTTTATATACACAGTTATTGTGCTATGATTCCTCTTTAACTGCCTTGGATGTCCCATATGGCATTCTGGGATTAGTAGTTTGGTGAGGCACTGGAGTTCTCTGGGTGAGAATTCTGAATGCCCCTCCCTAAACTGCAAACTCCAGGATTCCATAGGAGGTTGCCATGGCAGCTAAAGTGGCATCATAGAATTATTTAGTAGTCCCCCATCTGTGGTTTTGCTTTCTGTGGTCTCTGTTACCTGCAGTCAACCATGGTCTGAAAATATTAAAAATGTGCAAAATATTTTGAGAGAGAGAGAGAGAAAGAAAGAAAGAGAAAGAGACCACATTCACATAACTTTTATTACAATATAATTTTATAATTATTCTATCGTATTATTAGTTATTGTAGTTAAACTCTGACTGTATCTCATTTATAAATTAAACTTTATCATAGATATGCATGTACAGGAAAAACAGCACATACAGGGTTCAGTGCTATCCATGGTTTCAGGAAACTGGGGCTCTTGGAAAATATCTCCCATAGACAAGGAATGGAATCGTGAAAAGGCCAATGGTCTTATCTGTTCTTTCTTTGAACATGCAAGATTCCTCCAGAGTGGGTCCCCCCCACACTGATAATTATCATCTTTATTATGCTAAGTTATCCAGTAAATGACCCCCTCTTTGTAGCTACTATAACTGTTAAGTACAGTAGGCTGTTTAAAGGTAATAAGCAGTCGCTTAAGGACCTTCTTGTTTGTTTAAGGAAGGTGTTCTGTTCGCTGTAAGTGGGTATAAAGCTCCTGGATTTTTTTTTCTTTAAAGGACTGTTCTTGTTAAAGTTATGGTAACAGCTTGTAGTCGTGCCTAGGCCAAAATGGATGCTTTACCGTTTGTGGAATTAGCAACGGCATGGTGTTTTTTAACAAAATAAACAGCAGGGACGCAGGGACCAATTGAGATCTGGATCCTGTTGAGGTGGGTTGAAACTTTTACTCCACGCTGCAGTCCTTACCTCAGTCATGTTCTTCTGTCAATCACTTTAAAGCAAACATTCTCACAATGGCAAATTGTGTGATTGTGTCACACCTTGTTTGACCCTAAAACACACAATGATACCTGGCTTGAGAAGAATATGATGAAAATAACTTTGAAGGCATCATGAATTCAGTAGCAGTCAGCGGCTTCAGTGGCACTGGGGTAGCATATCCACTCTGGGTTTAAATTGGAATTTTAAAAGAGCTACCCAAGGTGTTTAGCCTGTTTGGTGGGGTAGAGGTCTGCACCCTTGATCAGGGCCAAAAAGAAGTTGGGGGAAACAGTAAATATTACTGGGACCCAGCAATCCAAAAGGACCCTGGAGCCTGATTAAGCCATATCTTCCAACTGTCCCAGTTTGGTAGGGACAGTCCTGATTAATCCTCTGTCTTCTGACTTTTCCAGCTGCTTTTAAAATGTCCTAGTTTCTCCCTCCCCCTCCTCCTTTCCTTCTTTGTCCTCGGCTTACTTTAGCTGCTGCAAACTCAGTGCCAAGTGCAAAAGTCATTTGTCCTCAATTAATCCAGAAGTGGGCAGAAGAGAATTTTGCCCTTTCTGGTGTACGCAGGCAAAAGCAAACTGTTGCAGCCTCTCCTAGTTTATGTGTTCTTCCTCATTAATAACTCTCATCATCTTGTCCATACTCTGATATTGCTTGGCCACATGTGTCCTGGGTGAAAGGTTGGAAGGTATGCAAAACTGCATTATGTTTTTGTCTTTCTGGCAGCGAGAGCAAAAGGAAGGAAGTTTTTCAGCCTCTAGCTAGGCTCTGGGATGCTCCAAATGTCAGAGACCCGTTTGCTTTCTCAACATTGCCTTTCTCAAATAGCCATTTTGCTCTCCTTCAACCCATCTACCACATGTATTCCTAGCTATTGAAAATGCTACAGGTGTGCCTGCGAGGTCTACCCACAGACAGCTGGTCGTCAGACTCTCTTTTCCAGCTTGCAGGGAGCCTGGGAGGGCAGAAAGTAGGAGAAGAGCTTATTTCTCTGAGCCCACCCTCTCCTATTCAGTCCAAAGCCACCACCATGGTCCAGGGGCACTTACATGGCACAGTCACTTATGGGTCACCTTACACTTGTGGAAGAAGCTGGTTGGAGCTTAGCTTTGTGCGCAATTTCTTCGAGAAATTTGCTAGTTTTGCAAAGACACTTTTTTGTTTGTTTGTATGGGCAGAAACCTGCAAATTGGCCTAGAACTTCCTCCTGCCGTAGACAAGGAATTTGGTTAGAACCACAGAATGTTTCAATCATTTCCTGTCCCTGACCATTGCAGAGTTTGAGAGTAACGCATTACATACAGTGCAGTTACCTGCAACAAATTGCTTTTGGGGTTAACAAAAAATTACTTTTGAGGGTAACAAGCCACACTGTGAAAGCAATGTAAAGAATAAAATCAAAGTGATTTCACTTGTTTAACAAATAACATTTTCTAGTTGCCTTCAATGGTTACTTTGAATGCATTTTGGGGGTTTTCACAGGATTTTTTTTTTCAAATTTTATGCCATTTTTAATGTCTCTTTTCTGTCAAAATAATAATAGAAATGTGGAAAAGTGGCAAGTAGTGCAACCAATAATGGAACAAGTTACTCATTCCCATCATTCTAATGAATCATGGTAACAGGTTACTTTTTACACACTGTAGTACTTAACTGAACAAATTACTTGATTTTCTACACTCTGAGCCATCAGTACATTTCCAAGCCCCATGTGGAAATGTGTATGGCATGTTTACTCACAATATTGCAGCCAAGGGATTAGCTTTCCCTGAAGAGTAGCCCTAAAGTGCTTCCAGTTCTTTTGGCCTTGATGACCGTAGCCCAAGATTTACATATTTCCCATGACCTCAGATAGTAGCAATGTCTAGAAGGTCATTCAAAAGCAAAGGAAGAGCACTTTAAGTTCTTTTTTCTTCTAACAAAATGAGTCTGCCATCTTCTTTAATGGGTCCTATGATTTTTGTCAGCCTTGAATTATACCGTGATTCTGGATAGGAAGACCACCCTACCTTCTGAATTCAGAAATGCTGCTTCCCTTTGACACTTCCTTTGGGGACAGATGTCTAATATGTGCTTTGAAAAGTTTCCTCCACAGCCTTGGCTAACAGACACAGATGACAATGCAGAGGGACAGATGTATGAATGCATTCCAATGGCTGTCAAGATACCATCTTGTATACTTGAATGCTAGCTAACAATCAGCTGATATTTCTAAAAGTCCTAAAGTGCCTTATTAGAAACAGCTTCTTTAGGGAGCAGGATAGGGCCTGAGCAGAGTATTCTACAAGGGAGGGTTGAGAAAAGAAAGAGGCAGTTCACAATTAGACTGAGATCTTGCAGCCCTTTTGCTGTTGTTCTTGTGTGCCTTCAAGTCATTTTGAACTTCTGTTGGCCCTAAGATGGGTTCAACCATTTGGCCATGTGGGTTTATCATGGGCTTTTCTGGGCCTGAGAGAGTGTGCCACCCAATGGGTTTCCATGGCCAAGTGAGGAATTGAACCCTGGTCTCCAGGGCTGTAGTCCAATGCTCAAACCAATAACAATTATTTAAAAACACAGTATCACTAAAAACTATTAATATAGAAGTTAGAACACGATCAAACCAGAATTCTGTTTTAAAAATCCAAACCAAAAACACAAGTTAAGAGCAGTTTAAAAATACATTTACAATAACATAGAAACACAACACCCTCCCCACTTAAAAGCTCTGTCTGTTACAATATGTTAGAAAAAAATGAATCTCTAAATAAAATGGTCTTCATTTGTTGGTAGAAAGAAAACAGGAAGGGGGCCAACCAGACATCCCAGGGAAGGAAGTTCCACAATTTCAGACCAGCCATCAAGAAGAATGTTTATGGAGTACAGATGTTAGCTTAAAGTGGGATTCTTTGCCCAACCCACAATGCCACACTGGTTCTTTACATCACTTTAGAATACTGTAAAGATCCACTGGTAGAATTACATTGCACAGCCCCTATACTGAATACCAACATAAAGCAATGTGTGTGGATCAGCAGTCAGTGTGCATGGCTGACAATTCATTGTACAATTGCAGTGCACAACGGACAGAGGAAACACATAGCATCAGTGTGCATTCAAATGGTATTTTAATGTGCATGTGGAATTATCCCACATGCACAGATTCATTTATGCCACCATCAGCTGGACATGACCGTTGTGCGTTGTCCCCCCACATCACTCTGCATGCATAATACAACTTACGCCTGCCTATGTCACTAAAAGGATGCTGGCCTTGGAATGTAAACAGGGCCAGCCCAAGAGATTTTGTTGACTGAGGCAAAAGACAAGATAGCCCCAACCTTAATTCCAAGTGCCAAATAGACTAGAACTGCATGGGGTGGGGGACCAATTATCATCTCTACATTTCTCCCCGCAAACAGCAGCCATATGCCTAGGCACACTAGAAGTGATGTCATGTCACTTCTGGCCACCATTTTCAGCAACGTCGTTATCATTTAGGCTAAAAATGATAATGGAGGTCTTTCTGGAAAGAGGTAAGCCCCATGGTTATGGGCATTTTAGGTCCTCTGGTACACTTTCAAGGTGATAAACCATGCTGGGTTTTTTTTAAATCACCCTTACAATTCTGTCCACCAGAGTCTTGCAAGGGGTAAGATTTGGGAGGCTGGAGGTGGAGTTTGAGTGTCATGTGCACTTCCCCTGCTCCTGGTTTAGGAGATACTAACAGAGAGAAATGGCTGGAAAGAAGAGTTAGGAGTTTGAACATTGCCATAAGCCAACAGGCACCTTGAAGGCATCTAAACACACATAACCTGGAGATGCAAGCTGGGATCCTCTTAGGAAGCCACCAGAGCATAAACTTCTGCCAGTCTACCTATGCTGCTTGTCTGGAGTATGATGGCAGTGCCTTCTTCTATGAATGCAGTGCAGCACTCAGACAGCTATGTTACTGCAGTTCCTAAGCTGCACTTGGGGTGACATTAGATATCACTTTGATATCAATAATTTGGCATTCCTCACCCATTCCTTCCCACGTGCTTGTGAGGTCCCCAGACAAGCACGCAAACAGGCTCAGTCGCTAATTGCCAGAATATTCAAAACAAATACAGGCTGGCCAGAAATAGCCAAACTGCTGCTTCAGGAGACCTCATGGCAAGTACCCTCATCAGGTATGCATGCTACCTACAAAAAAACTCCCTGTCCTGAGAAGGCAGCTTGATTAGAAGAACCCTCATCTGTCAAGCACTCTGCGTTTGCATACTGTCTACTCCATTGTCAATTCGGACCTAACTCAATCATGCTAAATTCTGACCTTTCGGAGGCTTTGTCTCCAGCCTGAAACTCATTGTTTTCCCCAAGTGTGGACTAGCCTGTGGCTACATATTCCACTATAAAAACCCCTGACTTTGTGAGCTTCCTTGGATCGCTCCCGACTTCCATCCAGCCGTGCTGCCACATTGCTTGGTGAGCCTTCCCCTCAGTACCATGTACTGAGAGCCTCCATATCTCCAAACTTCTGCTGCAGACTACCTGGGCTTCAGGACAGGTGTAGTATTACCCAAACCAACAACTCCTCTAAAAATCCCTCTATCCCACTCCAACCTTTATTTCTTTAGTTCTCTGCATGAGTGTGTTGCATACATTGTTTGATTGTATTTTAATAAAAACCACAATTATTATTTCAATTCTGTGTGCTCCTTGACTTGGCCTGACCCCGTAGGTGCTGGGTAAAAGATCTCGCTCTATTGCCCTGCCTCTTGTATTGCTAGCTTGTGCTCTTGGCTAATTCCCCCCCCCAACTTGCATAATTGAGAGTGCATTTAGGTGTCCCTCCCAGGGACACCTAAACAAGAAAACAAGGTAACAGCTACCAGACACAGGTCTTCTCCCACCACTGCTCTGCTGGGGAGGTGCACGCTGTTGCCCTCTAGGTGCTATTCTGCATTCAGGGAAAGAATTTTGGCTATTACCCTCCAGCGTAAGGCTGTTCATTCTTTCCCAATGGGAAATGGCATCTGAAAAGCACATGGATAGACCCTCCACATGGCCAATCAGTGGCTAAGAAGAGTTGCACCTGGAGCAAAATACATTACACAAGGAGGTACAGGATACTTCTCACAATGGCTTAAAAAAGTACATAAGCTGCTATAACTGGGACGATCATGCTATCGTCCAACATCAAGCCAAATGTAAGGACAGTGATGCACACTGGTCCCTTACTGAACCACCAATTTGGGATGTTTTCAGGCACCAGAAGATCAGCCCCAGTTATCTCAATTTGGAATCAGACCAGAATAATAGGATGCCATGGCCCATACCCAGCATTATTGGCTTTTGATCAGCTATATGTCCTTCAATGGGCGTATGTCAAAGACTTCATTTTGGGTATGTGTGTGCACTCAGTAGGGTAGGGAATGGAAAGATGATGAAAAGATTAAAAATATACATACAGATTGAAAATAACAAACAAAGGCAGGGGGTAATCAGAGCTCTGGGCAATCTTGGTTGAAGCCAAACAATTTCTTCCCATGAGAACGCTTTTGAATGAGCTTAACAGAAAATTCCACCCATCTTTTCTTTCCCTAGGCATTGGAGATGATAAACATAGCTCTGGATGGAACAAACTACTTCCAATATGGACAGATAAAAACTCCCATGATGAGATTAATATAGTAACTTGCTTTGATTTTGATTACAAGTCCCTATGGAAGATACTTTGAAAGTCTCAGATAGGACTGTGTGAATGCAGGCAAGAGCTTAAGCATGCCATTGTAGATCTAAAATGAGACCTCAAAGACCATGAAATTCAGTTGTTTTCTTGCTGGACATCCACTCCTTGTTGATTCCTAAGTAGCCAATAACCTTTCTCAGCATAGTGGAAAACATTTCCAGATGCTTTGGACTACAACTCTCACCATCCCTTTGTTCTCAACCTTTGAAAATGCTGGCTATGGCTAATGTGGGTCATAGTCCAAAGAGCCTGAGAGCACCATCCTGAGGAAGACAGAGTGAAATGGATAAGGCTACTTTCTGTAAGGAGATATTCTTGGAAAGGAAACAGGATAATCTCAAACTATCACAGTAGTATGCATTCATGACTCTTTCATATACCCATCTCCAGGCATGACAGTAAGTTCTAGAGAAGTCTTCCAGGCCACGTTGTGAAATGCAGAAAGAGGCAGGGTCCCTCACCCCCTCCCCATTCAACCCCATCCCACCCTAAAGCTATCAGAGACTCATCTATCTAAATCTCATGCATGGAAGAGAATCCGAACCCAGGCATAGAGGGCGGAGGCTGGGTGAGAAATTGTAAAGTTTGTGGGCGGCCAGAGGCAATCGAAAGCCAGAGGCCACTAATCTGAAGCAGAGGGAGCCCTGCCCACATTCCAGACTCTGAGGAAATGAAAATGTTGCAGCTGCCAGGTAGGAGACGGGAAAGTCTGAATGTGCTGAAGGACTGGGTGATCCACTTTCTCATCCTGCATGGGTAATTAAACACAATTAGATGCACTTTAAGGATTAACGGGTTCTGTATTAGAGGGAGGCCTCACACATGCACACAATGCACACAATGTTTTAACGACAGATTCCTTCAAGGAGCTGGTCTGTTGCAGTCACTCCCGTAGGCATCTTCACCTAGCTGCTTCAAAGAACATCCTTCTCACAGGTGCTCACCCACTTTCTCTTCCTCTCTCTCCAGTTAATGTTCAGCAGCCTATTCCCCAAGAATAAGTCAGTATATGCCAGTTTATTTCTTTCTTTGGTCATTGCAGAGGTTGGTGTTCACTTCCACCCTCTGCCCTGAGCAAACTCCCCTGCCCACAGGCTCATGGTTTTGCTGCCATCACCCTGAAAACAATATACTCTTCATCTATCTCAGTTCGTCAGGGACTGTCCCCATTATTCCTCCATCATCCTATTGTCTCAGCCACCTTTAAAACGTTCCAGTTTTCCCCTTTGTTCTTGGTTGATCTCAGTTGGTGCTAACTGGATTCAAAATGCAAAAGAAGTTCATACTCCATTAAGTCAGCAGGGAGGAGAGGTGAGAATGGGGCAGGATCTTGCTCTTCCCAAGAGTTTCAGACAAAAGTAATCTGCTGCAGCCTCTCCTAGTTTGTGTGCTCTTCCTCCTTAATAACTTGAGTCATCTGGACCATGCTCTGATGTTGCTTTACCACACATGTCCCAGTGTTGATCTGTGAAATACTGGAAGGTATGAAATAGCTAGGCATGGCTAGGAGTGGGGAGTAGAGACAAATTATATTCTGGTTTCTCTTCAGATTGTGTAAATCTTTCACTTTTACTAAAGATTAAGTGGACATTGTTTATTGAAACCCCAGTGAATCTCACCAGAAGATGTCATTGGTTTGCATCTGACAATGAGGCACAGCAAGCCACTTCTTTGATTCTCCTCCACTCTCTACTAGCTAGGAAATGGCCTAGAGCAGCAAGACTTCAGAGTCCTTCAGAGTGGTGAGTTGAGTGCTGTAGTGGAGTGCTGTCAGCAGAAATCTTATGCTATGCTGGACAATGTAGGACGTTGACCACTGATTTGGAACCCCCTATAGAGTCCACAACGGACATTAATGGGGTCATAGGAAGTTCTCTCATATTGGCCCATCTCACTCAGGGGTAGTGAATACTCTTCAATCTGATGGTTGCATTCAATTTTGGAGAAGTTCTCAAAGTCTGAATTCCAGTAGGAACTAAAGACAAAAGGCTGGGACCAAAATTATTTAAAGTTCTCAAGGCTTAAAGGAATGAAGGCCTTTGCATTTTCACTCCCCTCTGCCATGTGTGTGTGGGGAAGTCAACACAAAAATCTAGGAGTGCACCATATGATGGTTTCACAGGCAAGAGAGCATGGCCATCTGAGGAGATCCAGGGTGGATGGGTAGGTTGGACTGAGATTTCAGAGGATCAGATTTGGCCCTGAGGTCTACGTTATCTTATGGTGACTCTCTACACATTTTCATAAGATATTTCCTCTAATCCTGTCCAGAGACAGGGGAAGTGAATTTATGACCCCTTTGTACGAAAGGGAGATGCTCAGCCACACAGCTGTCGACCTCCTCCTAGAGGGCACAGCTGTGGTGTATTTGAATATGGCATCACTATGTTAACAAGTGAGCTCACTGGAGGTGAGTCAAGCATACTCTCACTTCCTGCATGCCATGGGACAGATTGTGGGGAAGATGCCATATCATCTGAATTTGAAATGCTGTGGAGAAATGGAAACTTGAATACTCCAAAGGAACCATATTCTCTCTGATCTTGGAAACTAAGAAAAGTCAGCTCTGGTTAGTACTTGAATGGGAAACCATTCAAGTAGGCTATATTTCAGAGGAAGGAACTGGCAAAATCACCTCTGAATATTCCTTGCTTAAGGAAACCCTATGAAATTCACGAGGTCGCTATAAGGCCTTTTCCGCATGGGGGAATTAAAGCAGCGCAGTGCATCCTTTATGGAGGTCATCTGCACCTTGGAGCGGACTAGGTTTGGACTGCTTACTGGAGATCCGCACCTCAGTTCGCTCCGAAATGCCCCCAACTGGTCCTCCAGCGTGCTTTTTAAAGACCAGAAAAAAATACGTTTCTCATTTTTCCGGAGCGTGCCAATGCGTACCTGCTCCCTTGTGTCTGTGATCTGCGGAAGGCGGGCTTCAGGCATGGCGAGCTTCAGTGGTTGGTCGGGACCCACGACCAACCTGAAGCCGCCATTTTGGAAGCTGGAGCAGTGCTGATCTAAGACCTTGCACTGCTCCAATTCACCCTGGAGCCAGAAGATCCGGTGGGTAACGGCACGGAGTGATTCTCTCACCTTGTGCGGAAATGCCTAAGTTGACAGGTGACTTGAAAGAACATGCTCAGACACAGCAAATAGACTCTGATGACCTTTCCTTATTGGAACATTCATAATACTCAAAAGATTTATTTTTTTTCTTGATGAGAATAATTGGTTGTTTCTTTAGGTAATATAAACGGATTCACAGGCTTTCCAGGGAAATCTGAAACACTTCAGCTCCTACAGTGGACCTGATAAGAAAACCTACAGCAAAATAAAACAATTGGGGCTGGAGAAATTAATGAATAAGGGAATCAATTAAAATAGATGCCTGATTAGTATGTAGTGGGCATATGTAATAGCTGAAAAAAATGTTAATTGGTAAGTCCACGAGCTAAGATCTAATTTGCTCATTTTGTGAGATTATTTTGCTTTCATTGAATTTTATTTCTAGCGTAAAATGCAATTATAATATGGATGGCTTAATGCAGCATAACTTTGCTTGTTTGTTTGAAATTTAACACATTTCTTTCCACACCTTGGGATGTGACAGCGTAGGGTTTCACAATGTGCAAACACATTTTATAATAATTGATTAATTAGCTGGCTACAGATTTAAGTACCTTTAAGAGATGGATAGCCCTGACAAATGATAAATTACCTAATTATTTTTTCTCCCTTTTTAATAACAAAGGCCCCTTAAATGTGTCACCTGCCATACAGCAGTAGTCTCAGCCTAAAGGCATATTTCAGTTAAGCCTCTAACAAGGAAGCTCCCTTTTACGAAGTCTTTTTACAGGAGCCCAGACCCCCCTTTTTCCTTGTCTTCTGTGTAGCTGGAAGTTTTCTGCAGCATTGGTATTGGGAAGATGGTGAAAGAGGGCTAGAAAAAGACAGGCTTTCAGTGTTGGGTTGCAGCAGCATATTGGCAGTAAACAGTACAATAAAGTTTAGCATGGGAAAGAATGGGATTCTACTCAAGGTCATCCTACTGTAGCTGCATGTGCTTATGTTCAACAGGCAAGGTAAACAGCAGCTGCCTCCAGAATCACTTACTAAATATGTGTGAAGAACAAAACAGAAAGAAAACGGGAAAGCCAATTAGGCTGCCTCACTACCTACCTTGGCATGTTGAAAAATCTTGGATCTGTATGTTTTGCCACCAAATTTGGAATTCATAAGCAAAGTGGAGGCTGTTAAAAGGAAAAAAGAAAAATCCTGGGATGCATTTTGGAAGAAGCTTTCAAGTTGTCTCTAGAAAGTCTGAAATGTTTTTGTCCACTTTTGCGAGGCTTAACTGACCTGGCGGTTTTATTTCATATGTGCACAGTGTTAGTTTTGAATAAAAAGTTTGCTGAAACATGTTGACCTGCTCTTCTTTTTTATGGTGAAGAAACCTATTCCTTTTCTTTCCATGTTATTTCTACTTCTGATACCAAAGTGTCTGTTAAAAAAAGTAAAGCCAGGTAACACATCTACTTCATTAACTGAAGCAGACCTATCCTTCACATGGAAAGGCTGGCAATCTAAATTGGAATTATTTTAAAAAAGGCATACACTAATTATGAGTTAGATTTTCTCATCTTTCAGATTGTTTTTAATCATGCATGGTTCATTGAAGCCTTAGTGAGGATCAGGGATGATCCTCTGATAGGGAGAATCAGGCAACTACTTTAGGTGGCAAATGGAGGGAAGCTGAAGAGATAGCCCCCCAAACTGTTCTTCTATAGATTTGTCAGTTTGGATCTCAGAAGGGTCTCCTGTTACTTCATACTTAACAGATGTTGGAGCAGGGCAAGGTACCATAAAGCTCCATCAAGTGGGACAAAGGTTGGTGGAGGGGGACAGATACCTTCATCCTACTAGATCAGTGGTTCCCAGCTTTGACCTTTCTGGTGTTTTGGACTTCAGCTCCCAGAAGGCCCAGCCAGCTTGGCCAATATCAAGGAATTCTGGGAGCAGAAGTCCACACCATTCATAGGACCAAAGGTTGGGAACCACTGCACAGGATGAAGCTTTGTGGTACATCATACTACTTCAAGATCTGTCAAGAATTTAAGGTACGAAGGTCCAGTCTAGCAACCCTATTTTTGAACACCCTGGTCTTTCCTTCTCTTGGATGGAAGAGCTCAATGTAGCACATAGTCTGTTTTATGCTCCCTAAATTGGCCTGCTGCATTTAGTTGTGGTGAAAGGCCTTATCCCACTGCTGGTGTTGAAGAAAGGTTCAGCTGGCAGTCCAGTCAGCTTCTGCACATGTAATGGAAGGGACACTATGTTTTCCTTTGCCTCAGGCAACAAAATTCCTGGGTGGGCTCTAATGAGGTGGGTTGCTTGTCTGTGGCGTGAAACAAATGTCACCTGATCTAGCCACTCCAAGGGTCAATGAAGCCCTTGGACCTTTCAAATGAGGCAAATGAATCTCTGGCACATCATGAAGTGTTGCTCCTCTTGCTTTTTCCAGTGCTATGGAACTGTGGAGCATTTCCTCAACAACACCTGCCTCCCACTGCAATTAACAGAGTTGCTCGTCAGCCCCATCCATTAGCACTTTTCAAAAAAAGATCTCCAGTGCTTAATAAACCGTAATGAGACCCAGGCTTCAAACTTTCCAGCTGACTTTAGTCTTACTGTGATGGCAAGACCCTACAGTACAGTTAAAGAAAGGAACCATTAAAGGGAAAGTTTCTCTGTCGATTGATTGCTCCCAGTGCCACGATGCTGGTGGCCCATCAAATGCTGGAATGAGGCTGAAATCTAGAGTGGAGAACCTGTACAGCTGCTGTCAGTCTCCACCTTCAGCAGTATAATTATCACTGCTCCTACCACCCACATGGTCCAAGAGTGCCACCATTATGGTGTGCCACCAGTGCCCTTATATCTCTCTCAACAATGTTTGAAGCTGCTCTGTGATCCCATGTTCCCTACCCTAACAGCTCAAATAGAACCAGACAGCTTTTTAAACAGAAGATGCCTTCAAGTAGTGGACTGTACGTAGCAACCAAACATAGAAACATTACTTTTGGAGACTGCCACTAGAATCTCTGAAAAGTAATAGCCAAGATCTTGCATCAGGAGATGCATCATGAAATTCCATCATAGTGGAACTACAAAATGTCTTCCCCTTCTTCTCACACAGGACTTGTCTTCCTCCTACAGAATCCTCCTCCACAGAGCCATGGCCAGTGGTGAGCAGCAGACAACTGGGAAGCCTTTGGCTATGTGCCTATATCCAGATGCACAACAATGACTCATCTTTCAGGACTTCCAACGATTCCTAGGAAATCTCAGTCGATGCCTTTATCACTGTATATCTGGCTATGGGCACATAACCAAATGCTTCTCACTTATCTTCTGCTCTCTAGTGGCCATTATATGGATTTGGAAGGGAACACAGGAGGAAGATGGTTTATCAGGGGGGTTTAGGGGAATTTTAGCCCCTGCAATCATCTGCTTCCTAACGAGATCTCCAGGCATTGTTGGCTATATGTCTATATATGTCAATAGCAAGATGCCAGTAAATTTTTTCAAGCTCTCAATGGGATATACCTAACTATGAAGCTAGTAAGTTACTAGGGATATAATTTTTTTACTTATTTTATTGTCACATTCAAAAAACAAATAAGCAAGTAGTTCTTAAGAAATTCTCCTCTGGGTGAGGTTATGAGAAGAGGTGAGGGTTGAGAGGGTTGTACACTTTCACTTATTTGTTGCATTTTAGAACTTATGTACAAACTATTCATTTGTGCAAAAACAAAAGCAAAAATCTTGGTTCTAGTGCTCAGAATCTTGGCTGATATCCCATTGTTAGTTCCAGCTGGAGTAGACCCATTCAATAAATTACTGAATGGTAATTTAATACACAGATAAGTCCCACTGATTCAATGGGCCTACTTGAGATAGGACTAGCAACATAATTCAGGCTCTTGTTTATATGCAAAAGCAATAAGAACAGAATACTTATATTTTGCACAAGTATTCTGTTTTCATTGCTTTTGCACACAAAAAAGAGCTTTCTTTCTGTTGCTAGTCCTGCCCAAAGTAGATTCATTGAATCAATGGTACTTATTTATGTGTTGAATGTCCCAAACTGTTTGTGTGTGTGTGTGTGTGTGTGTCCAAATCTCAAGGATCTTTTTTTTATATTCAAAACCAAATATTTTGAAAAAAATGATTTTTTTTCCATAAAAGTTCCAAAATCTTGTGGCAGTTTATCGTTTTCTCGTTGGAGTTCTCAGCATGTTGAGACAACCTCTCCAATAAAGAGTGAGAACTACTAGAGTAGATACAAGGAATCTGTCTAGTCCCCACCAGAGTAAACCATTGAGATTCACATGAATATTGACCTTCCTCAAACTTGCTGATTCAATAAGCGTATTCTGGTTGGAATTAGTAACTGGATTTCACCATTGTGAACACTGAGGGGACAATTTGTGGAAGGTAGCCCAGTACTCTGTATTTGAGACAGTCAAACTGCTGGATCAAGGAACTCACCCAAGTTTGTGTGTTGTGTTTGGGAGGCTGGGAAGATACAGTAACTCCTCATGAAAAACGTGTTTGGCTGTGTAGATGGATTGAGTAGCCAGCTCTTTGAAACAATTAGCCCAGTGGGTATGGAAGTGAGGAAGGTTTATAAGGAGATGTTTGGAAAACTGAATTTTGGCTGCCTGGAAGTAGTCTGTCACCTTCCAAAACAAGCATCTCTCCATCCAAACACTTTCTTTTTGTTGTAGAGGACACACAGCACTGGACATATGCAGCAGATTTAAGATAATGGGGAATAAAGGAAAGTGAGGCAGAGGATGGGGAGGAAAAAGTAGATGTCCCTAACCTCTACAGCTATTCCTACCTGTTGAAATGCAGAGTTGGATCCAGCTGTCCTGGATCCCTGGTGAGATTTTGTTCCAGCAGGCAAGATAGGTTAGCCATATCAAAGACAGAGAACTTGGTTGCCCCTATAAGAAAGGCCATCTCATTGCTTACAAAGGGCTGAATCCAATTGCTAGTCTCATCTACAATAGACCCACTGAATCAATGGCTGAATGGAAAATCAGCACACACAAACACATACACACATATAAATCCCAGTGGATCCACTCAAGTTGGGACCAAGTAGATTCAATGGGTCTATTCCAACTAGGAATAGAAATTGAACTTAGGCCTATTTCACCTGTCCACTTGACTAAACCCAGTTAAGGTGACCATATGGTAGATTTTGGGACTGTCAGAATCCCCCAACAATAATCAGCAGTGGTGATACTGTCTCAGGGACTCTAAGAGCTGCTGTCTTCCAAAATAACTTCTTCGAGTTCTGGTTCTACTTCACAGAGAATTGTCCACTATCTAAAGTAATCATATATTCAAAGGGCAGTCTCCAAGGGGAACCTCAGGTTCCTCAGTTGTGGTGGAAAATACTCTCCTATAACCTGCCAGAACACTCGGCTTCTGAGAAAGGTGCACTGTCTTGTCATTTCCCTCAGGCATCCAAATATTTTGGCCTAGCTTGACACTGACCTCTTCACGACATGCCACTTTTCTAATGACCATAATATATGATTTTCCCTCTAGTGTGATATTTCAGATTAAAGATGAAGTAATCTGTGGTTTGGCCCATTTCCCCTCTCAATCCACCCACTGCCTCTTACAAGAATCAAGGAAAACCTGGTGTGAGGACTGCAGAGCCAAACTGAGATGCAGATGGTGTAGTTAGCTTGTTCCCAGAACCCCAGCCGGTGGCCATGCTGGAGTTGTTTCTCCCCAAAGTAATATTCCCAAATTCTGATGCCGATCCAGATCTCCTTCTGTCTTCTCTACTTCCTTGCCATCCTCCAAACATTCCTCAGCTCCTAAACATTCTCTTTCCCTTTTCTTCCCCTTTTTCTTCCTAGCAGGAGCAGGAGCCCTTGAGCAAACAAAACACCTGGATGTATAGGAATGCTGTCAATCCATTTTACTGAACAATTAAAAGAAATTATTCCCAAGAAACATCCTCAAATATGTAAGGAATATTAGCCTACCTCCATGTGGGTGAGTTTACTTGGGCACAGGCAATTAGCACACGAGCAAACGAGGGACAAAGGAAACAGTGAGAGGCAAATCAAAACAAGCTGCAGCCAAAGGACTTTGGCACGATGACAAAATTTTGCCCTATGTAACAGGCCTGGGTTTTAGGCTGCAAAAGCCCAGCCGCCCCAACCGTTTCCATAATTGCCACATTCTCTTCTCCCTCTGCCCCCAACCTCCGCTCATAAAAGGGAGTGAGGAAAGCAAGCAGTCAGTTCCCCGCAGCCTCTGCATGGGTTGCTTCTGCCTTCTTGTTAGTTTTAACAAGACTACTGGTGGCTGGTGGTGAGCAAGTGGCCTTAGTTGTTCTTAATTTACCTTCTTCCCATGGCTTTTGAAGGAAAATGGAACCGGGGGAATTCTTCTAATGGCTGACATACTTAGTGCTTGAAGAGGAAAGCCAAGAATATATATGACTATCTAAGTCAGGGCTTTCCAAATAGTGTGCTGTGACACATTAGTGCGTCACCAGAAGTGCGTAGGTGTGTCGCCTGCAATCTTGGAAATGTATGTTATTATTTATAAATCATATATTTTTAAAATTTAAATTATTTTAAAAATATATGAAAGGTTTTCATGAGATATGTTGTATCCCCATATATTTTGTTATTACAATTTATGTATGTGTCTTATAAGGGGTTAATTTAACCTCCGGTTTGCTAGTAAAACTGAATTACTGTGTTGCAAAATGACGCATGTCTAAAAAAGTGTGTCACCAACGTGAAAAGTTTGGAAAGCTCTGATCTAGGTTCTAATGCCTTGAGGAAGTGAGGAAATATTGTCTCCCTGTTGCCTAATAATTCCATGTACAAAAGGTGATCAGTGGGCACAGTTCAATCTTTTTCCAAGACACTGGTGTCAGGACAACACTCTCTGCTGCACCTCAATGGCGAAAGTAGGGGGCTGGAAGTCCAGAGGCACAAAGAAGAAATTTCTCCACCACACTACCCCTACCCCAGGAGAGACCAATTTTTTTTTTTTTTTTTAAATAGAAGGCATTACATCTGTGGTGCCAACCCCACAGGAATGTGCATATGCACGTGCACGCATTTGAAGGCATCTCAGTACAATGACTGTTGTGCATTACCATTGAACAGTAGAACCAAGAACATGGGTGTGTTGCCAGATACACAATAAGTTACAAACTTTTGCTATTTATTATAAGAGTGCTGTAACCATCACATGATGCTACAGGTGGTGACTTGCAGTATGCAAGCTCAGCCATAATCTGTCACCCAAAGGGCCAGTACCTGAGATGAAATAATGTTGCTACTTTTCATCGGATCCCCTGTTTTATGTAAAATAAATGATAAACTTCAGGAGTAGAAAATCTATGGCCCACCTAGAGTTGTTGGATTCCAACTCCCATAAGCCCGAGTCAGCCTTGGTTAGAGGTAATGGGAATCCAACAGCACACAATTCTGATATACTCTATTATATAGCCCAACATAATCTGATTTCAGATGCTTTTATCCCAATATTTCTCCCTTTGTGTAATCAGACTTACCTCCCAGTAAGTGTGCATAGATTTGCATGTGTTTTTTTTCTTTCAAATACTCATTTATTTTCTTCCAGGTTTCCCAGTACTGGAAAAAAATGTTTTCAACTTGGGAGAATAGGATATTCAGAATTAATTCAATCTGTGCAAGTGACACTCTCATCTCTGAGCATACTTCTTCTGCTTCATTTCCTAGGCCTCGCCATGAGCAAACAACCCCATCTTGAACATTCTTGGCATTTGTTTCAGGGCAAAGTTGTAATCATCTTGTTCATACAGAGTGCTGGCAAGGGAGAGGGATGGATCAGGGAAAGCTTCGATTCAAAATGTGAGAAGGGGCCTATTGTTTCAGCTATGGTAATGTATGTAATATAAATTCTTTCCCGTCTCCAAAAGCACTCCTCCTCCTTCTGTAATTAGCAGGTTCTGGGGAATGTCCTGTCATTTAGATGGAAATCAAGCTCTGGCAGCATGTCAGGCTGAAAGCGTTTAAGCAACTTGTCTGGATGATGTAGCTTCATTCCACAATTCAGAGGATGGATGGGGAGTGGAACAAACGAAAGAGGAAATACATCTTTGTAGCACTGCCAGTAAGGCATGGTATTGTGTAGCGATGAGTCAATGTCATCATGTGCTATGCCACTCGGATGATAAGGCAGAAGTGGGCAACTGTGCTTCCTGAACTACATACAGCCCTGAGGTTATTTTTGGGCACCCTATGCTCTTCACAGTCCACTAATGCAAAAAAATGGGGCAAGAAAAGGACATTTTCTGTTCTGGGAAACTTCTGAAGTTTCCTGCCTAAATACCCTAAAGGCACTGGATCCTATCTGATTTTGAAAGCAAAATACAGTCTTCCCTGGATATGTGCTTGGATGGTAAATTGCCAACAAATACCAGGTGCTACAGGCTATTTTGAAAGCCAGTGTGGAGACCAGGGTCTGATATCTGCTTGGTCATGGAAGCCTACTGGTTGATCTTGGGCAAATCACACTCTCTCAGCCCCAGAAAATCCCATGATAGGGTCTCCTTAGGGTCACCACAAGTCAGAAATTACTTGAGGGCACACAACAACAATAGACTATATTTCAGAGGAAGGAACTGGCAAAACTACCTCTGAGTATTCCTTGCCTAGAAATCGCTATGAACTTCATGGGCACACTATAAGTTGACAAGCAACTTGAAAGTACATACACACACAAACTTCCAGGAATTGATTTTGTGAGATTTAACACCAGCTTGTTTTGGCCTCCAGGCTACACTTTACTGATTTTGATCTTTGGGGTTTCGCTTCACACTGCTAGATGGTTCTCCACAGAGTAGATTCTGTGGGCAGAAAATTTCCTTTTCTGCCCCACCAGAGTGGTCCACTTAGCTATAGTCAAAGGACAGCAATCATCATTAAAGAGAATGAAAAAGGTCAGATTGATGTGAACTGTGCATATGTTAAAATACTCCACATTTGAAGATAATTGCTGTATTTAAATAGAAATGCCTCTCGATCATGACAAAGGGCCTTTCTGCACTACACCGTTATAGTGCTATTATTCCACTTTCAACATCCTGTGGAATTCTGGAGTTTGCAGTTTACTGACGTCAAAGGGCTCTCTGGCTGAGAATTCTAAATGCCCCTTTCTAAACTGCAAAGCTCAGGATTCCATAGGATTTTGAAAGTATTATAGCACTATAAAAGTGTAGTGTGGAAAGGCCCAAAGACTGTGTCGAAGTCAACAATCAGCTGTTCAGCTCCTGATTCTAAATGGCTTAAGGATTCCTGGATTCTCCCTTTACAGAATTCTTGAACTTCAACCCAGAGCAGGACTGAGCAGTCCACGTGCCCAAATCTCACATGCTTATCTTCCTATTCCTTTAATATTTTCCTGTTAGAGGATCAAATTCTGCAGTCATGAGATTTAGAAACTTACTTGGTTAAAAAGAAAACAAAAGCAAACATTCCCAACGATTCTAATGAAAGCCTGTAATACAGATGCCCAGAAGTGCATCTAAAATACACCACTGCAGGATAGAGAATATTCCTGATGCTGCATTGTAATGGATTTTTTTTTCCCTTTCTCTCTCTATTACCTTTGTGGGGGGGTGGAGGTGGAGAAAGTCCTGTAACATCTTTATTTCATGGTTGCCAAATGTACATTTCACTTTGCTCTATTAAGTATGAGCATGATTAAAAACATATCCATGGTGGATTAATGATTCTGTAATGGCTACACAATTGCCCTGAAGTGATTGCATTTAAAGGAATATGTTTCTAATCAGTGATATGGGAACCATTTTTAATCAGTCAAGGTTAAATATCCAGGCATGTGGCTTTCAATGTGCACCTGGCCGATTTGCATCTTGGAATGGCTCCATGGAGAGATGTCCCATCAAACAAGGTCATTTTGTAGTCAAGCTGGGAGCCTTTTACATATAGTAGTCAATGGCGGCATTTGTAGCTGCTTAGGCCAAAACGTACATTATAGATACCCAAGATCAACCCTCTCAACATTTAATACACATTTATTTGCTTCATTCATATCCCACCTTTTCAAAGCTGCACATAACATCCTCTTCTCCATTTTTATTCAGTTTGGAAAAGAAATCTATTTTTTTTCTAAAGCAGAAGGTCCAGAGACTTCCAGCTGGTTTAAATTCAGTGGCCATGCTTTCTGGGAGATCCTGGGAATAATAGTCCAAAGAGATATATCCCCTTCCAAGCTCTGACAACAACATAGTGAGACAGAAAGTGACCGGCTCAGATTCACTTGGTGAGCTTCATACCTCTTGCAGGATTTAAATTCAGCTTTCCACAGTGGTAGACCAACCTTCCTACCTTTGCATCAGGAGTGGGCAACTGCATTAGGTGTAGGATGAAGTTTCACCTCTGCTCACAGGCCACACTGACTGGAAGCTACTTCCAATTTTCATTTGGCTTCAATTTCAGCCACTTTGGGTTTGTTTTGCTTTTTTGTTGCAGGGGATTGGAGGTTGTGGGGTGAAAATTAAGTCTGGCCAGCACGTTTTGATGGATTTAGGTAACAAGGTGATATGGATGTGATTTTTTTCTTTGAAAAAAAAAGGATCTCAGGGGCAACCTGGGCTTTTGGAAGGATCTTTGGGGGTCACAAAAAAGAGATTGGCTGCATGTGGCCTTGAGACCACACTTTCCACACCCCTATACCACACCATGAGCATGTTTTCTCTTTCTCTCTCTCCCTCCTGTCTATCTGTCTGTTGAAGCCTGCAAATACAGGGAGGTATGGACTATTGGCTGCTTGTCACCTTTGCTGCAGCCTTTGGTATTTCAGGATCTCCTAATTCAGCAGCCCAGCATTGTGTCTCTGACTGCCATTTCTTCATCTGCCCAGGTTGCCATCTTCTCCCAAATCCCTTCACAACACAGAGTCCCTTTGACATTTTCACAACGGCTTTTCTGCTGAGTACTTTCTTTGTCAGCTAACAGTCCCCAGATGCCAGCAGCATGTCGTGGGGCCTCATTTTTTCCATTTGCTGCCACTCCAGGGTCACCAGGGCATGTTTTGATGCACAATGGCATGATGGAATCCCCTGAATGCAATTGCTGGAGATTTTAATTAATGACTGAACTTAGACATGGAAAAGGGTGACAGAAGAAATGCACGGAGGGTAACAAAACTTGGATGAAAGAGAAGGAGGTTGTATTGAATCCTGGCCAAAGAGCTGCTTGTGGCATGCCAGGAGCCCTGGGCGTCCTCAGCAGGCTGGGTATCAATTGGTTGGCAAAGTTCTGTGCCCTCTGGATTCCCCTCTTTTCCCCTGTTCCCTTGGAAAGAGAAAGCCAAGGGTTAGGGGACAGGTCTGATGGTGACGGCTATTTATAGTTAGCATTGGCTGTCCTGTCCTGTCCTCTCACATAACTGCTGAGCTGCACTATGCCAATGTGTTTGGACTCCCGGTAGCTAGATAAATAATGAGGCAAAGTCAAAATGTCCAGTCAAAATAAATGCTGGGGGAACATTTATTTTCCATCACAGAGGAAGTTATCTAGCCCACCCTGCTTGGTCCTAATGGCCTTTCCTTTAGCCCCATTCAGGCATTATGAATGCAGGAAAAACAAAAACCCACACACATGGGGGTGGAGTGTGCTAGTCCCACCCTTCTCATTACCACTCTCCTCCTGCAAATTTTTGAAGAAGGTGAGCCTCCTCTACAGCTACAGAAGCTCTCTACATGATTGTAAACAGCGACTTATGAGCATTTAGGGTTGTGTGGAACACTCCCATGGAAGGGAAAGGCTCTCATGGGATCATAAGGCCTTTCTACCCCATACTGCTATAGAGCTATGATTCCACTTTCAACATCCCATGGAATCTTGGAGTTTGCAGTTTAGGGAGGGGCATTTAGGATTCTCAGCCAGAGAGCCCTTTGGCTTAGTAAACTACAAACCCCAGAATTCTACAGGATGTTGAAAGTGGAATAATAGCACTAGAACAGTGTTGTGTGGAAAGGCCCATAGGCTTGGAGGGGGATCATAGGATGCTAAGGGAATCATAGAGTTGAAAGGGGCCTCTGCAGAAAGTTGCTCTTCACATTTAGTAATGGAAGAGATGGAGCTAGTGTATTCTCCCTTCATGTAAGTTTATTTCCCTATATTCTTAATGCCTGAATAGAGCTTCCACATTATACCATATTGTGAGAGGCAAAGGAGAAAGGAAACAGGGCTCTTGACCAGCACCCTTAACAGCTGTGCAGAAGAGGAGTTGGTATGACCAACGGCAGCTGCAGAACTCTTCTCTTCTTTACAAGGTACCACCATGTCCTTCTTTGCATCTGGATACCCTAACAAAGAATGGGATATACATCATCAGAAACTCTGATGGATGAAATGGGTATAATTGTGACTGGGCAGGACATATTCTGGAAATGCAAACCACATTTTTCCAGGTTTCAGTGCTTATGGCTCTTATCTATTTGGGAACTGAAATTTGTCAAGGAACCGGGGAATGTCATCCTGCACAAAGGGCCACTGTCTCTCCCAGTTAATCACGGCATCTCATGCTGTGCCCAAAGTACGACAGCTTCAGTTCAGTCATCTTGGCTTCTGCTTTCCAGGAACCCAGAATTTAAAGACTGTTGTTTGTTAATGAAACAAACTAGGGAATGGGGAAATCACATCCTCAACTTTAGTACAAAGCAAGACTAATTAACTTTGGCAATGGTACATCAAGAAAAGGAGCTATAAACCAAAAGCAATGTTTCCAAAACGTATTGATGATAACAATAAAAGCACGTCTTTATGTGACTGCTAAATGAGGCCTGATGGAAACCATAATCAAAGCTGTTCTTTTTATCACTCTCCAAAGAATGGCTGAAACAGGATTCATTTTGACACATTGCTCCGGCACTCAAAGCACAAACTGCAAGGGGGAGGGAGAAAAAAAGCATAGAAAAACACAACCTTTCATTTGTATAGAAATGAAAAATAACCCCATATATTATGTATTTTATTCTGATTCATCCATTTGATATTTTGCTTGGACTCCAAAGCTGATGCACTCCCCTCCTAGCACATTTTTGGGTGCCTTCCACCATTGTTCTTGGAAATGATTATTTTATTCTTGACATACATTTTAGATATACAACCAGGTCTCCTCAGTATTAAAGAAACACAACCCAGTCAATCACTGAGAAGAAGGCTGGAAGCTGTAGGCTCTCAAGGCACAAGAAACAGACAGCCTTTCACAGCTCAGTTTTACAGACGAAATGAGACATGAAGTTGAAAAAAAAATTAACTACAGTGCCTAAAATCTCCCAAACAACATGGCCAGGGGCTGGAGGATTCTGGGAATTATAGTCCAAAAAAAGTAATAGTTCTAAGTGCTTCTCGCATTTGTTTTCCACATGCGTTTTTTATTAATATATGAAACAAGAAAACATCAGGAGCCAATTTTTATATTTTATTTTTATTATGCATGTATTTGAAAGATGCATATGCTACCCTTTGGTGGAAATTCTGAGGCCATTTACAAAAATAAAACTCACAAAGGAAGTACAACACGTTAAAAAGAAGAACTAATTGAAAAGCCTGAGGAAATGAAAACATTTTCACCTAGCACTGGGAGTAGAAATAATAATGCCAGGTGGAGATGCCAGGTGGAGTTCTCTAGAATTCGAACTGGGCGCAACCCCTACGAAGCATCTCACTCTGGTTGCCCCTTGCAAGGTGGAGGGCAGCTCAGAACATGACCTCCAATGCATGGACAAATTGATATAAAAGGAAGCCTTCCTTCAAGAATGTGAGTCCTAGGGAACTGGAGATGTTTAGTTTAGGTTAAGAGGGGACCTGATAGCCATGTTTAAACATTTGAAGGTGTGTCATGTCGAGGAGGGAGTGGGCTTGTTTTCTGCTGCTCCAGAGACTAGGACAAGGAGCAATGGATTCAAGCTGTAGGAAAGGAGATTCCATCTGAACCTCAGGAAGAACTTCCTGATGGTCAGAGCTGTCCAGTAGTGGAATCTGCTGCCTTGGAGTGTGGTGGAGTCTCCTTCTTTGGAGGTTTTTAAGCAGAGGCTGGATGGCCATCTGTTGGGCATGCTTTGATGGGTGTTTCTGCATAGCAGGGGGTTGGACTCGATGGTCTCTGGGACCTCTTCCAACTCTATGATTCTATGGCCATTTCCACACGGGCATATTGCCCACGCTAGGGTGACCTCTCTTGGAGGTCTTCTTCACCGCGGAGTGTGCTAGAGCAGTTAAAAAAAGTGAGGCTCTAGACCTCAAACTGCTCTAGCGCAGCCGCGGGGGTGGCGCCGCGAGTTTTATAAAAACCACCTTCGAAAGTGGCTTTTATAAAACTCACCTGCGCTGCCCTGTGGCAGCCCCCGGTGAAGAACTGCAGAGACGTGGTAGCGCGTCCCTGCAGATCTGCCCGGGGGTGGGCTTCCGGCTGGCACGCTGTCCTGATTGGTCACCATTTTGGGCGCCGCCGAGCGCTGCTGAATGCCACCGAAATTCGGCGACGTTTAGAACAGCGGATCTGCGCTCTCCGCAGGGATGGAGCAAGCTGCTCGGGGGTAAGCTCTGCCCCTGTGTGCGCAGCCCCATTTCGCCCCCCCCCAGGTGAGGAAAGGGCCTATGATTCTATGAAAGGATTTAAAGGTAAGCACTGATAATTTGCATTGTGCTTGGAAACAAAGCACACAAAGGACTGTATGTTGCGGGAAAGAGTGTAGGTCAGAGCTTTCCAAACTTTTCATGTTTGTGACACACCTTTTAGACATGCATCATTTTGTGACACAGTAATTCAATTTTACTTCCAAACCAGAGGTTAAACTGATTAACGTACTAATATAGACCGTTTAGTACTTGATTCTTGAGCAGTTTCCTCTACAGCTGCTATATTTTGCTCATTGCAAATGTCATCTTCACCAGCTTTTCATTTCTTAATCAGAAATTTATCCATTTTAGGGGTAATTCAATTGGAGTGCAAGTAACTAAATAAGAAAATAACAGCACTCCAGTCTCTCAGTGATAAAGTGAGAGAACAATCTCTCATGGTGCACACATACAGAGCTCCTGCACCTTTTCACATTCACTTCAACTCTGTCCAACTGATCAGGCATGCACAGCACCCAGAGGGCTATCTAGGGTGGGGAAAGGCAGTCCCCTCCCACTCAGTCCTGATCACTGCCGTTGTTCTTGCCAGGGAAAGGACCCAACGAGAGCCTGGCAGGGAGAAAGGCAGCCCCTTCCCACCCGATCCTAGCTCCCTGCTGTCGTTCTTGCCAGAGTAAGCCCCAATGAGAGCGACGTCAGCAGGTCAGGCTTGAGGGAGGCTAAGCCGTCTTTCTCAGCTGAGGAGGCGACACACCAACACACTACAAAAGACACACCGTTTGGGAAGCCCTGGTATAGGTAATGCATGTCCCTGTATTCCCAAACACAATTTGCTTTTTGCATCCCATATTTCTTCAGGATCATGTACTGTTTGCAGATTAGTTTAAAATGAAAGAAAAGCCATCTAACTTTCAGACAGTGTTGCACCCTCAGCTTCTGTCAGACACTTTAGAGACTTTCATCATACCACAGGTTGGTTGTGCATTCAAATTACAAGGCATAGTAATGGAAGTATTTGCTCAGCAGCAGTTTCCATGACTACAGGAATAGAATTAATGCTATGCCATCCTGCTTTGTGATGCCATCCCTACTTAATGAGATATGGAAGTACATAAACACATTTCTACTTTCTCTTTCCAGTGTGCTGCTGATATCCTGTAACACAACTCCCATTGTGCATGATGAAGTGAGATTACACAGTTCTGTAGAAGAACAAGAGGAAGTATCTGGAGCTATAACACAAGTTTTTGGAGTTCAAGTAAGATGCCAAATACCATATGAAATAGCCTACCTACTCAACCACATATAATGTGACTATGCCCAAAATTCTGTTGGTGTTATACTTGCACAACCAAGGTTATGTCTTTTTTCAAACATTGCAAAGGAAGTATTCAGTACCTCCTTGCATAATCTGCACAGCAACAAAGCAGCTTCCAAGGGCCAGAGGATGCTTCCCTACCTGTTCCTGGAAATGTAGGAGGGGTATGTCTGCTCTCTTCTCACAGCTACAGAAGTACAGCCAGGCCTTGGCTTGGTTTCTGTGCAAAAAATCTTGACCAGAGTCCTACTGGTAACTTGTTCAGGCAAATTATGCCTGCATTTGTGCTTGTTTTGGTCATTGTCAATGAAGGCATTCAGCATGTCCACCCACGATGATTCCCACGTTATCTCCCTGTCTTCAGGCTGGTCCACACTCATGGCTATTTAGCAGCCAGAGAAAGCGAAAGAGGCCAGGCAACAGCTGGCGGGGTTCTTGCAGCCTGCCAGAAAAAGGAACAGGCACCCTCCAGGACCTCCCAGGGGTCCCCCAAAGGTCCAAACGATGTTGTGTTCCTGAAGCTGGCAGCTGATGAACAGCCAGCTGTAGGCTGGCCACAACCTTCATCTTTCCCTTGTCTTTCTCTTATCTTCTCCCCATCATTAAATGGTCATGGAGAATGCAGTGTGAAATAGGTAGATTGAATGCAAGGATAGGGGAAGAATGTGTAATTCTGCCTGGCAGAGCTTTATTATCCACCAATGTGATGAAGGATCTTGGTCTATGGTTTTTGTGCAAACAGAGTTCTGGAAAAAGAAATCCCCAAATGCAAAATACATCACAGCCATTAATCATTTTTTAAATATCTTGATCTGGTGAGACATTCTTTCTTGCTGAGTGTGAAAAAATTGGCTTTCTTTCAGCCTGAAGCAAGAAACTTCATTTGAATAATTTCCTGTACTTGTGAAAATGCTTAGGTATTGAATATAAGCAAAGAACTGACTGGGATGACCCAATATTTATTTTATTTGTTTAATTTATATCCTGCATGGGATTCAAGGCAGCTTGTTGCTATTTTATGTTCCTTCAAGTTGTTTCCAACTTAAGGAAACTAAAGTGAACCTATCATAGGATCTGAGAGTATGTGACACACCCAAGGTAACACACAGTAGGTTTCCATGACAGACCAGGAAATCAAACCCTGGTTTTCAGGCAGTGGTAGAGCTTGGAGTGCATGGAGGGGGGTGGACAGAGGGGCGGAGGCATGCCTACAGTGCAGAGGCAGGGCTGTGGGATGTGGGGTATGGCTATGGCACATGGAGGCGGGGCTTCGGTGCATGGAGGCATGGCTACGATGGACAGGGCAGGGCTACGATGGACAGCGCGGGGTTGCAATGCATGGCGGAGGGCAAGCAAGAAGCCACAGCCCCCCCTAAAAATGGCTGCTGGGGTCACACCGTCTCCATCGCCTCCCCATCCCTATGCGACTGTTTCCAGGGTCATAGCCCAATGTTCAAACACCAACACCATGCTTACAACCATATAAAACATAGTACCATGAAAAAACTATTAATACAGAAGTAAGAACAGAATTAAACCAGAGCCCTATTTTGAAAACTCAAGCTAAAAACACATGTTAAGAACAGTTTTAAAAATACTTTTAAAACAGCATGGAAACACAACACCTCACACCACTTAAAAGCTCAACTGCTGCAACATATTAGAAGACAAATGCCTCCCTGAATAAAATGGCCTTTATTTGTTGGTAGAAAGATAATAGAGAGGGGGCCAACCGGGCATCCCAGGGAAGGAAGTTCCACAACTTCAGACCAGCCACCAAGAAGAATGCTTGTGGAAGAAAGATATTAGGTTAAATTGGGATTCTCCATTCATGTAAACAAGAGCAGGTGATTTACTAGAACGAGTCTGCTCTCATATCTGGTTGAATAGGCAAGAGCTTGGAATGTCTATTGGTAATGATGAACCTGTATTGGCATCTAGCTCTGTATTGTGTCTTCGTGTCTCCTTTTCCCCATCTTAGTTCTATCCAGATCTAGGCCAGTTGTGCTTTCCAGGCTGAGGAAGATTAGGTGCATTTGAACGGGTATGACAGCAAGAGTATAGCTCCTGGGAGCAGAGGAACATCTGAAATTTCCCCAGAACAAATCGAATTACCAGATTTCATGCCTCATCCCAGCAAACCACAAACATGCATTGAACCAGAGCATGGAAATGCTTTTCCTTTAGGGTGGAAACTTGAAATAGTCAGGTGCAATATGTTGTGATTTTACGATCCTTTCATACACACTGAGACCTGATAACTGCCAGATGAGAGATATAAGGTTAGAGATATATAAATATACTGTGTTCTGTGATCTGGTCCAAGGGATCCTGCAGGGATATGCTTAACTGAGATGACATTTAACACACAAACACACTCAGGGGCACTTACGCACATCAGCAATCATAATGCTTCTCCTACCAAGATGACAACCCACCACAATTAGCTCTGCCTCTTACCAAAGTGATGCTTGTTCTCCTATACTTTTAAGAGAGGTAGGCTGGTTGTCATGGAGATGTGGTGATACAGGACAGTTTATTGTGGCAGCTGAGAAGTCATTAATGTGACCACATAAGGGTTCTCATGGCTTGCTGGCACCATTTCTCGAATGGAATCTAAACAATCCCGGGCAGTGTTCCTGCAGAAGACCACAAGCCCATTAAGGCCAGGAAACAAGCATGTTTTCCTCCTGCAGGGAAAGATGTTGCCTTTCATTCCCAGACCATCCCACAGGTTTTCATTTCTTATTGTCTTCTGCTCCCCTGCTCCACAGGATAGCTTATTTTCTCATCTGGCCTGTACTGATAATAGAGATTTCTTTCTTCATGGTAGAAAATATTTTGTTTCCTTCTTGAACTCAAACTCTTTCTATTCTCCCAATTCTTAGCATCTAAGATCGGGCTGCGTGGGGGGCCAATAGCAGCAAACTCTCTTCTCTCATATATTCCAACATGTCATAGATGAAGGACCTCTCTGCACCACCCTCCCATCTTGCAGTGGGGATGGGATAAGGATGGGACCATGACAACAGTTCTACATGACATTATTGTGGCCCCTTTCTTCTCCCGTTCCCAGGCGGCAAAGTCAAAGATTATATCATTGATAGGTTTTCCCCATCAATGATCCATGATTGTGCCACCATCCCAGAATTACCTGTCCTGCGGAAGCTGCAGAAGCATAATGGTTGCACTTCCTGCCCCAGTGCAGCCTGGGAAAGTACTGGCTGCACTGCAGAAGGAAAAGGTGTGGCCATCGTGCTCCCCTCCACTGGGACCCAACTCGTACAGAAGGGAGCACTTCTGTCGTGCTCTCCTCCCAGCAGAGTAACTGCTGGGATCTCTATTGGATGTCTCCACTAAAAGGTAGGGTGCAGAAAGAGTCAATTTTATGGAGCTGCATTATGCCTCTTAATCAGAGTGTTGAGAAATACTTTGTTCAATGTTATGTGGTTGTCTGTTAACTTCAAGAAAAGTAACTCTGCTCAACAGCAATTATTTCCATTTGTTTTAACTTCAGTGCTGTTCCCGTTGCAACTTGGGACGCAAGAGGTAACGCATATGCATTTTTTTCCAACCATTTCTCTTTGGGCTTTATTCTGATGAATTTTTGACCATTTGGATCATTGGGGAAAGGATGTTTGTAATGATTTTCTAACACAAAAAAAATAAAAAGTAACATATCCCTTGCATGATACTAACTATGGCCAGAAACCTTTATCATGGACTAGTTGCATAATTTTATATATGCTTAGCTATGTAGCAGAGGAATTAAGAACCCTGTTAATGAATTGTGAAGGTGCATATCAGGACACTGGCAAGAATGTCCTGATGCACATTGAGCTCTGCCAGTGCACATCAGCACTCCCTAGGGTGTCCTGATACGCATCAAGGTTGATGCTTATTAGGTCAGGTATATCGATCAGGTACATTGGATTCTGTTAAGCGTTGGTCAAAATGCAAATCAGTTATTATGCCAGTTCCCCTACATAGTAATGTAATGGCAGCCGTTTATTGGACGGGGGCATTACGGAGCTGTCCAATTCTAATTCCTGCATGCTAAGCCCACTTACAAAGACTCCAACAGGATTCTAGCTAACCAACCTAACTTTCCACATGGCAACTGGTATGTAATGAGTAATGACAATGAATCACCTTCTTCTAGAGGAATGTTTCTAAACTCTGCTCTGGATACATTTTCTGGTGTGTCTTTCCCCCTCACTCACCTACCCAGATTTCTTTTGAAAGACAGCTGAACTGCTTCTCATTTCTTGAGCTAATAGAAACATTGAAACATTGTTTGTTTTGACATTTTTCTGAATTTTATGATACTGTTTTTGCACTTCCCTATGTATCCAAATAAGTAAAAAGAATCATGCATGCAAGATTGCACACTTGGAGGAGGAACCTAGGTCCTTTCCACAAACTACTGTATCCTGGTAGAGTCCTGTGGGGATCGCAGTAGCAGTTCTGCTGGGAGGGGAGCATGATGGGAGCACTCCTCACCACACTGGCTGCCTCTGGGATCCAGGAAGTGCAATGGTCCTGCCTCTTCCTGCCATGGCACAACTGGGTACTGTCCTAGGCGATGCTGGGGCAGGAAGTGCAGCCATTGTGCTTCCAGATCCTCTGCATACCAGATAAGTGCAGGATGGCAGTGCAAACATGGGTCACTGACAGAGAAAACACAGCAAAAATTTAATCTGCGATTGTGTTACCTGGGGATAGGACAAGGACAGGACTGTGATGACATCTTGAATAACCATTGTCACGGTCCCATCCTTCTCCCATCCCTATGGTGGGACGACAATGTCCTGCGAAAAGGGCTTTTATAGAAAAGAAAATTGCAGATGTTTGTTTCTGACTTTTTTTTTAAAGAAAATTTGCAGATAAAAGTAGAAATGCTACATAACAGCATTATGAACAATCATATATGAAACTGACAGACTGGAATATTACACACTCATTTCTCTGTTTCTTGTAAACAAGGACACACGTTTGCGTGTCCATCTCATGAAGACTAACTCAGGAAGGAAAAAAAAGATGGAACTCTCTTGGACATGTCTTATGATCACGTAAGTGTATTCATGCCTATTTTGGAGATATTCTTTAATGGAAATCTTCTCTAAATGTCTTCCTGCTTCATTGGAGTGTGTGTTTTTGGATGATTTCAATCAAGAATGCAGCAGAACAATTTGGAAAAAAACTCCTGTTGAATTGTGAGAACATTCACAAACGCAGTTCCTACTCACTATTATTGTTTTCAGTCTATTGCAGCATAATTCCTGCCCTCTTCTGCCTTTTTATCATAATTCTCTCTTTTTCCCCTCCTAGATATATTATACAAGCATCCTAGCCAATCAGTGATCAACCAGTGATCAAGATGATTCCATAACCAATTAGATTTGAGTTTGTGAAAACATCACTAAGGGATAAGGAAGCCAACTGAGAGGGAAGGGAACACTTCTTGGATGTCATTTTCAAAAAGGCTTAAAGAAGGAGACTCTTTAATGCTGTAGAAAAATCTGCCATGATGATGAAGGTGATGATGATGATGCCTTTTTCCCAGTACAAGACTCAAGGCAGCTTACAACATATATAGTTTAAAATTCACAAAATCCAAAAGTTAAAAAGTGACTAAACTATCAAAAAAAAAAAAAATACAACCAGTTAAAACTTCTTAAAACAGACATGCACATAATAGTACAACAAATAACAGATAGAAACAGCATGCTGTACAAGGCCTGTCTTGCCTAAACAATCAGTCCTATCTATCTTGTATTTCCAATTCAGCTTAACCCACCACCCGTAAGAAGTTTGTTCCATAACCGACCTTTCCTTAAGAAAAATATTAGAATCCTTGTTGGTCGTCAAGCTGTTAAGACAAAATACTTCCCTTGAGGCTTCATGCTGGGATCACAACTCTTGGCAGGAAAATGATATGTGCATTAGAAGGATTTAATTAAAATAAAACAAATAAATACTTTTTTTAAAAAAGTCTCCTGGCTGTTCCTCATGCCATGCACACAAGGCCTAACGCCTGTAAAAGGCAATCCCACTCCAAACACATAACTTTATTTTGGCAAAACGTAACCATTTCAGCATGTTGATATGAAAAAAGTAGAGAAGAGCAGTGATGGAAAGAATAGAGGAGGGTGAGGAAATGGTTCCTTGACTTTGTTGTTCAAATGTGAATATCACATTAGGCTTGTGCCATTTTAGGTAGGGAGGTGCCAGCATCTCTCCAACCAGTTAGATTTTTATATTTTTGCAAGGACAGGGAGATCTGTTGATTGGAGTTTTTCATAACCATCCTTTGACTTTGGAGATTTCCTTGGGTGTGGATGAGGCATCAGGAGAGGGTTTATGGTGCTGAGAAATCAGGCTGCGATCCATCCTTAGCTGGTCAGGCAGCAGTTTGAGAAGGAGACAGAGGACCAGAGGCAGATTTTAAAAGGGCTGTGCAGCCGGATTGAAGCTGCTGAGAGGGAAAGTTCCCTTGGGAAAAAAGCACTTGAGGTGGAGGAGAGGGCAAGGGTTGAAGAAACTCACAAATAATTGCATCCATGAAAGCGAAATTTGCAAATGTGGAGAGCCAACTGTAGATCCAGAGCTCAAAAATTACTAATTTTGAACTATATTTCCCAGAATCCCCAGCAGGCAAGGCTATTTCCAAGCTCTGGTTTTACATTAGCCATGCTTTCGGGAGATCCTGAGAGCTGTGCCCCCTCCCCACAAAAGAGGAACTTTTTAAAGTTCTGTTAAAAGAGAACAGAACTAAAACCAAAGGCAATGTGGGAAAAACATACCAACCAGAAGTAAACCAGATAAAAACATGCAAACCACATCAGGAATGGAACCAGGGGAGACTGCACAAAAACAGTAGAAATGACTCATAAAATGCCTAGTGGAATAAAAAGTTTCTGAGCATCCCACTAAAAACGGGAAAGGGTGGGGGCTGATAGGATTTCCTGAGGAGACAGAGTTCCATGACAGAAGTGCCATTACTAAGAGGACATAAGGTCCTAAGTTCAAGGCCTTGGGTCTTTCTCAGTCATCTTCACTTCTGAGTTCCTGAAATTTAAAAAAAGCTCAATGTGTTGTTACCAGGGTAAAGACAAGGACAATGTAAACCAGCTATATAACACATCTACTTCTGAGATGGGATAGGTAGCTCCTTAGATTCTTAGGCCATTTCTGCACTACACTCTTATAGCGCAATGATTCCACTTCCAACATCCGATGGAATCCTGGGGTTTGCAGTTTAGGAAGGCGCTGGCCGGCCCCTCCCTAAACTGCAAACCCCAGGATTCCATAGGATGTTGAAAGTGGAATCATCGGACTATAACAGTACAGTATGGAAATGGCCTTAGTCTGACTTTATATGGCAGTTTAAGTGAAACCTTTGAAGCAAAGCAATACTTCTAACAGAGGAGATGTATAACAAAGATGAAGAGGGAAACATTTCTTACATGAAGGTAAGAACAACAGGGATAAGTCATGGGGGTGGAGTAACCCAGCTAGCTAGAACTCCCTGGAGATCATTAATTAGCACGTAACATCAGGTTGTCTTTGGACACCTGCTTTCCAGTGACTCACGCACACCACTTCCTGCACCACAATGTTGTCTCAGGCTCAAATTTTCCAATGGGAACAGGGCCACCTAAGATGACTTCTTATAATACAGTGGAGGATGCAATTTTTGGTCCACCCTCTTGCCTGAAACTGGAAATCTGGAATAGGAAGAAGGGCACAGTTCAAGTCAGGCATGGTAGCTAGCTGGAAAACAGACCTGATCTGGCACTTGAAGCAATCCAGTCCAAGCCCTGGTGATTCTACGAAATTTGTCATCAAACTACTATTTTTTTTTTAAAATCTCTTCCCTCAACTTTTAAGGAAAATATTTCCAAATTCAACAAGATCCACATAGTCTGCTGATCCAGATTACATCTCTTTTGGGCTTTTGTGGATAAAGTCATGGTCTGTTTATTTATAAAGTCATGCACTTCCTGCACCAGGACCAGCCCTACCTGGTAAGCAGAATCAGACAACCGTTCCCATCAGGGGAAGGAGTGGAAGACTGTCCCTAGCCATGTTTCCTGAGACTCCCAGCAGTACTTCCCAAGAGAAGCTAAAATTCCTGAGATCTTTGTACTTCTTGAGATCCCAGCTGAGCTGCCTGAGACTCCTGATTTTATTTCCCAAAACACTTCTTGGGACACCTGGCCATCCTTCTCTCTCTCCCCCCACCCTTGGAAAGCAGGCTTGGGTGTGCAACACAGCCTATCTTGAACTTTTTAAACTAGCCTGCTCCCCTCATGTGTAGTGGAGGATCCTGTCCCATTGACAGTGTTGAAATGAGGACCATGTGCTGGTCTAGTCAGATTTAGTGCATGGAATGAATGGAGTGGTATCCCATTCTTTGGGCCAGGCAACTAAAGTCATTTCCTCACTACATTGTTATAGTGCTGCTATTCCACTTTCAACATTCTGTGGAATTCTGGGGTTTGTAGTTTACAGAGGTCAAAGAGCTCTCTGGCTGAGAATTCTAAACACCCCTCCCTAAACTGCAAACCCCAGGATTGCATGGGATGTTGAAAGTGGAATAATAGCACTATAACAGTCTGCTGCGGAAATGGCCTAAATGTCTAGGATAGGGACAGAATGAACACTCTCTTCTATTGAGTTAATAGAGCACAAATTACTTTTGAATTCTGAACTCAGTTTACAGAAGTTGATGTAAGCTGAGGACCAAGGGGAATAGCCGGAGGAGGAGAGAGAACCTGGGACACTTTTAAAGTGGCTGAAAAAGTGGGATGACAGAGGATTAACTGTGACTATCCCCATCGAACTGGGGCATTTGAAGGGTATGCCGTTCAGGGGGCTACAGCAGCAAACTCATGAATATGGAGGAGGGAATCTGCTTATTGTAAAAGGTGGAAGAGAATACCAATAAAAGCAGCTGAAAAATTGGGATGACAGAGGATTAGTCAGAACTGGCCCTACCAAATCAGGACTGTTAGACAGCATGTTTGAGGACCTCAGAAACAGCACTGGGGGCCAAATGTGGACCCAGGGCTGAAGCTTGGCCATTTCTGGTCTAGTATGATTTTCCCCAAAGTGGTGGCCTCCACTTATTTTGGACTAAAGTTCTTATTAGCCTCAGAATAAACACCCCTTTAGGATGACAGGAGTTGCAGTCCAAAACAGCTGAAGATAACTAGATGGGGAACGGTGAGTTAAGGAGGCAGTTTGCTGGCAACATACTTCTCAGTCTCCCCTGTCCCACAACTCACTTTATAGGCAACAGTGTGGCCTCTGAGAATAGAGACATTGCCTACCTCTGGTTTTAACTTAAAGATTTAAGACAGGAAGACACATGTTTCTTAGCAAGACCATTTCCAGGCAAGTACTTTCAAAGATATCAGGACAAAACAAAGGAGCTTTGTTTGTAGTCATCAGTTCATCCATCAACTCAGGAGATCATTTCTGTTTAGTTCAAAGTGGTACTTTAGGTATGATAAGTTGAAATGCTGCCATGGCATGACTGAAGGTGACAAATCTTGAGGGGAGGTGCGGCTTGTGAGTAAGATGTAATTCTAATTTTTGTTGTTCTGATTTTTGGTAGAACAGCAGCAGGTCCCCACTTGCTTTCACATCAAAGCCTATTCATGAGACTTTATTTAACGGATGCACTTGGATGAACAGATGACAGTTTCACCAATCAAACTTGAATTGTCCCTAGAAGCCAAGAAGAGTTAACTGTGACTCTTGTGCTTTGGACACACCATGAGAAGACCTCCAGTGCTCAAATAGCAATAGCAATAGCATTTATTTCTATACCGCCTATCAACTAGTGTTATCTAAGCGGTTTACAATGTATTTTAGCTAATTGTCCCCAACAAGCTGGGTACTCATTTTACCGACCTGCGAAAGGATGGAAGGCTGAGTCAACCTTGGAGCCTGGCAGGATCGAACTCACAACCTTGTGGTTGCAGTACTGGCATTTAACCACTGCGCCACCAGGGCTCCACTAGACCACTAGACCATGCTGGTTCTGTTACTTCTTCTAGTGTTCTGAAAATAACTCATCATTGATGCTTGTAACAATATTTCTAGAGTAGTTTGTCTTACTTGTTTCTTTCCTGTTATGTTCCGTTTTTTTAAAAAAAATACTCTTTAGATTGATATGTAAATGTGAAAAATTTTAACTAACATTCCTCTAAGGCCATTTCCACGCTAGACTGTTATAGTGCTATTATTCCACTTTCAATATCCTATGGAATACTGGGGTTTGCAGTTTCGGGAGAGGCCAGCTGGCTGCTCCTGAAACTGCAAACTCCAAGATTCCATAGGATGTTGCAAGTGGAATAATAGTGCTATAACAGTCTAGTGCAGTCTAGTGATGTAAAAGTAATTTTGAAAGGTAACCAAAGACTGTTGCTCCTTGCACCTGTAGAATCATGTCATTCTCACTCATTAAGTTGTTGTGGAGTATAACATCACATGCTGTCATTATGTCCTAAAAGAACTCTTCACAGTTAATTATGCTACTTGTAACTTGTTGCTTTCCATTCCTGGTTGCGAGGACACCAAGGCAGGGACTGCATGAGTGAGTAGGGAGCTTTCTTGGGAAAGGTAATAGATGTGTGGAACTCTCAACAGGAGCATGTTTATAGTGCCTGGCAACATTTCTTTGCTCTCACAGACCAGAGGTGGGAATCATGAAGCCTTCCAGATACTGACCCTTTCCACACGTGGAGGGAGAAACGGGGTAAAACATGCAGAAACGGAGCTTACCAGAAGCTGGATGAGTCCGTTGCCATGAGGAGCAGCGCGAGTTCGCTGCTCCACACTCCTGCAGTGTCCTGTGGCATCCTAAATGGCGGCTCTTTCAAACTCTCTCCCTTCCCAGGTTGCTGTTGAGAGAGCTGTGTTGTTAGGCGTTCCCGTCCCCTTTTCTCTTGGGGGGCTTTCGTTTCCTGAGTCTGGAATTCCTCTGGGAGAGGGGAGGGAATCCCAGGTGAGTGTCTGTGCGTGCGTGTGTGTGTGTGGGTGTTGCCTTCCTCCCTTTCTTCAACTTCCCGCCCCCTTCCCCTCTATTCGGTGTGTGCCTTTCAGAGGAAAATCTTTTCCAGCTGCCGCCGCGGCCACCCCCCCTTCTTCCCCCATTTCCTCCCTCAGTTCTCCTTCAAGGGGAAACTCGGCTGGCTTTTTCGATTCTTCCATTCCCAGCGGTGGGGTGAGGAAGGTCCTGGCTTTCCCTCCTGCCGGCCAGGGCCGAGCTGCCTCCCCCGCGGCCATCCCAGCTCTTTCTTTTTCCTCTCTCTTTCGGGAGTGCTTTCCAGAGGTGAAAGCCGCCAGAGGAGCCAAGGGGAAGGCGGCGAGGGCCTTCCCGGACTGGCTGGCGGAGGCTCTCCACCAACCGGAGAAGCTCACCAGCCAGAAGCCCTCCCCCTGGCAGATCTGCAGGCATGCACTCGCACACACCTGCAAATCTACACCAGGGTGCTGCGATGGGGTGGAATGGGGCTGCACGCTAGTGTTTTATAAAAAACACTTGAAAAGTGGTTTTTAAAAAACACGTGGCGCCACCACTTCTGGTCGCTTCAGGGCGGTTTGAGGTGTAGAACCTCAAAATTATAAACGCCCCAGCGCACTCCACAGTGTAGACAACCTCCGTTAGAGGTTGCTGTACACCGTTTTAATTACCCCGTGTGAAAAGGGCCACTGTTGCACCACAAATCCCAGACGCTATAGATTCCATTGCTAAAGAATGCTGGGAGATGCAGGCCAACAATATCTAGAGATCCATAAGATTCCTAGCACTGTTACGGGCCTAGGTCTTGTAATGCACATGTGGAGTATAATCATACTGCATGCACAGAATGGCACAGCTCTGCTCCTCTCCCCACAGACAGCTGCCACATCCCATAGAGCTGCTGCCACAGCCATCAAATAGGGAAAGAGACAAGTGACGTGGCAGCAGAGATTGCCTCTTATCCCTCTGAGGTTTGCTTCAGAAAGAGGAAGCAAATCCATGATCTTGTTCCTTTTTCTCTCTCTCTCTCTCTCTCTCTCTAGTAAATGGCAGTGGGAATGAGAGGTACTCCCATCTGCTTTGTGACTTCTCCCCTCCACCACCACAGCAGTGGCCCCATGGGGCTTGGCAGCTGCTGGGGAGTGAAGTTTTGGGTGGGGCACAAGGGTCTAGGGCAGTGGTTCTCAACCTGTGGGGCCCCAGATGTTTGTGGACTTCAGCTCCCAGAAGCCCCAGCCACTATGGTCAATGCTCAGGGCTTCTGGGAGCTGAAGTCCACAAACATCTGGGGACCCACAGGTTGAGAACCACTGGTCTAGGGAATCTTGTCACTAACAAGGTTCAAATTCTTTCCTGGACAGCATTCCAATAGCAGAGTTTGGAGAATGCTGTTGATTCTGGCCCATGCTAAGTACAGGTCACTATTTTCATACCTTAAAGGACACAGCCTCTGTCTTGAATCTTTCCTTCTCAGTGAGAGAAAGAGGAGGTGGAGGTGGAGGAGGAGGAGGAGGAGGAGGAAGGCTATTTCTGCACTGCACTGCTATAATGCTATTATTCACTCTTAGCATCCTGTGGAATTCTGGGATTACTGAGGCAAAGAGCTCTCCAGCTGAGAATTCTTGATGCCGCTCCCTACGCTGCAAACCCCAGGATTCCATAGGATGTTAAAAGTGGAATAATAGCACTAGAACAGTGTAGTGTGGAAACGGCTGAAGGTAGGGGAAATGGGGGAGAGAGACCTCTAGCCTTGTTTGTGTTTCTGCATTTTATTCTGCGTCTTGTTCCCACCTTTAGATACTCCTATAAGCTTGAAAACTTGACAAAGTTCATTATCAGTTAGAAAAACGGACTCTCATGTTTTGTTTTTGAATAAAGATGATTTGGTCATGGAGGAGGGAAAGAGGAAGAGAGAGAGATAGAGTGAGAGGAATTTAAATCTAAGATTTAATGACAAATCCCTGGAGGGTATATTATATTAATATTAACTGGTCAGCCACAGAGGAGTTGTGGACTTTTTATTTTTTTTTATTTTTTTGTTGTCCTCTTCTCCTGGTGTCCACTCCCTGGCTTCATTTTCCATCTCTCGATCCTTCCAGTCCTGAAAACATACACACTGTTGCCATGACGTCCGAGACGAGATACACATATATGAGAAAATGAGACAATCGCTTTCCTCAACAGTCACTTGGAAGATGGAAAAAAAACAACCCATAAACCTCTGTGTTGCTCGTAAAGAAACGTTCACCTTGGACAAAATATGTCAGGCCCAGAACTTTCTCACAATTTTGGAGAGCACCATCTGGCTTTGTATGATTCAGCAGGGTTTAATATACCTCCCACCCACACCCACCTGTGCTTTAAACTGTCAGCTACATTTGGGTGCCCGATGTGAAGTTTCGTAGGTGGCAGCTGGTCTGTTTTCTTGGTGGGGAAGCCACTTCTGACAACCACAATAGGGACCCAAAGACATCTCTTGGTGCTCACCATAGTAGATGGAAGGGTATCTAGAATGGGACAAAAAACAAGAAATGAGAGAGGGCCTCTAAACAATCAAAACACCAGTTGAGAAACAGAGGCAGAGATGAAGGGGAATCCCTCCAAACAGATAATAAAAAAAAATGTTGATGAGACAATAAGTAAAACTGTGAAAAACATAAAGAACAATAGAAGCCGATAGGCAAGATAACATAGAACATTTCTGCACTAGACTGTTAAAGTACTGTTATTCCACTTTCAACATCCTATGGAATCCTGGGGTTTGAAGGCCGCTCTCTAAACTGCAAACGCCAGGATTCCATAGGATGTTGAAGGTGGAATAATAGCACTATAATAGTCTAGTGCAGAAGTGGCCCTAATGTGCAACACCTGAAATAATGTATAACAAATGGAAAGAATGGACATAAAAACAAGGACAGCCACATTCTTTTGTGTGTTATACCTTATTTATATAATTGTTATTTGCTTGTATACAGCCTTATAAGTTATTATATTTGTCCATGTCGTATTGCCCACAGCAGCCTTTCTTAATCTTTTTACACTAGAGGAATCCTTGAAATACTTTCCAGGTCACAGGGAACCCCAATATAAAAAGTATTATACCTACAGCTCAAAAATGTTTCCCCCACCCCAGTCAAAATCTCTCATGGAACTGCTAGCAACTTCTCACATAACCTCTGGTTTCCAGAGAACTCTGCTTGAGAAACCCTGACCTATAGACTTCTGTTGTTTTGTGTCCTTATGTTTCCCACTGTATTATTTACCATTTTACCAACACTTTTTTTGATTATCTTTTTAGATTTCCCCTCACTCAGTCCCCAACTGTATTGAGAACCAATGTTCGTCCATTTGCTGCTACTGCCCACCTCAAGCTAGCTGTAATTCTTCACCAAATTTCTTCTTGAAGGTAGTAATGAGTAATTTCAGCAATTTTCTTCCCATTGTGAAAAAATCTTACAAAATCCTGCAGTTTGCAAAGGTTATTCAAAATTCACAACTTATTCTGTGCAAAATTTGCATATTGTTGTTTTGCATAGAAAACAGATTTTTGTGTGTGCAGGAACCAGGTTTTTTTTTTGCATGAAGAAAAATATTTCAATGCAGAGATATTAATTCCTAAACAGAAAATGTTGTTTTCCTCACAGAAAATATTGCCTTCTGTATAAATTAACTGTATGTTGATTTTAGGCAGAATAAACTTCCAATTGCAGCATTTTCTGTGAAAAAATTCCCCCAGCATTTTCCATGCAAGAATAAATCTTTTGTCATTAAAATATTTCCCATGCAGAAGGCTCTGTTTCTTGCACGGAAAATGCACTTTTCTACATGAAACAAACCTGTGTGAATTTTGCATGGAATGAGTCCTCAACTGCAAAGATTCTCACCAGTCTACAATTCTTCTGCTCAGAGTTCTTCAACACTTGAAAAAAAAATTTTCCAACCACTTTTAAAATATTTTTGAACATTTTGGAATAATTCTTTCCATCCCTACCTCAGGATGCATGCAAAAAAGGAGGAAGGCAGGGGGAGAAAAAAAAGGAATGTGGACCCACCTTTAAGACTGTTTTTATGACTAATAGGAGATCTGGAAACATCACTTTTAGAGGGCTACTGTTCCCACAGTCCTCCAGCCAGCATGGTGATTGGCCATGTTGACTGAATAGAAGTGAAGTTTTGTCTCACAGGGTAGTTACGAGTAGAAAGGGGTAAATGCACTAGACCTGGGGAAGAAGGGTAGAATTCTAGAATGGTAGAGGAAGAGAAGGGTAGAATGATGATGATAGGATGATTATGATGGCAATGACAACAACAACAACAACAACAACAATGATTATTGTAAAGGTTCTGGTCTATGACTAAGTCCTTGCAGGATTCTGCCTGCAAAGATCTTGGCCATGACCCTGTTCTTTGTAGAATCTTGCCCAGTACCTCAGACTCAGCTGCTCAGATGCAGGACTTGGACCTGGACTTGGACCTTGACCTGACTTCTGGCCCTGCCTCTGGCCCTGTCGACTCTTGTTACCCAGTAGGCTTTGACTGCCTTCAACCCTAGCTGTTCCCTGACCTCTTGCCTGTCTCCTGGACCTGCTTCTTGCCTCTGCCCCCCTGGACTCTTGCCACCTGGAGGACTGCTGCCTTGGACTCTTGCTGTGTTCTGACTCTTGACTTCCCGACCTAGTGGTTGTCTCTTGGCCCAGCCCTGCTGCCTGTACAGGTTGGCCCTTGCTACCCATACCTTGGTCCCTGACAATGATGATGTAATAAAACATCCATGGTCAATCAACATTCTGCTCACATTCTAACATTTCCATGGCAAAACATCCCCATTTCTTCTAGATGAAAACTACTTGATACAGTTGTAAGGATTACCAAACCCATGGTCTATCTCAAGGATCTATGAATGAAGCGTACATGCCTGGGGGTTGGGGAGGGGAGCGGATACAAAATCCTAGGGCCCTTTATGCCAGAGACAGATTGCTCCATTTGGTGGTACAAATTTCATGTGCTGAATTTCACACAGATTAATGGATTTTATGTGGGATGTCTCCTGTACCAAATTAGGAAAAGTGAATTGTGCCTCCCGCTTCCTCACATGCTTCTGCAACTTTCCAGCCAAGTTTTCTTAGCAAGAATGCCAGAAGAATGTTGCATGCCATGACCTTGTGCCATTCACAGAGACAAAAGATGTGGCTTGGCTTCCCCAGTGGGCAGTACATGAAGCAGCATGTCTTTTCCACTCAAGAATATCCCCAGGTACAATGGGATGTCATAATGCACAGTTGTGTAAGCGAAAGCACATAAAAGTTTCTAAGAAATTCACCCATCTCTGTATTTATAAGGCAAAAAGTGAACTGATGATCTTTTGCCCTCGTAAGTTCATTGTGTTATAGGACTAGAAATTTGGGAGTTAGTGAATCCAGAAATATTGCTGGAGAATACAGTAATAATTATGACAAAATTGCAAAGTATTACTTTTTGTAAGGTGATTACTGGTTTAAGGAGTAGGAAATAGTTGAAAGTCTTCTGAAAGTCTGAGAGCCACTTTGGCAGATGGTTCTTTCTCACTCTATTGTCCCTTGCAGTTGGCAGTTTGGAGAGAGATGGTCGGATAGACAGATATGGTTTGAGCTGTGTACACGTCTTAGGCAGAACCACTGGCCATTATGATTGGAGGATTCTGGATGTCTTGCAAATTAACTTTTTTGAGGTCTGATCTGTAGGTTTTGGCTCTGTTCCCAGAGATCTGATGCAAGAACACTCAACCTGGGTTCTCTGCAGAGAGCCTTTAAGCTGTGTGATTCCAGCAGGTCCCAACCTGTATTTCTGTAAATAAGCACAAATGTTGCAAAACACAGAAGTACCTTATCTTGTTGACGAAACTGGGTGTAGTTCCAGGCCTACCCAAACATCAACATACCTTACTGCTATAGCATAAGCTTCATTGGTGGTAGATGATGCAGTACATGGCAAACAGCAGAGAAGCGCTCCAGTCTTTTCACTGATGTGGTCCAACCTTCTCTCACAGCCAAGGGTTGAATTGGATTCCCAGAGAAATTCTACCCAGGATGTTCCTTGGCCAATGATCAAATTCTCCATTGTTGGATATACGGAGCAGCATGGTTGGGGTACACTCTCCCCACCAAGGCTGTGGCTAAGAAAAAAAAATGGATTCCCAAGGGTTATACAGTGCAGAAGGATACAAAAGGAAAATCAAAGTGTGAGAGTGTGACCTTCTTCCCCCATCAATAGCTATGAGAACTGAGCAACTTGGGACCTTTTCGCACCTTACCTTTTTGTGGAGGTGGGAGGTGGCACTCGCGCGAGAAGCCTTTGGAGGAACGCTTTCACATCCCTGATGCTTGGGCTCTGCCGCAGCTTCCTGGCCGCACGAGTGCCCTGCCTGCACCCCACCCCGTCCTACTGCAGCACAGCCTGGGAGCTGCAGGCTAGCGCTGAGGCAGGAAGTGCGACCGGCGCAGCTCAGGAGGCTGCGTGCGGCAGGTAAGTGCACTCCACGCCCCTGAGTGTTGCGTGACCGCACGGCATTTTCAGCTTGAAGCCAAAAATAAGAAAATCTGTAAGCGGTTTGCATCTCACTCTTGAGCGTCGCGTAAATGTGAGTGCGTCATGCAGACCGCTCCTCACATTTATGCGACACTCAAGGTCCCTTTCGCTTAAGGAACGCTGTGCGAAAAGGGCATTGGTTAGCAACAAGTAAAGATTCACTCCTCTGGTCCATTCCCAGCTTTCATATCTTTTTTCCAAGCCTGAAATTGCAAAGTGAATACAGAAAGGATCCAACAAAGTCACTAATTCAAATGAACACTTTCATGCCATTGGATAGCTGTCAGCATTTGGCCATAATGCTAACAAGGACTCCAAAACCCATCTGCCTAATGGCAAAGGCCCAGGTCCTCCAGTGTACCTCCAGTGACCTCCAGCCAAAGGAAACCAAAGACAGGTTCAGAAATTCATTCCTAGACATTTTTGTTCAGGGAGAGTGTAACGGTTGGAGAAGTTTCTCTTTTGAACTGCAGTTTACAGAATCCTCCAAACAACACGGGCAGTGGAGCCATGTTGGCTGGGGGATTATAGGAACTGTAAGTCCAAATGGAAACAGCTCCAAGTTCTGGCTATAACCATGTCATTGGAATGGGCATCCCTTGTAAGCAATGTATAGTCACAACCAGTATTTGGAAAAGTTCACTTTTTGGATGACAACTTTCACACCAAGCCATGCTGGCTTGGTGAGAGATGGGGGGATATTTTGGGAGCTAGATTTGAAAACAAACAAACAAACAAATAACTTTATCCAAGCTCTGAACAATATGAAATGAACTCTGGATGCTAGTTTGCCAGTATTCATTTTTCCAACTGGATAGAAAGAAGGAAAGGAAAGGAAAGTCTGTTAATTTTAAAAGCTAGGTTTCTGATTTGGAATTAATTTTACCCTTGCTTGAAACTCACTGCTGCAGTTATAGCTTCAGGTGCAGTGACGTATGAGTCAGAAAAGAAAGCCATGTACTGTACCATTCCCTCCACTTGGGTTATTTACGAGACACAAGAGCCCCACTGGAATATGAGTATGGAGGAGTGGGGGTGGAACATTCCTTTGTGAAGTGCTGAGCAATAGCCATTCCTATTGAAGGAAGCTCTTCAGTTGTTTGCTGACTGCTTGATTCTTGCTTCCTTTCATTTTCATGTGTTTTTAATCTCCTGGTCAACACATGAGCTTCAGAACACAACACAGGTCCTCTACACATGCACACCATGAATACCACACTTGCACCTTCCTTTTTGCAAAAGGCTATCTTATTGAAGGCATGGTAAAGTGATGAACCACTGCCGTGATTTCTCTGCCCCTCTTCCCATTCCCTCACTCTGATGATGTGGGAAAACCTCTCCTTTTCCCCAGGGTATGTTAAATGTGTATGCTATATGATCACTTTTGGCACATGGGCTATAGGATACTTGTGGGAAGTGATAATCACTTGATGCTTGGTCTGGTAAGACCACTCCGGGTGTTCCTTTCTAAGGAGGTGGAGTGGATGGGCTAAGGCCATTCCGTTCTCACAATCTCAAATAATTGGAGGAAGGGCCTGATGTGAGCTACAGAGTTAATACAATATGGTGCATAGCTCTCTACTGCCTTTAATAGAAGGTCGAGGGGTTTGGCTGTTGCAGCCAACATAATTATCAACCTGGTTGTCAAGATCAGATAGGAACCTCTGTGTGCTGGTACCCTCCCTTTGTTCCCGTAACCAAAGCTTGGAAGAATTATCCTTTTGGACTATAACTTCCAGAATTGCAAGATTTTCCTGGAGAATCTCTAAGAACTCCCAATGGTCATGTTGACTGAAGAATTCTGGGGATTTAAGTCTACATCTTTGTCTGTGGCCCCTTATATTGGAGCCCAAGTCTTTCTTTGCTGTTATGGTTGGGTTTTTTTTAAAGCCATTGGTGTGTCAGCTATTAGGAATTTGGCATCCAGATTGAAACATATGTCATTTTCTGGAACCCACCTAAACACCCACAGTAGTAGCAATAACAACAACAACAACAACAACAGCAACAACAACAACAACCACCACCACCATCATCATTTTTAATATAGCATCATTGCCATACATTGTGCTTTATAAGTCAAAGAAAAACAAAACAGTTTATTGGCCTCAAGCTTATAATTGAAAGGTACCAGATCCTGCCTGAAGCTAAGTAAGGTAAGTCTTGGTTAGTACTTCAATGGGAGACCACCAATGAATACCAGATGCTATAGGCTACATTTCAGAGGAAGGAACTGGCAAAGCCACCTGTGAGTATTCCTTGCCTAAGAAAACCCTATGAAATTCATTGGGTCACCATAAGTTGGTAGGTGACTTCACGCACACACATGGTTTCTGGAACAAGATGTTGGGAAATGGGACATTCCTAATTCTGATTTCAGACTAATCCCTTTCTGATTAGAGTCCTGGTTCGATTGTGAGGTGAGGAAATGTACAAGAAGGGTATATCTTTTTCTTTCCAGTATATGTGTGACAATTAAGAAGATGGGCTGGGAAGACCTTGGCACTGGTGTATCGTCTGCTTAACCTTTCAGAGTATGCAAGTCTCTTTTGTTCAGCTGAAGGGTCTCAGATTTCTTCATACTCACACTGGCAAATCATATTGCTATCAGCACCAGCTGGAAGTTTTCAAAGTCCAGGCATGTATGCAAGCGAAATAATAGAAAAGTCACAATGACAGAGAAGAGGGGCATTCAGATTGCTTCTGTCTTAAATTTTAACTTTTTCATATTGCAGGAAAAGTTAGAGATTCATGGGTTTGCAAAGAGGCACCCACCTTTGGTGTAGTCATAAACATGGTTTTCCCATCAATGTTAGAGTTATAGGGCTAATTCCACAATCCTTTTTATAATAATCAGAAAGTTGAGAAATCTAAATCTTCTAGCTTTCCCTCCACAATAGTATACTTCATTTAGACAAATGTCCAATTATCTTTTCTCCTCTCCACCCAAAACATCGTTGGTTTGTCAATGATACATTAATGCATGCTAAGCACAAGATACAGATGGCTGCCTATGTAGGAACATAAGAAGGTACCTTAAACTAAGCCAAATCATTCATACCGATCCATCTAAACCAAGATGTCAGCTGAGACTCTCAGTGGTTCTTCAGCCAGGATTCTTTCTTAGCTCTAACTGAGATTCTTGGTATTGCCTGGTGCTCTCTAATCCAAGTATTAACCAGGCCTGCCCCTGCTTAGCTTCCAAAATTGGATAATATTAGTATGTTCAGGGTGGCATGATGGAGTAGATAGAATTCAGAAAGGTCTACTAATTGGTGAAGAACTGTGAGAATCTGATTTATATTCATTGCAACAAGAAACTTTTTCTTAAGCCAAATGGAATCCATCTGGCAATGAAATGCGTTCATAGGAAAATGAAATGTTCTCCTTCCATTTTTGTTTGTTTCTAACTGCCAGTGGTAATGTACATTCTTTCAGCATCAAAGGCTGTTAACATCTAGAAAAAGAATCCAATAATATTTCCCTTGGAAGATCAAAAGTGGGAGGGAAACTTTGCTTGTGCTTGAGGTATGCTTGCAGATATACAATGGGGAAGTCATTATTGTTTCATATAAATCATTGTGAAACAAACCTCATGCTTGTGAACACTGGCCTTGGACCTACCTTGCTGGTAGTCTAGAACTATGATGATATCTCCACCCTTTCTTGGTACCAGCTCCTCTCGTATTTTCCCCCTGCACTGTGGCCCATGAGGTTCATATAAGAACTCTTGACCATGTAAATTGTAATTTTCATACATTATGGCCGCTATACAGAAGTTTTCTATGGAGAAAAATCCAGGTGTTCCTGAATTTCAGTGTCTTCAGTAACAAGCTTTTGTTTTGTGATTTTGTGCCTACTTAGCAACATGTATCAAGAGGATTCCTGTTCCTTTTATAGTTGTATCGAACAGGAGATTTTGGCAAATGCTGCTTGCCATTAAACCATTAAAGAGACAGGAGCCCTGTCCCTTGTTTCACTTGGTAACTCTATCAAAGAAGTAACGATAATGGTCTTCTTTCCCCTCTATGGCCATTTCTGCGCTAGCCTGTTATAGCGTGATGATTCTACTTTCAACATCCTCTGGAATCCTGGGGTTTGCAGTTTCGGGAGGGGCCGCCTGGCCCCTCCCGAAACTGCAAACCCCAGGATTCCAGAGGATGTTGAAAGTGGAATCATCACGCTATAACAGGCTAGTGCGGAGTAGTGTTACGTTGCAGTTACAGTATTTTTTTACTGTTATGTAGGAACTGATGTGGAATATAGAGGATGTTCTACATCATTTCAGAGTTTGCACCTGTTTCCTCTGGGGGAAAAAAAGCCTTGAACATTTGCCTGTTTTGTTTTTGATGTCCTAGCATGGCCCACCAGGGAAGACATTTTGAAGCAGTAATCATTGAGTAGAGTTTAAAGACAACTTAGAAGACGAGAAGAGCTGTGGCTGGATCAGATCAAAGGTCAGTCCAGTCCAATGCTCTGTTCACAGGCTGTCCAAACAGTTGCCTTTGGGAAACCTACCATGTAGCATGTGAATATAACTCTACCTCCACCTCATACCCTCCAACTGTACTGATTTGGCAGAGACAGTCCCAGTTAACCCACTGTAATTCCACTTGTTCTGCTGCTTTTAAAATACCCCAGTTTTTCTCTTCTCCTCCCATTTCCCCCCTTTGTTCTCAGCTTACTTCAGTTGTTGCAAGCTGAGTTCAAAGTGTAGAAGTACAATAGCCCCTCCACTTTCATGAGGACTCAGGGGGAAGAACCCTCAACAAAATTAAAAAATTGTGAATTACTCTCCCCATCCATGTTTTCTATCCCATTCCCTTCTGGGCTCCCTTCACATTCCCTTTCCTTTTGCCTTGGCACGTGATCTCAGCACTGGGCGAAGAGCAAGGGAATGGGAGCACAAGAGGGCAGAAGGAAGGTGTGTGTGTGTGTGTGTGCTTTCTCCCCACCTTATTGCTTTGCCTTTTGCTTCAATGTGCATTCTTAATGCCAGAGACAGAAAAGGAAGGCCCAAGTGTGTCCCCCCGTTTACCTTCCCTTTCACCCAGGCACCCTTGCCTTATTTCTCCATATTGAGCAAAATGCACAGGAATGGGAGGAAGAGAATGGGGCGGAGGGAGAGGCACATGCCCACCTCACGAATAATCAAATTAGTGGTCAAACCTGCAAATGTGGAAGAAGAACTGTAGTTTGCACTCAGTTAACTGAGTGGTGGGAGGACTTATTGCCTTTTCTAGTAAGCTCAGGCAAAAGGAAGCTGCTGTAGCCTCTCCTAATTTATGTGTCCTTTCTAGTGAATAAGTTTTGCCATCATGACCACATTTTGATGTTACTTGGTCACACGTGTCCTAAATCTCATGCCATCTCATGTTCCCCCAGTAGCTGTGTATTGAGTGATTTTACTTATGCTTATGACCACTGCAATGAAAGCTAGAGGGCTACATCTACAAAATGTAAAGTCTTTTCTACCACAGAGGTGAGTCTGGATATCTTTCTGAGTTGGTTGACTTCAATACCTTTACCAGGAAAGAGAGAGGAGGAAGAAGAAGAGAATTATGGACGGATGACGCTATCTTGGATATGGAGAAAAAGACTTTTTGTTCACACTGGCAGAGAAGGAAGGACCTTGAATGTTAGGTGAGGATTTGCTCTAATTTCTATGTGCAGCCCTTGTTTTCACATCTGGCTGGACATCTGGAAGGAAGTTTGATTGCATTTTCATTAAAATTTGTGAGACTTTCCCACCCTACCCTCTGCCTGCTTCCCTCCACCCTCCGGCTGAGTGTGGCCTTGCATATTCCCATTGTTTTCTTTCAGAGCCTTCCTGGGGGAAGGACTGTATTTTTAGCTCAGTGTGTTTTTCGTATGTGTGTGAGGTGTGCATAAAAAGAGTATCTATTCCTATTTTCACTTTCTTTGCTATGTTTTCTTTGGCTGGAGATTTTTGGCAGTCTTTGGAGCTGGGTTTGGAGGTGAGCAATTGCAAGAGGTCTTTGATTAGCAGGGCGTTTCCCACCATATTGGTTTCATCTTGTGCTGTGTCCACTTCTGGGATTCACAATTCTTGGCCAGAATCTCATGCTCCATAGACCCAGTTATTCTATCAGGAGTTCACAGTAATTGCTGTTACATTGTAAGAATTCTTTTAATAGCACAGCCTGTTCCACAGCTTTATATTCTTTCTTCAGACCACCTAGAACTGTTTAAGGCTGTGGACTAAATTCATCAAACAAATTTGTATGGAGCCCAGGAAGGAGGTGATGATGGTTTACCCACTGATGTCACTGTGGGGTTGGGGTCATGATTTATAGCAGAGAAATCAACAGCTTCATTATACAGCAAATGAAAGTGAGGATGTATTTCCGGAATCTAATATTTGGATTTTAACTCCTACCTCAGTTTCATGCAATAGATTCTTGGTTAGCAGATCAGATTCACCTTTACGCACATGGCTGTTTGTCTTTTTTTTATAGAGGAGAACAGAGATTGGGGCCTTTTCGCATGGCATTTGCTATGCGAAAAGGCCTCAGGAGCATTGCATGATTGTGAGGAGTGTTTCAGACGACGTCCTTGCAATTGTGCGATGCTGCCAGGGCTGGCAGGCGCCAATCACGTACTATTTCATTTTCAGCTTGTAGCCGAAAATGGTGTGCAATCACACATTGCTCCAGGGACCCATGTGCACTTACTGTGCATGCGGAACCTCCGGAGCCACATCGCTCACGCTTCCTCTCCTAGCACAGCCTGGGAAAATGCCCGGCTGCACTGCGGAAAGAAGAGGCAGAGCCTTCATGCTGCCTGCTGGCTGGCTGGCTGGCAGGCAACAGCTGCAGAGCCGAAGCAGTGGGGATGTGACAGCCTCTCGCAAGAGGCTGCTCGCATGATCTCTGTGCCCCAGCACCAAGAAAAGGTAAGTTGCGGAAAGGACCTTGGTGTGGCAACAGTAGAAGAACCTTTCCAGCCAAATAGAGATCCCCATTCAGGTCCAAGTTTCTTCAGTCATCATCTAGAGATTTCATGAGCATTTTGTTTTATGTTCTGTTCTGATTCATTTGTGAACCAGTTGGAATGCTGTACATCAGAAATGTGCTACTCAAAACAGTGATCCATGGACTAGCATCAGTCTGCTAGCTGTTTGCTGCCAGTCCACAAGAAGGTTCCAGGAAAGAAAGAAATTAAAGAAACAGTTGTAGTCAATAGGCACAAATATGAATCCAGCCTCTTGCACACTGGAGAAAAAAAAAATGCTGGTCCCTAACATTAGATGTCTTAAGAAGCTCTGGTTTATATCAGTGATTCTCAAACTCTGGACTGCCAGATATTCTGGACTTCAGTTTCCAGAAGCCTCAGCCAACGTGGCTAATGCTCAGGAATTCTGGGAGTTGAAGTCCCCTGCATCTGGGGAACTATAGTTTGAGAACCACTGGTTTAGATGACATTACATAATAAGCCGAAGTTGCGCAGACTGGAAGGAAGGCACACATGTTTCAAAGTGTGGTTTGAATAAGCATAGCACCAAATGCAGGGTCCTTCTGGTTTCCTTTTGTTTGTTTTTTTACCTCTATTGAACACAATCTGTATGTTTTCCATGCTAATGAAACCTTCTCACTCTGTTTCCCCATCAAACATACGTATGCCCTCTGTATGACCAAGATAATCAACATTCCATAGCATTTTGCAGACAGTGTATGAACCAGGCAGATTAGAATCTTCAGGGTTAATTTATTTTTGTGTTACATTTATAATTTGGGGCTCAGCTCACTTAAAATAAAACAACCCCTTCCCCATTTCCTGATATGTTCACCCCTCCCTTTCCCATGAAGGTCATGAATGCACCTGCTTGTTCAGGATTTTCTTAATGAATAATCCTGAATTATCCATGAAATATTTAAGTGGCACCATGATCTCATCAGGCATTAACCATGCATGAGACAAGCTTAGCAACCAGCAAAACATCAACAGCCCAGGCCAGAGAAAACACACACACACACATCACATCTTATTTCTGAACATTCAGTATGTTGAGGAACAAAAAAGATCATTCTTGTGATAAGAACGTAAACAGCAGGAGAGATTAAAGCCTTTGGGACTATGGTTTAAATTGTGTTTGCATTCCTCCCTTGCCAGTAAGACTCATTCTTTTTTCTGAAAGTTGACTTTTCTTCTTCTTGTGGTTCCTCCTCTTTAACTTTCTTGATTCCTGGACATGAAAGCACCAACCAGGAATGCTTTTTACTGACTTAAGTTGGTACATCAGTTGCAACCTTCTTTGCAACCCTCAGCATGGGATAATTGCAATCGTCTTTGGAAAAGATGCACCTAGTTTCAGTTATCCATGCTCTAGTCCAGTGCTTCTCAGGCTTCTGTGATGTCGGGGACTAGCTTTCTTGTTTCTGTGTGTGCCAGGAACCAGTCTTCTATTTGTGCCCATTGGCTACAATTGCTTCTTTCTTTCCTGGAAACTTGCTGTGGACTGGCAGGTAAAGGTTCACAGACTAGGACGGGTCCATAGATTGCCACTTTGAGTAACACGACTCAAGTGATGCCCTCCACTCAGAGCTGTCTTTACACCACATGCAATAAGATAAAAAGAAAATCGTTGAGTTATTGGGTATCTTTTTTTATTCCATAGGATTTCCAAGATCTTAAGGATTAGCATTGCAGTTAGGATTGGGACTAAGGTTAAGGTCACTGGGGAGATTTAGTGTTTATGCCTTACATTTCCTCAGTCCACAAAGCATTCCACTGTTCTTCCAAAATGAAGTTAACCTACTAACAATCAGAATGTGTTACTAACGTGCTTCTTGGCATAATTGTTTCCCAAAGGACATTTTTTGTTCCAATTTGGGCTCCTCCAGATGGAGCAAATGTGTCAGGATGTTGCAGTAATTGTTGCTATAGATCTCTCTCATTCACACATATACATATACATGTATACGTATTTCCACCATCAGTTGAGTTTCTTTTTTAATATATCAAAACAAAAAAAAGTACAGATTTCCCCCACTTATCTGACAGGTTAGGGACCGGAGCACTGTCAGAAAATAGAATTGGTTGAAAATTGGAAGCCATGTGCAGCACTGTCGGGAGCATGAAGGACTTACGGAAGCCAACTTTTGGGATCGACTATGTGCATGCTGCTTGCAAAATCTCTCAGTCAGCTTGGTACCTTTTTTCCTCCTCTCAACTCACTTTGCAAGCAGCTCATGCATGCGAGTGGCTCCTAGCAAACCTCCGTAGGCAAGAAGAACTCATGAAAAAGTGGAGCTCCCATTGAATTAATGGAACTTGTCTGTAATCTGGAAGTGTCAAAAGAGCAAGTCATCAGGTAACGGGGCATCAGAAGGTGGGGGCTTCTTTGTATTCTTTTAAAATATTCTAGAGATACTCCTATAAAATGATACTTCTGCAATATGATTGTAAGAAATTGTTTAAAGAATTCACAGAGAAAATTTGACCTTCAAATCATATGGCCTCCTCAGCAATCCATGTTCTGTTTTTTAAACAAAACAAAACAAAAAAGCTTTAGAAGTACACTAGTGAGATCCATGAAATTGTTAAGAACAGCTTGAAAGAAGAATGAAATGAGTGAATGAGTGAAGAATGAAATGAGTGGAGGTGACTACAACTAACAAAACCTGACCAAACCCAAGGAGCTATAACAGGAGAACTCATGCATCTTTGGACCAATTTGAAAGAGCCTTTGATTAATTAGCTGTGAGAAAAAAAGTGCCCTGATGGTAAAAATTAATAGATTTGGTGGGACAACTTTGTTCCAGCTGTTTTTTTAAAAAAATCTGTTAAAAACCTACATGACAAGTGGCTGAAACTTGGGGCCAAGGGCCAATATTCTACATTGGACATGTAGCCATGGTGCCAATCCCTGTGCTCTGTCTCCCAATCCTTTGTCCCTCCTGCTGAGTAGTCTTTATTTTTAAACTTGGATGTGAAATGGATGTCCACCAGCTATGGGGGCAGAGCCAAAGGAGAACATTCACTCCCAAATAAGAATTCTGTCCCTCCAGATGAGATTTCTAACACTGCAGTGAGCAAGATATTGAAAACCATTCTCACCCAGAACTCTTATATTGGCTGTGTTTGCATTTCCTTGGTCACTTTGCTTGCCCACTTCCTTTGGATGTCTGTGCCTAAACTGTATTTCTGAATTATCAAGTGAGATCACTCCAAATGCTAAAAATTTGGGGACTGAAAAAAAAATAATGGGAGTGGGGAGAATTCTTATTGGAGGGGCAATGCCCCTATCCCACCCCCCAGTAACTACTCTGCTGATGCCCATCAATATAGCACCCTGAACACCTCTTATCATGCCTGATTTTGGAAGTTAATCAGGATGAGATTTGCATGGTACATAGATGGGAGACCAGCTGGGGCCTTTGTGTACAGGTAGGAAAGAATTCTACATGAAACCCCATAGGACCACTATTGGTCAGAGTGGATGATATTGGACTAGACCAGTCAGTGGCCTGACTCAGTTTGAGGCAGCTTTTTAAGTTTCAAATGGTGGTTGTCTTCAAGACAAGGACTTTTGTCTAGAAGCTTTTCAAACAGATGACTGTTCGCTATAAGGCAGGACACACTGCTGTCCTTGTTTGGACTGTGAGCTGAGCTGAGCAACCACCAAACCAATTTTATCCTTACAGATCTGATTTGGACCCCATTTTAAACCAGTCCATTGACTTTTAGGGGAAGAGAGGGTTATTCCTGTTTTGAGATGCAAAGGGAAAAATGAAATAAGAACCAAGAGGGTTCCATGAGGGTTCCAAGACATACCCAATTCAGCTTTACTTTTAACCTCTTTCTTAAGAACTGCATGCATTCACTCTTAAGCCATTGCACAATTCATACTAGAGCCAAAGCCATGCTTTGAGAGAATGAGCGAAAGAGAGAGAATGCAAAAGAAGAGGGAGGAGGAATCTGAGAGCAAGATGGAGAAACAGAAATGGGAAAATGATGCCATGTTTTTGAATTACATTTAAAAATAGATGGTGAGTCAATGAGGCAGTGAGGTCCAGGGAGAGCATTCCAGATGGCAGCAAGGCCTTGGCACCAATGGTGGTGAAAGAGTTTTGGTGTGCGATGGGAAGATCCAATGGAGAAGAGCCAAAGGTAAACTAGCAGAGATGAAGTGAAAAGCAATGAAAAGAACACACACAGAGAGAGTTTCTCAAGCTATATGGAGGTGAGCCCTTGCTTCGGACTGTAGCCAAGGGGGTGGGAATTGTGTGGCTCTCCAGACTTCGCTGAACTGTCACTCCCTACATTGCTCCCCATTGGTGAAACTGGCTTAGGCTGCTGGGCCTGGGAGTCCATCATTATATAGAGGGCAGCATCATTCTGTAGTCTTTTAAAATGCAGCCCAAACACTATGCTCTTATAACTTCCTTCCAAAGTTTGGAAATAAGTGGTAAGAAAAAAATGAGTTATTTGTAATTAATTCTTTCCCCTTACACTAAGCATTAAGTTCCATTGTGATTATGACATAACAAGGGATAATAAAGGTCTTTCCCCCCCTAGAGCTTCTGTAACATTTTAGTTCCTTCTATAATTATTGAGGTGTGTGGCCTTACTAAATAGTGGAAGAGGAATCCCATGTGATTCAAATGCTAGCTTGTGCTGTTGTCTTGTGTTCTACTGGGAATGCTAAGGCAATGCTGAGGATGAGAAGAGTACGTTGCTTCTCTTGCCTCTCTCTACAGAGAGGACAAGAGTCAGTGCCAGTTACCCCCTCCCCTCCCTTGACTGTTTCATAGTTGTAGTAACACCACTCAGGGCTAGGAGCTGGTGGGGTGGAGGTTTGGGAGGGAGTGCAATGGACTGGTGACTAGCCCCTTGTGCCCCATCCAAAATAAGACATATGTATACTAGCATAACCTCAAGCTACATGGTCATATGTCACCAACAGGATTCTGGCCTATAAATATTATAGCATCTCTGTGCATGTGCAGACTATGGCCTCAGTCCAATTGCATGTCTCAACTACAGTAGAACTATTGAGTCAATGGGTTTCATGTAAATGTTGACTCATTATGAAGTGATCGATTCAGTGGATCTAGTCTGTTTGAGACAATCAATTGCATTTGAGCTGATAGCAACTAATTTATTTTTTTTAAAAAGTATCTTACTTAGCTTTGCCACTTACTTCTTATATATTTAAACCACTATAGAGATGGGAAATCAAGTCTTATTAAAATATCTGATGGAGAGAGGTAGAAGTATATGCTATCCCACAGTGGCTTAGAACCGTTAGCTTTCAGCCTCTGAAAAATGAATGATTCTGTATTCTGTTATACAATGCCTACTTGTTGTTATCTGCCATCAAGTCAGCTTTGACTTGTGGTGATCCTATGAATGAGAATCTTTCAAGAGCCCTGGGCATCAACAGCCCTGCTCAGGTCATGCAGACTCCACCACCTCCTTGATTATATCGATCCATTTGTAATGTGGTCTTCCTCTTTTCCTGCCACCTTCTATTTTAATGAGCATTATCATCTTTTCCAATGAATCATGTTGTCTCATCGTATGTCCAAAGATTAGTGCTCCCTCATATGTCTTTATTTAAGCTTAATAAAGCAATTGTTGTCGGTTCATTAATAGCTGTTTATTAGAACCACATTGACCGCATATGGTGCTGAAAGATCTCCCAGTGCGCTTTGAGCTGCAGTATCCAACTCTATTCCTTGAGTAGGAGATAGACATGCATGGGGCCATCAAATGTCCTACAGCATGCTTCTAATAACTGCTTGTTATTCAATTATTGTACCAAATAGTCAGAGCTTGTGAAATGCAAAGGAAATGTGTCCTTGGAAGCTTTGACTAGGAATGGAAGATGCACTGGGGTGCCCCCCAGACCTCTTTTGTTTGTCTAACAATAACATGACATTCTTCCTGGATTATTTTAACCACTGTCAGGAAGGGAGAGAGAGAGAGAGACTAAGAACTATCATCTGTTACTCCAAAACATGGGTGACTCAGGGGTCCACCTGTGATGCCAGTACCCCCAAGTGATAATGGGGAATTAATTAGTTCAATTAGGAGGCCTGCATGAGGGGGGTAACCTAACAAAATCTTCCACCAATGTTTACGGGGTCCTCACAGGAAAGAACCAACCAGAGGTTCAAAAGTAAACTAAAATGTGTTTTATTGAGGAAAATTCAGTCATGCACCCACAAGATTCAAACTGTCATGCACTCACACAAGGTTAACTGAAGGAAAAGGAGGAAAAAAATTGATCGTGAAGTAATATTTAACATTCCAGAAGAGCAGTGAAGAAGCAGTGTGGTGGCTGAGACTTGCATCTAAGGGCAGTACACAAATCAGCCATCAGAGTGACAGAGTGGATACCAGCAATCAATGTAGTACATCTGACTGCTCAAAACAGAGGGCTTTTATACTCTATTTCCCTTCCTGCAGGGGTGTGAGTTGATTGCTTTCTGGCAGAGTAAACAAAAACGAGCCTGGAATAGGCTGACTGTCTCAGTGTTTTGGTTGGGTAATGTGATTGAGAAAGGTTTCAGTAGGAAATGCACACAGTAGGGGTGCTTGCTTGCTGCATCTGGACAGTTTTCTTTGACTATTGTTTTCTGAGGTTCAGCAGTTGAGAGAATTTTCTCAGAGCCATTAAGTCAGGCTTTCTCAGCAAATCCACAATGATTTTTTTAATTTTTTTTTTTTTTTTACAAAAACAAGACTAACAAGAGTAGAAAAAAAAGAAAGAACATTGGAAAAGAAGTATTTTAAAAAGAACATATTCAAATACAGGGTGATAACCTAGAAAAAAATTATATTGCGGTTAGTAATCCACAATGAATTTATTACCTGGCCATGTTGAGGTCATCTCTGCCCTGCTCTTGCATATCTTGCCAATCGATGTCTTTTCTCCACATGGTCTTTTAGCCATAAGTGTGTAAATCTCATGCCAATTAATATTTACCAATTAGACCATATCAAAGCATGGGGTGTACAGCTGCTAACACATCTCCCTAGGTTCTCTCTGGTGGTATTAATATCATCATCATCCACACAAAGAGATGCACAAAAGGAATATAGAAGAGACAAGAAACTGTGGGGAAAGAGACTTGTGTGCAGAATTTCTAAATGTTCCTTTTAAAGGCTATCATTCCCAGGAACCCATACCCTCCAACTATCCCAATTTATTTTTTTAAAAAACCAAACAACTTATGGATTTCAGCTAGTGAATACAATTAAGGCCCTCTTCAGAGACTATTTAGAACATGTCTAGCCCATAGTTTACGAGTTCCTGATCCAGAAATTTCTGAACTTTCTGTAAGCCTGATACAAGCCACAATATTTTGGGCTTTTGTACTAATAGAACAACCATCTTTCGAGCATCTCAAGGCATGTCTCCAGTTTCTTTGGTAGATTTCATTGGGTACTGCCCAATTTCCTCCCTTGTTTGTTTGTTTATTTGTTTCACCCACACCACCTCTGAACATTTGGCTCAGCCAGACATTTGGGCTGGCCTCAAGTAAAAGGATCCATGTCACAACCTGGGCCAAAGACTTCAGATTTGCTCCCTTAAGGCCACCACCAGATAAAAATCTGGTGCTGAGCCAGATAGAAAAACAAGTGACCTAGATTGGAATGGTTTGCTTTGCAGATCTCCCTGGAGCCATCCTGTTCACCTGCCCTACATTTACTTCCTTAATATATAATGGATTGTTGTGTCTTCCAGTCTGAGAGAGGAAAGTTAAAACAAAACTCTCCGGTTGGTTTGGCAGGTGGGGGTAGGGAACAATTCAGGGGAGGAGATCCTACTCTCATCTGGACATTGTTTGAGGGATGCCGGTGGCCGTGATTGTCTTTAAAGCAAAAAGCATGATGAAGAAGGGATCAGAAATGGAAGGGAGAAAGGGCGAAGGGAATTCTGCCAGAAATATTCCTAATGATCCTCTTTGGGGAGTGGATTTATACACTCAGCTGTCCCTTGTAACCTAATCTCTGTGTGAGATTTTCTCCAAACTGCTCGCTTGGCTTTCCTCACACAGCAAGTATTCAATATATATATCTAGGAACAAGAATGTGTCTTTCCCCCTCTCCTGTAGCTGCTGCTGCTGAGCAAAGAACAGGGGAAAAGGGGGGATGCCAAGGAAGGTGGGGGAAAAGAAGACAGGTCAGGCTAGGGCGTAAGGGCCTGTAATGGCCCTGTAATGTACCCAAGGGAAACATCATGGGGATTTATTGGTCAACACACTGCATCTCCTGCTCCCCCCCACAACCAACACCTCTGTGTTTGTCACCATGGCAACATCACACTCGGCATCTGTAGGAATGCATGGAGGGGAACATACAAAACTGAGCTGCTTCATATTGCAAAGTTGCTACCTGTGTTTCCCCGCCCCGACAAAAAGGAGAGGATAGAAAGCTGGGAACTCAAGCTGAGTGCTCCTGAGTATGTGCAGAATGCCCTTTCCTGCCCAGTGCACATGGACTCGTAGCATCTTAAAGGTGGAATGGACAACAAGGGCCATCTAGTCCAACCCTCTGCCATGCAGGAATGCACAACTATGGCACTCTTGAAAGACACTCATCCAACCTCTGTTTAAAGACATTCAAAGGCAAAGAGTCCACTTCAAGGCAGTCTGTTGCAGTGTTCAACATCTCTTATGGTTGAAAAAGTTCTTCCTGATGTTTAGGTAGGATCTCTTTCCTTGCAATTTGAAACCATTGATTCACGTTCTAGTTTCTGGAGCAGCAGAAAACAGGCTGGCTCCATCTTTTACATAACATCTCTTTAGATATTCAAAGATAGCCCTTGTGTCACCTCTTAGTCTTCTCTTCTCCAACCTACATGATTTTTCTTTTGATAAAAGACTTAAGAGCCAAGGCTTGAGTATCTGATAGAAATACACAAATATAAACATGTGTGCCAAAAGCTGGTCCAGAATGGAAATCATCAACTAGGCATATCTAGGGAGGGGCAAGTAGGTCACGTGTCCTTAAGACTCAGTCACTGTCACATCTGAAGATAGGTTTAGGTGCTACTACAGATAAAACTTGCCAATAATAGGCAAATTCAGATTTCTTTACCTTGGCCAGACGCAAGAATCTTGGAGAGTAAGTCTCAGCATTTTTGCTTCCTCTAGATTAGGACTGCCCTGCTTAGGTGTCTTCAGATCCAGAAAGATGCTCCTGTTAATACTTTCCCTTAGTGTTGCCTGGTTTTCAGTAAGAAACAACTGAAATTCATGACATGCAGGGTTGATCATCAAGAAGTAGCTTTTAATAAGCTTGTGTTCTGTCTAAATAATGAATGAAAACATGCTAAGATCATGAAACCTTTCCTTTAAGGTGCAGCAAAATCTTCTTTTACTTCCTTTACAGTTCCCACTAAAACCCAAAGCAGATTCGCTGTCCCGCTGACACTGGAACCACCATCTGCCACTGGTGATGAGCAGTTAAGCATCACTGGCTTTGGGGATTTCCACTGCTTTGTCATGCTTCTTTAAAGCTATAAAGTGGTACAGGGGTCTTCTCAAATGAGGAAGACTGTGGTTTTAGAAGTTTAGAAAATTCACCATTTAGCCATAAGATGATGTGGCACCATCAAATTCTGCTGTCAGACTAAATTTTGAAATTGAACTGAATGGATTCCAGCTGGTTGTGAAATTTGGGGTTTTCTCTTTCTTTTTGGTCTGGGTGGGAGGATGATGGAAAAGACAAGAGGGGAAATTTCACAGCTGCAACACAGTCCCAGCAGGCTCATGTGACTCATTGCTGGAATATACCACTTCAGATGGTTGGGAATTTAAGGGCATCCTTAATCTATGATTGCATTTCATTTCAAACTATGGATGTTGCACTCCACAACTGTGACTCTCAGCCTTTAGTTCCTCAGTATCCTTGATCTTTGGTCAAGTTCTGGGAGCTGAAGCCCAAAATACCTGCTGGATCAGAGTTTGAGAAGCACTAGAATCATAGAGTTGGAAGAGACTGCAACAGCAAGTGAGTCCAACCCCCTGCCATGCAGAAAGCACCCCTAGCAAATGGCCAACCAGCCTCTATTTAAAAACCTCCAAAGAAGGTGACTCCACCTCACTCCAAGGAAGCATAGCCCACTGTTGAATGGCCCTTATCATCAGGAAGTTCTTCTTGATGTTTACGTGAAATCTTTTTTTCTGTAGTTCGAATCCACTGCTCCATGTTCTAGTTTCTGGAGCAAGAGTTAAGGGAGGTTTAAGGAGGAGGAAAGGGAAAGAAGAAAACTGAGGTGGCAACTCCTCATGTTATGTAGTTTTTATTAATGGAAACAGGCTTTTTGCGGTTCAAAACTTAGTGACCCTCCAGGTGTTAACCAAAATATAGTCAGCACTTTGGACAGCTCCTTTAAAATTCAGAATAAAACCCAAAGTAGGCTCACTCTCCTGCTGATAAGGAAATCACCAACATGGGTCTCACTTTCTGGTAAAAACAGGGCTGTCACATATCCCTCGTTACCAGGGATGGCCCTTATTTGAGACCCAGAAATTTGTCCCTTATTGGACCAGTAGGTGTCTCCTATTATGAGACATGTTCTCTATTTGAGCATTGGAAAGCTTTTCCTTTTATATAGAATGAATAAGATGCCAAAAAATCACATAATGTGGAGGTATGGGCCTTCCATAATGACTGAATGATAATCATATAATTTACCTATGTGGACAAAAAATAAAATTTTGGTTCAGAAAAAAAGCTGTTTTCTCTGCTGGAAACTTGTTTTCTGCATAGAAATGCTGTTTTTGCAGACAAAATGCTGCGTTTGTACACAAAATACTCTCTTCGGCACAAAAAACCCCCCAAAAAACAAAACTCTTGTCTGCTTTAAGTTCAAAACAGTTATGCACATTTTTGTGTGTGTGTGGGTGCTAAATATGTATTGAACAGTGAACAGCCTTCCAAAATTGCACAGTTTGCAGTGACTTTTTGGGAGCAAGGAAAAAAATAGTAAAATTATTTATTCTTGTCTACAAGAATGAAATTTATGAAGATTTGCATCCCTAACCTGAATGTCGTTGGGGTGGGGGCTTCCAGTATAAATGCTGGTCATGCTTGCTTTAGGCCTTCTGACTTCTTTCTAGTCATTCGACAGCAGCACTCAAGGCAAGCAGGAGCAACCAAAATGCAATGCTGCTGCCCTTTGCCCAGGTTGGTGCTGACATCCAGGTGATATATGAGCATCATTACTCTCTTGTTGGAGCAGCTACCCTCCCACCACCCCTCTAGAGGTGCCTGGGACCAAACCCAAGAACAGCTCTCCCTGAGTGAATGGAAACATTACATACGTGTCATTGGCCTTCCCCCAAAGTCACGCCTGCCACAGGAATGGAGGTGCTTGCTGTAAGAATCCGGGTGGAGATTACAGACGCCGTAGGCTGCTTCTCTCTAGAGGCTCACAAATGAACACTTTTTCCTGTGAGGTCAGACACATGTGGTCTTAGCAGTTTCTTCTCTTCGGGCATCTCCACAACACAGATCGACACTGGTTGAGTAACACCCACACTTCTCTAGGAACTGTGCTTCTATTGGGAGACAGGGTGAAGGAGAGATCTTGGATGGAATTTGCAAAATCATCATCAAGCTGCTGGTCTCAAGGAGGGCAGAGAGAGGCCATGACAGTTAAAGTGGTAGCCTGGAATCACACTTATGAATCTATAACCTAGAGTTACACATTTCTAACTTATTCATATTCACAATACCTAAGTCTTTAATAGTACAGGGAAAAGGCAGGAATCATAAAAATCTCCTAATCCTGACATACCAGGTAGCAGCCACAGCAAGTGACAGGTATCTGTTTTCCTGTTGATTGGGATGATCTTTTTTGAGAATGAGGAAGAATTATCTCAGGGATCCTGCTTCTGACCATTGCAACGGAGATTGCTTGCAGAAATGTCAGTAGACTGTGTCCTGATTGACAGGAGAACAAACTCCTGTTCCTGGAGCAGTAGCTGCCTAATAGGTCTGAGTTGGGGTAGGGGTTGGGCTGGGAGATGCTATTTAGCTGGATAACTAAGGTTCCTCCCCCTCCTGGGCCATATTCTGGAAGCTGTCATCCAAGAAAGCCAACTTTTTCCCCAAGGTTTGGGATATACGCACGTTCAGCTGAATGCATACAGATTGCTTAATACATGGAGGTCTGATGGGTAGAGATTTTCCCACTGAGTATGGGGCCAGCACTTGTGGTCTCTCTCCCTACTTCTCTGAACAAGCTGAGAGAATTTATGAAGGAGGTTAGAGATAAGGACTGCTGGAGTGAAAACTGGAGAGGTGTCCTACACCTTTAATGGCTGTATAGAAGAGATAATTCCAGCAGGTATTACTTATTATCTGGTTGTGAGGCAAGCAACATGTGATGAACTTCCTTCTTCTACAGAACCATCAAAGGTATAGAAGCCCCTTCCAGTTTTGAGTCTGACAACACTACACTGCTTTAAACCAGGTTTGGGACACAGCTGGTCTATATGCTGCATGTGCCCCCATAACCCTTTTTGTGACCACGGGTGCTACCCCCAGACTCTGAAAGCATCACATTAAATCATCCTGGATGCATATAGTAGGGCCCAAATAGACATATAATGAATTACTAAAAATAGTGGAACATTCGAAAATACAATTCTGCCTCCATCTTAGATTAACCATGATTCATTATGGTTTGTTGAAACAACCAACTTCTAACAAATGTTTTGGAAGTTGGCTTATTTCTAGAAGCCATATAGACCACAGTTCAGAGTTCAGATGACACCCTAAATTGGGGATGGAAGCAGAACTTTCTGACGTCTTCCTCATAGCCACTTCGGGGCATGGGGAGGAGGCAGGAATGCTCAGTCCCAAAACCTCAGAATAGATCATCCTTGTTAACAGTTAAAACATGGTTTAGTGTTACATCCAAATGCAGCTACCTGCACAAATGCTAATCTACCTCTATTTGAGGGAGAGGGAGAGTCAATTGACAAACAACCATAACAGCAACTTCTATTCCTTTGCTTTCCTCTATGCCAAGCTAGACCAGTATGCTGCTCATGCCATAAGAAAACCTCTTCTTTTCCTTGGAAGTGAGTGGAATGGAAATAAGGCCCACCTCTTTGTAAGTGACACAGTTCTTTTGGCATGTTCCTTTTTTGCCTCTCAGAACGGAGAGAGATCTACAACCCAAGCCATTTCACACACACCCTGGTGAATGACACAAATAAGTATGGAATATATATGTGGTGGCGGGGATTACACATGGATAAAATGAACAAATACAAAAGTGCCTTTGAAGCTTCACAAGCCGTTATTAAATCCTGACATTTTTGTAAGGACACTGGAGGAAGGGATTGGAAGACACAGCTAACAGTGTGTGAGAGAGACTTTTGAAAAAATAAATATCCATTTGTCAGAAAGGTGGAAGGGTCTATCCACTGTAGCATTTTCTGTTACTGCCCTCAGGAAACACACACCTGTGCTTACACACACACACACACACACACACACACACACACACAGAGCAATTAATTCAATGGTGATTTGGAGCGTTCACACATTCTTAAAGAACAGTCTGTGTACAGAGCAGGGGCCTTCACTTGGTAAACTAAAGCAGAGGTAGGACTAGTGCACCTCTACAAAGGATGCTGAACTGTAATTTCCATCACTCCTCACCATCAGCTGAGCTGACTAGTGCTTCTGGGCATTGAGGTCCGACAAAATCCAGAGGGCTACACACAGTCCCTAAACTTGCTCTAAAGCAGTGGTTCTCAACCTGTGGGTCCCCAGATGTTTGTGGACTTCAGCTCCCAGAAGCCCCAGGCACTATGGTCAATGCTCAGGGCTTCTGGGAGCTGAAGTCCACGAACATCTGGGGACCCACAGGTTGAGAACCACTGCTCTAAAGGAACCTGTACAGAGTTTGGGAAAGGTCATACTTTAGACTCTGGCTCCCAAAATCCCCCAGCCAGCATAGTTCCAAAAGGGAACTTTTCCAAGCTCTGAAAACAGAGAGATGTAAAATAGAAGTGAATCCAAGAAATGACACAGATCCTTACAGGGAATTCAACGAGTGAGGAACAAATCAATGATATCATAATGCAGGAGAACTGATGGCTTTTGCTTGCATTTAACAGCTTCTTGGGCAGGTACTGTCCAACTGTCCCAATTTGTCAGGGACAATCTTGATTAATCCTCTCCAATTCCACTTGTTTAAAATATCCCAGTTTCTCTCTTCTCCTCCCACTGCCCTCTTTGTCCTCACTTTACTTCAATTAGTGCAAAATGAATTCAAACTTCGGTGAATTCAGTAGGAAGGAGAGATGAGGCCAGACTCTTCTCCTTCTCAATTAGGCTCAGGCAAAAGCAAACTGCTGTGGCCTCTCCTAGCTTGTCTGTTCTTTCTTATTAATAATTTTGGTCATCTTGACTACATTCTGATGTTGCTTCATCACATGCATCCTGGTTTTCCTCTGTGAAATGTTGGAGGGTATGTGAACAGAACATTTCAAGCAAGTTGATATCATGTCAGGCTACTTATCTAGTCCAACACTGTCTGCTCTGTCCTGCAGTAGCTCTCCAGGGTCAAAGGCAGATCTCTGTCCCATCACAGACTTCCTGTTGTTATTTTCACAGAAGATACCATGGACTTCCGTATCCAAACCACGCACTTTATGTGCAGTCACAGACTTTAGTTGCAAAATGTTGTTTTATGTATTAAAGTAATTTGGCTTTGTATGTATTATGTAATAGAGGTAATCAGGTAAGGAGCGGATAGAAGGGATAAATGAATGGAATGCTGAGAGTGAACGGTGATTAGAGGAACGTTTGAAGGATTTGAATAAGGCTAGTGGCTGACAGTCTGGAGTTTATAGAATGGAGTATGAGTGAAGATTAGGGTAAAGAAAGTCATACAGTCAGGTTTAGGAATTAATGAATGGGGTTTAAGAGTCTGAGAGCCTTTCCACACAACACCGTTATGGTGCTATTATTCCACTTTCAACATCCTATGGAATCCTGAGGCTTGCAGTTTAGGGAGGGGCATTTAGAACTCTCAGCCAGAGCCCTTTGGCCACAGTAAACTAAAAACCCCAGAATTCCACAGGATGTTGAAAGTGAAATAATAGCACTATAACAGTGTAGTGCAGAAAGGCCCTAAGTCAACAAATCGTGTCAGAAACAGACAAAAAAAGCCCCAGATACGTTCAAAGAATTCACCACTAGAAAATAGCTGAGTTTAAAAAAATTCCTACAACTCTTATTAAAGCTTAGAAAAATGAATTAAAAATACTACATATGTGGCTTTGCAGAAGATAAATATTTGGGGATTATTTCCATTTTTGGTTTGCAATAACTTGAAGGAGGCTTTAAAACACGGGTGGGAAATCACCGATTCAACTGTATGTGCTCATTTGTCATCTCCGGGTGTCTAAGTACCAGGACAGGGTGTCCATTCAAACACACCACTATTACTTTAAAACTGCTTTGGTTGGCTTTGGCAGGGTCTCTTCTGCCACCAGGCATAGAGGGCATCATCTCCGAATGAGTCTGGATGAGCCAACTGGGACCGTCTCCAAGGAGTGTGTGGCTGCCTTTATCAAAATAAACCTGGATTACTCAGAGCTTCAGGGACTTTTAAAGCTTGGCTCAAGGTAATAGGGTGTTGCCTGGTCATTTGCAAAACTGTGTGGGGCCAGGATTGGCAGGACTGCAGGTGGTTGTGAGCCAAGAGGTGAAGTACCCTGGCAGATTGGTGGAGGAGTTCAGGACTGGAAAAGCAAGCAAGCTTACCAGCCAAAACTGAATTGCATTCTTCAGAGATCTAAGAGATGAGGTCTGAATTGCTGAGGAGGGAAGGAGGATTCATTGCTAAGAAGAAGGAGGGAGACTTTTCAGAGAGGTTTAAAAGAAAGCTGGGCGACGACATTGTGCTCCACGTTTCCACCTGTGCATGGTGCCAAGGAGCTGCAGCACTGCCAGATTTTACGTGCTCACCTGGGATTGCTAGGGCTTTAGTTTCAATTGAATTGGGGAACTGAGTGTTAAGACATAGACTTCATGGGAAATGATGGGTTTAGCAGAGGACCTGAAGGATGGAAAAAGTGGTTGCATGATGGATTTATTGAAAAATTGAAAAATATATACCAACTACCTTGGGAAGGGGACAGGAAGAAAGTGACAGAGAGAAATCTCTCATTATGGTTAATAACTCTCCACAGATCTGAAGCTTTGGAATCTCCTTTCAGGACAGTGGTCAGTCTTGACAGTGCTAGTCAGTTTCTTCTTCAGTGTACTCTGCTCCCATTTAATCAATGTCCATGATTAAGATCAGTTCAGAAGACCTGAGTTTGCTAGATTAAAACAATCATAACAAACATGCATCACGATTCCCTATATGCTTTGTAACTGTTTTGCTTCTTGATTAGTACAACTTTGTTCATGTAATGTAAGTTTTAACAAGTATTTTAATCTCTTACAGGGACTTCTTGTTAAGGCTGTGCATACAAACCATCTGACAGTATGGATGGGGCAAACATTTGTTTGTTTGCTTCACATATTGATATAAAACCTACTTTGCACTAATTCAACTGCTGCATAAACTGGAACACACTTATCTTTGTTTTTTACAGTTCTCTAAACTTTGCTATGATATTTTCAGGTTTTAAAAAAAATTGTACCGAAATGCACACATTGGGGAAAGTTGCATTAAAAAGGCACAAATTATAGAAAAATGTGTATGGAAGGAAAAGTGGTTGCAAGAAATTGTGCATATTGGAGGAAATTAAGTAAAAAAAAAAAGAAAAACCCTGTACAATCCTTTGTGCATACAAACTTATTTGCAAAATAATGTGGAAATAGCTTTGCTGCTTTCCTTGCTGCTCTTTGGATTGGTAATTATCACCTGAATCCCTAAGACTCCTCTGTCTACAACTTTCCTTCCTTTTCCTCTCTTGTGTGAGTGCGTGAGTGTTTGAATCTTTGGGTGGGTGTGAGAATCTTTCAGTAAAAGACAATTTAGCTTATTGGTTAGTTCTTTCCTATGTAACCCTATAAACATTGGTGAAAAGATCTTGTTAAGTTACTCACCTCTTGCAGGCCTCCTAATTGAGCTAATTAATTCTCCACCTTTGAATGGAGGTACTGAGTCACCCGCATTTTTGAGTAACACACCACAACAGTTGTTCTTCCACATCACAACAGTTGTTCCCAAATTGGGCATGTAAGGGGACAGTAGTCCAAAACTGTGTCCTTCTGCTGTGCCTAGGCTCCACTAGTGGCACATAGAGCAGGGTCCCTCCTGTAGATCTCATTCCTTGGACAGGTCTATGTATATACAGTTGTCCCAGTTGAGCCTTATGTCTGCACTAGTAAAGGAAAAATATCTTCCACGAGCCCTCAAGTCGGCAAGTCAGTTGAAAGAACCAGAAAAGCATGGTGATCTGTCCTCCAAAAAAGGGAAACAGTTGGAACAACTTAGGGTATTAATGCTTCTACCTCTCCCTAGAATTTCTTCCTGGGATGGCTGTCTCATTGTGCCAAAGGACAGAGTTGGCCTTGTATGTCTTGGAGCTTCTCAAGGTAGTCCTGTGTTGACAATCAATTGACAACTCAATGGATATTGACTCAAGCATCCTGATTCATGAATTCATGTGCCATGCTAATAACTGGAGGAGTTTGATCCTACACAAGTTACAATGATGAAGTGTGAATCAGTTTATTTGATGTCACTTTGATTGGTTTTTAGCCCTTATGGTTCTATTCTTTAAAGTTTCCATATTAATATGTGATTTGGAAAAAAAAAACACTTTAAACTATATAGTTAAATACATTTAAATGCCCATTTACCCTCAAAATAAACATTACTTATGTTTTTTATATGTGTGTGTGTATACACACATATAAAAAATATAAATAATGTGTATTTTGAGTGTGTGTATACACACACACAACTATAATTTCAGTGGTTTGATTTAACTGCTAGAACCTATACTGCAACATTTAGAGAAGAACAAACTCTGGAAGTAGCTAGATTATTTTGGACTTTGCTTTGGATATTAGTTTGAGAGGTGGAGGATCAGCCCCTTCTGTACAGGAACTGTCAAGAATCAAAGTCGTTAATCAAAACCTTTAAGCCTCTCATAGTCACACCACGTCTAGCAAGACTAACAGTGAAGTTGAAGACAAGTTCACTAAGAAATAAGCCTATTGAGTTCAAGGAGATTTATTCTCATGCAGCGGACTCTGTTGGAGCAGTGAATCTGCTTTGGGTTTTAGTCTAAATTTTAAAGCTCTATCTAAGGTGCTTAACTCTACCTCCTCCCCAAATGCTTAATATCTTGGATAACTCTTTTGCAGTTCAGATGAAAACCAAGTATGAATTCACAGCTTTGCTGATGTGAATGTCACCAAACCTCCCAGGCAAGTGGGTTTAGGATTGTAGCCCCCCTCTAGCAGGTATGCTTAACACTACCACATGAAACATCTTACTGGCAGATTATTTCTGGAAACAGCTGCTGTAATTTAGTTGCATCAGGGATATAAATGTTTGGGATCTCCTGGATCCGGATTCAAGGCTGCCGTGACTTTGTCAGCTTTTATTAATTGTGCAGCGTAAGCTGTGCTCTGCTAATGCACCCCCTCCCTTCAGTTTATGAGTCCCAATGAAATGCTGGGATTCTGCTTTGCCTGACCTATTTGAGACAAACACACATTTTCTTGTTTTATCACTCCCATTCCAGCCCTTCTGCCTGTTTATCCTCCTCTTTGCTCATGCAATTTTCTACCATTGAGCACAGGAATACTGAGATTTCTTCATGTTGTAGCCAAAGTTGTCTTTTTCCAGCTGAGCCTTTATGTTCATTTTTATTTTATGAATGTTGTCAGAGAAGCCTGGAATCTACATACAGGGTTGAGACAAGCGTTGATTTTACAGCATGACTACAATCCTTATTAGACTCTCAGCCACTGTTCCATGCTAGATTCTTTTGCTCTAGATTCTAGAAGACACTGTCTGCACAAGGATTGAGTAGGTCTATCAAAATATGCCTACGCACGCTATAAGCACCAGATCCTGTCTGATCTTAGAAGCTACGCAGGGTTGGCCCTGGTTAGTACTTAGATGGGAAGCCACCAATGTATACCAGGTGCTGTGGGCTATATTTCAGAGGAAGGAGCTGGCAAAACCACCTCTGAGTATTCCTTGCTTAAGAAAACCCTATGAAAAATTCATGGGGTCACCATAAGTTAACAGGTGACTCAAAGGCACATACCCACACGTAGAAATATGTACAGAATTTGGGAACTTTTGCATCACAACGGCCATACCCAGGAACCTAAGACATCTCACTTCTTATCAAATAAGAACCTGTCCTTATGATATCCTCCACAGAAAACAATATCAACATACCCTGAAGTTCCATGGGAACCAGGCACCAATTTCTCTCCTCCCCTCAACCAAACCTGTTAATGGATAGAACCTCCCAGAGCAAGCCCTCATTCCTTATTCTTTCTTCTGTTGCCCCTCACAAAATGGCAACAGGAAGTGATACTGTGTCACTTTCTGTCACCATTTTCAGTGGGACTGCAGAGAAAAACAAGGGTAGCTGGGGATCATACAGGGTCCTGAGGTATTTTTGGGGAGGGGTTGAGGTTACTTTCATGGGTTTTCACATGTTTGGGGAGATTTCTTTGTGGTTTTGGAGCAAAAATTGCCTAAAAATTGGACTTTGGGTAATTTAGGAGGCTTGAATGAACTCTCAATAAAACACATTTTAGTTTACCTTTGGAATCTCCGGCTGGTTCCCTCCTGCACTACCCGGTAAACATTTTAACTAATGGTTCAGAAATTGATTGAATGGTTGTACTCTAGCTGAGACTGACAATTAGATTTAGGACCTTTGCATTCCCTCTGTTTCAGAATCCTCAACATGAGTCTGTTTCCACTACCCGGAGGCAGGTGAGAAATTACTGGAGTAAAATTGGAAGAGAATATCATTATAAAATTATATGCAAACCTTAAAAGCAGACTGCACAGCATAAAAGACCCACCTTAGCCATATTCTAAAGGCCTGATGGCATAAAAATGTTTTGACTTGATGATGGAAGGGCAGCAAAGCTGGGGCCATCCTGGCTTTCCTAGGGAAGGAGTTCCAATGTCTGGGCGCAGTGACCAAGAAGGCCCTCTCCCTTATTCTCACCCAGTGAGCTTGAGAAGGTGGTGGGGCAGACAGAGGAACCTCTCTGATGCCCTCAGAGCTCCAATGGGTTCTCAAAGGAAGATAGGGTCCAGGTCTGAATATTTACACAGACTTGAGGTTCCTCACCTCTGCTTAAATAGTTTTTGAAATGGTCTTGTTTTTTATCTGCAGCAAATATCTAACACGTTGCATGTAACCGCCCATTCCATATTTATTACGTTATAGTGCTTGACCAGATTAAGTAAAGGACATTTAGCTCAACTGCTCCTTCAAGAGTGAATTGGGCAGCAGTAAGTGAATGAATGATGAGATTTATGCTGGAAGATCTGGTTGCCTGTCTCTTGAGATCTCCATGGGCTTTCAGTCACTGACATGCTCCTGAGATAGCAAATGAAGTGAGACTGTCGGGTATAATATCCCTTGAATGTGTTTGCTAAGTGTAGAACTCTGCAGATGCCATCATGTTAACCTAATCACAGATTTTGAAAAAGAAATTGGCTTCTTTGAGGGGAGCGGCTGAGAAACCGTGCTTCTCAGGGGAAGTGATTAAAACAAGGTGGAATCTCTGCCTACGTAAGTGAAAATATTTGGGTTTGGCTGGAGCCATCCACTAAATATTAGGTTTAATTCTGTTAAGTGTAAACCATGCTGGCTTAGATAAGAACGGTATGCAAGTGGCCCCAGAGACCAGCCTACACAAATGTTATTGCCAGAGATCAAATGAATTAATTTAGCAGTCCAGGAGTCATATAAAAGATTATAAAAGCTCAAGCTGCCAGCTAAAACAGGCAACACCCCATGCAGCAGAATCACTGTTGGGAGAAAGGGGATAGGCGATGAGGACTTGTCTGCAAATCAGACCCAAAGGCTGTGTTCCTGCTCTTGTCCCCGCACCCTCAGATAAAAGGGTAGTATGTTGACTTGCAGGGAAGGGCACAGTGTGAGACAGTTTTCACCAAGGGTGGGCAGAGACAAAAATTGGAAGACAGAAGGGTTGGGGCATTGCTCACTACAAAATAAGCTTCTTTAGAGAAACTTTTTCATTAGTAATAATAAGAAAAGTAACCCCTCAATAAATAGATTTTAATTAGAAAGAATGCGGTGAAGCTTCCAAAAAAGCAAATCAACTTAATATGAAGGCTGGCATTCTGTTCAGCAGTTATGATACTGTAGGTTGGACATGTGTTACCTTAACTGTTGGGGATTCACATTTGTGGTCATGAATGGCCAAATGGGACCCTTCACAGCTTGGCAGCATACCAACTGAACAGTATTTGATGTCTGAAGATTGGGGCACTGGGAAATTATGTTTGCAGTGCAATCTTGGTTGCAAGATGCCTTCAGACGAGCAGTTGCAGCAGGGCCCCAAGTGGTCTCTCCAGCTGCCTGTTCACCAAGCACTCCATAACCTGGACAGTGCTGCATATATATGCCAGGTTCTTAAATGACCTGTTATGTTATGTAACTTTACTTAGCTATGTAGCAGAGGTGCTAAGAAACCCCTTTACTGAATTCTGAAGATGCATAACGGAACACCAGCAACATGAAGGTAGATTGAAGAGGGGCATCGTCAGTTGTCACTGATGATGGAGCTCAGTCATTGTAATTACAATGATAATGCAGGATCTTGGTCAATATTTTCTACATGCAAAACAGTTGTTTAAACTAAATAACAGAGACTAGGAAGCAAACCCATATTGTACAAGTCATCCTACTATTAATGATCTAAAATGGTAGCAAAGCATAATTTACCTTGATTTCTCGGCAGACTCGTGGAGACAAGTGTCCACTTGAAATGCCTTCGGATAATGTTACTTTGAATTTTCCTCCTCTGATGAAACATCTGGGATCATTTGATTAGCCTGGGTACCACCACTCAGTTCTGCCCAGTGGTGGAAGTGGCAGGGCAAGCAGCCCAGCTAACAGGGAAGCCAATACCAATAGGCCAGAATGAAATGAGTAAACCTACTTAAGCAACTATCACAACTTCTATGCCAGGCATGATCATGTGTGTGCAAGCATGAGGAGATTGCTCCAGCTGTTCCTTTTGTTGGATGCAGTTCACTTTCACCATACTTCACCTGCTGCAAGTCAAACTGGGATCCCACAATTTTGTGTATAGAAGACTAGTGTGGTGACCCACCACAGGTGTGGTTTGGAACATCTCCCTGGACAGTAAAAGATTTTCATATATAGAGGTTCCTCTGCCTATCAAGGCTTCCTGTTGGCTCTTCTCAGCAGCAAACAGTCATAAAGTCTTCCTGTTTAGTTTGAGATTTTGGCCTGGACAGTGACTAAGCCAAGGACAGTGGCCTTTACTGTCCCTGTGTTATTCTAACTTGTGGCTTCTTCTATGGTTTGAGTCCCTTGCTCTTTGACTCCTGTCTCTTGATTCTTGGCTTCTGGATACCCACAGTTCATCCTTCTGACAACCCATCTGGCAATCCTGACTACAGATGTAATACATAAACTGCTCACTGGTGGATCTCATCCTTTATAAGATTCTTGCCATGAACTAGCATTCAGAGGAAAGTCAAACGGCAAGAGGCAAGATTTGAGCTGGAATCAGCAAAACTGTCAGGTTCATTTTCTCCCATCTTAGAGGATTTTTTTTGCAGATTTTGGTAAATGCTTCTAAGGAATGAACTGAAATAAAATTTTCAGCTATTCAAAGATTTGATTCTTACATTTTTAGAAAGTGTCCCTATAATATATACCTCGCATCTGCAAATATCTATAAAAATAGTGCCCACATTAATACCCCCTAAGTGCCTGCAAAGGAATAATTGGAAATCTCAGACTTTTTCGAGTATCCCATATTCTTTTTCTCTCTGTGGTGCCATAAACATTTGCCTCTCCTCATTTGTTGTATTTTCCCCTTTTTTGGCAGACAAATTTGCCGTTGGGAGAAATCAGCTGAGAAAAATTCCTAGGAAGGCCTAGTCTCCAGCTGCCTCTTAAACACATTTGATCACTCTTGTGCTATTTAGAGTCTTGTTAACTTATTTGAGAAGCCAAGTGACATCACAGATCTGGCTTGCAAAATCCTTTCACTGGCTGGCTAACAGTGCTGTGAGACCAAGTTATCTGTGTATGACATAGAAAACAAAACTCCATGTTTCTGAAATGTATGGAGCCATAGAGCACTTCCTTCAGAAGTTCTCCATTATCATTCCAAATGCTGAAGGTCATGTGAAGTCGGTACATTTATCTTTCACAGGGCCTTGGCTGGTACATAAGTATAGGCAAGAATCCTGTTGGTTACATAAACAGGTGGAATTACAAATAACTCCTGTGTATGTGATATTTTGGTGAGTGTGGATAGTGGTGTTCACCATTTCCATGAATAATAATCTTCTCCTTGCACCACGTTAGAATCATAGAATCATAGAATTGGAAGAGACCCCAGGAGCCACTAAGTCCAACTCCTTGCTATGCAGGAACACCCATCAAAGCATTCCTGACAGATGGCCATCCAGCCTCTGCTTAAAAACCTCCAAAGAAGGAGACTCCACCACACTCCAAGGCAGCATATTCCACCGCCAGACAGCTCTGACCATCAGGAAGTTCTTCCTGAGGTTCAGGTGGAATCTCCTTTCCTGCAGCTTGAATCCATTGCTCCTCGTCCTAGTCTCTGGAGCAGTGGAAAACAAGCCCGCTTCCTCCTCAACATGACATCCCTTCAAATATTTAAACACGGTTATCGTGTTCTTCTTAACCTTCTCTTCTGCAGACTAAATATACCCAGCTCCCTAAGCCACTCCTCATAGGACATGGCTTCCAGATTTTCACCATTTTGGTTGCCCTCCTCTGGACATGCTCCAGCTTGTTGATATCTTTCTTGAATTGAGGAGCCCAGAACTATCTGTGTGGAGGCTGTACATTCCCTCTGCATAACCATTTATTGACCGTGTGAGAACCAGGTGGCAAGATAGCAACCAACTGAGTTCTTGCAGCCAAACACAGGAAGGAATAGGCATCCTCTGGTCTCCTGGAGGTCCTCTGAAGATCAAGGAAAATGATGTCATTGTCTTGCAGCTGACTGTGGGTGGAACCAAAGCAGGAGGTAGGCAGGGCCAGAGTGAAAAATGGGTGGGATCACCTCTTTTCCCTTCCTCTTTCTGCCACCGCTTTGCTTTCCTTTTCTACTCCTGCTTTTTTCTTTCTCTTTCACCCCTTTTCTTTCACTTTTTTCCCCTTAGAAGTGGTCTTTCAGTAAGGAGACAGTTTACTTTCATTGGAGTTCTGAACTAACTGCTTGCAAGTGCTTTTGAAATTAGTCTGAAATAGAGCTTGGGAAAGGTAATTTGTCTACTACAGTTCCCAAGAATTTGAGGGAAATTCAAGCTAAAAATCATTTCAAGCTAATTTGAAGTTCCTCTTCCAGTGAATCATCATGATGATGTAGTTTAGTACAAAGCAAAATGAAAATTTTATGCTTCTTGTCTTATATTCTTGAGTTTGGGGTGGGGGATCAAAATGGTGCCTACCAACAACCAGGATTCCAATGAGTACAGTTGATGCTGCTGTCAATTTTTTTTTTTTTAAGAATTGGCTGTGATGTGTGGAACTTTTAAGGTGTCCATCTCCATTTGAACTTTCAAACTGTATTAGTCTATTAAGCATAAAAAGTAAAAATGAAGGGGGAGGGAAGGAGAAATCTAGCAGCCTTTTGAAGATTGACAGATTTATTTGAGCATTAGCCTTAGTGAATTTCAATCCACTTCTTCAGATGCTCAGATGGAGTTAATATCAAATCCAGATATGTTAGCAGTCACATATTTGTGGTGTAATAGCATATGTCAGCCATTTTTGTTACAGTATTTGACCAAGGCTATTTCTGCACTACACTGTTATAGTGCTATTATCCCACTTTCAGCATCCTATGGAATCCTGGGTTTGCAGTTTAAGGAGCAGCATTTAGAATTCTCAGCCAGAGAGCTCTTTGGCCACAGTAAACTAAAAACCCCAGAATTCCACAGGATGTTGAAAGTGGAATAATAGCGTAGTGCAGAAATGGCCTAAGATTGGGAACATACATGTTGAAATCTCCACTCACTATAAAGTTCACTGAATAGACTTGGGCTGGTCACTATTTCTCAGACTAATGTCTCTCACCACCATTAGTTGTCAGATTGAAATAGATGTGGGAGAACCATGTATATTGCCTAGACCCCTTTGAAGGAAAAGTGAGAAACAAATGTAATAAATTAAGAAAACCCACCATTTCTCATCATCTGCCTAACCCCTAAGTACCTACATTTTTCTCAGTATCTATACAGATGTGTAATTAAGATCCACCAGACTGCGTTTGTCTTGATTCCTAGGGAAAAGTTATGGAAGGCTGGCTTTAGACATGTCCAAGATGCTGAATGTATTTGGGGGCTCTGGTTCAATCAATTCATTAATTCTTTCAAAGCTTGGACTCAGATCCAAAATGGATTCATCATCCCACTGACATGAGAGTCAACAAGCCACCATTGCTGAGAAGTCCAGATGATGTTACATGTTTGAGTAGCCCATCATATCTCCCACAGTATCAATAGCACCTACAGACATTCCATTTTGGGTCATCCAATGATGAAAAATTAAGCGATACACATGCTTGTGTGAACTGGATTTTACCTCATTAATAAGCTCCTTTTCTTCTTCGGACAAGGGTAAACAATTCCCTTTCATTTGTGCAACTAACCAGGACAGCTTCTGCTTTTTCTCATTTATGATTGAGAGGACATTTTTTTTTTTTTTGGCTTCTTTTAAAGTGGAGACTCATCATGCCCCTCTGACAATATTTCATGAGCAAACTGTGTTAATTTTGGACTGCTGCTCCTGAGTCACTTCAGATTTTGCATTGGCACATTCTTGTTATGCCAGCTGCCTTAAGTCAACACACCTGTATGCAAGATGGGGCCCGGAGCCGTTGAGGCAACTGGGCAAGCGTCCTAATTATTACAGGGGTGACACAAGAGTTCTGGCATGACCTCATGGGTTTACTTTAGCTGGATGCTCCATCGTGAAGGAGGGCGCTTGTTTTTGCAGCTGTCAGAAACTCCATCCAGGAGGCAAAACATACCTGTGTAATACCTATCCAGGCTTAAAGGACAAACACCTGTGCTAAGGGGAAAAAAGAGCGTCCAGCTTCTCTTACCACAAGGATACTGATTCTTTCAGGGCCAAACCAATAGATTTTGCTGCCTGAGAGAAAGATAATTCCCACCCCTATTCTATGTACACAAGCTGACTCAAATTTCTTATTTAAACAAGGGTGAAGAAGTGGAGAAGTCAAGAATCTTTGCAGGTTTTCTCATTCTTGACATGAAAGGGTGTCTCCATATGTCTCGACAGGCCACAGCAGTTTTTGCAAAGTTTTTGTGCTTTTTTGTTTTGTCTTGTTTTGTTTTTAGGGTTTTGTTTTGCAAAATTGCATTTGTGCAAAAAAGGACACAATAATTTTTTGTGCCCAAAATATTTTGTGCTTACACAAAATAAAACACTTTCTACATGAAAGGTTGCATTTTGCAGAAAACACAGCAAAAACAAAAAACAAAAAACAAAACAACAACAAAAAAATCAGCAAACAGAAAAGAAAATTAAGAAATCAAGGTGTTTTAAATTGTTTTAACTTTAAACTTTAACTTTAGGATTGTTAGGAGAATGGCCCTAAAACTCCTTTTAAAATGCCTGCAAAATGTCCTTTAAATGTATCTTATTATTAACCCAAATATAAATACAAATTACATTCCAATTTGTCATATAACTTGAAATGTTATTTTGTCACACCCTTGTTACTGAAAAAGACATAATTCACTATGAATAAATACACTCTGTATAGCTAGCTAATTCCAAGTTTTTGGGAGGGTACAAATTTAAAATAAAGAAATAGGCATAAGATGAGAAAGGAAGTGAAATTGGGTTGAAGAAAGAGATTTTCTTTCTTGAACAAAAGGGGTCCTTCTAGGGATGGAAAGAATATTTGAAAATATGTGGAAAATGGTTAAAAAACATGTTTCTGCAGGACTGAGAAACCATGATGAAAAAAATTCTATATTGACAAGAAATTTCACAGGTCAGGATAATGTGTGGTTGCTTTGCAGAGATTACATCATTTCCTGTGCAGAAAATGCTATGTTTGGGTGCTTCTTCTGTTTTGAAAATAGCATTTTTCCATGCAGAAAATGCTCTTTTGTGCACTAAACACCATATGAGTATTTTGCACAGAATAAACCATGAACTACGAATGGTCTTCAAAAACCCCAGAGTTTTTGTAGACATTTTCATAGCGGAAAGAAAAATTGTTGCTTCCTTTGAGAAGAAAAATAATGAAGAATTACATCCTCTGTCAGAGGCAGAGAACAAGATCCTTTGGATCAACCCAACCCAATACTGACTGAGCAAAGAAAATCTCCCCTAAATAGACATTAGGGGATCAATGGAATAACTCCAGAGCAAGGCTTTTGGGAAGTGCAGCCTTAGTATATTTCTGAACAAGGAAGAAGACTTATGAATCCTGGCTCTTCAGCATCATTTCCGACCACATTCTTCTCTTTGCGTCTGTAGTTATAATAGCTAGGATAAACATTGCAAGGGCAATCAATCTTCATGCTGCAGGGAATAACTTGGTCATCAACTGAGGTCAGGAAGAATTTCCCCTTCTCTCCCTGACCTTGGCTTCATATTGCTGCTTGCCAAAACCATGACACTTCTCTCTACAATTCAAGACCCTGGGTAGTTCCAGAGAGGCGGGAAAAGGTAATTGCATGAATTAAAATTAGAGCTCAATGCGAGCCTCCCCTGCTGCCCAAATGTTCAGCCCACATACATTTCCCTTTGACAATTACAAAGTTATGAATCCAGGCTCTTTTAGAAACAAGATGTCAAAAGAGCTGGCGTTTGAGAACTTGACTTCATTTTATTTGCTTTCTTTGCTCTGGCTAGAGCTGCATATTACAGCTGCCACATGGCTACCAGTGGAAGTAAAAAAAACAACAACCTAGGTTCCTCCTCTTCACTCCCTCCACCTCCACTTTTGCCCACCCCTGTATAATTCAAAGTTGTGAAGAACATAGTGAGATGTCTTTACATCGTAATATTATCATCAGTTGCATAGTTTGCCTGGTGTTAACAACTAGAGTCTGGGGCATCTATGATTCAGATCGTATCCAAGATTCTTCAAAGCAGTGGAGTACCATCAGAGAATGTGGCATGTTCCAAGTTGTGTTGTTGTTGTTTTGTACTGTGATCCTATCGATATCAATTTCCTTCTGATGTTTTGTCAGTCCATTTAGAATTCCTCCCAGAGCACTTATCACTACTGGAACCAAAATTGTTTTCTCTTCTCAGTGCTGGAGGCCTTGATATTTTAAAACCTTTCCTCTCTTTTTATCCTCAATTCTACTGTCTTCTAGAATTGCCTCATTTAATTGTTTGCTGACAATTTGAACCTTCAAGTCCCATAGGATTTTTATATCACCATTCTGATAACTTTTCCAGGTCATTTTTGTTGTTGTTGTTGTTGTTAATTTTCCCAGTCCAGGACTCAAGGAAGTTAGGAAAATGTAAACAGATACACTAAAAAAGTCATCAAAAAGTTAAAAATCAGTAGAATTAAAAGCTGTTGAAAGCAAGTCTATTAAAAAGGCAAAACAATAAATATAGAAAGTACAGCACATTATGAAAGGCCCTGCTGAAACAAAAAGTCTGCTGAAACAAAAAAGCCATTACCTGCTTATAGAAGAATCACAAGGAGGGTTCTGGTCTAACGTCTTTGAGAAGGGAGTTCCAAAGCCTCAAAGAGCCAAAGAGAAGATCTTCTCCCTTGTTATTACTATCAGGATTGCAATTCACATAGAACTGGGGGGGAAATGCTTAAATTCTTTTCTTATGATGAAACATGTAAATGTTAAGGATAGACTCCTCCCAAGCACTCCCCAAGACATTCTCCGAGATCTCAAGGATACTCACGTAAAAGACGCCTCCAAGGATGGCGCAAGACATTTTGCTGCTTTGGGTAGAAGATAGTTCCACTTCTTACCGTTGTAACATTCAGCAAAGAAAAGCCAAATAAACTGGCACCAAGACAGCACTTTCCACTCAGGGTAATAGTCTAGTATGGGCCCACCAGACATTTATTTTTCAGAGGCCGTCTATGTTCCTAAGAGGGTGGGATGAAGTCCCTTAGCCTCTGAAAATGACCCAACCAGGTCTAGTTGTTAAGGAGAGACAATGTGAATGTGATTAGCTTTCAAAACTAGGTGAGACTGTCTGTATTCAGGTGGTATGGTGGCGTGTTCACAGCTGGTTCCCCTCAGCTTCTGTTTGCACAAACGCTTGGCAATACCCATTGTTTCCAAGGGATAAATAAGGTTTGACATGAGGTGAATTTAGCCACAATAATGATGAAGTGTGTTCTTGATTGTCAGTGCCTTCTTGTCACACTTGTCTGTTCTTCTTTCTTCAAATTCCACCAAACTGGCCAAGCAGTCACAGTCTTTGATTTTTTCCAGAACTCAAACTATACATCATGGCTTGGCTTCCATGTGTATAATTATTTTTAATCGATAATGGCATGCCAGGCATATTCTATGATTAAGAAAAGCTGTTTACAATGAATTGCAATTACAGAATTACTGTCGGCTTATAGCAGCATGAAATTTGGTGGCCACAGAGGGAGGGAAGGGTAGGCCTGAAAACCAAACAAGGCCAGGAAATGTGTGATTTTTTTTTTTTTTATTGCTGGCAAAATGAGTTCAATTGCTGACCTGCAGAGCCAGGTGTTCTCATTATCCCCAGTGCAATGAATTGCAGAACAACTTGCCATTACTTTTGGTCTTTCCACTAAACTGCTGTGATAATAACACAGCTGGATAACTATGCTTTCTGTTCCCAGGATGTGCCTCTTGTTTCCAAAGGCATTTTCACCATATTTGTTCTCAGCACCCTAAAACCAAGCCAGTATTTCCACAGATCTTTTGTAGAAGAAGTCATAACAGATCTAAAGATTTCTATCTAGCCTAAATTTGTAGTCAAGGTATGTCCTACAGGGGTAGTATGCAGTAGGACACAGGCATTGGAGACCCTTCCAGTTCCATCAGGAAGGCTGGGAAGGACTAACTGGTGAGATCTTGGAGAACCACTGGTGATCAAAGCAGACAAAATTTGGCTAGATGGACCAAAGTCTTCAGGTGTAGGCTGTGAATTGTCACATGTTCTCACTGCCAAGTTTCTGTGTGGCTCAGCTAACTGAGTAGTGTGCCCTGTTGGTGAACCTGATCCGTGAATAGATAGTAACTGCCTTACCTTTTTCCTTTTTCATGACATCTATCTTGCTACAGAGATGAAAAAACCCACCACTGCAGAACTGGTCCATTGTCATGAGATTTCATCCCTTATTTTGTCTTATGGGGGTTGGTTGACTCACTGCAAGAGGAACCAAGTACAGCATCAGAGACGGAGGTGGGGATTGTAATCCTGGGCAGTTCTTCCCTGCCCCAGCCATATCCATCTGATGATTCTTCATGTTCCACTCTCAGAGATATTTCTCAGAGTTCTCAAAGCTCCTCTTGTCCTTCTCCTTCAAAGCACTCATGAAATAGCCTTCTTCTCTTTCAGACTTACTATCCTACGATGACAACACTGTCTGGGGCCTGGTCCCTCCTACCCAGATAGGGAATGACCAAAGGAGTGAAGCCTTTTTACTCATCTCAGAAATAAGTATGCAGTTATCTTATTCAGTATACAACTCTGTTTGGCTTTTCATGCTCAGTTGTATTATGAACTGACCACTGTTTCTTCTAGAAATACCTCTTCAGCTCTGAAGGGTAAAATTATATTTTCTGCATGCACTACTGGCCAGCCAAGCATCCAAGTCAGCTGCTTTGACGTATAGCCAGGAGTTCTTTACTGTTAACTCTTAACTCTTAATAATTATATCCTTATCTATCGCCATGTAAAACAGGATCAGACCAAGGTTCCTTTGGCCTGATGAGTGTCTTTACCCTGTCCTGGTCAGTTCTTGAAATTGCTTCCCGTCATATGTTCTGTATTGAGATTCAAAGGCCTATAAGAGTTTCTTCAGAATGGGGGTTGAATTTCCAAGCAAAAGCTTTTGCTTTATGGCAGCTACTAGGGGTGGACAGATTTCTGGCCTGTGTCAGTTTTGCATGTGTTCATTCATAAAGCCATTCCATTCCACTTCCACCTCCATCTGAGAATTCTTTAACACACACAAAGACACATATGGAAATCTACATAATTTTTCTAACACATTTTTCACAGGGTATGCCTTTTTTTGCATACATTGTAAATTAAACCATACATTTTGATATGCATCATGATATGTTTCTTGACTGGGGTGCTTCAGTACAAAATCAGAGAAATGCAAAATATAAAGGATGCATGCATTTCAACCCACACTTTAGTCCAGGATGTCTGGTTGTCTTAAAATGGAATGATACTCTTGAGTATCCTTTGAGGCAACTGGGCAGGTGAAACCGAACTACAGTTCTCAAGAGCAACTGGAATTGCATGGGAATGTCATCATCCAATTGCACGCCCAAGTATTACAGTACAGGGCAGACTACTCGGAAAACAGATGAACTTTTTTGGACCACTTACTGGAAGAGCTAATAAAGGCCGTAAAATTCTGAATTACACTTTATTTTTGCTATTTGACATCAAGTCAACTTCTACCCCTGGTGAATCTAAGAGTGAGAATCCCCAAGGGCCCCATTAACTGTCCTGCTGAGACAGTCATTAACTGTCCTGCTGAGATCTTGCAACTTTAGGGCCATAGCATCCTTAATTGAATACATCCACCTGTAGTGTGGTCTCCCTCTTCTCCTACTGCCTTCCACTTTACCAAGTATTGTTGTCTTTTGCAGTGAGCCAGGACATGCCCAAAATCCAACAGCTCAATATGCCCCCAAATCCAACAGCCTCAGTTCAATCTTCTTCATTGACTTGATTTGCTCTGAGACCCATTCATTTGTCTTTTTAAGCAGTCCATGATATCTGTAGATTGCACTAAGACCATACAGTTCTGAATTATGCTAACAGGAGCTCACCCATCACAACTTCTGCCTAGTTGCTGGGAGAAGCAGTGATATCAGCAAAGATTTGAGAATCCCCTTGTGAAGACAGCAGCATTTTCTGGTCCACAACAATGGGCAAGTCACATAATCAGAGCATGGGAGAGACGTTACTCTCCATCAGCTTTCTAACAGATTCCTGAATGGGCATAATTGTGTATTGAAACTCAACGCTACATTGGAGGAAAATATGAACCAAACATGGTCTGTGAGGCATACTTGTGGCTTCCAATCATTTGGCAGAATAAAAATTTAATGGTCCATTTGTAATACCCTCTGTGGCCCAGCTTGCAATGTTGTCCGTTCATGTCAACGCATTGACTCAGACCAAATTCAAAGGGGTCCTATTTCAAAGTTGGGTTGGTTTGCTCTGTCAAGACACATTTTTTCCATCATAAGTCTTGGCTGTCAAGACACCTTTGCCTTTTTTCTTTTTCTTTTTGATTAATTTCTGCCCAGGGAATTGGCAGAGGGAGTTTTTGGAACAACAGTGCTCTCCTAATTTCATGTGGATGGAAATTGTCATTGCAGCTTAGCTTCTTGGAATTGTTCAGCAGAGAGAGTTTTGTGGAACCCTTGATGAACCCAACTGTTAAAGAGACACCTAGCTATGACAGCCAGGTCAGTGAATTAAAAAGCTGAGAATAACAGAGGGTGCTTCTTGGCTAAGATCACCCCAAAGGGATTTTGTAAAAACCATCAAAAATAAAAACAAAAACAAAACAGCTTACAAATCATATACAAAAAAAAAAAAAAATTACAACTGTTCTGAAAAAGCCCTCAGCTAACTTGCTTACATGTTCATTGATGCTATACAATTTTATTATTGTTACTCTGTTGTGTTTCTCTTTCCTCATTTGTGATGAACTCCATATGTCCACTCTCCCTTCTATTACTTTGGCATGGGCTAGATTATTTCCTGATTTATGCTCATTCCTTCTTCTCATCTGATTATTCAGAGCTGCATAGAATGGGAAAACATGATACACAATCAAAGATTAACCTAGAGACAATGACAAACAAAACCAGAACCAGGGAAAAGAAGAAGAGGAGGAGGATGACGACGATCTGATTGCCAAGTATCACACATCAGCAGGGAATCGACAATAGGGAGGTTTGTGTGGCAGTGGAATAAATGAAACTTGTTATTATAAATCACTGCGGTAAACCAAATTCAGGGGGAAGGGGTTGTTGAGCAGAGAAGTTTTGATTTTGTGTCCAATAATCTGCAATTATTATGGCTGGATCTCCACGTGTCTTAGAATAAGCTGGGAAAAAAATGAAGCAGTAGCAAGAACAGGAACAGGATGTTGGATATTACATTTTGTTTTTCTTATGGAAAAGCAGGGCTTGGGCATGCTTCTTTTCCCTGCCAGTCCCAGAATCTTCCAGTCTGTCTCATGCAGGCTGAGGTAGTCTGAGAGTTGTAACAGAGACAGGTCTTTAGCATGCTACTTTTGACATATTTAGTCACCTCATTTTGCTGAATGTCATGTGGGAGACTTAACAGTCACAGCTTTCAGGGGTGACTCCACATTTGGGGGAAACTTAGAGCTATGCACTCCCTTGAGCGTTCTCCTCCATCAGTGGTCCCCTTCTGGTTTATTCAATGGTAGCAACCATTTTAGACTTCCCACAATGCTTTGGAGTAGGTGTAGATGAAGACCATGGTGGTTTTTTCTCCAAGGAGTGCTAGGCCTTTATATTTTCATCGAAACTAGAGAAAAAATCCCACATAACTGTGTAAAAATAATGCTACCCTTGGAAATCATGGAAGGTGCAATGACATTTCACAATCTAGAACTAGCAATTGATCTTGGACATTTTCATCTGCATGGCTGAAGCTGCCCTGTCTCAAGCAATCTGTTCAGAAGCTCTAGACAAAGTACATGATTTGAGATATGTAAAGCAGATGGTCTCTTCATATTACTTACACTCCTGGGTACAAGAGTATTTCTAAGAGCTGACATCATTGCTTTTTTCCTGAAGTGAAACTTCTGATGAATGTTATGGGAAATCAAGAGAAACTCAATAGTCATCTAGTGACATTTATATATGACAAGTGAAATTCAGGAAACTCCCATAAGTTGCCACCATGTTTTTCCAAAGCTGAATTCAAAACAAATTTGAATGTCCATTTCTATGCAAATTGCATTGCATATTTGAGGAGAACCCAAAGATATAACTGTGTAAACCACACTTCTTTATTGTTTGTGCATCTGGGACACAATCCAATGATTGTGTGGCTTCCAAGATCAGATGGGATTTGGCACCTTCAGGGTATTTAGGCCTTCTCCTTCCACCTATATTACCCTACAGTTCTTCTTTTTTAAGGCCTTTATAAAGCTGCTTTTTAAAAAAAGGTTATATGATCCTACAGAGGACCTGGGATACAACAGTTATCTAATCTGTACCCTACTTTTTCAGTCACTCCTTGCCTTTGCTTGTGCTTTAGATGTTACCCAGAACTCATACTTTTGTAACAAGTCCAGAAAACTGATTCTGGTATCTCTCTGCATTGTCCTAGTGGAGGAGGCAGTGAGAGAAGGTTGCCTCCTGGATTCTGGCAAGCCACATTGACAACATTCCCTGAATTCCTCTTGACTTAATGCAGAACTGGGATTTAACTCCATCCATCATAACACAAAAACAAATGGCTCACAGCAACATCTCCCCATTCAAATGTGCTGAAAGGGGGAGGACAAAAACCCAAGGTTTCTAGCTTTTCAACCCAGCATTCCCTGGACTTTAGAGGCAACATGTTAAACTAAGAAGAAAACATTTCTTTTAGCTTCCTGCGGAATTCAGCCAAGGTTTTGAAATAGGTTTCTGGAAGCCAAAGTGTGGAGCAGTAGTGTCAGGACTAAGTGTGTCTGTGTGTATTGAAAAATCTCAGCTCTTTGGAGTTTTTGAGGAGAAGGGATTGGAGTCTCTCCTATCTCCTGCCCCCTTATCTGTTTTGGTTGGAGACGGCAGGCTCTGAGCCTGGGATTGGCCATACTCACAACATTATCACACACTCAGGGTCTCTGAAATATACACTCCTCTCTCTCTATCAACTTACCATACCTTCTTGTAGCTGGCCAATGTATCTTAACCTCCAGACTGCATCTTTATTCCAGCCCTGCTTTGGATAGACTTCTCTGGCTCATCCTAGCCTACCACTCACTCTTTATTTACATTTACCCTCATGCGCTCTCCTGATTCTGTTCTTGTCGTTAAATCCCAGCTGCACAAGTGTCTAGATATTTTCAGCCTATTGCTGACAGTACCCAACATAATAAAAATGTGCTCCGTTCATTTCCTATGTGGTTATTTCTACAGGAGTAAACTATCACTGGCTTCAGTGGAACTTACACTCATATAAAGAAAATGATGAGCTGGATTTAGAAGAGTGAGAACAGCTTGTTAAAATTGACAACGAGATAGGGAGGAAGCTGCTGGGGTGGCTGTTGGCTTTGACGTCTGTGATGTGATGAATCCACTTCAAGTTTTAGTCTGAACTGTAAAGGAGTTATTCAAGTTGCTGCTCCATCTCCAAAGTAAGCTCAGAACCTTGGGTATCTCCTTTAACGTTTGCACTAAAATCCAGAGCAGATTAATGGACCCACTGTCATGGAAGCTATCAGCTTTCACTGGTGTCTGGTGAGTGGATTTCCTATTAATATATACAAAGTTATTCTTTTCATCTGTTTATCTGTCTATTTATCTATTTACCTACCTATCTCCCCATCCATTCTTCTGGTGTGTTTTTGCAACACTAAGAAAAAAGAAAAAGAATACTATCTCTCTGTTACAGAAGACAAGATATATATATATATAAATGAGCAAGAGTTGTAAAAGAAATTTCAATGCTTGCAGGTTGTAGAAGGTTATTCCTTCCAGGAAACCGGCCCCTCCTCCAATAAATCAAACCAGTAAATCTTTTTTTTCAATTGAATTTAATCACCCCAGGTTGAAGTATAATGCCCTTCAACCACAATCCATGATTCAGATCTCATATTTAAGAGGTGGTGGAATCTTCTTTCATTATAATGCAAATAGAAGGAAGGGCCTCGCAGACATCCCCTGAGAACGTACAAATGATGAGACAGGAAGTGAAGTGAAATTGGGAGCAGAGATGGACAGATCTGACAATTTCCAGCTCCTGTCACCGGATCTGTTTCTCACTGAATGCCCTGGTAAGTTTCCTTTAGGTTTCTCTCCATTTGCTTTGTTCACTTTCCTGCTTTTGACCTATGGGATACTTCACATCACCTGGGCTTGTTCCACCTCTCTGGAACTAAGCTTGATCAAAAAGATGACCTCATGATTTGCAATCTTTTTTTTCACATGGCTTCTTTCTCTCATTTGATTAGGGATATCTGCAGGACACCTGCTTCCACCCATGCTAACCATCAAGGGTGTTATGCACAGAGGTGGCTTAGGGTCACAAAATCTCTCTCTGTATGAATCAGCTGCTTTTCTTCCACTTGTATTTTCAAACAGAACATTACGCCATGTGAAAAGAAGGCACGGCCCTCATTGCCAACTCCCTCCTGTTGGCTAAGAGAAAGGAAATACCTCCCTAACATTACATCTTACCCGTCCACGGCTAATCTAATGAGAAACAATGTTTGACAGCAGCCAAAAGATTATTAAATTGAAGAGAAAAGTGCATTGCCGCCTATTGTGGGGGAGCCAAAGGCAACAGAACTGAGGACTGTAGACTGTAGAGAACACAGAACAGCAAGTCCTTCTGCCAGCAAACCCCAGCATCATTTTGTGGGTAACAATAATCCCTGTGCATAGATTGACATGCTCATTATTTCATGGATCTTAGACTGACACAGGAGAGGGGCTTAATGGCGAAGGACCTACTTTGTGCGTTCAGTCCCTGATGTCTTTAGCTAGGTCAGGGAAAAACAGCTAAGGGACCACTTCCAATTGGTGCAAGCAATTTACTAACAGAGGCCCTTTCTGCACAGCATTTTCCATGCGAAAGGGCGCCTGGGGCATCGCGCGATTGTGAGGAGCGATCTGCATGATGCACTCACAGTCACTCCAGGGGCCAGCAGGCGCTGATCATGCACCTTTTCATTTTCAGCTAGAAGCCAAAAATGGTGCACAATCGTGCATTGCTCCTGGGCCCCACGCGCATTTATCTGGTGTGTGGAGCCTCCAGAGCTGCGCTGGTCGCACTTCCTGCCCCAGCGCAGTCTGGGAAGGTCCCAGGCTGCACTGTGGAAGGAAGAGGTGGGGCTCTCATGTGAGCAGGCAGCGCATGCGGAACCGAAGGACCCCGGACACAAAAGCCTATCGCTGCTCGCGTGATCCCCACACCCCAGCGCTGGAAGAAGGTAAGGTGCAGAAAAGGCCAGAGACAAAATGGCCTAACTTGCTATAAGACAGCTTCCTTAAAGGGTGGGATTTTCGCATCTTTTCAAGTTTTGGCTGTTATGAGTGAAATCTGGATTTTATCTCTTTTTAAAGAGTGTGAAGGTTTACAATAAGTGGGGAACCTTTAAGTCCTCTAGATGTTTTCAATTCTTGCATTCTCTTGCTGTTGGCCTTTCTGGGTTGGGATAATGGGAGTCAACAAGAGTGTGTTGGGACCAAAATGGTAGCAGACAAAGAGACTGGAGAAAAGAATTGAGGTGATCTAATCAGCACTTGGTGAGCTAACTAGGGCAACTCAATTTATTTATACAGGTTTGCTAGGATTGCACCATACATAGCAGAATCGGTTGCTGAGCCTACTCAGAAACTTGTATAAGAAATCTGATACAAAAGGAAAAACACACAGGAAGAAGAGGATCTTCTCTCTAAATCATTTTGCTTTCCAACAGAATGTTTTGGCTGAACACAATGGTATACTTTTTCAAAGAAGTAGCCATGTTAGTCTCTTGCAGCATAAAAAGGAGGAAGGAAGAGAGAGGAAAGAAATAAATGTGCCAGCACCTTGAAAACTAACTGGTTTTGATTTTCACATGAGTTTTCACAGATATAAACCCGCTTCTTTGGATATGTGGTTTGGGTAAGTGTTTTGAAATGCTTAGATTATTGGACATGATAAACTTGCAAATTTTCTCATCCTTGATGAGAGACTCTTCTGACATACTGAGACACACTAGAAAGATAATGGTCACTTATGAGAACACACTTTGGGTCTCTTCCATGAAAAATGTGTGTAACACCTTCCTTACATTTTTGCATAGTAGCCACTAATTTGTGCAAAATACACAAAAACATTTGTTTACAAAAACATTTTTTCCCACAAAAAGTCACAAAGTGGGAAACATCATAGGAAAAAAAAAATTCACAAACTCCTGCAGCCTCACTCACTGGGGATAAAATATTATAAATTATTCACTTTTCCATATGAGAATGAAACATGCATAGATGTACACCCCTAGATATGATCCAGATTAACAAGCGGATTTCAGTCCCACTGATTTCATTCAGAGAAATGAAATGAAACCTTTCATCATTAATTTTGTGGCAAAATTTGCTAGATTTCCCTCCATTATGCTCAGGAAAGATGTACATGTCCAGTCAGAAGAAAGTCATACTTAAATTCAACTTAGGCCACTATGCCCCAGAATGGTAATGAAGGTATCTATTCAATGCAGAGGGATTCTGTAAGTGATATACAGGTACAGGACTGATTTATGTGTGCATGTGTCTCTTTTTCAACAGGATGCAAGGGACTATTTTCTAGCCCTTTGTATCACATCTAAAAAAAAAAAAGCATCAGCAGCTGTCAGAAGGCACCACCGATGCTGCCGTTTGCTGGTGAGAAGGAGGGAAAGAAGGGAAAAGCAATTTAGATGATGAAGATGTGGCTGGTCTGTGCTCTGAGGGAACAGAAAGGCAGGTTGGCCTTCATTTCTTTCCTCCTCCAAGTTGATAACCAGTCATATTTTAATCATCTGAGTTGCCTCCCTCTCTCTCTCCCTCTCCCCACCCCACCAGTAAGCCTCCCAGGGCTGCTTGGATGAGCAAAGGACATCAAACTGCACATGACGCACTAATATTTCACCTACTTCATGTAGATCCTTAGCCATTATCTCTGGGGGTCCATATCAGTGAGTCTTGATGAGTAACAGTGTCGTTACTCAACTTTTTTTCATTACGATAGGGTTTTTACCAGTAAGAGTCTTGAGGGATCGTGTCCACTGGAGCTAGAAGAATCTAAATTCTTTGCTTGATTACATTTCAGCTAAAAATGTCAATGCAGCTTTTTCATAGCACTTGCGTGGTTATTCCCCATCAACTGAAAAAGACAGACAAGTAGACAAACAGGAATAATAACTGTGTAATCATCGATGGCAGACCATGATTTTGAAATAAGTATTTTTGAACAATCTATTTCCCTACTTAATTTTTTAAATGCTATTATTTGTACTATTTGTACTATTCTCAATGAACATAGAGTTCTTAGAGTTATAGGAGCCAATCTATTTCTTGGTTGATTTATTTATTTTTTCTATTTCCAGGCTTTGGTAACGAATCCATTTGCTTCAGGGAAACATTTTCCTTCTCTTATGACATGCTGAGTAATTTCCTGTTTTCACTCTCTGTTTCAGAACAGTGCCACATATTATAAAATTCTTTTACACCTCAAGTGCTTAGATCAGTTTGTCCTGGTAAAGCTTTAGAGTCAGAATATAGGGCTGAAATCCAAATGATTGCTGGGTATTTCAAATCAATATGAGTCAAGGCCAGTTGTGACTATGAAGGTGCTTTCTGGAAAGCCTGCTTCCGTATCAGTTGGATCCGCTAGTGAGCATCCCAGGTGGTGATGAGAAGAATCAGCTGTTGCTTTAGAAGTCTGCAGTTGTTTGCCTTCAAGACATTTCTGACTTATGGCAAACATAAAGCATACACATCACAGGGTTTTCTTGGCAAGATTTATAAAGAGAGGGTTTGCCATTGTCTTCCTCTGAGGCTGAGAGAGCATGAAACCCCAGTGGGTTTCTAAGACCAAGATGAGGCTTGAATCCAGGTCTCCAGAGTCATCATTCAATGTTCAAACCACTACATCGTGCCGGCTCTTCTCAATAAATATGCACTGGATATTTGTCATCCACACATGAAAGCAACAACCTTGATAGATAATCTGCATTGGTGGTTGTTGCCTGCCTTCAAGTTATTTCCAACTTGTTGTGACCCTAAGGTGAACATATCATGGGGGTTTCTTAACAAGATTAGTTCAGGGGGTGCTTGCTTTTGCCTTCTACTGAGACTGAGAGAGTGTGACTTGCACAGGTTCACCCAATAGGTTTCAATGGTTGAGCAGGTAGTCCAACCCTGGTCCAACAATCAGACCTCTACACCATGCTGGCTCTCTGCTTTGGAAGTAAATAGCAATTAAAAGTTCACAGCCAACTGCCTGAGGTGGTCTGGAAACTATTGTCCACAAAAAGGCAACATTACAAGTAAGAAGGATCCCATTCCCCACTTCTGAAAAAGCGTCCAGCTCAGCAGCGTAGCTTGGTGTGTGAGTAGGGGAAGTGAGGCAAGGAGGGGGTGAGGGGCAGGGTTGTGGCTGATTCACATGGGGGGCATGGCTGCGCCATGTGGACCATGGCCACATTGCATGGGGGCATGGTCAGATCTCACGGGGCACCCCCAAAAAATTGCCACCTGGGGTGGACCACTCTCATCGCCTCCTCCATTCGTATGCCTTTGCTCCAGCTTTGGAAATGGGAAGTAAGAAGGATCCTATTCTCCACATCCAAAGCTGCAGATTCTTTTATGCCCATTGGCACAAAAGCTTCCAGCTTTGGGAAGCGGGGGAGTAAGAAGGATCCTATTCCCCACTTCTGAAACTGCGGATTGCAAACTCGTAAATGTGGAGTGCTGATTCCACTTAAGTTGTTAAAACTGATTTTATTTGACTCTGTCCAGAAAATCTGGAATACAGGTTGGGGTATAAAGTTGACTCCCAGACTTGAAACTTAACTTGAAACTTGATTTGAAAATATCATGTGAGGACTGGGGACTTGACATGAGACTTGGAGTAAAAGACTTGAATACATCACTGGTAGCTGGTGAGACAGTGTAATCTGCTCTCCCCTTTTCCCCCATTTTGCTATTCAAACATGCTCAGTAAGGAACTCGGGAGGCATTTGTTGTTTCCCTTGCCTGTTGCTGGCAGGCAGATACAGCTACTGTGTGCTACAACAGATTCCTATTCTTTTCCAACTGTAGATTTATTGCATTGTTTATTGCAGACATGCTGCTGCAACCTTGCACAGAAATACCATGTTTCTTCAGCCTTCCTTCACCATCCTCTGAATACTGATGCTTCTAAATAATGTCCACATTGGCAGAGGGCAAGAAGGAAAAGGCCGGGGTGGGGGCTCAGTCCACATAAAGAGACCTTGTAAAAAGGAGCTTCTTTATCATGAGTTTTGTTAACTGAGGTGTGTCCATATTACTTTCTTCAAAAATTGTATGTGTAATGGCACTTGGTTACTTTTTTGAACCTCTCAAGTATAACTATAGTGTGTAATCGATTTCTTTTTTATAGTTAACTTGTCAAGATCTGCGAGCAGCATTCTGAAAAGCACTGGCCATTCACCAGTTAAAATGTGGAACTGTCATTTAAACTTATTATGATGGTACTGGTATAAATTGTTCTGTGGCATCTAGAATATAAAGACTGAAGCTTAGCGATGGGGGAGAATGGCTTCAGGGAGCCCAGCACAGGCTTCATTGGTGGGCTTTGCAAGGAGAAGTTCCATGTCGTAAGTGTCCTATTGAATCATAAGGATGGAGAAGTCTGCAAACTTATGATGAGAGTAATGTCTAGTGCAGAACAGAGAGATTCTAGGAAGGAAAGCAGCCATTCTCTTTCACTGGCAAGGTCACGTAAGTGAACCCTATTTCTTACAGCCTTTTCCCTCTGTACTGCAAGGAGCTGATTTGGTCAAGGCTCCCCTTGGGGCATAGCTTGATCCTGGCAACAGATTTAATGATCTTGTATGGGCATTGGAAATGACTAAGAATCATTTTGGAGCATGCCTAGAAATTTGCAATTGCAAAGTCTAGTGATGGAAACAACAGCTGAGACCCTGGTAAAAGTCATTGTAGTGGAACACTATGTCAATGTACCTCCATGGGATTCCAGAGGAATCAAGATGTCTAGACTAGTGGGAGAGGGTGGCATTGTGCCTGCACATCTTCTGGGGACTTCTGCAAAACTGTTGTGCAATCTAGGGAACAGTTGCATAAGGAGGTCTCAGAGATCTCTTTTTGCAAATCAGTGTAAAGAGTCCAACCTCTTGCATAACTAGCTTGACTGGAGTGAGCTGGAGTGAGCTGGATGAAATGAGTATCTTCAGTTCAATTCAAATTCATTAAACCATCGGGTTTGCCTGGTTGACTTCAACAACCTCTGTTTGCACCCATGCCAGTCTGTGATGTCTTGCCAAGAACTGGACAAAGTATGATCAGCAGGGCTTCCCCAAGCCATTTTGCTGTCTGAGGGAGGACGTCAAGGGTGTCCCTACCCACCCAGGTCAAGGTCCACTGTGACCAAAGTCACTGGCAGTTGTTGTTATGCGTCTTTACCTTGATGTAGACTTATGATGAACCTGTCATAACATTTCTTTGACAAGATTTATTCAAAGGAAGTTTGCCATTGCCTTCCTCTAAGCCTGAGAGAGAAAGAGACTTCCCTAAGGTTGCCCAGTGAGTTTCCATGGCTGAGCAGGGATTTGAACCCTGGTTTCAAAGAATCCTAGTCCTACATTCAAATCACTGCACCATGTTCCTGATAGTTTGTTTGTCTGCTTGCTTGTTTTAAAAAGGGCATATATTGCACAACTTGCAAATGTCCTTGGGGTGGTGTGCAAGTATATAAAACAATAAAATGACAGCTAATGAAATTGTGGGTTTTACACTGAAAAGAAATCAAACGGAGCAAATAGTGCCAAAACATTAAACCGTTGGAACACAAGGAGCCAACAATAAAGCAGACATAGTAAAAGGGAAGACAGAAATAAAAGCCAAGGTTTTGATGTCAGCTAGAGGAAGACACCACTCCAAATAATCTAATTTTGGAAGCTAAGGCCTTTTCTAGGGTACAGCGTTGATTCACCAAGCATGCTAACTTCGTTTCCCATTTGCTGGAAGTTATTTTGGATGCTAAATGGTGATAGACCTAGTTTACACTTGGGTGGGAGACCTCCAGGTAATACAGACATGTCCAGGGAGGGTTGGGGAAAAAAGTCCTGCTTAATGTCCTGGAGATAGCCGCTGCCAGTTAGACTCGACAATACCAGCATAGAGAGAGTGATGGCAGTATAAGGCAGTCCCCAACTTTCCCAAAACATTGGCTTTGTGTGTAAATATACAGTCTTTCCTCCACATTCACGAGCTTGACCTTCACGAATTTGATTATTCACAAGGCACATGCATGCCTCGTCCCCAATTCTCCTCCTCCCTTGTATTTTGCCGGGTGGGGAGAAGGAAGGCAAACACACCAGATGAAAGGCAAGGAAATGGGTGGAGGCATGCACGTGCCTTCCTCCCCCACTCTGGAGCTCCCCATCCCTTTCCCTTGCCTCTGGCCACCACGTCGAGAACTCACACCAAGGCAAAAGGCAAGAGGATGATGGAGAAGGCTTGTGTAAGCCTTTCTTCTCCTCTCTGAGGCTCCTCCTCCCATTCCTTTGCAGCTGACCTTGGTGCATAAAAAGCAAGAGAATGAGAAGGAAACCATTGAGAAGAGTTATTCACATTTTTTCCACTTTCATGAGGGTTCTGGGCCTCGAACCCTTGTGAAAGTGGACGGGCCACTGTAACTAACAAGAATGCTAGGCAAGTCTTCCTGGGAGGGCATTCCCCACTCTGGAGTGGGGTGGGTGTGGATTTTTGAAAAGAGTACCACAACAACATAATAAATAACTAACAATTTGCTCTCTTTTTTTAATATATATTTTTATTGAATTTTGAATAAATATTTTTGCTCTCTTTTCATGACATCCAAAATCTGTTGCCACAAATCCATTGCTTTGCTCTGCCTAACGATAGAGCCAGTCCTATTAGCTGAACTGAAACCAAGTTAATGCACTTGGTGAATCAGTGGTGTACCCTAGAAAATGTCTCAGAACATTCCCCTGTTCATGTGCATTTTCTCTAAGCCAGTATGCTAAAGGTTCTCTGAGGGGGGATGCATAAAAACTGATGCACTCAGGATTAAACAACCTTTGGCAAGAGAAACTTGGTATTTTGATTCCATGCAGCATCTCTGAACTTGGGATTTCAAAGGAAATTGTTGGTATCTGTGTAAAGGATTGAAGCCTAAATCCTCCAATTTTTAAAAAAAACATCTCTTCTTAACTTGCTTATCTATGACTGGAGCCTTACAGTTTTTAGAAATCTTCCTTATCTTCTAAGGATCCCTGTCCAAATCCCACACCTCTCCAGAAATGTTTCAGAAATACCTGTGGCATACAGCACATCACTCAGTTTGAGCCCTCATTTATCACACTTGGCTTTTGCTCATGTTTGCACGTGAGAGGCTGCAAACTGTCCTCCAACACATCATTAAAATCTCATGGGGATCCTGAAATGATAGCACTGAAAATGCTTAATGCTTTCCAAGAAGGCTGAAAGACGTTTTACTTATACAAGTCCTGCAAGTGCTTCAAGACACATGGAGCAAGACATTTCTCAATTCCCAATATTCTGTTCTTGGTAGAATATTGACTTATTGTTGTACTATATAGTCACACCAGTTTCATACCACTTTAATTGCCATTGCTCCTTTCCGCAGAATCTTGGGCTCTATAGTTTGGTGAAGTATATTAAACTTCAGAGTGCCTCTTGTTTAGTCACATTAGCTTCTAGTTTTTCAACTAGAACATTCTAGTTGAACATTCAACTAGAACAAATGGAATGTTTCTTTATATTATTTTTTTTTATACCATCACTCTGTGGCATTCCTGGGCTGGTTTACACATTTACCAAATATTTAGAAATTAAGATGTAGTGACCTATAGCTAAAGTGCACGAAAAAAGATATTGAGTGTTGTACATAAAATACCAACTACAATTACTCACAGTTTGCCTTTCAAGCACACATGCAGAGAAAGAAAGAAGGAGAGCATATTTTCCTGTTTCAAAATTCAGATAGAAACCATAATTAAAGGGGCAGTTCCCATACCAAAGGTACTGGAAAAGTTCCTTTGGGGACTTCAAGTCCTTTAATTCCCCAATAGCTATATTGAGTGGAAGATGCTGGTTTGTAGATGCTGAATTGTAGTACAAAAAGAAACTCTGCCAAATGTTCCCTCCTGAAACACACACTCAAAAAGTTACTACCTGGTAGGGTTGCCAGTTCAGGACCATTCCAGGCTCTGAGGTTTGTGGGTCATAACCTGACACTTAGGAATGAGCCCTGGTGAAGTCATTAAGCTTGATGCATTAAGTACCAAATACATTTGTTCACAGCTATTCATGCAAACACACACACATACAGAGAACATATTTTCCTGACTCAAAATTAAGGCAGAAATCATAGCTAAAGGGTCTGTACCCAGCTCAAGATGAAATGAGGGAATTACTCCTTCTCACTTACTTGTGAGGCCAGTAGAAGTAATATTCAGTCTACCCTATTTGTTTCTAGCCAGAAGGCAGAGGCAGAGCGGAGTGGAAGGCGAGCCGGTGTCACAGTGACCAGGAGAAGGAAGCCAAATACGTAGAACTACTGGAGAATCTTTTCAAGTTGCACCAAAAGATGAAATAAGTCTTGGACATGATAGCAGGCTGCTGTTTCACTAACTCATCTGAAGATTTGTACAGAACCCTTTTCTTTCTCTTGGAGCTGAGCCAATCAAAATGAAATAATTTGTACCCTTGTCTCCTGCCTGGAAATGACCCATAAAAGCTGGAGATTCAGGGCCAGAACTTGAGACCTGGCAACCCTACCTATGCAGGTGCACTTTTGTATGTGGGAAGGGGGACATGGTAGAATGATCCCAATTTTTTATAGGTATAATCCTGTTAGCTGGTGATTCCCCTCAAGCTCTACAATAATAAGCTTTTCTGTTTCAAAAGTCATAACTACCAATACTTAAACTACTTTTCTGCAGCAGCATAGATAGGCTTTCTCTTTCTGATCTCTGCTGGATGTACATGTGCTCAGCATGGGATCTTCTGGGTATCAAGAAGCATCAAGAGACTTGCGGGTGCCAGTATTTGATTGGAATCATTTACTGAGAGATTAGAGGACGCCAAGCCTCAAGCATGCAACACATTGCCTTGACTTATTATGTATGGGAGGAAAGCCGGAGCTGAGAAGAACATCATCCGGCTGGAATGGGAACGCTGGGTACTTTGTACATTTCCTTGAAATGAACACTTCTCAGTTTTTCAGAATTTCTGTGATGGTACAAACAGTCAAAGAAGTCAACTGGATAGTGCACAGCTTGTCATGGCGCCCTACAATTATAGATTTATGCACGAGCCAGTGTAGATGTCATCACTCCTCAATTGAGAGTCTTTGCCTTTGAATAACAAATACATGACAACTCAATAATTAGTGCTGAGAAGAGGCTGGAAAAATTCTTTCTTTGGACAAAACTATCCAGAAACCTCCCTTCCACACCAGCCAGCATAGATTCTAGGAATTCTAGTCCAAAAAAAGTGACTTTTCCATACTCTGCTTAGTGTTTAGTGAAGAGAATTCTGTGCATGTGACAAGTCTAGATGTCATCACTCTTCAGTCTAGAATCTCTGTCCCTAAAGACAAATCTGTGGGAATTTTCTAGGGTTATTTAATATTGATCAGAGCACTACTTCATACTCCAGTTCCTAGAATCTCCCAGTCAGCATGTCTGCTGGCTGGTTCTGGGAACTGTGGTCTAAAAAAGGAACTTTTTCAACACTACTTAGCACCCACTGAAGGCACCCTGTATAAACAACAGGATACTTGCCCTGAACAAGAAGTACCCTTAAGAAGTTGGAAGGTTTGGTGTGTGTCTAGGCTATTGGCCACTGCACGAACATCTCTGTTGCGTTCAGTGGAGGGACCATCTCTGTACATACAAAAGGATGCCCACTGATATGAATGGGCAAGATTGCCTCAATTTCATATGGGTCTGGTTCAGGTGGTCTCCTGTGTTGTTACATCACATCTTCCGCTATTGGTCTCTAGCGATGAAAAAAGGTTCCAGGGCGGTAGTTAACAGTTGGAACCTTGGCTTAGAGGTGGTGATAAAGGAAGGAGGAATCCATACTCTCTTGTTTGTTTGACTGTTTCTTCCACTGTCTAAACACCTGCTAATACAGACATTGTCCCTTTGAATATGAACACATTTATTAATGTTATTACGAAGTTATTACTTATTATGAAGTGCTCCCTATGCTACTTGCCTGTCATTGATGCAGTGAACTTGATATCCAATGAACTTCACAGTGAAATTCAAATAGGAATCCCAGTTAAGAATCGGCATGGCGAGGGGGAATCTATCTGTCCCACATGTTCAGATATTTTAAAATGCTTCATGTTCTTTCTGTATCAAATGTGAAGAAGTTTGTGAATTTGGGTGCAGTCTTCAGAAATAAACTGAAGCCAATTTATCTCCTTCTCTGGTCAACTTCAATAGACAGCTGTTTCTAGTATAGCAATAACCAAGTTGTACCTCCTTGTCTCACAGATGCTAAAGATGAGGAACCTCTCAGGAAGTTAAATCTGGGGTATCTAACTTCTAGACATCATATTCAGTCTAAGAATTAGGGATGACCATTACCTTTAATTTACCTATATCCCCAAATCTAGGGAGGAGGGGCATAGCTGGAAACAGCCAACTACTCCCTTCTAGTTTGTGTGTGTGTGTGTGTGTGTGTGTGAACATCTTAAAATCAATCAGAATTTTTTTTTTTTTTTTTTTAAAAACAACACCTTGTTATGTCACCTAGAGAATACAGTGGCCAGTTTTCAGCCCCATTTTTGGATGGAGGATCAGGGTGAGTAGGAGGAGAGGTGAGTTGCATTGGAGTCTCCGAAAAGCCAGATGCAGCCTGGGAGATTCTGGAAACTGCAGTATGGAAAAAAAATGCCACTTTTCTGAATTCTGCTTAGGCCTGGCACAAGTCTGCCAAAGCCAGCTTTGAAAGAGCCACCCTGAAGATTTATGAATATTTGGGGGAGACTTTGCCATTACCAGGTGGGGACATGGCAGCGGGTGGTGCAAAGGGCTGTCATTCATCATAACATCATTAATGTGAACAGTAAACCAAGCTGTGAGGTCATTCTTTCTTCTCATTGAACCCTGATGGACAGATCTGCAACTTTGGGATAGACAGGCGGAGATGCTGATTTTCACAATTCCCTCGGTAGTCGTAGCCGGACCTGCATGACTTCATCTTTTCTCATGTATGTGTGCGTGCGTGTGTTTTCCTTTCTGAGCAAAGCATAACAGAGACGTTTCCAAGCCTTGTGATCTCTCTGAAGGGTGGGAAGAAATTCTCTTGTTGTGACTTACAGAGATACCTGTAAAACTCCAACTCTGCAGTGCACGAGATACTGAGCAATGCAGGAATGCAATGATGACCCATAAATGCAACACAGAGCTGGATGAGAGCCGGATTCCAGCTTTTCTCAAACTACTAGGGCCAAACTCATTTGCACTCTGAACTTCACACAAATACACACAAAAATCAAAATCAGAATTCTGGATCAGAGTAAACACTGCTACCACAGTGACCCAAATTTGGTGCCTTTTATAATATTTTCCAGACTTTTTAAACCTTTTTTATGCCAGAGAAATCCTTGAAACCACTGCAAACAAATATATATACAGCTCAAATTTTTTTCCAGTCAGAATCTCTCACAGAACAGTTATTGATAGGACCTTAAGGTTCAAGGGAGCCAGAGAGAGAAAACCTGATCTATGATGATATAGTCCATGAACACAGATTCACTTCTTGGAAATAAAGGCGGGGGGCTGTGCTTTGAAAATCAGTGTAATGCAGTAGTTGGAAGTGTCAGAGTACAATTTGGGGAGAGCCAAGTTCTATTATTTATCTATCTGATGTATCGCCCATCTTTCTTCCAAAATGAGACTCAAAGCAGCTTACAATATAAATTAAAACAAAGTAACTAAAATAGAATGTGCTACAAAAACTTAAAAGCATTAAGCAATTAATCTATTAAAACATGGCTTTAAAGACATCTCTTTAAAACAAGTTCAAAACACATAAAACGCATATTACAAATTAAAACCAGCACACTGTTGCACATCACTCTGCCTCGACCATGTGAAGGCTCAAGCCGATCAGGTCTTTGCCTGCCTATAAGAAGGACAGCAGACAAGGGGCCAACTGAAACTTTCTAGGGAGGGAATTTCATAGCCTAGAGGCAGCCACCAAAGAGGCTCTCTCCTGTGTCCTCACCAGATCAGTCTAGAGTCCTTGCATATTCCAGAAGAGAACTAGATGCAAATCTTTGAATGTGCAAGTACAGTCTAAAAAGAAAATGCACTGGAACCTGTTAATACTTTGAAGTAGTCTGGTTGAACCATTAAACGCACAATGAAATATGCAACAACAAAGGAAAAGATATCCCTAACACTTTGGCCATTTCCGCACTAGACTGTTATAGCGCTATTATTCCACTTGCGACATCCTATGGAACCATGAACCATGTGGCCCCTCCCGAAACTGCAAACCCCAGGATTCCATAGGATGTCGCAAATGGAATAATAGCGCTATAACAGTCTAGTGCGGAAATGATCTTTAAAAAGCCCAAAACAAATTGAAATAACCTTCAATGACAAACCAACTCACATGCCAATGTCTTGCCTGAATGAAAAACATCTTTGCCAGCATTGGTCCAACAAAGAGGGAAACCAACCTAGCCGCCCTCAGCAGGGAGTTCTAGAATCTAAGAGCAGCTGCTTCTTTATATCTGTACCAAACATGTCTGGAGTGGAGACAGATGAGAGAGAAGCACTTCTCCTTTGAAGGGAACTAGAACACTTGGTGTCTAGATGTCTGATGGGCAAGATAACAATCTCAATTTCATTAAGAAGCAAACATAAAGGGAGGAGGGGGAAAGAAAGAAAAAGCCAGTTTAAGGTTATGCAAGGGGGATTACTTAACCAATTAGAAATATATTTGCATTTTCCTATTGAAAAGCTTCCTTCTGGCTTGCAGTCTGCATTCGCATATCTAATATCAAGTAGTATTAAGTCTGATCCCAGCAGCCTGGGGTTGGCAGAGAGGAAAAGCTCTCAGCTAATCTGTTTTTTCTTAATACAAGAGGTAGAAGAGAACAGAACAGGATTCTATCAGAGGCAAGAATGCTGACAGATGAAGAATGGAAGTCAAAGTTGTAAGAGAGAATCTGCTTTCATTAAAAATAGAGTATCTATTCTGTTTGGCTTCCACTTGCAATCTGCTGTATGGGGCGCGGACCTGAACCAACACTGTTTTAGACTGGAGGGGAAAACTGTAGAGAATCAAAGGGCCGGTGCTCTGTCCTAGGGACCCTCCCCACAATACTCTGGCCTTTTCCACACAATGACACTCTTTTGTGTCAACCTGTCACAATCCCAGCAGTGCTTCTGCTGGGATGGGAGCGTGTCCCCGATGCTCCTCTCTGCAGGTGACCAGCTGCTGTGGAAGGGAGTGAGAGGTACATGCTCCCTCCTTCCAGACTGCAGCCAGCCTTCTTCCCATGCTACAGTAGGGGAGGAAGCACATAGATTGCACTTCTGGCCCTTCTGCATGCCTGGCATCAATAGAAGGCTTGTGTGATCAGGGGTCATTGATGGAGTTTCTTTGACCCTTTCCACAACTTACCTGCTGCCAAATCCGTCATGTGGGCATCCGGGGAAAGCCTCTCCCAGGAAGAGAACATGATAGAAGTGCTTCTCTCTGCACTGACTGCCTGCTGAACGGGAGGAAGCGCAATGGCTTCGCCCCTCCCTTCCACAGTGCAGCCAGCATTTTCCCAGGCTGCACTGGGGAAGAAGCACAGCCATTGTGCTTCCTGCTGTTCTGCACGACAGGTTAAGTGTGGGAGGGAGGCGTGAGGACTGCGCAATTGCGGTTCATTGATGGGAGAAACCCATCTATGATTTAATCCGCAATTGTGACAGGTGGCCACTGGATTGTGATGGGATCATGACAACGTTATGCAAAAACATTGTTGCAATCCCGTGGTCATTGTGGGTTGGCAGTGGGGTGCAAAAAGGGCCTTTATCAATGATATAGCCCATAATTATGCCAACTGGTGATGCAAGAAGGGCATGACTGTGACAATGTCATGCAGAAGTGTCATTGCGATCCCGATCCTCTTGCGTCGCCATGCCAGGAAACTGTCATCATGTGTAAAGGGCCTTTCTCTCTCTCTCTCTATCTCTGTATGTACGTATGTATATGTATGTGAAAAAACAAAAACCAGGAACAGCTGGAAGTATACTTCTGGTTTTGAAAACAGATTTTTTTTTTAATAAAAGGGAAACAGTGCGTGGTGTCTGTGTAAGTATGTGCAAGCTATTTAAAAGGTGCATTGCTGTTCCTGGAAGCTTCCAGAACTGGCAATTCAACTTTTCCAGAAATAAGGCAATCTGGAAAGTGTGTAGGGGTCAAAAGTTATATAAACAGCCTTGGGGAGGGTGCGCTTTGTTCTAGATGGACATAAAAATAAGCCAACGAAAGATCTTTACATTATGTTAATGTCCTCTCTAACACTGTTGCCCAGTGGCTGGGTGGTCAGGCATTTTGATGATGGGATACAAAACAAACCATGTTGGAGGATGGATGGCAGTCCATTGGATTGAGTCAAGGCTATATGGTGAGTGAAATTATGGATATAAATGAGGCGAGTCAGCATTTCTTCTTCTTGGCAGATGGAAAGTGTTGACAGCTTCCCAGTCTTTCTTGATATAGAGAAATGTATATAGAGTAAAAAGGGGAAGGTTAAAAATCTCTCCACCATGTGATCACCTGTTTTTTCAGTTTGGAAATTTGGCCAGAGAAATCTGACTCCCAGTTTGGGTTTTTCAACAGCCAGGTACTGTCACTCTAGGGTAGTTACACAGTGATCAGAACTTAGAAAAATACCTTCAAAGTCATTTGCTACACTCATAGATCCAAAGATCCAAAAACTAATTACCTTTGTAGATGCAATTTTTTAAAGAAGTCATGTTTTGTCTCTGTCTCAAAAGTAACTAAGTGGTTACTGCTGGTTTCCTTTTTTAAAGCATCTGAATTATTATTAGAGACATCCTTCAGTTCATAAAGTCTCTGACATAGAAAGTCCTTTTTACAGTCTTTTTATGCCTGCCCATCCCTCTTTTTCCTCTCTCTAGTTCAAAAGTTTTTTAAGCACTGGGAGGATGAGGAAGGAGAGTGGGATAGACACAGCCTTTTGCTGTGTACCGTTGTACTGTGCTGTTGTAGCAGTGCCTTTGCTTGAGCTGGGAAAGGGAAGATCTTACTCAAGCTAAACTCCACTGCAGCTGTGTGTGGCTGCCTACAACAGGCAAGGTAAAAAGCAACTGCTTCTAGGATCTCTTACTGACCATGTGAAAAACAGCAAAAAGAGAGAGAAAAAGTGGTGCAGATAAGCCTCCTTTACCAGCTATCCTTCTGTATGGATATTCCAAGACTTGTGGGAAGCGGGCAGGATCGGAGAAGTGTCTGGCTACGTCCCTGTAGCCAGATAGGAAATGATTACACCAGATCTGAGATTTGCTGGGATCTTCAAGAGTTCTCAGCACCATTGTCATAATTTTGCATCTGGGTACAGGGAAGTAGCCAAATGTTTCTCTGGTCCTGCCCACACTTTGTGAGGTACAGAATGGCTGTGTGGCGAGAGGGGGCTTCAGAGCCTGCATGGAAAGATCATGGGGCTTGGGCGTTGTGGAAGCAAGGGAATACCAAATTCTGCAGAGCTTCAAAAAGGACAGACACAAATGTCAGAAAGATTTACATGCATGTATACCAATAACAGGATGCCAGCCAAATTAAAAAAAAAAAAGCGCAGATCAGTAAAAACATACAAAAGTCAAAACATAATTAGACAATCAACAAAATTAACAGCAATTTTAAAACATATTCATTAAATGGTAGGAAATCTGGCATGGGAGGTGGGTGTGTTTTATTGACTACTTTTGTTTACTGTTGTTGTTAATGGCTTTTGTTTCTTTGAAGAGATAGTGGAAAGTACTTTTTAAACAGAGAAAGAAGAAGAAAGAAAGAAAGAAAGAAAGAAAGAAAGAAAGAAAGAAAGAAAGAAAGAAAGAAAGAAAGAAAGAAAGAAAGAAAGAAAGGAGGGAGGTAGGGAGGGAGGGAGAAAGCAAGCAAGCAAGCAAGCAAGCAAGCAAGCAAGCAAGCGGACACTGCATGAAAGAAAAATGGCTCACAGGATGTGATAAGATCTTCATCTGTGATTGGAAGCTCTCAGAATGTGGCTTTGAATTTATTTTTTCAATTCATTTTCTTTCTTCTGCTTTTGTCGTGTAAATGCTTAAAAAGTGATAAAAACCTATAAGAAGAACACCATAGCTGTTCTCTGTTTTCTCTGAGGGTTGTCATGCTTGCAATGACATCTGCTTCCAACAACAAATTGTTGTTGTCATGTGCCTTCAAGTAATTTCCAACTGATGGTGACTTTAAGATGACCCAATCATAGGGGTTTTCTTGGCAAAATTTGTTCAGAAGGGGTTGGCCTTTGCCTTTCTCTGAGGCTGAGAGCATATGACTTGCCCAAGGTGCATTTCCATGGCTGAGCAGGGATTCAGACCCTGGTCTCCAGAGCTGTAGTCCTATACTCAAGCACCTAAACCACATTGGCTTTCTTTCAGCAAGTTACCTCAGCCCAAATCCCAGTGCCAGGTTTTTGCATAGGTGTTTTGGCAAGTAGAGGCGATGGAGTAGCCATGAATAATTAGCCCATCGTTCCCCTGAGGAGAAATGACCATTTTAGGAGAGGCAGGGATGTGAGGTGGAGGAGCATTTTTTTGCACTGAGAAAAGTCAAAGGACTAAGAGCTGTCCATGCACAAACAGCTCTTTAAGTTGGCAATGCTGTTAGTGAGGAAAGGAAAGGGGAAAAAATAGTCATTTAAGATGCTTGGCCATCATAAGAAGGGGTGATGTTTACTTTGCCCAGGCCTATGAATAAGCCAGCTTACAAAACCTTTTCTTAGCTTAGAACATCTGCTGCCTGACGTCACCTTGAGTTTACCTTAGCAACCCTGCATTCCATTGATGGGTCTTCTGATGTCACCTCAGTGCCTGGAGCCCCTCGGGGCAGCCAGGAGAACAGCTCGTGCACCTATACAAACACCTTTCAGCTGGCACATAAGCGTCCTTCTGTTTGTTCAGGTCACAAATGATGAGAAAGTGGGTGCAGAACAGAGAGAAAACACTCCATAAATTCTGAAAAGCATGCACCATTCTCCAACATCCTCCCATCCACACAGTCAAGGATGTTTCCTATACTGTTTAGGAGTTTAAATGAATGCTCCCAAATCAAAGAATCCTTGGGTTTGTAGTTTGATGAGGCACTAGACTGCTCTGGCTGATAATTCCAAATTGTTATTGTGTGCTTTCAGGTCATCTCCAGGTTGTAGCAATACTAAGGTGGTCCCATCACAGCATTTTCTTGGCAAGATCTGTTTGGGGATGGGGTGTCCTTGCCTGCCTCTGAGACTGAGAGAGTATGACTTTCCTAAGGTCATCCATAGCTGAGCTAGGATTCGAGTCCTGGTCTCCAGAGTCATGGGCCCTTTCTGTGCCACCCTCCCAACCCGCCATAGGGACAGGAGAAGAATGGCACTATGATAATGGTTCTGCATGATGTTATTACAGTCCCGTCCTTCTCCCATCCCCAGGTAGCACAATCACAGAGTAATTGACAGATTTTCCCCATCAATGTCCCACGATCGTGCCACCATCACAGACGTACCTGCTTTGTGGAGGGTCCAGAAGTGCAATGGCTGCACTTCCTGCCTCAGTGCAGCCTGGGACGGTACCTGGTTGTGCTGTGGAAGGAAGAGGTGGGGCCATCACACTTCCTTCATTCGTGGAGGCAGCTGATGGAAAGGGGAGCTCTCCTGTTGTGGTCCCCTCCCATCAGAGTTGCTGCCAGGTCCCCACTGGATGCCACCAGGAAAAGGTAAGGTGCAAAAAGGGCCATAGTCTAACCCTCAAACCACTATGCTACACTGCTTTTCCCTAACTGCAAATCTCAGGATTCCACAGGATGGAACCATGGCTATTGAAGTGGAGTGACAGTGCTATAATTGTATACTATGAAGGGGCTCCTGGTTTCTCAGAGGGAATACAACTCTGTGCCACAACAGAAGGTATTCCCAGTCCTGGGTTAGAATTTCTGCTGATTCGCTGACCAACAGAACATTTGTCTTGTCTAGAATGAGCTTCAATTTGTCTGCCTGCATCCAATCCTTCACTTCACCCAGTCAGCAAGTCAGGATTTCCACAGCCTTCTTGGCATGAGTTTTGAAACAAAGATAAGATTGACACCAAATCCTGCACTTTCCTCCAACTAATTTGTTTTAACTTTTGATATACAGCTTCAATGCGCCCATGTGAGCTGAAAAGTAATTTCTTCTCTGCTATTATATTACTTGTAAGCCATTATTTTCAAGGGCTGGTTTTAGCTCAGACAGCACACATTTAAGGAAAGAGAGAGAAATGGATCATAGGGTACACGCCCAGAGAAATCACTGCCATCCGATTGGGTAAGCGTTAAAACCTATCATGCTAGAAGGGTGAGGAAATGTCAGTATCAAGTGCCTGTTCTCATTTTCTCTGTTGTGTGCGAGGGATAGCATAAATTGTACATTAATACATCACCAACACCCCCAGAGAATTCCAAAATGACTGTCTTTGAAATGAAACATGCATGCAGTTGCTCTGACCCCTGTATGTGATAGAGCTTGAAAAAGTTCCTTTTTTGTTTTTACACTGCAACTCTCTGACCATTTCCACACTGGACTGTTCTAGTGCTATTATTCCACTTTCAACATCCAGTGGAATTCTGGGGTTTGTAGTTTACTGAGGACAAAGAGCTCTCCAGCTGAGAATTCTAAATGCCCCTTCCTAAACTGCAAACCCCAGGATTTCATAGGATGCTGAAAGTGGAATAATAGCACTAGAACAGTGCAGTGAGGAAATGGCCTCAGAATCCCGTACTGGCACACTTGTGTTCCTTGGCTGATGTGCTCACTTCTTTCTTGGCCCATGTAAGAAGTAGGCTGCTTGAAAGACCATTGGCCTGTGGAAAGGACTGTACATATTTCACACATTATAGAAAGAGGAGATCAGGAAGACTGCCTTAGTCCCTGCTGCTTTGACATTCAGAGTTGGCTTCACTTCAAGAGCCCTGGGCCGGATGGTGTCAGCCTTGTGCCTTCTGGGCATGGGATCATCTAAGTGCCTTTTCAAACGGTTAGAAGAACAAATCCAGGTGGCTTTTCAGAAATCCCATCTGCTGAGGCTGGCCTAGAATGCTTACATTTTTAAAATGTAAGCAGCCTAGCACAACAATGACTCAGGACTTCTTCCCTGCCAAGGACAACTTGTCCCAGTCCGCAGGCTATATTTTGCCCATTCTCCTCCCCTCCACAAACCCTGACGTAGCCAAAATACAATAAAACAAAATAAAATAATAATGAATTTGATCTTCAGTTGTGGTGGCATAAGCCATTGCTTACAGAGCATGACGACATAATTTCCAGGGACAGGACACCAGTGCGTGCGAGAGACGGCCAGATGTCACTTTGCCACACATCTTGAAGCATCAGTCCATCGTGGAGTCTTTTGGCATGGCCACGTAGGACTAGGTTTGAATGCATCCAAATGGTCTAGTCCACTCTTTTTGTCAACTTTTGTCACTGCCACTTTAACAAAAATCATTAATAAAAGAATCTTCTTTTGGAGCACAGCTGTCCTGGTCTTCTGGACACCCGACCCTTCCTTTTTAATTTTTTTTCTTTTTTAAAGTATTTATTTTTCTTTTATCTCTTGGGTTTCAGATTTCCCTTTTTGCTACAGTAATTTGTTGCTGCTTTTAGAGCCTTGGGGTATATTGGGGGAGGCAGACAATGGCACATGTCGGAAAAGAGTCAAGAACTGGAGAAGGGGGGTAAGATTCTCAACAACATTTAAAGCCCCCCCCCCATCTTGGATATATGAAAAGATAAAGTGTCCATGGCCACCCCGGCTGGTGTATTTGGAGAGCCATGGTCCAAAAAAGTCACTTTTCTAAACACTGAAAGAAAAGCAATCTCTTTTAAGAATATTTGTGGTGACTTTTTAATTCCTGTTAATAACTGGTGGTTTTATCCACATCAATCAAGCGGCAAACACATTGCTTTGCCAAGGGATTTGTGCAATTGGCATACATATTTCAACAAAACAAGGACCATTTAACTGTGTGTGGAACCCATAAGGCAGGAAGAAAAATACTCCTGTGGAATAGATCCTGAGGAATAGCTAGGAAAGGAAAGAGCCATCTGCACTACAAGGTACATCTAGCATCGCCAAAACTGGAGACTCCAAGACCTGGTCCCAAACTCTGGCAACTCTTAATCATTTCATTTTAAATAATTTTTAAGGAGTGTTTTTTTAGTGTGTTTTAAAAAGTTTTCTCTCTGTATTGTTTAGATGTGTTTATCAATTGTAGTTTGCTTGCGGGGAGGTTGAAAAGCTGAAAAGCAATACACAAATGCCGTGAACAAATACACAAACAAACATCTAGTGTCTATTGCAAATATTCTTTGCACTGGAGAGATTTTAAAATCATCATGAAAAATACAGCCACAGGAAACAGGCAAAGGGAATGAAGGAAAGGGCTTTCCGTCACTCCACCTTCATCCTCAGTTTAATTGTTTTTGGTCTTGCAATGATTTCTAACAGCTGGCCCAACTATCGTCCTGATCGTGTTGCTCCGAGCTTCGGCTCACAGCGAGTGGATTGGGAGGGGTGGACTTGGCAGTGAAGCAGCTGCTCTGGACTCCAAGCCATGAATGAGCTCAGAGCAGGGAAGAGAGATGGGGAGGAAAGGGACTTGGATAGGATCGATTCTATTTATTTAGCTTTCCTAAGCAAGAGAAGGTTGACTAGAAACAGACATAGAATGGGCAGGTGCTGTGCAGGTCCTACAAGTTCTCACAAGAAACTGTACTTGCATCTTTTTGTACAGTTTAGAAGAAACTGTTTTTTAGGTTACTATTCTTAGAGTCCCCAGCTTGGATATTGGCTAGGTGCATGCAATCCTTATATAGGATGTAGACCGTTTGTTTTATTTCCTTTGGTTTGTCCCTGTACACCAGAGGTTGGGGACTTATGGACCTCCTGGTTCTTTGGACACAATCCTTGATCACTGGGCATGTTGAGTGAGGTTTTTGGGGAATAAAACCCCAGATGCCTGGAGTTTTGAATATCCTTATCTTACTTTAAGCTTGGAAAAGTTACTTTTTGGAGTTGTAAGGCCCATGCTCTCTCAACCGGCGTGGCCACTGGGTCATGATTTCTGGGTGGATGTATGGTACAAAAGGAATTTTTTTCCAAAATTTATCCCTACTTATAGACTTTCCATTGACTGACACTTTCCAAATGCATTCTTCTGAGGAGAAAGGGTCAAAAAGAGATAGAATATGGACAAAGCCAAGTGTTGCAGTGCAAATTGGATAGAATGTGAAACTTACATGACCACTGGTTAAGTATATGCTGTCAGGAGAATTCTGGGAGTATATTGAAATCTCCTGGTCATTCTTTGGATTTACAGTGGATCAACTTTTGGTTCCCAATTCCTAATTTTTTAGAAAGAACAACAAACGTAGAAGTACCATGAGACTTTGCCTAGTTATCACAATTTGATACTACTTTAACTACGGAATCTTGGGATTTGTAGTTTGGTCAGGTACTTTGAATTCCCTAGTGCAGTTCCCTGAATTATATCATTATGAGGTCTGTGGTGAAGAATTCTGTGTGCCTTCAAAAGTTATTTATTCCAGGATTCTATAGGATAGAGCTGTGGCACTTTAATAGTATTTTAAGTGTATATACTGTTATCAGTGTACAGTATAGACTGTTATAAGTATATAGTGCAGGTCATAGAAATGGCAATAGCATGTGTATTTCTATATCACTTGTCAGCTAAGTGTTCTCTAAGCAGTTTACAATGTGTTAGCTAACTATCTCCAACAAGCTAGGTACTCATTTTACCGACCTGCAGAAGTATGGAAGGCTGAGTCAATCTGGAGCCCAGCAGGATCGAACTCACAACCTTGTGGCTGCAGTACCGGCATTTAACCACTGTGCCACCAGGGCTCCTTAAGGTCATAGAGTCATAGAGTTGGAAGAGACCCCAGGTGCCATCCAGTCCAACCTCATGCCATGCAGGAACCCACATCAAAGCACTCCCAACAGATGGCCATCCAGCGTCTGCTTAAAAACCTCAAAGAAGGAGACTTTTTCATGCTCCGAGTCAGCATATTCCACCGCCAAACAGCTCTGACCATCAGGAAGTTCTTCCTGAGGTTTAAGTGGAATCTCTTTTCCTGCAATTTGAATCCAGTGCTCCTTGTCTTAGTTTCTGAAGCAGTGAAAAACAAGCCTGTTCCCTCTTCAATATGACATTCCTTTAAATATTTGAACATGGCTATCATGTCCCCTCTTAACCTTCTCTTCTGCAGGCTAAACATACCCAGCTCCCTAAGCCATTCCTCATAAGGCATGGCTTCCAGACCCTTCATCATTTTGGTCACCCTCCTCTGGACACCCTCCAGCTTGTCAATATCCTTCTTGAAATGAAGTGCCCAGAACTGGTATCTTCTTAAAATGAAGTCTGCTTGGGAAGAAACCAGGAGTAGGGCTGTGGGTAAAAGGGCTGTGACCTCAGTTTTGGCACTGAAGAAAAAAAATTCTTGAGATGCTGTGCGTGTGTTTAATTATAAATGTATGCCTGACCCCTAAGCCAACATTTTTCAGCTGGGCCCTGCTGGTGTATCTTGGGCAGCCTTCCTTAGAGTGGTGCTTTCCAGATGTTTTGGATTACAGCCCCCATTCAAACCAGCTAGTGTGGATTCTAAGAGATGACAGGCACTGCAGTCTAAAACATCTGGTGGGCATCACGCTGTGAAAAGGCTGATGGGGGGCTGAGCACAAACCTGTAAGCTTGAAATCTGCCCATCCCTACAGTAAGGAAAAAATGACCTGCCCAAGATTAACATTTTATTCCTCCTTGGATTATTTTCTGTATTTGGAGCAGGGCATAGAACCCAAGCCTCTTTCCTGGGAAAGTGTAAACTAGCAAACTGTTGGGTATTATTTATCTCCATCTTAAGATAGATCTTCACTACCAGTTATATCATTTCAGTTTCCCTTTAGTGGTCATGCTTCTATCTGAACAAATCTTGGGATTTTTAGTTGACTGAGATCCTCAGAATTCTCTGCTAGGAAGTGCTTGTCTAGTTGCCTGAACTACAGTACCCTGGGATGTGGGACTGAGGATTAAAGCAGGATACCTTGGGGGCTGTAATTCAGGATAGTACAGAGGAGCTCTCTAGCAGAGAATTCTAAATAAATATCTCAGGGATTTCTTTCAGACCCTGAGTCTCCACTTATCATGGGTCATCTCCACATGGGAGATGAGCATTCAAATTCTCTAGTTTTGCTGAACTCAGCTCCAGGCAAGAGCATATTGCTCTGTGGAACCTACAAGTCTGCTAGCGGAACAGAAGCTTACTACAGTTTCCAAGGCTTAATTGATTTGTGGCTGCAACCTGCAAACACTCTCTGCAAAGTCTATGTAGTTACTTAGTTTTCCTCTTTTTCTCTCAGTTTTGGTAGTGCCAGGGCTCACCTTCCATTCTGCTCTTCATCTACCTTCTGGCTAGAAGCAAGCAGCTAGATTAAGTGTTCCTTATCCCAGCCTCCCAAAGTAAATGAGAAAGAATACTCCACTTGCTTTACATTGCTGTGGGAACAGCCTCTTGAGCTAAGGTCCTTTCTGCACTTTTGCAGTGCTATTATTCCACTTTCAACATCCCGTGAAATTCTGAACAAAGAGCTCCCCGGCTTAGAATTCTAAATGCCCTCCCTAAACTGCAAACCCCAAGATTCCATAGGAACTCTTCTTAATCTTTTTCTTACGGTGTTTCATGTGCAAATATGTGCAATTTCAAAAGTTTTCTCCTTGCTGGATGAGATTTTCTAGACATTCTGCCCTGTTTTCAATGATAGTTTGCACCTTGACACTTTTTGGCCAAAGACACATTTGCACAAATATCTGACAAATGGTGCTTTTTTTGTGCAATATACATGGTTCCCTATACAAAGTTGCTGGCTTTTGCACAACAATCATGATTTTTCCCCTTTTGGCACAAACAATTTTCTTTCACAGAAGATTCCCAACTGGCAAATAAAATCTTGTAGCAGTTCACCATTCCCTTAACTTATTGTTCAGACCACTTCTTATTCAGGATGAGAAAGTTTGCAAGTACTCTATATATCTGCACATCAAAGCTTTTACAAGCTTTGCCTGCTATAGTGGCCCTGGTGGCACAGTGGTTAAATGCCAGTACTGCAACCACAAGGTTGTGAGTTCAATCCTGCCAGGCTCCAAGGTTGACTCATCCTTTCGTAGGTCGGTAAAATGAGTACCCAGCTTGTGGGGGGCAAGTAGCTAAAATACATTGTAAACCGCTTAGATAACACTAGTTGATAGGCGGTATAGAAATAAATGCTATTGCTATTGCTATATTCTTATGTTACCAGGGTTTGAGCTGGAGGGAGGCACTTTTTTGTGATGATGTTGATGATGATGATGACGATGATGATATTAAGAGAATATATATATATATATATATATATATATATATATATAAAAAGAAATATAACAAGATATAGAATCAACATAAAAGACAGACAAGAAAAAGAATAAAGACAATAATAACACACAATAACTGCACCCTAATTTACATGTTATAACATCAAACAGAAAGTATATTATTTTAAAGAAATCAAAATAAGAAAAATAGGGAAAAAAACAGCCTAACTAAACCAAAATACTTAAAATGACTTCCGAGCGATGGTATATTCCATATTTGTCATATTAGTTTAATGCCTATATTACTGCAGGGAGGCACCTTGGGGGTTGAAACCAGGTACTCCCTACCCAAGAATGTAGGTACAGAGGGAACAAAATGAGGGTGCCGCTTCTTCACATGACAATTCTGCCCCTCATTCAGTTTTCCGCCAGTTCCCAAATTTCTAGCATTGCAGAGGGACTCTGAAAATCACTCACACCTCAAACTCTCCTATTTGCTGTGTTTGCATTCCTTTGGTGTTCCTTTGGTAACGTTACCTGTCCTGTTTCCTCTGATGTCTGAACTCTGTTTCTAAGAATTCAAGTTTTAAGTTGCTGCAATACTAGAAATTTGGGGACTGAAGGGAAATTTCCATGTGTGTATGTGTGTGTGTGCATAATTCCTCTTTGAAGTTCAGTGCCCCCATTTTTCCCCAACTCTGATAGCCACACCACTCTCTTTACCATTGACTAAAGGCTCTTCATGTATTCTAGTAGTCAGATATAAGGGAAGAGCAGGGACAAATTCTGGTATCCACAAGGAGACATCTCTAAGTGTTCAGTGGATATCATCATCATCTTCATCCTCAATTTATTTATTTTAAAACAAGCCCATGCATTTCAGTCCATATAATTATTTCAGTGGCCTGTCTGAAGGGCAGAAATTTGCAGAGCCAAAAATCTAACTCCATTTGCTGGACTGGCAAGAAACTAGAGCCCAACATACACGCGCACACACCAGTTTGTGTGTGCGCGCTCATATATGTGAGTGAGAGAGAGAGTGTGTGTGTTTGTAAGAGAGACTCTTGCAGCTCAGTTAGGAAATATTACAGTAATCCATTGTCTTCCAGCACTTCCTATCCAATATCTGTCCACAGTTTTCAACAAGTTTCTCCCCATTTTCCTGGCTCTCCCTTCCTGTCTCGCTCCATTCCACCTCACCATTGTAAGCCTCCCTTTTTAATATGATAGAGAGAGAAGAAGAGGCCAGAAATGACCTCCTTTCCATTGTCAGATGTATAGTCATCCTTGTTATCATCATTTGCAATAGAAGCAGGGGTATATTCTGAACATTTCTCTTGTTGCAGCCCAGGAAAATCTGCTGAGGAAACTGGCTTGGGACCAAATGCGGGTACCTGCCCCTGCATTCCTGGACACCTAATGTGGATTAAGTCTTGAGAGGGGTCTTAGGGATCAGTGCTGAGCAGGATGATGCCTCCAGGGCAGTGGTTCTCAACCTGTGGGTCCCCAGATGTTTTTGGACTTCAGCTCCCAGAAGCCCTGAGCATTGACCATAGTGGCTGGGGCTTCTGGGAGCTGAAGTCTAAAAACATCTGGGGACCCACAGGTTGAGAACCACTGCTCCAGGGCCTTGTCTTCTACAGTAGGCATACAGTAAAGATTACAAATCTTTCTATCTCCATCTTATTTTATTTCTCCAAAGCTTTACAGTTCTTGCTTTGTATTTGGTTGCAAGACCTTTTTTTTCCTTCCCTCACCAAAAATCATATGATTCATGTGTTCTACTCAGCATGTATTTTCACACCATTGATTAAGGTGTAGTTTTAGTGCCTATTTTTCAGCTGAATACATTTTTGAATTATAAAGGGAGCACATGGTTATATGTGTACTTTATTTCTCCCAAATGACCACGTGTTTTGTAAATGAATTCTTGAAATGAAACACATTCTTGCAATTAATCTCATAAGGGCCCAAATTATCTCTTAGTCCTGATTGGAGTTTGTTATTGTGTGTTTTCAAGTCATTTCCAACTTATGGCATTTTCTTGGCCAGAGTTACTCAGAGGAGTTTTGTCTGTCCCTTCCCCTAAGGCTTGAGAGAGTGTGACCTGCCCAAGGTCACCCACTGGGTTCCCATGGCTGAGCAGGGATTCAAGCTCGAGTCTCCAGAGCATAGTCCAACATTCAAACCACTGCCCAGTACTGACCGATTAGAGTAGACCCATTCAGTCCATTAGATTACTCTATGAGTTGACTCACCAGTCAATGATTGATTGTATGGATCTACTCCACTTGGGAACACCAACAGGATGCCAGCTAAAGGGTGAAAAGATTACTTTTGCAGAGACTGTCAGGTCCAACAAAATTCTTTTTTCATACCCAATGGGTAAGGCTCAACCTATTTCCTTTATTCTACAGCATCTAAATAAGACTTCCAGTAAATGCAGCCTTGTTTTCTGGGGATGAGAGTGTATGATGCACCCGAGGTCATCCAGTGGATTTCCATGGCTGAGTGGGGAATCAAACCTTGGTGTCCAGGGTCACAGTCCAACATTCCAAGCACTACACCACACTGGCTCTGAACTTTGCAATTCGCAGACCAGGTCATGTAGCCCAACTTCAGTCTAACTCTGTGCGCATAAATTACTCTTGTCTTCTCAAGGTAAGGGGCCCTCACCTCCAGCTTTAGACTCGGTTTAGTAGATGGAGCAATGGAGGCCATGTGCTCCCTGTCTTTTCAGGGTCCCTTGACACTGTTCATTTATAGCACTATAATTCCACTTTGAGTGCCATGGCTGTATCCTATAGCCTCCTGAGCTTTGTAGTTTGATGAGATACTAGAGCTCTCTGGCTGATCATTCTGAAGACTCCTCCATAAACTACATACCCCAGGATTGATGGGGCAGACCTGTTGGGATATTCCCTCTCAGCATCTACAGAGCATGTTTGCCTTCTCTTAGTAACCACAATGCACATTGTGTTCACTAGATCAGTCACGGGGGTGCTGTTAAAAAGTTGATGACATCGGCCTGGGAATTTGTGGGAAGAGGGGGGCAAGAAGTTAACATCTTCTCAGAATATCGCCTGTCGACTGTTCCACAACCTCAAGTCCCCCCCTTTTTTTTTGAAAGAAAAAAACAAAACAAGCAGCATCCATTCAGGAATGCTGAGACAAAAGCCTGCAGCTGATTCCAATTTAAAAACCTCATTGGGGGATAATATTATTGTTTCTCTTGTGCTCTGGGTCTTTCTCTTAAAAAAAAAAATCCCCCTTTTGCTTTGTTTTGTTTTGCTGCTGCCCTGGACAATATAAGTGCTGTTTCCATGGCAACCCATAATGACAATCTCCTATCTCTTTTTCCTTCTTCCCAGCACCTGGTGAAAGCCCTTGTTAGAAGCACATTAAGGAAAAGGATGCTCCTTGAATCATGATTATTGCATAATTTAGAAAGAGAGCAGAATCGAGATTTTTATCTCATTTATTTATCACACTGATAACTCCAGTCACTATTATCCTCACTGTCCTCATCTCATCTGCATTTGTATAGTTCCTTCCCTCCGTTGACTTCAAGGTGGGATACATGGCTGTTCTTCTTCCCACAAGTATCCTTACAGCAGGCTAATCAAACATTTCTGACTCAAAATCATTCACTGAGTTTCATAGCTCAGGAAGGGTTTTAAAAAGGATCCCCTAAGTCCCAGTCCAGCATTTTGACCACCCTTGATGTCCAATGTGCTTTCATGTTGGGTATCATGAGTGGTCAAAATGCTGGACTGGGACTCATTAGGTCCCCAAACAATGCTCTTTGCGCTGCGTATACTTTCATATAGCACTGTGACTCCAGTTTAGCTGTCATGGTTGCGTCCTTTGGGATCCTGGGCTCTGTAATTTGATGAGGCGCTATAACTCTCTGGCTGAGAATTCTAGAGGCCCCTCCCTAAACGGTAAATCCTAGGATTCCATAGGATGTTGCCATGACGGCTAAAGTGGAATCATAGCACTATGGTGGTGAAAAGTGTTTCTTTGCATCTACTGCCTCCACTGTGAGAGGAAATCCCCCATTGGCTTTGATGGGGAATTCTTCCCAGCGTAAACAGCAGCATCAGAGAAGTCACTTTTCCCCAAGGATTGTACCAGAGGAACAAAGGTCTAACTCTCTGCCCTAGAAGTCCTGGTAATTATCAAACCTTCATTAATAGATACTGTTGGAAACCTGTTGTAAAACAGGGCTGGGAATATTGCACTCTGCCTTTTTGTGGCTTGCCCCCCACAAACGTCCTCCCCCCATGTTCCAAACAATCCCTAAGGAGTATGGGGATGATTTTGCCATTTTAGGCCCAGGAAAGGACTTTTTACTACAGGAAGTGACCCAGAAGTTGACTATCATGTCACTTCCTGCATAAAAAAAGTCATCCTTGGGCCCTAAATGGCCCAGAGAGAGCAAAAACCATGGTGAAACACCTCCCCCCATGTCCAGTAGGGGGTGCGGGAGAATTTGGAGGCATTTTTCTTAATTTTTCCTGGTATTGGAATGCAGCCTTCTAAGGTCCCAAGGCAGAAAGCTTCCATAATGAATAAAAAAGCATGCAAAAATGTCCTCAATCTCATCCCCACAAGCCCTCAGAACTCTGCACTACTTCCAAATACCTCCATTTTTTCCCCTGCATTCCCTCTCAAAATGGCGATAGGAAGTGATGCAACATTTCCTGTTGACATTTTGAGAGATTGTACAGGAAAATGGAAGTATTTAGGCTTTGTCTGGAGGTTGTAGCCCATCAGAGTCCTGGAGGGATTAGCCCAGTCCCCACAGAGTTCTCTACCCCAGCTTTAGGAAATCTTTTAAAAGGAATGATGCAAAGCAGAAGGAAGTGGATATTACTGTAAGCACAGGGGGAAAACACATCTGCTGCACTTCCAAACAATTCAGTCAACACATCTTGCAAACTGACCAGATGCAAGCTGAACAGAATTGATTTGCAGATTCAGTTTACTGGAAGTGAGAACTTTCTGTTGTCCTATTCCCCTTCTTCTTCCTGACATGAGTGTTCTATCAAGGATATCAAAAGCAGAGTGGAGGAGTTGTTGTGATGGGAAGAAGAATTCCCCCACAGTGATGGACAACTGTGTCTGAAGTGTGATGGGATTCAAATCAGGAATTGTTGATTCTGTTCCTTACCTCTCCTAGTGATGAGACACTTGCGGTTGTGGATCCCTCCCTGCAACTTGCAAAGATATAAAAGCTCCCAGGTCTAAGGCAAGGATGGGAAGATGTTGGTCTTGTGGTCCTTCTTGGCCCTTGACCCTGCTTCCCCAAATTCCTCATCATTTGGTGGTTTACTAGCTTTGTACAGGAATCTCCGCACTCATTCCAAAACTTACAGTGCATCTCTTAAGACTTAGACTTTTTCCGTAGCACGCTCCCATCCCACAATAGAACAGGATCGCAACAGGACTGCCACGATACTTACCCATCACATTGTCATGATCCCATCATGATCCCATCGCCAACTGTCATGATCGTGCACTGAATCATTGACAGGTTTTTTCCATCAATGAGGTGTGATTGCACAACTGTCCCAGATTTACCTGCCCTGCAGAAACCCCAGAAATGCAATGGAGGCACTTCCTGCCTCAGCACAGTCTGGGAAAGCACCAGCTGACTGTAGAAGGAAGAGGTGTGGCCATCACGCTTTCTTGAACACGGAGCCAGCCAGTATGGAGGAGAGTGATCCTGTTGTGTATCCTTCCTGGCAGGGTTGACACCAAGTCCCCACAGGACACATTCATGAAAAGGTAGGATGCAGAATGGGTCTTAGTTACCTGAAATAAGAGCTATTAATTAATATGTGCCGGTATTTTTAATCCCATTCTTTTGCCTTTGGCTCTGTCCAGGACTGAAATGTGCCCCATGAGAAGATCTCTGAATATCAGGTTGAAAGAGGTCCTCCCCAGTACTGTAGTGCCTACAAAGCCCAGTCCAGTTCTGCATTCCTTACATGTAAATCTGCTTCATTGCATGAGAAGTTAATTCACTGTCAAATCTAGGTTCTTTTAGCCCAGTCACACTGTCCTTTCTCATACAGAGAAAAAAAAATAAGCCATATTGCCATCGCAGTGTAATAGTCTGAGTGTTGGACTAAGACTCCATGGGACCAGGGTCGGACACCCCATTCAGTTATGGAAATCCATTGAGTGACCTTGGGAAGTCACACCAACTCAACCTAAAAGGAAGGCAATAGCAAACTGCCTCTCACAAAATCTTGCCAAGAAAACCCCATGAGAGCATCACCATAAGTCAAAGTCAACTTGAAAACACATAATAACAACCACCACAACGAAGTACACTTAGAAAAATCACAGTTGCTCATTCAGTCAGTGCTTTAAAAGATACACCGTTTTGTAGTGGGGGGAGATGTCAGCATCAAGGGCTTTTTTTCATCTTCTGTGATGTGTGTAGGAAACAGCATGGATTATAGAGCAATATATCATTAGCATCACCAGCATGCTATGGCCCGAAAAAGTAACTCTTCCAAGCCCTCAGAGGGTGGGAGACATGAAGGAAAGAAGGGGGCAGGGGGTTGGACTCAATGACTATTGTGGTCTCTAGTGCTTTGGAAAAAAGTTCAAAAACAATAGAAACGATGACAACATAGAACACAATGAAGATATTCCTTTACTGTACTCTTTCCACTGGAATGTGAACATTCAAAGGGAAATGAAGATGGGGGAAAGAGCACTCTTTGTTTCTCTTACTCCCCATCCATACTGGTTCTTTGTGATATCTTCAGCATAGTGTCAAAACAACACAGCTCCTTGGAGGAGACTCAACCTACTGGTGGGAGGAATTGTGAACTAAGGGCACAGGGATGCAAAGCCAGTAATTTTTGTGATGGTGGGAATATGAAATGTGACTATGGAAATCCATTATCCATGCACAGATTGGTGTACTATACCCTTCTATTTTTCTATGTGATCACCAGCATGCATCTGGAATCTGGAATCATGGCAGTGTTTTATGCCTGTGCAAGTCCCCTTAGAGAAGACGTTGGACTGTTTCATATACCATGGAAGGGCTGTATTCAGTTCTGGAAGTGGAGTTGTGCATATCGTCACATCACATATGATGCACACTGCCCACCAATACAAAATATACATTGACCAGAGGTATGGATTATAGATTATGCAACACTGCAGGTAAAGTGCATGTACATTGTGCTTTCAGATTCTCATTTGCATTTGGTTGTACGGCCAGTTCCATAACATTACCTTTACCTAATGAGATGGAGCTGAACAACTTCCATGTAACTCATAGGGAGTAAAATCACACTCCATCTCCATTAGTGTAGGATCTTGGCTGATGGTGGACAGGATGAGCTCATCACATGAGGAAGGCAATGCCTTGAGTGACCCATTCTTATGAAGTGCACAGACAGATACAAATTTGTTAATAAAGGGGGAAACATACCCATGTGGTCAGGCATATCTGTGCAGATTATCCTTCTTCCTCTTGTATTATGTTTGTTTTGGCTGGATGGGATTCTTGCTGTCAGCTTAGCAGACAGATATCTGGGCTGTGATAAGTGCAAGACAGCTGTTGAGGGCCAATACTTATTTCTTCAAATGATGAACATCTGTTTAAGGCTGAGGAATGGGGACACAATGACATTCCACTCTGTCCCAAACCTCCCTACAACATGATGTTTTGTTTGGAACTTCTGTTTCTGGGGTGAAATTGAGCAGACATTTGAAGAAGACATTCTTTCCCCACACCCCCGAAGACAGCTCCTCAAAGGAAAAACCAATTACATTGACTGGGATTGTGATAGGAAAAATAGATGTGAAAACTGTTATGCCGTTGTTTTTGTCTGGAAACACTTTAATCAGAAGTGTATGTCATCGAAGGCAAGTTCCCATGAAATCAATGAGACTTCTTTCCAATTGGGGATGGCCCCAATCCAGACAAAGTTAGTCATGACTGAGTCCCATGGAAAGTGAGAATGGTTGATTAAAGTCGCCAAGGGGTGTGAAGCAATCCCCCAGAAGCAAAAGAAGTAAAGCTTTGGGGGCTTTTGAGTTTACGGGGAGGAAAGGTGACTAAATGGAAACATGAGAGAATTCTTAAATTTACAAATAAGACCTACAGCAAAAAGTTGCAGTGTAGAATGCTTCTGTTCAGGTTTCCATCCACCCATCCAGCCACAATCTCTCACAGAATATTTAGTTTCAGCCCAACTTCCATTTTTGTCTTTCCATTCCCCCATTCTCCCATCAATCACAACAGCATTCCTTGGCCAGTGAGCATGCTTCGGCTGAGATTCTATTAGAGTATTAGAGCATTAAACTCTGCCAACATACTTATGCTGGAATATAACGTCTGTTCCTTTCGCTGGCAGGAGAACAAAAACTGGTTGGTACCTGTGTATATCTCCAAGAACAATCAGTGGTTAGGGGTAAGAGTTGTGCTCTATCATCAAGAGAGAGAAAGAGGGAAGGCATTGCACAGTCTTGGAGAAGGGCATTGCACAAGAAGGTATTGGATACCTGCATGTGAAAGGTCTTTAAGAATATTTGTATTGGCTTAACCCCCAGGTACACCAGAGGAAATAACCAAGAAGATTCCAGCTTCTGTCCACATTGGGTAGTGTCGTGGCTCTCATTCCTTTGGGTTCTCCTCCTCAATAAAGATCTTTTATCTATTTCTACAGAGCTTGAGCTTCACTTGAGACCGTTGATGCTCCTCTATTGTGCATCAATATACTAGTTAGTGAACACCACATATGAATGCATAGGGAAAGAATCAGTTCACTGCCAGCATATAGAGAAGGTGGACATAATTGCAGTTTTGGGGACCCAGTTTTTGCCACTCACTGCAGGATCTGCTGTGAGCTGCACCTCCAGATGTGGTCGGAGAATACCCTTCCAGTTTTGTAAAAAAACCTCTTTTGATGTAAGTTGTGGACCAAACCAAGGCACAGGGAAAGAGCTGTACCTTGTTTCAATACAAAATCACCACTCCTGCATATCTCAAATGGCCTGTGGATGCCATGATACCATATAGGATGAATAATTTGGAGAAAGTAGACAGACACAGGTTTACTTTGATTGTACTAGACCCCAGGGTCATCCAAAACAGCAATAGTACAGTACAGTACACTTCAGTAGAGTAGTATTGTATAAAACAGTACAATGCAATACAGTAGTGATATACAATAGAATGCAACACTATTGTATGATATTACACAATAGTACTATAGAATACAAGAAGGTAAGGCTACAGTAAAATAGCACTATCCACTACAATACAAAATGCTGCTCATTTTTTCTCCTTTAGTATTTAACTTAATTTAATCTACGGCATGGTAAATTGGCAGAAAATGAGTTGCAATCATTCTCTGTCTCACTTTCCCTTTAGAACCTCTTCCAGCAGTTCTCAAAAACTCTGTCTATTAGTGTAAGTATGAGCTGAAAATGCTGTTTGACCAAAGTTTGTTGACCAGCAATCAAATAGGATATCACTTGCCAAAGTGTCATAAAACTGAAAGCTAAGGATTAGCTAATAACCTGGGATCTGCAAAGGTCTGACATACCAGCCCGTGAAGGCGTGCTGACAAATAAAATGTGGGTTGCTCTGAAACTCCAGCAGCTGCATGTCTGTTTTCCACTGGGCCCAGCACAAGATTTTCAATGGACCACTGAGACAAGGAAACTTTTTGATAGTTTCACAATAGGGAGAAAGTGTGGGAGTCTTTGCAATGCAGATGTGGACTGTGAGTTGCACTTATACACACATTGTCCTTTCTCCAAAATTTAGCAATCTCACCTCATTTCTTTCAAAGCAGGCAATGCATTTGGGTCCATGCTAATGGAAATAAAGATTGCTAAGCTGGCTGAAAATTGCCAAGTGTTCTCCCCACCCTCTGCCATCTCCTGATGTCCTATTCATTTCTCCTGACACTTAAAATGTAGAGACATGGTCTGGTGGATGCTCTCTGACATTGAAGAGAAGATTTAGAAAATACTGGAGGATAAAGGTTGGAGTTTGTTGTTGCTATTCGCCCACAAATCAGCTTTGACTTATGGCAGCCCTATCAGTGAGAAATCTCCAAGATTCCCAGACATCGACAGGGCTGCGCAAATCTTGCAGTCTCAGGGAGGTGGCTTCCTTAACTGAATCAGTCCTTCTGTAATGTGGTCTTTTTTTGAACTGCCTTCCACATGCCCTAATATTATCATCTTTTCTAGTGAGTAATATTGACTCATGATAAGTTCAAATACAATAATCTCAGTTTAGTCACTTTGGCTTCTAATGAGAGTTCAGGCTTGGTTTTTTCTAGAACCCCTAAGGCTGAAAAACAGCCTGTATATGTCAATACCTCTGGTCATCTCTGCTGATGCAGAAATTCAGTGTGACTTACAATCTGATAATGAAATAGTTGAAGCCAAATCCTTCCTTTCCATCATTCAGGATAATGAATGGTTATCATTCCAAGCAGTCCCATGGAGGCGAAACATAACCCCCTTGTGGTTTGAAATTGAAGGCTAATATTTACTTAAGGGCAAGTGACACGCTATGAAATCCATCCATCATTCAAACAGTGGCAGCTGGTAGTTTCAGTATCACTAGATCCAATCCAAGATGTAGTCTGTACTTTCAAGGAGCTGTCCAAAGTGCTGAACCCTAGCTTCAAAATAGATTCGGCACCTGAAAAGCTCCTTGAAAGTTCAGACTAAAAGACAGATCAGATTCACTGCTCCCAGTAACACAGGAGCCACCAACCACCATTGATGTCAAAACTAGAGGTCAGCTATGCTGCTCCTTAGAGCATTGGAGCAACTTAAGGCTGTCTAGAATTTATTGTAGGACATGTTGCTTGTTGTTGTTATTTGCTGCAAATTTGACTTTGACTTACAGTAACCCTATGAAAGAGAGAGCCCAAGAACTGAGACACTCTTGTCCTCTCTACTCAGCATAGTCAATGGTGAAAGCAGGGAACGATGCAGCAGTTCGAAGCATGCTGCACTTTTTGGGGTAATAAATTCCTCTGACAGAAGGGTCAGGCTCTTCAGGACCTTGGACAGCTTTTGGGGGACAACAGATGTGGAAGTCTCCACTGGAATTTCCTAACCCCAAGGACAACCTCATGAGGAAAGACAGGAAAGTCTGGTTCTTTTCGAATGAATGCTTTTGAACTGTGTTTTTGGCTTTCTCTCTTCATGTGCATGTATGTGTGTGTGTGTGTGGGGTGATGACAAGCCAGTTCTTGGAATGTTTCTGAAATTCTCCCCAACTCAGTTTCCCTCTGCATTTTAGAGTTCTGAATTATCCTGCTCTTAATTTTTGAGGTGGAAGAGATGTGCAGGAGAGTGTAGGTTAGCTCCAGTAAAACACTGGACTTGATACAATCATACAGACAATCTCGTCAGGACTGTTCAATGCTCATCTGCTTGCTGGCTTCTCCTGCTCCTCTCCCGCTTCCTCCTCCTCTTTCTTGCATTGTGTGATCAATGCATCATTGATCACACAATGCATCATCTGCATCAGTAATGCAGAGCAAGGTGGGGAAGACGTAAAGATTGGATGGAACAGAGAGCTGGAGTAGCTCTCAAGCTGTAATTCTGGGATTCATGGTAAAAATTCTTCTAAAACTATCAGAGAAGGGTTGGGTCAGATTACAGTGTGAAAAAGAGTGAATGCTTGTCCCTGAGGAGCATGATTTAAACCATACTTCTGATTAGACAGCAGGCATATGGAGACCTGCCATAACTTTTTGAATGTGCTTGTGAATGTGTACAGATAGTGATGTAAACAAGACGTGGAAAATGTGCAACCCTTGTGCTTCATACATTCTCCAAGTCCCTTCCCAGCCCCCCCCATGGTGCACCTCACTAAAAAACAAATCAGCAACCAGGGCAATGTCCACTCTTGGAAGTCTCTGGGAGACATAGTGTTGCATGAAAATAAAGCAAGATGTATCTTGCATTCGGGGCCTAAATACCCCAAAGACATTAAATCCCATCTGATTTTGGAAGTTAAGAAGTTTTGGTTAGTACATGGATGGGATGGGAGACTGCCAATGAATACTAGGTGCTATAGGCTATGTTTCAGAGGAAGGAACTGGCAAAACCACCTCTGAGTATTTCTTGCCTAAGAAAACCCTATGAAATTCACCACCATAACACACCACACACACACACACACACATACTTTGACTCTTCCTCCCACCAAAGGGTCTGTTTCAGAACCAGAAGTGGACCTCCAGACACATCTGTTCTTGGTTTTTCCTCCCTGCCATCTTTGAGATTAGCAGAGGCTTTGATGGGTCCCAAGGGCTTATAATTGGCCCATGGAGCTTGCCAACCCCTGATGTAAACAGTTGTCTCTATAAGATCTTTAAATGAAGTGGGTCTTCTTTGGCAGAATGTATGGACTCTATTGGACAGATTTGGAAAGCTGGACAAGTTGCAAGAAAATTTTTGTTTTATGAGAACTAACATATTTCAGTTTAAAACCTCATCACTGATTACTGCAGTCCTAGACAATACATCTTAGATGTGAATTACATTTATTTCTTTTTTTCTCCCTTTTGCTTTCTCTGTCTCTGCCACAAAATTTTCTGCAGCCTGATGACTGTAGCTATCATCTGGAGGACAGCTGACTGTCTGCTGTACAGTTATGCAATTCTGACTTATCTCAATACCCAAATTCTACTTCTTTCACTGGCTTTGTGGAAACTGATGGGTTCAGGGATAAAGGAGCTGTGAGCAACCACAGACTCCATCTTAGGTCACCAGATGTTGTTGTCTGCAGAATCTCTGACCATTGGCTATGTTGACTGGGGCTTCTGGGCAGTGATGTTCAACAATACCAGGGATTTCAAATTTGGGAACCTCTGTTTTGTCAAAACACTCTGAGTATGTGTGCTTTACAGAGAATCTCTGAGATCAACTGCTGACCCAAGGGGCTTGAGTTATGATGGAGGGCGAATAGGCAGTGCTCTGTTGACCACAGCTGATTATTGGAAGGGCAGAAGGACAGATCCCCATTATTTATACCTAGCATGACCAATCCAGAGATTTCATAGTGTCTGCCAATCACAGGAGATGATCTATTCCCTTGTGTACAGAAGAGGTCTTTGAGGTCTCCTGCACACAGTCCGTACGAATAAGCTCTTAGGCTGTAGCTGTGATGTCCCTGGAGGCCATTTTGTCTTCACGACCTCTTCCAATCCTTCTTTATTTGACAGCCATTTTCATTGGACTGGGGAGAATTATATTGCCTTCAGTGCACGCATGCATGCTTAAAAAGGGTATTTGCCTTGCTCTTTCTCATCCTGGCGTAAACCGAAAGCAATGACACAAGAATCAATCAAACAGCACTATTGTAAAGCAAAGGAAAAATTGGATCAGATTGATAGAGAATTTTTTTGAGCCCAAACCAAGCAAGAACAATGAGAGAACTCCATTCTGGTCAAAAGAATACCACTACTGGAATTCAAGCACTGTGAAAGGAGGAGACTTGAGAGTGTTTATTAGCAGCCATAACCTTAATCAAGTAACACTCAGAGAAATATAAAGAAACCTTTTCTCTCCTCCTCCCTCCATGCTGCCTCCAAAGCCAAATAAAGGAGGAAATGGGCCTTCTCTCAAGGCTCTTCAAGGCAAGTGTATTGGGTTCTTAAAATACCCTTAGTTCTTGGGAATCTGCCAAAGCTTTCAAGGATGAAGCCAGAAGATCCATCTCAGGCGGTCCTTCCTGCCACAACAGACAGCACCTGATGTTTTACGAGAAAGGAAATTCCCACAATGCACCTGGCTAACTGCCCAGGCAGGATGTTTTTGGGGTTTAGAGAGATTGCTTTTTACCACCCATAGTGGTGGAGGAGGAAAAACATCTCCGGTGGCAGAGAAAATCTCTGATTTTGATATGATGGTGATGATGGTGAGCAAGAGATTAGTGGGATAGTGTGGTTGGCTGAAGAGCAGAAAAAACAAGAACATATTCAATTGCCCTCTTTTGTCCAGCTGGGCACATCCTTGGTTGGATGGCACATGAATCTATGATATCGTACTTGATGCAAGAGCATTTCTGACTAAGGCCTAGGGCTGAATTCAGAAATGTCTATAAATCATGGCAGAAGGGTCTAGCGTCTGCATTCATCCTGTTTTCTATCGTCCATTGTTTCTTCCAAGTTTTTTTTTAAGGGAAAAAGGCAATTTCATGGCCCAAAAAGGTCCACAAGAAGGACAAATAACCTTAAAATAGAGAATCATGCCCTCTGGAGGCTCCTGTGGATGTCAGTCTTCATTCCGAGACTGAAAAACAGCAATGGGGGCTCGCTATTAAATTTTTAAAAGTGGATGAAGTGGCTAAGGGTGTGAAAGGGGAAGGTCGGAAAGACCTAAATGAGGCAGAGCCACGCTGAAGAAAACAGTTGTTTAGACACAGAAAATGTTGCAACTTCCTAGTGATTTCAAATTAAACGTACACAAAACAGTCTGAGCCATGTTCCAAAATGTCTTGACAGGTTTGGCTGCTATGATAACAATGAAAACAATGAAATAAGAGGAAAAGAACAAGTGCGACAAGCACAGTTTGGAAACAGCGTTTGCTCCTCATTGGTGAGTTTATACGTCATAGCCTTTTGTTGCCCAGTTGCTGCCACCTTATGAAATCTATAAAAAGTTGGTTTAACTACTTGTTCGATGTGGAGCCCTGGGCTACCAGGCCAGAGTACCTCCAGCATTTTTGTCGTTATACACACTGCTGAGCTCAATCTACTATGAAACTCCGTTCATGAATTTAAAAGGAATTTTTTTTAAAAAGCCACTTCAGATGCATTTATACCAAAGTTATAGAAAATTGGAAGCGATCTGGGAGGTTCACTTTTTCCAATTCCGTCCTCATTGTAGGAACCTCTCGATCACAGGTATCATTAATAGGTGGCCACTATCTTCATACTTAGTGTGAAATTTCAGCAATTTGAAGTAATCTGAGGACAAAAGAGAAAGCAGGAGGATGAGAGGAGAAACGGGGGCATTTTAAAAGCAGCTGAAAAAGAGGGACAAGAAAGGATTAATTTGGGACCATCCCTGTCAAACTGAGACAATTGGAGGGCATGTAGTTATATCCCCTATATTATATTATATTATATTATATTATATTATATTATATTATATTATATTATATTATGGGAAGGATAGAATTCCACTGCTTCTTTCCCACTGCTGAGTTACATGAGTGCAAACTACATTTGCCTTTGAATTCAATTTGCAGCAATTGAAGTACACTGAGGACAAAGGGGGAAAGGGGAAGGAGAGAGAAACTGGGATGTTTTAGAAGCAGCTGAAAAAGGTTGTACGAGAGATGATTAATCAGGTCTGTCCCTGGCAAAGCAGGGCAATTGGAGGGCATAAAAGAGGAGAGGAACAGTTAGCACAAGTATCTCAGCTGGTTGCACTGAGCAGCCTTCTCCCACGGGCTCAACACTCTGGATAGCTTCCCATCAGCGTCCAGTAGGTGGGCCAGCTTCAGTAAAGTGACACCTGAAACGTTCTTTTGAGAAGATTAGGATCTGTTCTTAACCTGTGCGGAGATTAGTTGGTGCCCTGAAGCATGAAAATTAATAATATGCCTGTTCTTGTTCCATTTCATGTAAGAGAATCCAAATTAAAACAAGCCCTATCAGGATGTCCTTTTTCCTCTCTCCTTCCCACCGCTTGCCTTTGTATATTGCAGAGCGTTACGTACCCTGTGAAAAACTATATTTGAAAGCAGAGAAAAGAAACAGGGCCCGGTCTGCGAGGTGTGTGCAACTAATCGCTAGGCTAATCTTCGTTGGCACTGAAAGTTGTGTGGTCAAAGTATTTTTCAGGCCCACAATTCAAGGGGTAATTTAAGCTTTGAGGAAATAGAGTCAAAAGGGGCTCAGATTCCCATGCCGACTTTTTCATTTCCAAAGCCTGGGATCCCCAAGCCAAAATCCAGAGCAGCCATCCAGACATAACAGTCGAGACTGCAGGATCCACAGAGGGACTGGCTAGCCTCAGTCAGCAAGGCAGTCCACCAAGAACATGTCCAGGGAGAAAGCAAAGCAGACTATCAATGAGAAACATGCTAAGGGCTGATGAGGTTTTGTGCGAGAGCTCTTAAGGGGGCATATTAATTACTAGAAAAGCGGCTGGTCTCTGGTGGGTGGTAAACCATGCAAAAGATCCCAAGTTCATTCCTAGGGTATTCAGGTAGCAAGTGATAGCAAAAATTTTTGCTGGAGATCCCAGAGAGCTGCTGCCAATCAGAGTACACTTCACTGGGCCTGATGGAAGAGCCTCATCTCATCCTCTTTTTTCCCCACTAAGAGTAGCCCTTTTCCATCAGAAGTCATCTTTGTAAGAACTGTGTAATGCTATCAACTAATGCCTGGGTTTTTCTAGTTTCCTTTTGCCATCCTGTATATGGGCCTTTCTGTACTACCTTGTTATAGTGCCATTATTCCACTTTCAACCTCCTGTGGAATTCTGGGGATTAAAATTGACTCAGGCCCAAGAGCTCTCTGGCTGAGAATTCTAAGCGCTCCTCCCTCAACTGCAAACCCCAGGATTCCACAGGATGTTGAAAATGGAGCAATAGCACTAGAGCAGTGTAGGCCCACAGTTCAATGTTTCCTTTTGTGCAGTGTCTTTTTAGACATAAGGCTGGTGGCAGCCAGGGACTGTCTGGTCTCTAAAATTTGGAAATCACTTTGGACATCTTCCTGTATCAACAGAGGGGTGGGAATCATGTGGCCTGTGGACCATATATGCCCCTTGTGGGGGTCCTATGAAGCTTTTTATGCCTTAAAGAATCTTGTGGTGGAAGGGAGGGGACTTGATGAAAAATTATCCAAAATGTGGGCTTGACCAATCTTCCGCATCTCTAGAATACATAATTTGGGCCTTAACATTTGTTTCAGGCCTAACCCCGTTCCCGTCAAACACTGAAAACAATGGCTTCATAGTGACCAGAAGTGACTTCTGGTCACCATGCTCAGAACAGAATTTCCAATTGCCACCAGTGTTATTATGTGGCCTGTCAAGGATATGGTAGTACCAAAATTGTCCTGCCAACCTACAGTGCAAGGCCCTACCCTGTATAAACAAGTAAGCAAGCAAGCAAGCAAGCAAATAAAGAAGGAAGGGGGAAGGGAGGAAGGGAGGAAGGGAGGAAGGAAGGAAGGAAGGAAGGAAACAAATAGCCACGGTCCTATTTCATTCCTTGGCTATCAACCTACAAGGGAATTAAGTTCTAGTATAACCAAGGAAAAAGTTTTGATAGACAGAAAAGATCCACTGACTAATCACGGAGACCCACCTAAAACCAAGAGTGAATATAACTATTCTGTCAAGGTGTGTTACAGGTAAATCGGGATGATCCTGAGAAAATGTGAAACAGGCAATGTGTGAGGTCTACCACTGACATCAATGGCATACATCTGATCCCTGGAGGCTGGATTAGACAAAAAAAAAAAGAGAGAGAGAAAACAAGCATAGATCAGCAAGAACTGTCAACAGCTGGTGGCAGGTGCAGCTTCCACACTTACATGGCTGCACTGGAGATGAATTATTGCTACTAAAACAGTTTCAGGGAGTAAGAGGCAAAAACTTCAGAAGGATGGGTTTGGTTTTGCGGATGTGGAGGGGCAATAAATCAAAACACCTACATGTGGAAGGGAACCTTGAATACCACAATTTCATCTGTACAGGTAGTCCCTTCACTATGCAGAATCCATTCACAATTTTTCTGTCTTTACTTTATACAGCTGATTCATTGTTTGGACATCTTCCTGGTGACAAGCGCCTCCATCCTTAGTTAGGCTGACAGGGAAACAAATCTTACCTCTTTCCTGTATGTAAATAAAAAAGTTTTCTCACCATGGAAAAGTGCTGAGATTTCTCATAGACTTTTTGTGAAAAAAAGAAAGAATCATTTTCTTTAAAAAATGGTTTTGAGCAAAATGTTGGGTCTTAGGTAAAAACAATAACACACTGTTGTTTTTGGATATTTCTATGTAGAATGTTGGGCTTTTGCTCCAAAAGCAAGGTTTTTCCCCCCACAAAAGCTTTTATATGTATATGTGTGTCTGTGCAATATAATTTTTCACAGGGAAAAAAAATCTGAAATATCTTGGAGCCTTTGATTGCTTTCTCATGATGTGAAGACACCTTTTCTTGTTCTGGATGAAAACATTTGTGAGTGTTCTTTGTACCCCCTAGGTAGGACCTCTAACAACAGACGCTGACTACCTTGATGGTCACCCACAGAACTTTAACTTTTCAAAAGAGAAAACTGGGATGAGAGGCCAAGCAACATCAGAGTGCAGCAAGATGGCAAAAGCTATTGATGAGGAAGAATACACAAGATAGGAGAGGCTGCAGCATTTTGCTTTTGCCTGAGATTACAGGAAAGGTCAAGATTCTGCCTCTCCTCTCCTCTCTGCTGAATTAATCGAGTATAAACTACTCTTGCATGTTGAACTCAGCTTGGAGCAGTTGTAGTAAGCTGAGGACAAATGGCAAAGTTGATGAAGGAGAAAGAAACCAAGACAATTTTAGAATCAGCTGAAAAAGTGGGGTGACAGAAGATTAATCGAGATTGTCTCTACCAAATTGGGACAACTGGAGGGTATGAAGCTTGCCTAACTGGCAAGAATCTGTCATTGCTTTTTATCTGTTATAGCCTTAGAGAACTCAGAGTTACTTCCATGCCATGAAGATCATAGAATCATTGAATCATAGAAATGTAGAGTTGGAAGAGACCACACGGGCCATCCAGTCCAACCCCTGCCATGCAGGAAAACCCTCAAAGCCCTCCCGACAAGTGGCCATCCAGCCTCTGCTTAAAAACCTCCAAAGAAGGAGACTCCACCACACTCCGTGGCAGCACATTCCACTGCCGGACAGCCCTGACCATCAGGAAATTCTTCCTGAGGTTCAGGTGGAATCTCCCCTCCTGCAGCTTGCATCCATTGCTCCTTGTCCTGGTCTCAAGAGCAGGAGAAAACAAGCCCACTCCTTCCTCTACATGACATCCCTTCAAATATTTAAACATGGCTATCATGTCCCCTCTCAACCTTCTCTTCTGCAGACTAAACATACCCAGCTCTCTAAGTCGGTCCTCATAGGGCATGGCTTCCAGGCCCCTCACCATTTTGGTTGCCCTCCTCTTGACCTGCTCCAGCTTATCCATATCCTTCTTGAATTGGGGTGCCCAGAACTGGACACAGTATTCCAGATGAGGTCTAACCAAAGCAGAATAAAGTGTTACCAATACCTCCCTCGATCTAGACACCATACTCCTATTGATGCAACCAAGAATTGCGTTGGCCTTCTTGGCTGCCGCATCACACTGCTGACTCATGTTCAGCTTGTGGTCTATGAAGACTCCTAGATCCCTTTCACACATACTGTTAGCCAGCCACGTGTCCCCCATCCTATATTTCTGCATACCATTTTTTCTGCCTAAGTGTAGGACCTTACATTTCTCTCTGTTGAAATTCATTTTGTTAGCCTTGGCCCAGCTCTCCAATCTGTCCAGGTCCTTTTGAATTTTGATCCTGTCATCTGGCGTATTAGCAACCCCTCCCAATTTGGTGTCATCTGCAAATTTGATCAGCGTGCCCTCTATTCCTTCATCCAAGTCATTAATGAAGATATTGAACAGCACCGGGCCCAGGACAGAACCCTGTGGCACCCCGCTAGTCACTTCTCTCCAGGATGAGAATCTGCCATTGGTGACCACCCTTTGGGTACGGTCAGTCAACCAGTTACAAATCCACCTGACAGTAACCCTGTCCAGCCCACATCTTACTACCTTCTTTGCAAGAATGTCATGGGGAACTTTGTCAAAGGCCTTACTGAAATCAAGATATACTACATCCACAGCATTCCCTTCATCTATCAAGCAAGTAACTCTATCATAAAAAGAGATAAGATTAGTCTGGCATGACCTATTTTTGAGAAATCCATGTTGACTTTTCGTAATTACGGCATTGTTTTCTAAGTGATTAGAAACTGACTGTTTGATGATCTGCTCCAGGATCTTTCCAGGTACTGATGTCAGGCTGACTGGGCGATAATTATTTGGGTCCTCTTTTTTCCCTTCTTGAAGATGGGGACAACATTTGCCCTCCTCCAGTCTGCCGGAACTTCTCCTGTCCGCCAAGAGTTTTCAAAGATTATAGCAAGAGGTTCCGCGATGACCTCTGCTAGTTCTTTTAAAATCCTAGGATGCAATCCTTTGGCTGTCTGGGACTTTGTGGAAGCCTTGACAGTTGTGTAGAGCTCTTTAAGGATGGAAGGCAACTCTGTTGTTTGTTCATGCATGTTCTTTGTTTCATGTTTAAAATAAATATTTAAAGAGTAAATAAAACACCATTTGTTTGATGCCTGCAGCATCAAGCAATGGTGTTTTTATTTGTTTTAAACATTTTTAGCCAAAACTTTTCGCAGAGTGATTTACACATGTCTCAAGGCTTAAAATCCAAAAGGCCAAACAGAAAAGGGAAAGGGGACAAGAAGAGAAGAAGCAAACAAGCAGCACAGGCACTTCAAGTGAAATAGCATTTTATATAATAGCCAGGTGGCATGGAAATCATCCAGGAGATTAGAAACCTGATTGAGTTGGTCTCACAGCAGAGCCCCTTGAAGTATCACTTTTTCCCACAATGTGATATGCAGAATTGTCCTATTATTTCTCCTCAGATGAGTGACTTCAAGCCTGTTCACATCACAGAGTTACAGCAATATGATTCCAGTTTAACTGCTAGGGTTGTATCCTGTGGAACCACAATGTCTGTAGTTTGTAGAGGCACAAAGAGTCGTCTCGCAGAAACACCCCTCTCTAAACTCCATATCTCAGGATCCTACAGAGTGGAACCATGGCTGTTAAAAGTGGGATCATCAAGCTATACCTGTGTAATATGAGAAGGACCTTGGTAATTTTCCATTTGTATAAATTCCATTGATTCATTGGGTCTGGTTTAGCTGGGGTTAAGAACTGGATAAAGATTTAAGGATGCACAGGTTAGTGTTATGGCTTATTATCTGACTGTTTTCAGATCCCTTTCTCTTACCATCAATATGCTATATTTTCTGTGAAGCCTTCCTTATAAGAATCACTTCAGTAAGTTCTGTTTGCACAGTCTTTATGCTGGCAGCTTGTGCCCTCTGCCTGTTTACCTTGCAATGGCCGTTCTAGGCGTAATTGTGAGAACAGACTACAGGGAACTTAACACGGATTAATGCTATGCCTTTTATTGCCTTTGTGAATTGGTTATGTAGGTCTTTTTTGCTTTCATTGCTTGACTAATAAATCATAAATATTGCTATATCACCAAACTTTCTGAAATATTACCAGGAATATGAGACACTATGGTGGAATAAGAAAAGGAACTACTCTCTGGTAGCTGGTCAGTGGTTGTTGAAAACTACCCATTGGTAGGACGTCTTTTTCATCCACCTTCATTGCAATGTATCAGATCAGAGAACCTTTCTGCACTGCACTGTTATAGTGCTATTATTCCACTTTCAACATCCTATGAAATCCTGGGGCTTGTAGTTTAGGGAGGGACATTTACAATTCTCAGCCAAAGAGCTCTTTGGCCCCAGTAAACTACAAAGCCCAGGATTCCAAGGATATTGAAAGTGGAATAATAGCACTATAACAGTATAGTGCGGAAAGGTCCAGTGTCTTGTGTTCTTATTTCTCAGTCCCACTAATTAAAATTAGTTGTTTGAATTGACTTACCAGCTGACTCCCATGTGCTCTGCAACCTCCTAATTGCAAAAGTGTAGTATATAGGGGAATTGCACTCACTTTAGATGGCTGACTGTACACATTACTATTAAAATGGAAGTTCTGCCACTTCATTCACAATATTTTTTTTTCTGCAGAACTAAGGGACAAAGTAGGTACAAATGCTCACAATGGTTCCTATGAAGAACTCTTATGTTACTTGTTATAGTGTCATAACTGTATGTGTATGGGGGGTATGTTGTTATAATTTATATTCCACCTTTCTCCCAGAACTGGGAATCGAGGCAACTGCACTTGCCAAAGAACAGTCATGACAGGTCATGAGTCAGAAATGACATGAAGGTACATAAGAGCAAAAAATCTCCATGTACCAATCAGGCCCATCTTTCTTAGCTTCTTAAATCAGATGAGAAAGAGTATGTTCGAGGTGATGCTGTGAATGAGAAATTTTGTGTATATTCTTTACATCCATAAGATGTGCAACTTAGCATTAAAAAACAGCACATCTTAACTACCCAAGAACTCCCTACCCCTATATTCAACCCCAAAATGTCTGCTTTGCTCTCCATATGCCAGAACTCAATTACAGAATATGGATGTGGTGATACCTTTTATCCTTTTTCCAAAGCAATATCAAAAGCCCCTTTTCTGAAAGTCTTTTGCTTAATCTCCTTAGTTTATTACCCATGCTACTCTAGTGGCATAATCTTTTTTATAATCCTTTTCATATGGATAGGAAAACCCAAGCTGATTTTCTCTTGCATTTGAATTTTTAAAAGAAACTCAAGTCCTTTCCATCCTAAATAAGTGATTTTGGACAATTTTGGTCAATACTTCAAAAACAAACTGAAACAATTTTTTTCTTAATCCTATCGTGTTCCACCTGCTTTCCGTGTTAACATTAGAGTTGAGGAATCTCACAGAGAGTAAAGATGGCAGTCCTAATTCAGCACTAACCTAGTTGAATACACAGTGAATCAAAGCCAAACTTGTAAGCATTAAGCAATCAAAGCTCAGGGCGTGGACTGACAAATTTGGTTTCTCTTGTTTGCATTTCTGTCATATAAAAAAAGTTTTTTCTATTGAGACTATAAAGACATTTTGAAAAATTCTAATTAAAATGCAATCTGAAAGGGTATCCCTGCCCCCATCCTTTCCTTCCCATAGTGAAGTTTCATCAGGAGAACATGAAAGCCTGTATCGTGAAGGAGGAAGAGATCTGTGGCCATTTGCACACTACACTGCTAAAGTGCTATTATCCCACTTTCAACCTCCTATGGAATCTTGGGGTTTGCAGTTTAAGGAGAAGCATTCAGAATTCCCAGCCAGAGAGCTCTTTGGCCTCAGTAAACTACAAACTCCAGAATTCCACAGGATGTTGAAAGTGGAGCAAATGCGGTATATCAGTGTAGTGCAGAAATGGCCTACGGTATGTCCTCTCACCAACACCAGACTTATCCTGGCAGCCTTTGAAACAACGGTGCTGCTGAAACACTCTCGCCAAAAGAAATAACGTGAGTAAGTAAAAAAATGGACTCTGTTCTCAACCCTGATCCAGCAGAGAAGCCAAGTACATGGAAAACTGTACATACCACTCCATTTCTTACTCATCTCTAGGCACATCAGGTGCATGTGGGAAAGGGTGCTCTAATTTTGGCTGCTTGTATTCAAGGCAAACACAGCTTTGACCTCTCCCTATCGCCCAATCCAAAGGCCGTGAAACATACTTTACGACAGAGGCTGGGGAAGGCAAAGGCAGTGTTAGGCTTTCTCAAAACCCAGCAGGGCCTATTTTTGACACCTCAGACCCTGGCTACAGTTCCCAGAATTCTCAAGGCTATGTAGTTTAAGAGAAGAACTCCGGCTGCAGTAGCAATGCTTCTTGACCACTGAAGCAAAGAGGTGGCCCGTGTCCAATAGGAAGAAATATGAAGAAACAGAAGCATTTCTTTGCTCTCCCCCTCTCTTTTGCCCCAAACCATAGGGGGCATAAAATGTATTTGTCATAGTGCTAACACTAATTAGTATGTTACCCTGTGACTTGGGGGTCCCGTGAGGGACACCCAAATAACCTAAACAAATGCAACAAAATGGGGAAAATTAACTCGAGCACTCTCTTAGCTAACGAGAGGCAGGGTAACTTAGCGGGGATCTTTTACCCTATGTATACAGCATCAGGCCAGTGAGCAGACAAAATAGTTCAAACTAGCAATATTTATTGAGCAATTATTAAGATAACACAGCCTCACTACTAAATAAGAAAAGAAAAAGAGAATTTTGGGGAATGGGTGATACGCCACCTTTCTTGTAGTCCTGAGAAGCCAATTGGAGAGAACGAAACCCAGCGTGGCGGCCAAGGGGAGCTCGCAGAACTGGCAGCAAGGTGGGATGGAAGTTCAGTGAAGTCCGAGCGTTCCAGCGAGAGATCCGAAGACCTCTCAGAACTGGGGATTTTTATGGGGGAAGAAATGACCATGGGCTAGTCTGGTCCTGGGCAAAAACAATGAGTTTTGGGCTGCAGACAATGTCTCCGAAAGGTCAGAATTTACATGATTGAGTTATGGACCAAATTGACAATAGTATGGCCAGTAGGTAGATGCGGCTAGCTCAGCAGTTAAGCACTCAGCTCGCCAGGGTGCCCTCTCGGGGCAGAGGGTCTCTTTGTTTTAATACACATCTGTAATGAAGGTGTTTGTTTCGGGAGGTCCCCTAAAGCAGATCTGGCAGTTTCTGGCTGGCTTTGGTGTAAATAACTGTGAATAGCCATGCCTAGCTTCACACTTGTTTGGCAGCCTCACAAACACTTGGCTGGTGGCAGAGCAGGCCTGAATTATGATATCAAAATATCTAAAGTTACCAAAGGCCAGGCCAGTTCACGGTGGTAACAAATATTTCCATCAGGGATTATCCTTCATATGTTAATTACTCAGGCAAACCATCTGCCCTCTCGCAAGAGGAACTGTAGGTCTCCAAGGAAAGTTCCTCTTGCCACATGATGGCCTCAATTGTTGTTAATCTTGATTAGAGTAGACCCACTGAATCAATAGGATTTATGTGTGTGTTGACTCATCATTCAAGAATTGATTGGATAACTTGATTCTAGCTGGGAATAACCAAGACAATGTCAGTTGTTGAGTGGAAAGCAGCTTTGTGTGGTTAAATAAAGAGCGTGCAGGAACTTGGGATGGACAGAGGGGTGTTTCTGTGTCTTATCTCTGTCTCCTTGCTGTCTTTCCAGTCAAAATTATGGTCTTTCTGCACTACACTGTTATAGTGCTAATATCCCACTTTCAATGTCCTATGGAATCCTGAGGTTTCCAGTTCAGGGAGGGGCATTTGGAATTCTCCACCAGAGAGCTGTTGGGTCTCAGTAAACTGAAGTCAAGAAATCAGAAGAAGACTAAGACTTGGGTCGCTATGAAGGAGCTAGACAAGCTCGTGAAGCGTCAAGATATATCATTGAATACTAAAGTTAGGGATTGTCTTTGCCAATTTCTGCTTATGGTTGTGAAAGCTGGACAGTGAAAAGAGCTGAGAGGAAGAAAATAAACTCAGTAGAGATGTGCTGGAGGAGAGTTCTGCAGATATCATGGGCTGCTAACAAGACCAATGAATGGATCCTAGAGCAAATCAAGCCTGAACTCTCTCTAGAAGCCAAGATGACCAGACAGAGATTGTCATACTTCACAGACATTATCATGAGAAGACATGACTCACAAGAAAAGATGATAATGTTGGGAAAAGTGGAAGGCAGTAAGAAAAAAAGACCACGCAACAGAAGGATTGATTCACTTCAGGAAGCCACAGTTCTGAGTTTGCAAGACTTGAGCAGCCCCATTTGTGATAGGACGACTTGAGGGGTCTCACATTCATAGGGTCACCATCAGTCAACATCAATGGCACTTAACAACAATTTTCTAGATCTGTAGTATGAATTTCTCAGAACTATCTAAGATGGCCATGGTCCGTAAAGAGAGCTGTTGTTTCCAAAACACAGATCCAACAGAGATCAAATGAGGGAAAGAGGAATGATAGCCATAAAACAAAATTATCCTAATTCTTCACTAGTGTAATATTACTAACACTCTCTAGCACTTTAACTGGTCCTCTTAAATCAGTGGTTCTCAACCTGTGGGTCCCCAGATGTTTTTGGACTTCAGCTCCCAGAAGCCCTGAGCATTGACCATAGTGGCTGGGGCTTCTGGGACCTGAAGTCCACAAACATCTGGGGACCCACAGGTTGAGAACCACTGCCTTAAATATTAAAAAAGAAGATCCAGGTGATCAGTCTATGTCTTGTTTCCTTCAAACATTTCAGAAGATATGTGCAAAATTAAGCCAGCACTAAGGTATAGGTATCAATACACCTTTCCAGCGGAGAGATGCAATTTACAGTTTAGCCTTCCTCTCTTCTGGAGAGGGTGAATTTACCTGGCTGCTATGATGGCTGAGGCAACATCGCCACCCAGTGTCTTTCCCAGCTGGCCTTTAATTTTCCATAACGAGGCACACAGCGCCATCTAGTGGTTGATACTGAGAAGAGCCGACAACAGGGAAGATGGGCAAATATTGTACGATGAATATTTTCCTCATTTCAGTTTATTTCCATTTATGTTCATGCACGCACACTCTCTCTCACGCACACCGTCTAAGCCTATGAAAATGAGAAAAAGCATCTCTATGGCTGCTTTTTATTTGATCTGAAATTGTATATACAGTCTTTGTTCTACCCTCAGCACGGATGGAGGTTAACAAAATTATTGTGTACTAGCATTTATACCTGGTGCTGGCCGGGATTTTATTTTCTCATAGGTAATACCTGTTAGAAAGATTTGAGATCCTGTGTCTGTAATTCCCCAAACTGTCTTGTCCAGTACCTGTGACTTTTCCTCATATTCCCCAATCCAATCTGTATTCAGAGTTATTAACATGCAGAGCTTGGATTCCTGAGGGAATACACTGCCCCCCTCCTTGCTGCTAGGCCTCATCTCCATAGCAACTGGCCCATTCAAGACAGTCACAGTTGACTGAGGCCCAAGAGCTCTCTGGCTGAGAATTCTAAAGGCTCTCCCTAAACTGCCAGCCCCAGGATTCGGTAGAATCTTCTTAGAAGGCCAATCATATGAGGTCTTCGTCTGGCACAGACAAACAAACTTTGACTTTTATAGATCAGATTTGTGGTGATGGTTTGGTGTTTTTGTTTCCTTGCATTGGCATATCTAAACAAGAGCAGGCCATGTAATCATTGTTCCTCTTGGAAAATGAAGGCTCTTTAAGGGTAGTATTCTTTTCCCAGGAAATTAATGGACAGTGCATTCCTTCTGAGTATTTATTCTGTGAAAATATTGTTGTTAATCATGGTAGGTAACCTTGAGATCCAGCATGGCGTAGCGGTTGGACTACAACTCTGGAGACCAGGCTTCAGTTCTCTGCTTGGTCAGGGAAACCCACGGGGTGACCTCGGGCGCGTCACACACTCTCAGCCCCAGAGGTTCAGATCTGGGTCGTCATCATTTGGAGACAACTTGAAGGAACACAACAACAACAGATAAGTTTTACCATTTTCTGAAAATAAAAGTAGGATTTGGCTACTACTTTATGATATGAAAACTCCCTTCCCCTCCAAATTAGAATGATCCATAAATGTTGAGGCTGACTATACTTATATACTCAACGAATGTGCTATTATTCAATAAATATTTAAGTTGTAGTTTAGGGTTGGCAGATCTCAAGGCCTGGCCTTGAATTAGCAGGCCTGTTCTAAAAGTGAGAAGGAAGGAATTTCAGGGTGAGACCGCTGCCTAGAATGGTGTGAAAATGAGAGTATATATATTTTCTTCATGTCGACTTGGTCCTTTGTGCAAGTGGGGTTGGTGCTTAATGTGCGATGCTTCATGACATCGTCAGGGCCTGCTTCCTTTGGCATCACAAGGTACCATCTCCTGGCCTCAAGTTTTGGCCCTGAAATCTCAGGGCCTGGTATAATCCTGAGTTGACAACCCCACTGTAAGTCTAAGGCCATTTCCGCACTAGATTGTTACAGTGCTATTATTCCACTTCCAACATCCTATGGACTCCTAGGGTTTGCAATTTAGGGAGGGGCCTTTGAAGATTCCATAGGATGTTGAAAGTAGAATAATAGCACTAAAACAATCTAGTGTGGAAATGGTCTAAGCTTTAAAGACGCTGAATCTATTTCAGTGATCTCTCTTTGAAGCTGAAACTAAAATTCAAAGATTCCCCATCCCACTGACAAGGAAGGCACCATTGCCCACCTACTCTCATCAAATAATCGTCTGAGGCTGCAGTGGAGAGAAAGCTAGTCCATTCGTTGCATATCCTCCAACATTTCAAAGCCAAAACCTGGGACATGTGTGGCCAAGCAAGATCAGAGTGTGGTGAAGATGGCAAAACCCATTAATGAAGCTAGGAGATGATACAATAGTTTGCTTTTGCCTGACCCTGCTAGGAAAAGTAAGATTCCGCCCCCTCCCTTTCTCTCCTCCCTGTGAGTTAACTGAGCACAAACTACTTTTGCATTTTGAACTTAGTTTGCAGCAACTGAAGAAACCTGAGGACAAAGAGGAAAAGTGAAAGGGCAAGAAAACAAACTGGGAGATTTTAAAAGCAGATGAAAAAGTGGGACAACAGAGGACTAATCGGGACTGTCCCTGACAAATTGGGACAGTTGGAGGTTATGTCATTAGCTCAGCTGAGAGATCCAACCCATATTCATATTCTCCAAATTGTTTTCAATCATTATTAGAAAGTACCAATTACAAGAACTTTGCTGACCATAAGAACATGGTAACTTTAAGAGCTGGTGCCTGACTTGGCTTGTTTTCTTTTTCCTTTGACATCCTAACTACCTTTTGTGTTGCGTTTGTTAGCTTGTAAGCCTACAGGGAGAGTTTTGCTTCTTAACATCTTATCTAAAACATTCTGGGAGACTTTTTGCCTCAGGAACTCAGGAAAAAATGCTTTAAACAAATGAATAGCTGATGCCTGCCAAAATCAAAACAGTGACGAAATCTTCGTTGAAAGTCTCCTGTCCACTTCTTTGCCCATCTTGTTCCAGTGAAATTGTTATTGTTCACATCTGATTGCAAAACAGCCTCATAAAATTGTTCCAAGCATTAACATTGGTCATTGTTGGGTGGTAGTTTAGAAACAAAATTTACAACCTGTTCACATCTACTGCTGCTGTCTTTTACATTTCATTTCCATTGGCCCCACTGTTTACAGCTATTTTTCTTTGTAACCTAGGGTATATGTATCTGCCAGCTGCAAATAACAGTTTAAGCATCTGATGACGCGGGCTCTTGTCCATGGAAGTATATGCCACAATAAATCTGTTAGTCCTGAAGGTGCCATAGCGTGCCTTATTGCAACAGACTAACACAGCTACCTCTGGAATCTGATGGTGAGCCAAAACAAATCACTAAACCACTTCGGTATAAATTGCACAGTCAGCGTTTTTAATCAAACAGAAGCATCTTCTAATGCCAATGTTGGTTTTACATCAGAAGCATGTGGCCTGTAAACTGTGCATGGCCTGGGGTTAGTTCCATATAGCCTTCCCACTCCCCCAATCTTCTTGACCCGACACCACCAGGCCATAAACCCATAATTTTTGACAAATGACTGTAGTGGGCATGTTTTTAATGTCTTACGCTCTTCCCTTCCTTCCCTTTAATGTCTTACGCTTTTCCCTGTCTCTTCCCACAGACCCACCCAAACAACCAAACCCCATTCCCCAAACTAAGCAGAATGTGACTTCTGGCTCCAGCAAATGGCAGTGCCATGGCCCACCTGTGGTCAGTAAGAGAGGAAATGACCCTCCAAGTAAGGTTCTCAGATCTCAGGGCTTGGCTCTGAATCTCAAAGGTTTAATTCTCTTCGCTGGACTCCAGAAGAAGGGGAGAAATCTCAAGGCTAGAGTGCTACCTTGAAAACATTTTTCTTTTTCTTTTCTTTTCGTGTGCAGTGTTTTTCTAGCCCCTGCTACTGCAGATGGCTTGAACACGGGTAATGCAGAATTTCCATCTTTCTTCCCTCTTCAGTACTGAACTTGGAAACTTAACTCCAACCAGAGAAGCCTTTCCCACATGTTAGACCCTGTAATTTTTTTAATCGGAAGATATGCTCTGAGCTCGTTGGATCATGATTGTTGACATCACCAAGACCACCCACATGACTCCGTATAGAGCCCTTCCTACGTCTCAAGTTTAAGCCCCAAAATCTCAGGGCCTGCGATATTCCTGACTTGACACTCCTACTATCAACCATCTGTGCATGACCACCCATGCCCCTCCTTTCCCTTGTCTACATTTTTAGATTACAGGTAGGTGAAAGAAGGCTAAGTTAGCTGCAGCCTCTTCTTCCAGTTACATAGGAAGTTTCTTGCAAGAGGTGCTTTTGAGAAGTAAGATGATCTGTCAGTTATCTGTCAGTTACGGATTGTAGTGGTCTATAGACCGCGAGCCTTTTCATGCTACACAGTTTGAGCACTGATTCCACTAACTGCCATGGTTCCAGTCTACAGAATATTGGGATGTGCAGTGTAGGGAGGGGTCTGTAGAATTCTCTATAGGTGGATAGACTCAATGAAGGAAGCCACAGCCCTGAGATTTCAAGACTTGATTGGGACTGTTGTTCACAGGATTCCTTGGAGATCTTTCATGCATAGGGTGGCCATAAGTTGAAGCCAAGTTGATGGTAATTAACATGTAGAATTCTCAGCCAGAGACCTCTAGTGTTCACTGGACTACAAATCCTGAGATTCCATAGGAGGCACCCATGGCAAATATACTCCTCCCTCCACATTAGTGAGGGTTTGGGGCATAGAACACTTGTGAAAGTGGAAAAATAGCAAATAACTCCCCTTTCAGCTCCCCTTCCCATTCTCTACTGGGGTTCCCTCCCTCCCTGTTCCCATGCAAAACGGAAGGGAACGGGGTGGGTGGGAGGTTCCCAAGAGCCTTCTTTTCGTTCTCAGGAGTTTCCCCCACATGCATTTTGCCCCAGGACAGAGAAAATGGATAGGAAAGAGGAAGACTCTGGAGGAGAAAAGGAAGGCTGTTTGGAACCTCCTACCCCATTCCCTTATGTTTTGTCTTCACATGAGATCTCTGCGTTAGGGCAAAATGGATGGGAAGGGGAGGAGGAGAATTGGGGAGGGGAAGCATGCACACTTGCAAATTACTCGAATTTGTGAATGTCAAACCCATGAATGTGGAGAGTGAACTGTAAAGTGGAATCATACTGCTATAAACATGCAGTGTAAAAGTGGCCCAGGGACAATTTTTCTACCCCATCGGACTGCTGTTTCGGTGCACTAAGACTCACTGAGAACATGATACAAAATGCCTCAGGCAGCTGACCATGAACGTATCTTGAGAGTCTGCGGATCATTTCATGAATTAATACATGCAGCCAGCTCCTCTTCTCTGGCCACCTCTGTTTCTTCCCCTCTCCCTGGGGAGATGCCGTCTCAATTATCTAGTGATACAGTGCTTGCTAATTTGCATTTTTTGGAAATCTCCAACCACAATCATGTGCAAGACTTTTTCATGTGGGTTCCTACTCCTGGCCTGTGCTGTATAATAAGGCCTAATAAGGTTGTGCGGCTCAAAGCCTTGCGGAGGATGTGGATGTCAGTGACTCACTCTAATCAATTAACGCTATTAAATATCAAGTATTTCCCATGAAGCTGACATTTCTAATCCCCTTTACTGCCTTCTCTTTTCACACACCATTGACTGGGGCTTTTCCCTACCGAGAGGGGTCTTTTTTCCCAATTCCTCCAGGCTTATTGCTCCCTCTCATTTCGAGATTAGAGTTAAAGACATAATAAAGGGCCCTTTAACTAGAGGGGGAACACGGGGTGAAGGAGGGGAGGGGGAAACAGCGATTAAAAAGAAAAAAAAAAGGCAGGCCCCTCTTGTTTGAGCTCAAACTTCATGGACCTCTTCCTGGGGAGAAGAAAGAGACCCTTTCACCCCAGCAACCAGAAGGTGTGAGCTGGATATGTGCTTGCGGGATGGGCCATAGCTGGAAGCTGCCAACCTGGGGCCCACTGGCGGTGACATTTTTACCCCAGATTAGACAGCAAACCTCAAAACACATTAGAGACATGGCCTGGCTGGTTGCTGGGGAGACAGACCCTTTACATGGCCATAAGTTTGAAAGCGTCCTGCTGTAGCTATGAAAACAGCCCTCCGTGTGGCTTCAATGGCCCCCTTTTCTTCAGATTAAGGTTAATAAGGAGCCTCCCCCTACTATCTCTCTATCTCCACTTTTCTCACAGTGGACACCAGACCGAACGGAGGTGGGAGTCTAATGCTTCTAATATCCCTACCGGAGAGCCTCTCACTCGCCTGCTTTTGTTCTCGACTTATTTTTCATTACAAATATTGCCCCTCATAATGTGAACATGGGGAGAAGAGTACAGGGCAGGAGGCCGGGGCTGGGGTGGTGACTCAAGCCCACACAATGAGAAAGAAAAGCTGTGCTATATGGAGAATCAATAATCTCCGGAGCCCGGTTTCCTCTGCCAATGAACTGAAAACATTTCATATAGATCTGGCGCGGCAGCGTGGCTTCACGGTCAAGCTGGCTAGCCTGAAAAACAACTAAAAGAGTGCTACATTCAATTAAACTCAAGCAGCATGGCAGGACGCAGTCAATCACACACATAATGAAGAAAAGGGACTGCGAATTCAGAGATAAGTATAACATTATGTAGTGAAATGTTTGCTCCTTCACGTTCTAACTAGAGGCGACAAGGGCTGACCCTGGCACCCTACGCAGACAGAAAATGGGCTTTGCTACTCAGATCCCATCCCTCTTCCTCCTCCTCCTCCTCTTCCTCCTCATCATCAAAAATAGGGAAAATATACTGGGAAACTAATGTCATAATGTGTCTTTTTGGAAATAAACATGGTTGGCTCTGTTGTTGGGCAAGGAGATGAACGTTCTAGATCAGTGGTTCTCAACCTGTGGGTCCCCAGATGTTTCTAGACTTCAGCTCCCAGAAGCCCTGAGCATTGACCATAGTGGCTAGGGCTTCTGGGAGCTGAAGTCCACAAACATCTGGGGACCCACAGGTTGAGAACCACTGTTCTAGATTCTGCGTGCCATGAAAGGAGTGTTATTGTTCTGTGACTTCAAATCATTTCTAACTTATAGCAACCCTTCCCTTCCCCTGAGGCTAAGAGAGTGGACAGCTAATTCCAGAATGTTTCGATCTGACCAACAGACATAGATGGGTTTAATTCCCTTAAACTCAGAGGTGGCTGGTGGTTAATCTGAACTTTAAAGGAACTATCCAAGGTACTGAACACTATGCCTAAGATAGGATCAGAACCTTTGACAGCTGCTTTAAAGTTTGGACTAAAACCTAAGTAGAATCATCATCCCACCAGCTGCCACATGACCCATTATAGTCACATTGGACTTGAGATAACTTCTGTTTCTGAAACCATCCGGGCCCCATTTTGAATTGGTAAAGTGAAAAAGTGGTAACAATCTTTTTATTACATTCATATCCAGACAGTCTTAGTAGATGACACAGCTTTACCTTGCTTTTCATAAGAAATACGAAGTTCTAAAATTTCAGTTCTGAGCAGTGAGATCACCAAAGTGAATTTGTAACTTGGTTTGGAATGCAGTTTCTCCAACTGATAAATGAAGGGCAGCCACAACTAGGTCCAACTAGACTAGGCCCATTGAATCAATAAGATTTACATAATTGTTGACTTACCATTCAACACTTGGCTTAATATGTCTTCTGCAGTTGTGGTTTGCCATTCAATGTTCCCTCCCTTTACAGCGGATGGACATCTAACTGAAGGATTGTCCAGTTCTATTTTTCAAGGAGTGAGGAGAAAATTCAAAGAGAAAGAGGAGAGCACAAGCTTTTTCTGCTCACAGCTCACCCAGGAAGCTTATAAATTCTGGGCCAATTTGAACTTGAAACAGGTTCACCCATCACTAATTCTGACCTGGGGAACAAAAGGTGGGGGGAGGTATTTGGGAAACAGTGGGGCAGAAACCAACCAACCAAAAATGACATGCATTCATATTTGTTGCTGTCTAAATGCTAGGAATGTGTCAGATATTGCAATCTAGAGATAAGAAGGGGGAACCAGCACCTCTTCAGAATAGTACTGCAAGGAGGAGGGAGTTGGGTTTCCCCAAAAGATTAAAACAGCAGCAATACTTTTCATTTTAGCAGTTTTTAAAGTAGCTTCTGGACTGACACATTGCCTGTGGTCCCTGGAAATGAATATTGTTAATGTTTTCAGATCTTAGGGCTGGACCTGGGTGTCGGGACTTGGCCCTTCTTCTCCGGGTCACAGAATGAGGGAAAAAAATCTCATGCGGAGAGCGCTGCCTTGAAAAGAAATCTCTCTCTCTCTCACGCACACACGCATTGTGCTGCTGCCTCCTACCGATGAAGCTGGCTTTGGAGGAGTTGCTATAGACTCTCCAGAAATCTCCTCTCTTCTCTCCTTTGTCACATTTATTAGACTTTGTGGTTTGTTTTACTTCAAATGGCGTGCTCTCAGAAACTGTGGCTGATACTTCATGAATATGCTTGATGACGTCACCTGCCTCCACTTCTTTGTGACATCACCAAAGTCTCAGATTTGGGCTATGAAATATAAGGGGCTGGGATGACGCAGACCTGGCAACTCTAATCATCTTTTTTAGGACTGTCATTAAACACTGGCCATAGATTTTAGGAGTCCGCATGTAGGGCTTACGTATGTACCCTTTTTATTCTCATTTTTTCTCCCTTTTGCCTTGTCAACTTTTGTGTGGTTCTCAGCAGCCTTTGTTTCAGCAGCTTCATTGCATGGGTCAACACAATTGTTGTTATCCCGCCCCCAACACACACACATGCACACTTGAGAAAAAGGTCATCCCATATGGATCTTTAGCATTCATGAAATAATTGGAGAAGCAGAGACACTGGGAAAGCATTTGCAAGGATCTGGCTGTGAACTTCTCTGAGAAAATGTCAGGGTTGGGGTGGCTATAATAGACTTAATCTGCTGTACAAGGGGATTAAAACGCCTTTCTTGCCACTCTAAAAGAGAGAGAGAGAAAAGTGGAAGGGGGAGTAAACTACAGATGGAGAAAATAGAGCCTGGAGTTGAAAGGAGCGAGAAGCTAAAACCTCTAAAAATAAAGAATACTCACATTTTGAGAGCTGTGTCCTATCTTGTATGGAATATGAAGTGGCTTACACTGAAAAGAAGCCTAAAATCAAACTGCATTTTTATCTTTTCTTCTAAACATGCAAGCACACACTCACGTTCTTCTGCCACCTTCAGTTAAGATAGTCAACTTTGCTGGACTCTGTTGACTTTAAAAACTAAAGCATGCCCAAAGAGGTTTTGTGAGCACTTGAGAGAAAATATGTATGTTTTTGCTAGTGGCCTTTTCTTCCTTTTAACAAAACAAAGTAAAAAAAAAGCGTACGGTCTTTGATCTTCACCACGTCTACTGTATTCAAGAACAGCCGTTGAGCGTCCTCTTACCCATTTATTCCGAGAGAGGCTTAGGAACAGGAAGGAAAACGGATTTGATCAAGTGATACTTGACCACAGTTTTCGCTTGACTGTGTGATCTGAGATGTGAGAAGTTTACCCTACTCTCTCAACATATCCGTAGCTGAGAGAGTGGATCCAGGTGGGCTACTGAGTGACACTGTGGCCAGTAAACTTTGAGCGACAAACACAGGTGTAAGCTGTGCTGTGCATGCAGTGAATTTTGTGGACAATCCACAGCCATTTTATCCAGCTAATGGCAGGGTTAGCAAAATTGCACCTGCAGAACAAGGGCAGGTGCAATAGCATGTGAATGCATATTGAAATTCTGCAACAGGTTGTCAGCCATGCACATGGAGCACTGATTCCCATATGCTGGTGCCTGATAACGGAGGTTGGCATAATGCATGCACAATTCCCCGGGTGAATATTTATACAACACTGAAATAGTGTAGGATCTCAGCCTGTGACTGTATCCTTTTTTGATAACTCTTGATTCACTGTATACAAGGTCAGTTTGGACATGTATACAAGGTCAGTTTGGCTGTGGTTATGGAACCTACCTTGCCTCCAGGTCCACCCAAATGCCACCTGACACATGCAATTTTTGTGCATATTCTATAAGTGTTAATTCCATACAGCATGGGACAAAACCATCACCGTTCCCCCCCAAAAAAATCACAACAGGACAGTCCTTTTAGGTCCAATGCTAGTGCAGTGCAGTGGAATGCACAAATTATGAATCTCTGCTAAGTCATGAAACTCCTGGGCAACCACTGCCCAGTCACTCTGTCTCCATCCAAGTTACTTCAAAGATTGTTGTGAGGATGCTGGTGAGCTTCACGTATGTCAGCCTAAGCACCTTGATGGAATAACATGATGTTTTTCCTTACACAAACAACACATCCACGGCATGGCAATCACACAGACCTTGGTAGCGATACAACCCAGTGACCATTACTGCATGCAGTATAGTGCATACTGCCTTATCTCTGATAATAATAATAATAACCTCAACCATAAGATAACCAAGAACCTAGTATCTTATATTGTTAAGAAAAAAATGGAGGTAAAATGAAATTATATTATTTACAAGCTTGTGCGCTGAAACAGGGTTAAGCCTCCAGAAACTGAGATGTTAGGAAATCTCATTAGGCCTACACATAATCTGTAATATATATCCTCACAAACACAGCGATGGCATGTCAAGCCAACTCTTTGGTGCAGAGTTCTCCGCTTGATCTGGTCTTAATTACGCTGAATTCTGTGAGAGGATAAGTGCTTAAGCTTAGAGTTGTTGACACTGGAAATGGCCCAGTCTAGCCTGGGGTGGATATTAGGGAAGGGAACTTGGCTTTTGCAGCTATCACCACATCATGTGTTGCGCAAATGTTCGCTTTAGTCGTAGGTAATGGATTTCCGACAGCATCTGGGATCTTTCTCTGGCATGTCTAATCTGGAATAATATATGACGCAAGCACTTTGTGGTATAGGGTTCCCCCATATTTTAAAATAAAATTAATATTGTTTTAATTCTTGGATTAAGTGGAAGGAAGGAAGGAAGGAAGGAAGGAAGGAAGGAAGGAAGGAAGGAAGGAAGGAAGGAAGGAAGGAAGGAAGGAAGGAAGGAAGGATACATTCTCTCTTGAGCTTTGCTATGTACCTGATTCTGTCACTGGTTGGCCACAGCCACCCATTCTTGACTGGAATATTGCAAAAAAGCTGCCATCAAGGACGTGTTGGAAGTTCCAGCTGGTCCAGACCCCTTGAACCTGGCTCCTATCAATCAACAGGCATTGGAGAGCAAATTACTTCTGTCTTGGCTACCTGTTAGGTCCTAGACCCATTTCTAACTAATGTTTATGACCTTTAAAGCCCTTAACAGCTTGTCTCAGAGCACCTCAGGGAATATCTCTTCTCCTACATACTATGGCAGGACTTTCTGAAGCCAAATTAGACATTAAAACATCTATGCATTTAGCAATTGAATGAATAGATTTTAAAATGTGAAATTTCAGGAAAGGGAGCCCTCATCAACAGTAGTGGGGGAATCTCAAATTAGATGAGGCTTCCATATGTACTACTCAGATCAGGATAAGGTTCCTAAAATATATATTCTTATTCATGTAAACAACAGGCATGATAGAGTAATTGGGATCTAGGGCACCAAGGGCAGCAATGCTATACTGCCCACTGTGCACAACTTGGAAGGGTTAATTTTTTGGACAACTTCCAGAATCCTCCAACCAGTATGGTTAGTGCTCTTTAGTCAGAACTGCTGGCCTTGTTTTCTTGGTAGAGGCAATCATATTAGGGAACACTGTGTCCAAACAAAGTCTCTTGGTACATAACAATAATACTTCTTTAATGTGACCGTGTACTTTCCTTTGCTATGTTGTGACTCAGGGTGTTTCTGCACTACATTGTTATAGTGCTATTATTCCACTTTTAACTTCCTACAGAATCCTGGGTTTGCAGTTTAGGGAGGGGCATTTAGAATTCTCAGCCAGAGAGCTCTTTGGCCTCAATAAACTACAGACCCCAGAATTCCATAGGATGTTGAAAGTGGAATAGCACTATAACACTGTAGTGTGGAAAGGCCCTCAGCATAAAATTAGAATAGAAATGTTGAAGATTTTTTGCCCTACACAGTACTGCACAACTCTGCCATCCCCTATGGCATCACCTTCCAAAAGGTTAAACTGTATTGCCAACTAAGGCTGGATTCACAGATCTTAGACATACACAAATCTGCATTTCCACTATGTGGTGGACTGATGGCCTATATTTAATTCAGGTGGTCACACTATCATCAGCCTTGAATCTACACCAGTGGTTCTCAACCTGTGGGTCCCCAGATGTTCGTGGACTTCAGCTCCCAGAAACCCCAGCCACTATGGTCAATGCTCAGGGCTTCTGGGAGCTGAAGTCCACAAACATCTGGGGACCCACAGGTTGAGAACCACTGATCTACACCATCAGCCTGAATAGGAAGAAGGTGAAACGCTTTATACTGAAGAAACATTCACAGGAGTGGGTACTGGGATTCACTGCCACACTTTTTTAAAAAACATCTTTGTATGAAGGCAACTAGACCTATGGATACCCTGCTTTGATTCCCACCTTACAGCAGCATTTCATCATGAAGTAGGAGAAACCATTCCAATTCATTAAAAGAGGAATGGTGTCACAATTTTTTCCTGTTTCTATTTTTTTTATAAAGCAAGGTATTGACTGAGTTAGGAACTGAATTGTGCTTCAGGTTTCTCCTTGTGTTCTACAGATAATCTTACAGAAATGGTCTGGAAAGTATCGCTTGCAGGGCTCCATTATGTGGCTCCCAAATGGCTCAAAGGCTCTGGCAAACGTAGTTTTGCCTCCAAGACTGCCAAAAATTAATCAGAAAATGACAAAACATCGTTTCCAGTTGTGTTTGGAGTGCTGGTGCAGTCCTCCATGAGGATGAAAAATGGCTTCTATCTCCTCTGCAGCTGCTGCCTTTATAGCAACCACGGACTTAAGCTGCTCCCACCAATCTTGGAAAGCAACCAAAGGTTCACTTGGGAAGTTCTGTGCTTCAAGAGACAGCATAAATATGACGGACAGTTTCACGGCACCACAAATAAAGAAGGTGGAATTATTCCTAAATGTTTCATCTTCTTCTCTTTACTTAACTGTTTTGTAAGGAAGAAATAACAGGTAGAGATCATGAAATGGAATGCCTATACACAGGTAGCCTTGGCGTGTCCAATCCTACCAGCTTATCTAAGGGCCTTTTTGCAGTATACTGCTATTATTCCACTTTCAACATCCTATGGAGCCCTGGAGTTTGCAGTTTAGGGAGGGGCATTTAGAATCCTCAGCCAGGGAACTCTTTGGCCTCAGTAAACTACAAACCCTGGAATTCCACAGGACGTTGAAAGTGGAATAATTGCACTATAACAGTGTAGTGCGGAAAGGTCCTAGGTAAAAAGACACACAACAAGATCACATCTATCCAGGAATATCGAGTGACATCTTGTCATATTCTCAAAATTCTTCACTGCTACAGGAAGAGGGTACTTTGTAACAAAGAACCAATATAGTTATCTCAAAGTATGGAATGAACACTATTAAGCCACTCATTTTAGACTGAGGAGTTTTTTCAAAGAAATCTGTCTTCTTCAGTAGCCACTGGCTCAGTTCAGCAAAAATATAATGCCAAACGGTTGATGCCTATGGGTTCTTCTCTAGTACACAGACATCATTTTTTCTTGGTTGCTAGCAATAGTGATCCAAGCTAATGTGATGAAGGACCAGCTCTCTCAACCACTCCACAGACAGAAGTAGTTCCAGGTGTTGTTTTATGCTCCTCCGTTTGGGATTCAGGGATCAGAAACTCCAGGAGAATGTCTGAGAGGCAGTAAACCATATGCCTGAAAGAAAGGAAGGGAAAAGAAGAGGATTTTAAAAATCTGATGGACATCCTAAGGGCAAATGGCCACTCATGTATGAAATGGTGACCACTGTAAAGTCCAGCGCCTGATCTCAATACAGATTACAATGGAGAAGAGGAAATATTTGGATGCCCTGTAATCCATTTATCTACATTGTTGAACAGCCTGAATGTTAGAAGAGCAATATTGAGAATGTTTTACCATGTTCATATCGCTTCATGTACTTGGGTGATAAAGAACATTTCAAGTTTGATCTTTGGCATCTCAAGACAGTGCTGGGCAACGTTCTTGCTGGAAACCCTTATCCAACCACTACACGTCTACGGCTTGACTCCAGATCACTGAAAGACCTGTATCTCCCACATGAGCCTGGCTGAGATTTGAGATCTTCTCTGTCCTACCACCCTCAAAGACGTGTTGGGAAGGAACACAAAAGAGGGTCTTCTTAGTAGCAGCTCTCATGTTATGGAATTTCTTTCCATAACCAGCTCTACTCCCTAGTCTCCTTTCAAGAGCAGGCAGACCTTTTTAGTCAAACAGATTTTGGCTATTACCTGACTCCGCTGATGTGTCTTTTAAATGGGAGAGTGGTGTCTTGGATTTTTTTCTCCCTTTCTAGATATGTTCTTAAATTGCTTTAAATGGTTTTAAATTGGATATTTCATTTTATTATCATAGTTTATTCAATTGCTCTTCTAACTATCTGCCAACTTTACAACAGATTAGCTTTATTTGAATTTTTGTTTTGTGTTGTAAACTGTCACGAGTCCTGTAAAGGGGGAAAGGCAGAGCACTAACTAACTAACTGCTGAACTGGACTGGCATTTTCACAACTGTTACTCAAGAGTAATTCACACTGAATTCATTGGGACTTTCTCCCAGTAAGAATATATAGATTTTATTGCTGTTGTGTGCCTTCATTTTTGAGTTATACTGACCTTAAGGTGAGCTTATTGTGGGGTTTAATTGGCATAATTTCTCAGGGGGTTTCCCTTTGCCTTCCTCTGAGGCTGAAAGAGTGTGACTTGACCAAAGTCACCCAGTGGCTTTCCATGGTTGAGTGGGGATCTGACCCCTGGTCTCCCCATGGTCCTAGTCCAACATTCAAACCACTATACTACATCGGCTCATGTATAGATTTGCATCCTAAACAGTGCACATGAGAGGCAGTAAGACTACCTTAGGCTGAGAGATCTATGACATAAGCAAGGCCTGAACAAGAACTTCCTGTTTCACAGATGAGTCTTTATCTACTTACAATATACTAGCTCATATGGAAGACTGGTGTACCTGTACACACTTAGAGACCTGTGACACCCACAACCACCTAACACATACCAGGGATTGCTGGGAGTTTGCGAAGCGTAAAATGGTGCATAGGATCACACTGCAGTGAAATACATTCCTGCAGGTCTCACTGGTCCCAAGTAAAGTACAAAGTTTTGGTTATTACCTTTAATACCCTGCGTGATTTGGGTCCAGCTTACTTACAGGATCGCCTTCTCCCATGCAATCCGCCCCATCCTCTGGGAGACATCTACCAGCCAAAACTAGCCAAAACTAGGCTGACTGTTACCTAGAGGACATTTTCTTTGGCTGCACGCAGACTGTGCAATGACCAGCCAGAAGAGATGCGTCAGTGCCAGACACTGAGTTTAAATCAACAATAAAGACCAGCCTCTTCTGGCAGGCCTATGCAGATTATTTTTAAGTTTTTAAAGTTTTTATTGATAGATTTTAATATGCATTGGTTTTATATGCTTTTTAAACTGTTGCCATGTGTTATTTTTTTATTGTCCCCATCTTTGATCCACAGGGAGAGGTGGGTAAGATACTACTACTATTACTACTACTACTACCACCAGTACTAATTCTCTTCTATCTGGTGTGAGTGCCAGCTACACAAAAGAAGGAGGGACCCCCAAGATCTGCAAAAGAATCTTCCTATTTTTAAAGAAAACAACAATAAGGGAGAGATCCCCAAACAGCCTTAGAAGATGATGGGAGAGTGGTGAAATGGAGTGGTTACAACTCTGAACAGGAAGCACATTATCTTGCAGCTCCTGCAAATCCAACTGCTAAAAACATTACATTCCATGTGGTCCCCAAGGTCTAGTAACTTGATCCAACTGAATTTCTTCTTTAGCAATCCACCTTACATATATCTTTATTTGCCTGTAAAGACGCCACGTTGCCAAGGTTACCTGTTTATGATGGGATGCTGCATGGACTCCAGGACTAGGCTCCAACTTTGTCGACATTTACTGGTCCCAAGGACTTCTAGAATCAATTCTGTGGACATCAGAGATTGGCATGAATTCCCAAGAACAATTTGATTCTTAATATAGAATCCAAGGTGTGTATGGCAGGAATTTTCAACATTTCATTACCAAGGATATGCTCAAAACTGAACAAATATTGCCAGAAATCAAATACCTCTTGTACTTTCTGAATATAAGTCTCAGGAATATATCTTTGAAATAAAATGCATTGTCCAGCTGTCTCAACTTTCAGTTCTAGAACGAGATCAGCAACCTTAATCATGAATGTGGGTCAGGGAGGCAGTCCTATGGTAAGAACCAGTAACAGGAATCATTTGGGCATATGTTCAGACCAAACATAAGTGACTCATACTAGAGCCAAGCTCCCAAGCCCGTTCACATTCACCTCACTAAGGTTTCAACCAAACATTCTTGTTCATCAGTATAATTTAGGAAAAAAAAGATAACAACTTAAACAATTAGGATTCAGAAAGCACTTTGTGATCCACTAAACATTGCCCAGAAATCTTCCACAATACTTCAAATGATATGTCTCCCCGCTGTACACCACAGTAAGCTCATCTGCAGCACTAATTCATTGCACTCAGGGGCAGCTGGATGCTCCCATGTCAGTGGAACAGTAAATCTGCTCTGTGTTTCAGTGTGAACTTTAAGGGTGTTATTCAGGGTACTAAACCCTATCTGCAAAATATGCTCAGCACCTTGGATACCACCTTTAAAGTTTTGACTAAAACTTGGAGTGGATTTACTGGGACACTGACATGGGAGTTACTGGTCGCTACTGGTTATATTCTTGTTTCACTTGCACGCAGAACAAAATGCCCACCAGGCAGGATTCCCATGAGAATGTGCAAGGCTTGTCTTTCTGCTGCTGCCTTCTGCTCCTCTGTCCTGAGCGGCTTGGGCACCACAGGCAAGACTCCACCAGGCCATATCGACTCCTGAAGCAGCCTGAGGTATTGCACCCAGCGCTGAGTGCAGGTCAGGTTGTCCACCTGGACTTCCAACCACCTACAGGCAAAAAAGAAGAAGAAAATAAAAAGGGTGGGGGAGAGGTAGAGAGATTTTGGATGAATATTTGCTGGGCATTGGTTTCAAACTGCAAAGCTGACACCTCATACCACCTCTTCTATTTAAAATTTGAATGGTTTACAATAGGCATATTACACAGACAGTAAACAGGTTAAAAATAAATACAGCAATGGGCCCAAACACATGAGAGATTTATTTTATTTTGAGGTGCTTGAGAAAGTATTTTCAAGTTGGAATTTGGAACAAAAATAACTTGATTGTAAATATAAAAAGAAAACTCACCCATTGCAGAGCAATGACTTGTACGTCCAAAGTGAAACTGACCATGCCAGACCTGAGCAGTTTTGAACCAGACAGTATAAAAAAGAGAGGGGGGTGCAGAAGCAATGGGTGTTGGTTTCTGATTTGGAAGTGCATAACTTGCACATGCCGTAATGGGGTCTGGGTTTGAAAGAGACACTGATGGAGGGATGAAGCTCTTTCTAAAAGAGTGTGGGTTTAATACCAGAGATTATTACAATGAAGGCAAGCAAGGTCACAGTCAAAGTTTGGTATCACCGGATACCTGCTGAGGCCCTGTTCATCCAACATTTTCTGCCTGCTCGTTTCCATTTCTAAGCATGAAAGAAACAACAAGAGCCAAAAAGGAGCAGAAGCATCCATCTGCTTTGAACTCTTCTTTTGGGCAGTGGAGGATACCTAGCCCCAAGGGAGAGAGGAGGAATGGCAGGAAGGTAGGCTTACTGCGACTAACACAGAAGCGAAGACAAGACTAAATGAACGTGCACATCAAAAAGAAGAAAGCAAAGGACAGAGTTGGAGGTAGCAAGGGAAAAAAATAATGAGATTCCTAAATCTCTTTTCCCTATTTTCATCATCAGTTGATGGTTACAGTTCTGCAGAGATGGGAGGAAGGTGCAAAATCAGAGAAATGCCCAAAAGGATGCAAACAGCAGAAGGAATCTGACAACTTGTGGCTGCATCCTGATCTATGCATTAGCCTGAATGAGATGGGATTGGAGAAGTAAGTTCTGAAATCGTAGAGTGGAATGCACTATTACAGAATGATGGTACTGGACCACATTTTTTTAAATGCTTGCAGTAAGCAAAAAGAAAAAGAAAAAGAAAAGAAGTAGTACCCCTGAAGAAAGATTTGAGCCCAGCTTGTCCCCTTTTTAATTTTAGGGAACATCTGAATTTCGGGGAATATTCTAAAACATTATTCTCCACCTGAAGTTCACATTGCTAGCAATTTTAAAAGAAGCAATTCATTCCTGTTATTTGTTGACTGAAGGGGAACACATTACATTACACTCGGGTAACACGGACTAGCATGTCATTTTGCAATTGTTTTAGAAAAATACCTTAAAATACAAACATGGGCAAGAAGTACAAAAAATGAACAGTGAAAATAACAAACAAGCATTACTGATCAAACACACAAAGGAAAGGTGTTAACATGTAACCAGGGGTGAGAAACCCCAAGGCCATTTTATTGGCCCCAGCATCTCCCCTTCAATTGTACCCCCCAATGAGTCCTCATTAGTGGCACGGGGCAATTTTGCCATGCTTTGGGGCTCCCACAGGCCATACTGGACCAAGACCTTTTTTTCAACAGGAAATAACATAGACATTGACCTCTCAGTCAGTTTCCCAGAGGGGAAGAAAAGGTGGTAAAGCTGCCCTCTTTCTCCCCTTCCAAGTATGCTGGGAGGCAGTTGGGGAGAAAAGTTTTTTTTAAAATTTTTATATTCCAGAAGTAGAGGCAGCAAGAAGGAACCCTGAGGGAACCAACGTGGCTCCCTAAACTCTGACAGTTACCCACTCCTGCATTAGACCATAAATAGCTGACACCACTCCTTCATTACCCTCCAAAGTATCATCTTATAAAGAATATCATTATTTCCCACACTTAAGTCCTGCCTTTCTTCTGTTAGGCAATTTGGAGGTACATACAGCATTCCCTAGCAGTTTCCTACAGAAGTGCTGACAAGACCCAAGCTTGTTGAACCTAAGAAAGTTTGTTGTATCACTTGACTTCGAGACCACACGTCTAGACAATACAAAGTTCTTAACCCATGAGACAAGGAGGGCCTGTAATACAGGGTAGAATGGAGTGATCATACACAACATCCAGCCACACTGCTCCCCACTTAGCATTCTGTGGCCACGGAGCATGTTCAGTGCTCAAGGGGGTGATTCTGGGGCTTTCCCTTCCTTAGGATTGGTGTTTCTTTCCTTAGCTATGGTTGTTCTTCTGCAAATGGTGGTACAGGTTGAGCATCCCTTTTCAGGGAATCTGAAAGCCAAAAGCCCAAACTTTTTTCTTCCAGCTGCCCATTTCTGCCTTCAAGGCGGTGGCTGCAGTACTCCTGCTTGTTCATCTCTCTGATCTTCAGTCTCTCTCCATCTTTGTGCTTCACCAGCAACACAAGTGGTGAACAAATGAGACATGAGCCTGGAGAGAGATGCAAGGATCTGTGAAATGGCAGGAATCCAAGTGTAGTGCTCAGAGCAAAGTAGCAGCTCTGGCACTCCTATTTGTTTGTTCATGGGCTCCCCAAAGATCTCCTTGTACAGTACTCTTATTTTATGTATATGCAAATACAGCAGGCACTTCACCCGTGCGACCTCTATATGCACAAAAGCAATGTTGCGCACAGAGCTGCATCCCATTATGGATGCACACCTGCACTGCTGTGGCGTGTACACACTGCAGACCATTGACTATAATGTGATGGGGCAACTCATATTTTTTGTTTATATACGGCAGGGACACTGCACAGATATTCCAAAATCTGAAATATGAAAAGCTTCTGGTCCCAAGCATTTTGGATAAGAAGTAGTCAACCTGTATATCTCCTTCTGTGATTGAATGAAGCCCTTTTGGTAGCATGCAAAATGGCACCAAGGCCTGCACTTCAGAAGTGGAGCAAATGACAGCCCCCTTTCTACAAAGTTAGTGATTTCACCTGCTCAGCATCTTCCAAAAGGTTGGTTTAAGCACACTGCCTGCTCTCAGCAATTGACCGTGGCTGTCACTCCCTAATATTTCAGTTCCTGCTTTTCCTCTTGTGCTGGAAAACTTGGATCCAGTCATCAGCCCACAAAGCAAACAAAACTTTGCGGAGCAGGTTGCTAAATAGTGTGCGAGCAGGAGAACGGGGAAAAAATGAAACCACCAATAAATCAGCAAATATGAAGCACTCGGAGCCCTTCTCCAGCTTTCGCCAAGAATAGAGTAAAAGCAGCTCAGCATTTTACTGGAAATGTTCCTCTCGCCTAACCTGTAAAACTTTATAATGGTATAAACCATGAACAATGTGTTCTGTACCCCTGGCTGGAGGACATTATGATGAAGTGTTTGTTTAGCAGAGCTGCAATCTTTCCTGACCCTGGAGGGATAGGAGAGATGTGCACTAAGCTCACAACCCCTTTGCCCGTTCACATCTGGAAGAAGGAACAGATGTCTCTGGACCAAGACCAGCCCTCCCCCTCCTTAAAATGGCACACACTGGGAGATGAAGTGAGTCTCCAAGAACAGATGGAGTATATCTGAATAGACTGAATAAACTCTCACAAAAACTTCCTGGAAGTTTCAAGGATTATCATCATGGGAAAACAAGATGATGGGCTAGATCTGGGAAGGGAAACCTGTGGCTCTCAATATGTTTCTGGACCCCTACCCAGCCAGCATGACTGGTGACCAAAGATGAGGGAAACTGTTGTCCAACACCATCATCAGAGTCACAGATTCCCTTATGTTGGGCTGGATGGGTCTCTTCTCTGATCCAGCAGGGCTTTTAGGGTGCAATTCCACTAAAAAGTCCTACACTGCTTAAGGATGCTCTTCTCCCCACACATACCTGCCTAGAACTGAGATATGCTGGGAAGGGTGCTCCATTGTGTCTCACCAGTAAAGTCAATATACTGTGTGACAATGCAGGAGAAAGCATTCTCAGTTGTGGAACCCCAATTATGGAATTTCCTGCCCCCCAAGTGCTTGATTAGCACTTACACTAGTTTCATTGAGGCACCAAGCAATAGTAGTATTAGTAATAGTTGTTGTTATTATAATTATTATTATTTCTTACCTGCCTCTGTCTGTGGATCAGGGTGGGGATCAACAAACAACACAACATACAACCGAGTAAAGACATGGCTATTTATTAAAGTTTTGGGGCCTCATTGATTTATTTCAAAATGGTTATACACATGGTTTTAAAATGGTTCTAATCTTTTAAAGTTGTTTTTAACTTGCTAGTTATATTTAATATGCTTTAGTCTATTAACTGTTAATTGTTTCAGAGTAATGTAATCTATTTACTGTGATTTTATTTGTATGACTCCCTGAGATCTTTCAGTACAGGCTGCAACAGAAATACTTAAACAAAGAAACAAGCAAAGAAATGCACGCACTTACACTCTCACCCCAATTACTGAGAGTGTGGACTATCTACTCCCATGCCTGATCATTAAAATACTGGAGGACTTCTTCAGGTGCTCATGAGTTAGGATGCATGTTAGATGGCAAAGAGAGAGGAAGAGAGGGCTATTGTGAAATAATTCTCCAGAGCTATCACCGGAGGATTCTGGATGCTTATGCCATACAATTCTACGTGGCAGTATATTTATATATTTAGCAGCAAGGCTTGCTTTAAGTCAAGGCCAGAGAGCCTCTTTCAGCCTGAGGACTAGATTCAGTTTTACAGAGGTTTCTGGGGCCACCATTCCAGTTGTGGGCATGGCCAAAGGCAAAAGGGTGGAGCTGAGAAATGTAGTATATGGTTTATATTGTACCACCAAGTGGTCAGAAAGGAGAAGTATTTCTTTGTAAAGGTTGCAACTGAGGATGCGTAGTTCTGTTATTCACTGGGAACAGTTAGAAGATGGCTACCAAACAGAGAACCTTACAAAGGAAAACCCAGCAATAAATCTGGTTATTGTTTCATGCAACGGGAATAGCAGGTATTATTTTACATATGTGTATGTGTGTGTTAATGCTCTAACTTCCAATTACAAAGCCTCAGGAGAACTGTTTTAACCACTGAAAATGGAGGAAAACCCTCACTAGGCCACCAAACACTGCTGGCAAGGGGAAAGGGGCTATGACCACCTAGGAAACCACAGAAGACAAGAGTACAATGCCAGAAAAAGCTAACATGACCTCAGGGCCAGAGGTTCTCCACCTCTGCTTCCAGCTCTGTTTTTTGAAATTATATTGTTTACCTTCTTCATTATCTAACACTGTGCTGTGTCTCTTCAGATTCTGTTGAGTCTTTGATTAGCAATTTTATTGTATTTTCATAACACATGCTTGCTTTTCAGAAGCAACACTTGGGGGGAAGACCACACTTTATATTAAATATACATGTTTTAAATATATAAATACTAGGAAACTTCTGCAAAGGGGTGGTGGTGGTGGGGCTCTATCACATGTCTGAAGATTTCCTATCCATTTGGCAGCTCCTGATCCACGCTGCATTCTTAGGCCCTTTCTGTACCTTACCTTCTTCTGGCGCTGGGGTGCGGGGATCATGCAAGCAGCCTCCAGCGAGAGGCACTTGCATCCAGAGTCCTTTGACTCTGCACCAGCTGCCTGCTCGCGTGAGAGCCCTGCCTCACTGTGCTGTGCTGGGGTAGGAAGCGCGACCGGCTCAGCTCCGGAGTTTCCACACGCCAGGTAAGTGTGTGTGGGGTCCAGGAGCAATGCGCAATCATGCACCATTTTCAGCTTCTAGTTGAAAATGAAAAGGTGTGCAATTGGTGTCTACCCTACCCTGGAGCGTCGCGCGATTGTGTGTCATGCAGATTGCTTCTCACAAACGCGTGACGCTCCAGGCACCCTTTCACATGGAAAATGCCGTGTGAAAAGGGCCAAAGTTGAGTATTATGTTGACATACCTCCAAGTACTTTTTTACATGCTTGTGTAAAGAGATACCCAGTACCCCCTTATGTGAGCAGTTCCCCCTTTGTCTACAAGGTAGTGGGCCACCTTAAGGCAATCAGCTCTGACTGCATGACTTGGAAGTTCTGCTGCCCATGAACAGCTACTGGAATGGTCTGGAATAGCCACCTGGATGCCATTCCAGGTCATGTGCCTAAGCACACTGGTGGAACTTTTAGCAGGATTCTGGCCCAAAACTCACATTGGCCACATCTTTTCTCTGAGAACTAATGACAAACCCTGGAGCAGCTGGTATCATCTCTGCTTTGTGAGAGGGCAAAAGACCCACCCACTCACCATTATTTCTGTGTAAACTAGGCTTGGGCTATGTTGGGAAGAAGATCCCCAAGTTCTGTTTCTATCTTTAACCTAGATTCTGACTACAAATGTTTCTCCAGCACAGATCACAACAGTTTAAACAGTAATGCAGAATCAATAAAAAGAGGAAAAGAGAGAGAAATTAATAGCAAGCATGCTTAGAATGAATTCACTGTCGGGTTCAGATCAGCACAAGCTCTGCTTAATGTTTCCCCTGTCCGCATTTAGCCAGAAAGATAAGAGTCTGGAATGCAGCAGTGCCTTCTCTGTCATGACCCCACCATTCTAAGAAGTCTGTTACAAGTTCACATGCTGTTGGAGAACCACGCAAAAACCACTAAACCAACTTTATAAGAAGTGACCTTCACAGAAAGGCATAAATATTTACAACATGAACTCTTTTACCCTTTTATTTGACCGATTGTGAAATGGATGTTGCATTTTAATTAAGTGTTGCTATTTGATCTCCATTTATGGAGTTGACTTCTTCTCTGTGTGTGTGTGTGTGTGTGTGTTTTTAAAAAAGACTCCTACAATTCTTCCGATGAGACAAGATATGCTTCCAAGAAACAAAAGGTCAGTTCATCAAATTTGGTTCAAACATCTTGTAGAATGCTTTACGAAACCAGGAAAAGCTGGATTTAACTGGGAAGGCCTTTATGTAACCCAGAACTTGGAATGAATTTATTAAAAAAATGAATTCATTACTCACAATTCATTAATATTTTAAAAATGATGTTTAAAACTATCAACCATTTTAGCATAATTTAATCTGAATTTCAAACACTGAATTTAATATCCCCTCTCCCCCTCTCTCCCAATCCCTTTTCCCTCGTGTGCCATATCTTAGTACATATTTCATAAGCAGTGCATAAACGCATTAAATAAAAAATTTAAGTAAATAAATTTAAACAAGTTTGAAGTAAATTAGTAAGTAATTAAGTAAATATCATCAACAATTTAGACTATTGAATAACGACTCTCTTAACATTAATTTGTTACTTTTGTGGGATAAGCGTGGCCATTTTTATTAATTAAAATTGATTTTACTAAATTTTACTACCTAAATATCACACATTACTACCATTAGTAGTACCATGCTACTAATGCTCAATGAAATAAATTACTTTTATCATATTTATTTTAAAAATCTAGTACTTCCTAAATGTTAGCTTCAACCTTAACATTCCCAGGTTCTGGTTCAATCCCTAGCCAGCTATGGAGAGCTGAAAACCTGTAGCTTCTTGTCTAAAGAAGTAGGAATAATACAGTCAAATCTAACAGGACTGTTCTGAGATTACTACTGACCAGCACTTTGTATAGTAAAATTGCAATAGCACTAACCAGTAATTTTTGAGTGATGCCATCATGGGAAGGAATCAGGGTGTATTTCTTCATTAAGTTTCTCCCTGAAGGAAGCAATAATTAGTTTTTTGGCAGTTTTCTTTCAACTGCAAAAGTATCTTTGAAAACCAGGAAATTTCCACAATTTAGGTCTTATTCTCTGCAAAATTTGCACATAGTTGCTTTACGCAGCAAACAGCATTTTCTGCACAGAAAATATTTCTACACAAATACATTACTTCCTATGCAGAAAGCACTGTTTTCTGCATAGAAAATGTTGTTTTTTATGCGAATGAGCCATGTGCAAATTTTGCATAGTATCAACCCTCAATTTCTACTTTTTTTGTGCAAGGAATAGGGTTTCAATGTAGGGAATAAGATTTCTTTTACAAATATTGCTTTCGGTACAGAAAACGTTTTTCCTGCATAGAAAATACTGTTTTCTGTGTGAAACAACCATGTGTGAATTGTGCACAAAATAGGTCCTTCAATGCAAAGATTCTCATCCATCAGAATTCTTTGTGACATTTCTCAACACTCAAAAAATGTGTTTTTCTACAATTTTTTTGAATATTTTTTGAATATCTTTTCTATCCCTAGGAAGGCAAGGATAGGTGATAGGCTTTGCATCCTGCAAAACGGATCACTACCAAATTCCATTCCCGAAATGAAAGGGTAGTGGGGTTTTTTGAGTGGGGAGGATATAGTAAACGGTAAAAGTAAACATTTTAAGAACTCTGCCTAAGAATACTAGAAACGCCATTTCAAACTCTTGATTCTTTCCTCATTTTGTTTAATCTTAAAGCGATAAAAGACTACAATGAAAGAATATTTGTCTTGTGCTAGATAAAGATCTAGTGTATTTTAACTGTGTTTGTTTTAGGCTTATCTCCTTGTTTTATTTGCTATGGAAAAGAACATTAACACAAGATGTGTGCATACTGGATTTTTAATGCAATGTACTTGTTTTATCCTTCAGTCCATAGACTAATATTTCCCTACCCTCCCACACCCCTTTTTGCATACTGTTGCTACGGCAAGCCTCCTTTCTACCACCTTGCCTTGCTTTTGGTCTGGCTGATGGTGGAGTCACCTGGCAGCCCTTTAGAACTTTGTGCTGCCAATGCCAACAGAAATGATAGCAAATACTGAAAGGCAAGGAGATCATTTGCCACCAGGGCATTCACGTACCGGTTAACTAAAGTAAGGCTCTCCCTCTTAGTAACATTTCATAAATGGACATTCCCTCCCCTGGCAGACACATTTCTGGCCACTGCATGCCGCAGACCTGCCAGTGTGAGTAACACAGCCTGACTGGAACACAGCTCAGCTGGAAGGAGGGCAGCCAGACAGCTGTTCTCATACTTAGTGGCGAGAATCCTTCCTTACCCCAAAACGTTATAGCTCTTCTAATAAAGGAAGAAAGAATCTGGCTGTGAGAGCTGACGGTTACATCTGGCATTGCTCAGGCGCCAGGCTCACTGAAAACTAACAAAAGCACAGACGTTCTTGGCTTGCAGTTGTTGGAAGACCCAGCTGAAGCCCTCCAGGTGTTTCGGAGGTGCCAACACCCAAAGCAACTGCAGTACAACTGCAGTCTGACATTCAGATTACAATGCCGTTTCCCCGTTTCTACCCTTTTGATCCCAAGAAGAACAGATAATCAGGGGAGGAAAGCAAGGGCAATCCTAGGCAGGTTTACCTGGAAGCTGTGACTGAGATCCCACATCAGAACACAGGCCTGCATTTGTAGTTCCATAGCTTCCTCCCTGGCAGCAGTCAAGTCCCAGGAGGGGCTGCTATTGCTGCTTGCCAGCGGAGAGGGGAGGGAAGGAGAAGGCAATTCAGATCATGAAGTAGCAACTGTTTTCATCTAAGGAGAGAATGAGTATGTGCTCATGGACAGAGTGCACTGTCCTTTTCCTTCCCCCAGGAGCCCAGAACAGCCACATTTTCATGGTCTGAATTGCCTTCCCTCTCCCTCCCCTTCCCACTGGTTAGAAGCAGAAGCAGCAGCTCCTCACAGGCTTTGACAGATGCCTGGGGTTAGCATTTTGGGATGGAGGTGTGAGGGAAAGACCACCTGCACTCTGTCCAAAAAACTGCATTTTGCATAAATTGCACTTACGCATTCACATGCCAGTAACAGGATGCTGTCTTGTGTCTGAGCTGTGATTAGAGTGATCCATGCACTCCCAATGAGTTTCAAAACCCGTTTTGTAGGGACTACTCAAATGAAGGTTTATCAGAGGAACTGGTAAGTGCAAACAAGTCAGGGGCTATTTTTCCTTTCTGCGTGTGCCCAATGAGCCATACCAGCATACCTAAAGTGATGTGATGTTACTTCTGGCTGCCTTTTTGGCTTATTTTGGGCCATTTTTTCTTTTTTGTCTGTTTTTGGGAGCGGTTTGGGGGATTGGGAGGGTTAGGAGAGCAAATTACCCCCAAACAAGCCCCCCTATTAAAATTGAGGGGGTATAGTAGGTTTGATGGGCTTCTAGAGGGGTCTTGCAGGCTGCACTTACCGGCTCCAAGGGCCACCTGCAGCCCATAAGGCACACTTTGCCCATCCCTGTTTTATCATTTTGGACTTACTGGCAAAACAGATAAAATAATCAAATAAGCCAAGGCAAAGAGAGAGCAGTCTTCAAATGATGGGAGAGAAAAGGTGGGTGGAAAGAAGGCCTCAATGAGATCCACAAGTCCCATTCAATTCTAGTCAAGTCATGCTAACTAAAGGCTTCTAAGTACAGCGTTGTGGTGGTTATTTATTCATTTCTGCCCTGTCTCTTCCTCAAAACTGGAATGCATACAAGAACAAAGACATCAGGAAAATGAATTTAAAACGTTAATAAGATGCAATTAAACTAGACACAGTATTGAAACCATTTAAAATAAATCCATAAAAGATAGTAGCCAAGGAAGACTCACAAAAGTACAGTAATCGGTAAATACAGTAATAAATCAAAGGAATTTTGTTTGTGTCCAGTGACAACAAAGAGTTACCAAAAAGGAGGAAAGGCAGAGCCCAAATACAGCCTTAGCAGCCGGCTGCTCAGCTGGCCCTGGCAGGGTGATGACTGACTCACCTGCTCCAGGCATCTGTTCTCGGCAGTCATGGGGATGATGGGAGCAGGTGCCTTGGGAAGGAGCCCAATTGCAGCCCAGCTGCACAGGCAGGTTCCTTGGCAGGTGGCTTGGAAATGCCACAGGCTGCTTTTCAGACCTGTGGCACTTCATAAAAAACACACAAGGGTCTCAGACTTTGCCAGAGTCTTCCAGTTTTGCCAGCTCTTCTGGCACAAAAAGGCTACAAGCTGTGCTCAGAATTGCAGAGGGGCCTCGTCGTTCAGCTGGATCCACACCAGCCTTTTCAATTTGCTTTTCTCTTCTAAGCGGGGGTGGGAGTGAATGAAAAGACAATCTGGCAGGTCTTGCAAGTATATTCAGAAAGGCTTTTGGGTAGGGATGTCCTCCAAGACATGATTGCTCAAGCATTAGTTTAGGAGATCAATTCACTCTCTCTGGGACACTCATTGGTGGCAATCTTGCACCATCAAGCACAGTGTAAGTACTGGTGGAGATAACCTACGCTAAAATGACACAAAACCCATACAGAACAGCAATATTGTGCAATATATGTTCTTGAATGTGACTTACAATGTAATCTTTTACACATCGGCATGTGCAAAAGTTCTGCATAGTTAACTCTGCTTCCTCTCTCGTCAGCTGGATGTGGCCACTGCACATTGTCAAAATAATCCTTCTACACCAGAGCTTTTCAAACTTTTCATGTTGGTGACACACTTTTTTAGACATGCATCATTTTGTGATACAGTAATTCAGTAAGCAATTCAGCCCCTCCGCTCAAGCCAGGCCCGCCACTGCACTCGCGGGAGTTTCAGCGACAGCACAAGAGGTAGCCCATCCACCCAGACCTGGCCCACCATGGTGGCGGGAGAGGGAGTCCCTGCACCCATTACATTCATTCAACACACCTACACACATCATTGACACTGGCTAGGGGAATAACTCTTCCAAGCCCTGGGACTGGTTGGCTTTTTTTGGCAAGAGACACTCTTTTCATATTGAGTCACCTCTGGGTTACCAGAAGTATCTGGTCATCCTCTGTGAAAAACAGAAAGGAACTGTGGCTCTGCTTTAATGTAATGGCAAAGAAAGAAAGAAAGAAAGAAAGAAAGAAAGAAAGAAAGAAGCCTGGTATGAATCTCACATCTATCACGAACTCACTGGGCAGCCTTTGGCAAGCAACTTCGTCTCAACAACACCTCTAATATGGATAACCAACACTGACCTAACCTACCTGAGAAAACTGTTGTCAGGATCCCCATTTATTAAGCAGTTAGAAGACTAAAATGCTAACAATAATCTTTAACGGTTATAATACTCACGATAGAAACAGAAAGTGGGTTTTCTGCAGTGTTCACTGGTATTTTTGCGGCTTTAATTTGACAGTCAAATTGTTTTAAAATGCACTGGTTACTTTTACAATTTTAATTACTGAAAAAAAACTTGAGTTCAGGAAGACATGGGATACACAGTCCGATTGTTTAAATAAATAACTTGCTCCCTTCCTTAAATCATAATTCCCCAATCCCGTTAGCTTTTCTTTATGCAGAAAAAATGAGGCAGATTCTTCCTTATTGTTTCACAATAGAACCCTCTAATTGAGAATTCAACACACTTCATTAAACTATAAATCCCAGGATTTCATACGATGGAGCTATGACAGTTAAAGCAGTGTCAAGGTGTTATACTTGTGTACTGAACAAACACTTCTAATGTGATCAGAATTAGACACAGTGTTTTACATGCAGTTGCACCAACCAATTCACATGATTGGCAATTTACTTAAATACTTCCCATACTGAACATGCCGTATAAACAAACAAAAAAAGAAATTACAGTTCTTGTATGTTTAAAGAATTTGGACTCCAGCAGCACACAGAACACACACAACCAGGCTCCTGTCCAAATGTATGCAAGCTATCCTAGATTCTGCCACAATGCACCACCACAAGCCAAACTCACCAAGAGCAATATGGTGGGTAGCTGCTCATGGGTGTAGCTCAAACATGCTTTCCCTCTGCTTCATCTAGGCTAGAAACCCGAAGACACACAGTGGAGAGGAAGCTCTACTGAAAACAATGGGTCCCATTTCAGAGTAAATGTGCACATGATTAGACAGTTAGGATACAGCAGAGATGAGCAAAGTGCAGCATGTGGCCCCCAAGTATATTTTTCTGGTCCTCATTACATCTAGAATCCCCAGACTGATTTCTTTTCTAGCCTCCCCGCCCCACGCAAAAAAAAGTGTGAATTCCTGGAAGACTCCCTGTACTATTTCAATAATGTTTCAAAGACTTCCTGTTAAAATTAAAATTAAGGGGGAAAAACCTTGATATTTGAGAATCAGACATGGACTTCCAGCCAGTTTGGGGGTCTATTTGATTTTTGTGCCCTCTTAAAGGATGCTGGGGTATAAAAGTGGCCCCAAGACCTGCCACAATTGCCCACCTGGGGCCAAAGAACTGCACCCTTCCCTAGCCCTGCCTCTGTTCTCATTCACAAGGAACAGCAGGCCAGTGACCTGCCTCCCCTATTGCAGAGGCCCTCAGAGGAGAGCTAATTAAACTGGTCACACAGCTTGACCTAAAGATATATTGGGGGGCGGCGGGGTGGATTCCTTCTCACCTGTCCTCTCCCACCCAAAACAATCTAAGACTCGGCAAGGTGTTGCGAGTGTGAAATCTGACTGGGTGGAAAAGAAGTGCTAGCAATTTAATGGTTGTCGTGGTGACCAGGAGCCCAATTGTCCACAGTGACTTTACCTCGGTGGGGAGCAACCTCTATCCCTACAAGGCCAAAGAAGGGATTATAGAGGTGCTGGGAATGAACAAATGCAGGGAAAAGCTCTGAATAGATTCACTGGGGGGCTGGAAGGGGATCTGAAGAGGAGGGATGGAAGCTGATAACTCAGTCCCCTTTCCCACTGACCCAGGAGTGCGGATGCAGGAAGCCTTGTGGGATGTAGTTGTGATAACTGAAGAATACTTGCCAATATTGACCCAGTTCTTGGGAAATGGTTGTGAACCTCTTGAGTGGAAGGAATAGGCGAGGAGAAACGACCAATGCAACGGATGAACCACTGGTCACTCCAGCTGTATCAACAGTTAGGCTCCAAGTGTGTTGAGGCAAGGTAACGGCAAAGTGGGCATACATTCCTCTAAGGATGTACAAATCTTTCAGTCTCAATTTCATTGTGTTTTTTCCCAATCCCACCCTGTCCTCGTTTTATATCAGGCTGGGAGACTTTGGCTTAAATCCAATGACTAGACTTAACAAGAGCACCAATAAATTAACTGTTGAAAGGTAAGTCAACACTTAAGCAAGTTCCACTCATTCAGCGAGTTCCACTCATTCTCACCTGCAACTGGATTTAAGCCTTTTTGCATTTTTCCCCTCATCTTCAAAGCCGCACAATTTAATTGCATTTTCCCCTCATTTTTTCCCCTTGGAAGATGTCCTGGAAACCATGCAAATGCTCAAGGCAACATGTGAATTTTCTCTCAACAAGTCCAGCAAAATCTCTTGCTGTCTCTAGTCACCTGCTAAAAGTGAGTGGAGATGCATCTGCTGAATGGTAACATGAGAAATCCAATTCAGCTCATACTTTATCTATCCTTTTTCCTTGTGTCTTGTCTCCTACTGAGATTATAAGAATGCAGGCAGGGACTGTCAAATTAATGATTTATTAGTCACTCTAGGAACTTTTTGGCTAAAGGATGGGGCATAAATGCTTCAAATAAACATTCCATTAAAAAGCAGGCTCTTGTACTGCAAACCACAGGGAATTGGAGCCAAAGCAGCTAATAGTAGAAAGAGAAAATCTAAGTCAGTGGTTCTCAAACTTCATTCCTCTACATTTTTGGTCTTCTAAAACCCAGATGAGCAAGCCAGTATAGCCACTAGCAGGAATTCTGGGAACTGAAGTACCAAATACTTGGAAGGCAAGTGTGAACTAAATTCATTGAGATCTAAGTGACTTGACACTTCCACTGAGATTCAGCCAGCAAGGACATATAAATCCTCACAGCAACCAACCGGTTGATAACATTCAGTATGGCAAAGGAAAGAAAATATGTGTGGCACCCTCATTATTGCTGACTGCAGTTCCCATCGTCTTCCAGCATTACCCACATTGACTGGGTCTGATGGGAGTTTAACCTTCACAACATCTGAAGGCTTAAATCCTAATGGTGTCAAACAGACTACAGGCTGAATTTCTAACAGTGGCATGGCACCCACGATCCAGGATAAAACAATCTTTTTCAAAGGATGGGACATAGCTCAGTAGAGAAAAATGTGAAAGGTCCAAAGTACAACTCCTCCATCTCTAGTTTTAAAAGGATCTCTTTTAGGGGGGTTAAGGATGACTTCTGCCTGAATCGTTCAAGGGCAAACACTAGTTAGATAATATGATGATAACAGAACTACTGAGCAACCTGCAGACAGATTCCATGTGGTCTGTGTCACTGGCCTGTTCTAGCATCTTTTTCTGCAAGACGTGCCCCTAGCCTCTACTTCCTACCCACCCTGTCCAAGCAGAGCTCTTTCAAAGTGCTGATCCAAAGGTGTCCCTTCATACAATTCTTAGGCAGGGTACTTGAAGGCATGGAACAGCAAAAAACAGGCTAGCAGCCTTTATAAATTTAGGTTATTAGGTACCTTCATGTGAATCAGGCCCATTTATTTGAGCAGAAAGCACCACCTACAGTTTAACCAACTATACTCCCCTTTCTATACACACAGGCCAAACAACAGGCAGACTCTCAAAGTAGCACTCTCACGATGTTTGACTAGAGATCTTCTCATACTCTACAAGCATGGGGATTGCAGCCAAACACAAATGGATGCCCCTCGGCTGGAGATGGCTTAGAAGGTAGACCAACATGGTATAGGATTGACTTCTGCCAGCGATCTCAGAAGGCAATGTCTGTATAAATCCAACCACTACATTTCTGGAGTGTGTTAGGGAAGTGTGGGAACAAAACGATTATGGGGAAAATCAGGAGGGGAGGGGGAAAAAGTATAATCGTAGGATAACTGTAGTTCTTCCAACTCTGTATATAACCTCCCACTTGCATGTTCTGATTCCCGTAACAAAACCCACAGCTCACTACTATCCCAGAATCCTGTTTTTTAAAGTCCCTCTGGCTGTTCCAACAATGTGCTATTTTGCATTTGGATGGAATATCTGTCCTAGCATCAGTGGCACATTCGAACAAAGGGTTCCTGCTTTACTGCCAATTTTCTGCAGAATGTGTGCCCATAATCTAATAAAAATTACCCTATAAAATCACAATGTAACAATCCACTTAGCCCCTAGCAAGGCACTCAATTATTAGAAGCAAGTAAATTGGACTGATTTATTAGGCCACATATGTCAAAACAGTTTGTGCAGCTTGGAGCAATCGGCAAAGCCCTTTCCACCTGTAAGAAAAGCTTTGGCTCTCCATGGCTTCATTTGTTAGATTCTGATTTAAAGGTAGTGCTACTCATAATATTATATTTTTGCACTGGGCTCTTGGTAAATCTTGAGGTTCCAGTCAAAAGAAAAATAGATCCAACAAGCCTAAAGTCTGGTGTAAACGGCCCTGTGAAGAGTTGTTATCAGTTGCCAAAAAACGTATCAGACTACATGGCACTGATATAAGTCATTCTTGTTGTGTCTCTTCAAGTCATTTCCCACTTATGGTGACCCTAACGTGAACCTATCATGGGGCTTTCTGGGGCTGAGAGAGTGTGACATACCCAAGATACCCGTGCGTTTCCACGGCTGAGCAGGGAACTGAACCCTGATCTCTAGCGTTACAGTCCACCATTCAAACCACTACGTCAGAGCTTCCCAAACTTTTCATGTTGGTGATACACTTTTTAGACAAGCACCATTTCGCAACACAGTAATTCAGTTATACTACCAAACCGGAGGTTAAACTAACCTCTTGTAAGAGATACAGTGAGGATGGCAGTGGCGGGAAAGGCAGCCCACCAACCCAATCCTGGCCTGCTATCGTTGCCCTCGATGAGGAAAGACCTCAGTGTGTACAAGCAAAGATGCTTGTGAGAGTGGCAGCAGCGGGTCAGGCTTGGGAGGGGGGCGGTTCTCAGCCCTGGGAGGTGACACACCTACACACTGCAGGCAACACACTAATGTGTCGTGATGCACCATTTGGAAAGTCCTGCACTACATCATGCTGGCTATCAGTGATATATGGCAATGCCCTAAAAAGCTTGCTTATCAGAGGCCAGGCCAGCTATATAAGCAACCCAAAGAAGTGTTTCAGGATAGTGGTACCCAAACCAGTGGTCCTTCAACTGGTGTCTGTCTGGGAGCTACTGGCGGACTGTCCTCAGCAAATTTCCAGGAAAGACAGAAACATCTGTAGTCAGTGGGCACAAATGTGTTGCCAGTCTCAGCACACCGGGGAGAAGGGGGGACACTGCCAGTCCCTTGCATCAGATAATTTTAAGAAGCGGTGCTTTAGGGCACTGTATCTCAGACTTTGGTCTTTCAGATGTTTTGGGCTTCAGATTCCAGATGCCCATCAAGAATGGCCAGTGGGGAGGGATTCAGAGAAGTCCAAGACATCTGGGGGACCAAAGACTGAGAACACCTGATTGAGTGGACATAATTTTTTTTAAAGCTTCAACAGTGTAGCAGCATAAGGGACTGGTAATCCTTTGTAAAATGGCAAAAAAGTGCCAACTCTTGAATCACAAACCTAAATCAAAGGGCTGCATTCCCGGTATGCTCTGCAACACTGCACAGAATCCTACGACATGCCATTGAGGGAAGACAGAATTGATATTTGGGACAAGAACATCTGTGGCAACGATCCTGACTCTTAGGAAAACAAAGCAACTTTTCAGTGTGTTAATACTCACTCCCAGGGTTGAGTTATCTTTCTTTTCTATTCATTCCAAATAAAAGAATGACAACAGGACATGTTCTGACTAGAAGCTGTTGTCCTAGGAAAAATCAAGTCTTTGAAGTACTGGAAAAAGACCAGGAGGCATTTGTTCCGTCCTGGAGTCAACTAGCGAAACATGCTGGCAGACCCCTTGCAGAGGTTGTGTTGAGTCCTGATTCTGTTACCTGACACGAAATGTTAGCACACTACCGTAGTTTGTTTCTAAAACGCAGCTGACAAGGAAAAATAAAATAAAAATAAAACATAAAACATCAGCCAGCAGTGCCCTCTTGTGCCTACAAGTGAGAACTCCCACAGTCCTGAACACCGATAAGGACTCTTTCATGGCAGGCTGGGCTTTTTGAACATCAGTCATCAATTTTCTAAAATGATGAGCACTAGACCAGAAAGCCTGCCTTGAAGTTATACATGCTGACCCAGAAGTCTCTCCCCATTAATTTCTATGGAGCAAAACCTACTCACTTTATTCTGTACATCAGGACCACCATGTTAACACAATTTTCTTGCTTCTGAAGTAGTATCTGGTGTGTGGATGCTAGTATCCTTAAAGCAAATGCCTTTTGATCAATGGCTACTTTACACATACATAAAGCAGCTAACACTCAATCAGGTGCACCTATGAGGAAAGCAGAAGGAAGCATTTCTGGTCTGCTTTATGACTGTATGTACAGTGATGAGCCAGCGTGCAGTGATTTGAGTGTTGGTCTACGACCCTGGAGACCAGGATTTGATTCCTCATTAAGCCATGAAAACTCACTGGGTGACCTTGGGCTTGTCACACATTCTCAGTCCCCAGAAAACTCCATGATATGTTCACCTTAAGGTTGCTATGAGTCAGAAAGGACCTGAAGGCACACAACAACAACAATGTATAGTGACATAAAAAGTAGTTATGTTTGAAAAAAGAACCTTGTTAGGTGTGCTGGTTGCCATACTCCACTGAAGAACTTTTGAAAATATACACTATTTCCTGAAACTAGCAGCCTTTCAAAGGGTACGTGTACGTTTGCAGAGCTGTGTTCCTTTGTTGTTTTGTGCCTTAAAGTCATTTTCAAATTATGGCAACCCTAAGGTGAAACTATCATGGGGTTTTCTTGGCAAGATTCATTTAGAGGGGGCTTGAAATTGGTTCCTCTGAGGCTGTGAGAGTGTGACTTAACCAAACGGGCTGTTGTGCCTGTATGGGGATTCAAACCCTGGTCTCCTAGAGTTGTAGTCCAATGTTCAAACCACTACACAACACTGGCTTCAGTTGTGTTATTACATATCTGTATATTTTTCAGAATTTCAAAGGAGACTGAATTTAGCAATGAGGCTGGCAGTTATGATAAGACACGGAACTGCAGAAACACTGGTTTTTTAAGTCTGAACAGGATGTCGGTGCACCTTGGCCAGCTGTTGCCACCTGTAGGCGTAGTGGCTGCACAAACCACAGGCCTTGGCTGCATTCAGGGTTTTTTCAATGTTGTCTTCACTGTTAAGTTTGGATGACGCAATAAACAAACCACAGAGGAGAGTTTCATAGTTTGTTCAGCCACTCTCATTACAAGCAGAGCAAGTTCCTGCAGCTCCCTGACTTATTGTTCCAACAGTCAGTAAAACTTATTTGTGGCTAGACATGCATAGAAATAAGGAAGCAGTGTCGTGCAGTGTCTTGAGCGTTGGACCACAACTCTGGAGACCAAGGTTCAATTCCCCATCAGGGTGCAAAAACCCACTGGGTGACTTTGGGCAAGTCACATGCTTTCAGATTCTGAGGAAGGCAAAGGCAATCCCTCTCTCAAGAAATCTTGCCAAGAAAACCTCATGATAGCGGTTGCCATAAGTCAGAAACGACTTGTAGGTGAACAGCAAGAATACACAGCAATACACTATACAGGTAAAAGAATATAAGGTTATGTTCCTCTCTCAAAACAGTGGGCACCAGGTTGCAGATGCTCTTTTGTGCCAAGATGAGAAATTAAAAATTTAAAATTAATGCCCACAGAAAACATTTGAAGCTTTAGAACCTTCTCCCTGAATTACTAGTCTTCTGTGCATTGAAGTATACAGCTGCTTGGATGCAAAAATGTACTAGTTATTGAGCCCTTACCTGCATCCTGAAGGAAAACTACCAGATATGGAAGACAGTTGTGTTACTTAGTGCTTCTGCTCAAAGTCAACACAGAGGCACACGCTTTGAATAAAAGGCAGTGGATACCCTTTGCATACAGCAGGGGTAAGAGCTGCACAACCCTCCAGATGTTGTTGAAGTTCAGCTCCTCATCACTGGCTATGCGGGGTACAGGGTCGATGGAAGTTACAGTCCCACAGCACCCAGAAGATCTCCTTGTCTTTTATCTGGTGCACAGGATGGAGATAGACAATTCTCTGTCTCTCAAGGTGCAACCTGGTAACACCATGCCTCAAACTGACTTTTCAAGCCTACAGTCTTTATGTTGGCACTGCAGTAACTAGAGCTTCCATGGCCATAACTTTGGGCTAGGAGGATTTTTCACACTTTGCTGCCCTGCTTCCCATGCCCCCTGCCAATTCCAAGTTCCGTAGTATCAAGCCTGATTAAGATTTCTGAAGGACTCAAAGGCTCACTTTTAAAAAATATAGTTTTGGTAGCCCAATAAAGGTATTATCCAACTCTTTCAGGGGCCACTGATCAGCCATAAAGCTAAACTTTCCCCTTATCTGTTGTTTGGGAGGATGAGACCTCACTGTGATCAAGGTTTCCATGTCTGGTATGTTTAAGTCTACAAAAGTGCCAATTCCTCTCTGGGATGTTGATACAGAGAAGGCTTTGCTCTTGGCAGTGGAGGGGGAAGTGCCTGCAACCTCCAGGCCCATTTTAGGTCTGCCAGCATGGCACAGTTACAAGGAGAGGCATATGTGGGCAGGCACGGAAGAAGGGGCAGGCAAGTCAAGCCAGTTGTAAGTCAGCAACGGCGGCTTTCGCTGCCTTCTCTGCAGGGCTACATACCATCCCAAGTCACAGCAGAGGGTCAGGGAGAAGGCATCTGACAGTGAGAATGACTCAATGGGCAGGGGGCCCAGATGACAGCCAGCTTACTATCAGCCAAGCTAAAGATGCTTCTCGTTTATTTTCAACGCCTGCTTTGGAACTCGACACCAACCCTGCTCTGTGTGTGCGCCTGAGTTTCCTTTTAAAACACAGATGCTACTTCTGAGCAGTATCCCACCCCCCCACCCCGCGCACCTCAGCTTTCACCCTGGTCCCCATTCCAAAAGTTGCTTTGCTTGAGCTCTCCTCAGGTTTCCAAGTGCAGACATCCAGGATGTGACCAGACGTCCTCTCTTTATCTTTGGATTAACACCTTGCACAGGGGCAGGGACTTCAAATGATATTCAGGAAGCAGGCTATGGAGCTGAACTCTTCATTCTGCAGATGGTTTTGACTATAACTCCCATCGTCCCCACCCAGCATGGTCAGAGGTTCTGTGTGTGTGCATACGTGTGTCTATATATTTGCCAACGGCAGAAGCAAAGCCCAGATAGACCGGATACACAGTTGGGATGAGCATTAGCAATGAAGGCTGGATAAGAAACGAATATAACATGGGTAGGGAACCTTTAATAGCCACATTCCATCAGTGGCTGTGACCAAAGACAAGAGGGTGGTGCCAAACATAATAGCATCTTCCCATTAAAGTCAGCTAAGCTTTAGGAGAGGATGTCAGCCCAGGATCCAAGGAAACCGCTTACCTGTCCGTGAATGAACTATGGCCCCTTTTCTCCAAAACTGCATAATCATAAATGACACCATGAGCCCATTTGCCAAAAATGGGATTAATAGCTTTTCCCAGAGTTGGTCTGGAATTTTATCCTTCCAAGAAATCTATTTAAAGTTACTAGTTCTCAAGAGCAGTCGCCTCGTAAGACTGTGATGGAATCTTGCCAAGGACAATCTGAGCCCCAGCTCCTAACCCTATCTCTGGCCTTCAAAGCACCTCTGCCGATTGGGGTCGTATTTCTCAAACTTACACATTCCCCTCTTCGCGTCCCCTACTTCTTCCAAATCATGTGGCCTATTTTCTCTGTTGGCCGTTCCTGGAGTTCCACAGGTCTGTCTCAGGAGCTTGCCTGCTAAGGATCTAGTTTCAATCGTATAAGAATCCTACCTGAAACATGGCCTAATTTGACAAAAGCTAGACTCCAAAAGAGCATTCTCATCTCTGGCTTCCTGCACCACCCAGTGGTTGCCAGATTAGCACTACCCGTCCTTTTGACACAGTGGCGTTCACTGCCAAAGAGGACAGTTTAAGGGCAGGGCACCAAAAGGCAGGGCAGACACTTTACATTCCAGCCCCTGGGTCTGTATTTTTACCCCTCCACTGACTCACAGGCTCAATTAAAAAAAAAGATCAAGATGGCTGGTATGCTAACCACTCTCTCACCTGATGGTGCCAAATGTCAATAACAGCTGGGGCATGCTTTTGCTTATCCCCCATCAGCAAACAGATCTATCTAAAACAGGGGGCCAAGGACCAATTTCTCCCTGACCCCTTGGCAGGCTGCATCTCTTCCCTGTCATACATACAGAACAATGCCAACCTTGTTTTTCCCCTGCAGTCCCTCTCAAAATGGTGTCAGGAAGGAAAATTACATCACATCTTGTTGTCATTTTGAGAGGGATTGCAGAGAAAAATGGCAGTATTTGGAGAATATGGAGTTCTGGGGTGCTTGTTGGGATGGGTTTTCTTTGCAGGTTTTTCATGCACGGGGGGGTATTGTACGTGGTTTGGGGACCAGAACTACCTGAAAATGGTGCCAGATGTTTTTTAGAAAAAAATGGTGGGGTTGAGGGGCTTTGGGGAGATTGATTGGGGGCTGCAGCAGTCCCAAAAGTTGGGCCCAGAGGCCACAGACCTAATAGGTTCAGAATTTCCTCTCCTTATAGCAGGGTGTAGGAATTGGGCAGCCTGTGAGATGCATGCAGTTGTGTATTTGTGCGTTTGGGATGTCCTGTGTGGTCCTTGCTCTCCTGAGATCCTTGCATATCCCCCAAACAGCCCCATTTTTTAAACAAACCCATTTTTCGGCTGGTAAATCACTCTGATTTTTGATTATTGTTTGTCCTTCCTCCAGAACAGGAAGGGATAGTCAACAAAACTCCCCACAAGTAATGTCTCTGCTCCCAGAACATTACTTCCAGGTCTGCAGAAATGGAGACAGTGAGGTCTCCTGGACCGTGGCCGTCCTTGCTCTACCAGATCACCCTTTTCACCAAAATCAACAGCAGAATATTCCATAGAGTGTTGGTGGAGAATGCTGACCTGCACACACTCATATGCAACCTTGCCCCCCCGATTCCATCACGGTCATAGTACGACGCAGAACCAGAACCAAGCACAAAATGATGCAGGCACCAGGATGGGGGACGGGCTCCCTGCCTTGAATTGTAAAAGCTAGCATCAAAGTTTCAAAAGACTGGTATATACAAGGGTATCTTCCTGCCCCCATGCAGTGGTCCTTTGCAATATGCAAGTCCTGCATAGCAGACTTTATATAATGTCCAAAGGGAACCATTTTCCGGCACTCCACTTGTCATATAGAGGAATGTTTTGCTAGCAATAATACCGAAACACCGGATCCGACCAAAGGGAATTGTTTACGGACTGAGCAATGAGACCACCCAAGCTGAAATCTTTTCTTGGCTCCAGATGATCTCATCTCTTGGCTGACCAACGTCCCCTCCCCCCTCTTATTTTAGCCACCCAAAAAAGGACCACTCCGTGTTACATAATTGGACAGCCCAGCCTCTTTGGAGAGGGCTGAACTCCTTCCTTCCTTCACAATACCATTTTCGGTCATGTACTTTTTCTCTCTGAGCTGTTGCCACAGAACTGATCATGGGGAGAGATTTAGAACAGACAGCCCCCCATGTGCTTCCCCCCACAGCAAGTGTTCCTTTCCAGCCATGCAAAAAAAGGAAGATTAAAGGTGGAGATGATGTAGTAGACAGCAGTAACAGCTTGGGGAGAACAGGTGCAAGAGTGTTCAGGTGCATAAGCTACGGCCAAAAGATTTTTTTAAAAAATAATACTGTGATCTAACAAGGTAAAATTGGTCTGCAAAATGCCAGGAATTGCTGCAAGAAATTGTTTTGACCCTCCAGCTTGCCCAAATGCAATGCCAACCCCCACTGCCATCCTTATGCCCAAGAATGTCCTGGCATCTCTGTAAAAATCCTCTACCCGACACTCTGCTGCAGACTTTGAATAAGAGTGGCCAGAGGAATGGTTGTTCTTTTACATTTAATTACGGCTGTGTGCCTAGCAATGGGGATGCTTTTTATCAGACAGGCCTTCAGAAATTAACAGTTGTTAGGTTTTAAAATTGGATACGCCAGACTTGCAGTATTTTTCACTACTTAGTTCTTATTACCATGCTTTTGAAAGAAGTTTTAATTGGTGTTTTATTGAGATTTTCACTGTATAGAGTTTTAATTGTCACGAAAGCCTGATTCAGCCACCATGGTTTGAGCTTTGAACTATGATCCTAAGAGACCTGGATTCAATTCCCTACTTGGCCACGGAAACCCACTGGGGGACCACAGACAAGTCACAGTCTCTCAACCTCAGAACAAATCTTGTCAGGAAAACCCCGTGATAGGTTCACTTTAGGCTTGCCACAAGTTGGAAATGACTTGAAGATACATAACAACAACAAGGCTTCCAAAGAAGTGAAGATGACAAAGCTGAAGCTGTTGTACTCTGAACATATCATAGGATGACATGACTCATTGGAAAAGACAATAATGCTTGCTAAAGCGGAGGGCAGTAGGAAGAGAGGGAGACCACACTACTGGTGGCTTGAAGAAGCCTCAGTCTTAACTTTCTAGAGTCGGCAGAGCCGACAATGATCAGGATTCTTAGAGATTTCTCTTTCATATAGAGCTGCCAGAAGTAAGAGTCAATTTGATAACAAACAACAACAACAGCAAAACAACAATGGGTTTAAATCTTATAATTCATTTAATTTGCATTGTGACACATCTAATTAATTGCAATTTTACTGGAACTTTTTTTATTATTTTGGAAGCCACTTGGCATCAGAATCCAGGGAGAAAGGTGGCATTTAAATTAAATCAGTCAGTAAACTGCACTTTACTACTACACCAGTGATTCTCAACTTCTAATCCTCAGATATTTTGGACTTCAGATCCAAATATCCCTGGCCACTGGGCCTTCTGGACGGGTCTTTGTGGAACTGAAAGTCAAAATATCTGGAAGACCAAAGGCTGAAAACCACTGTGCTAGAACATGCACAAGAAGCAAAATCTGGGGTTGCCTTTCTAGAACTGGAGTTACTGTATGTTTTTACTTTCTTCTCAATAAAAGAATAGCTAGCCCTCTTTCTTTGAAAGAACCGATATCCTGTACTTAGATCAGATCACAGAGTGTTACAAATTCATGCCATTCAACACAGGCAGTGCAGGGTTCTAATAAGATGGAATGGTGAAGCATGTACAGAATTGTTGTCGGGTTTTGTTTTTTTTTTAGTCAAGTGAGTTATGGACGAGCTAAAATGCCTTAATTCCCTTTCTGGAACAAAACGAGAGTACTCTA